>JARLTB010000021.1:23777500-24977500 GCA_030141615.1 Unio pictorum
CAACAACCCACCTTCTTTAAATCATATAATACAAAAGATGTATTATATAGTATTGTTTTATGCCAAATTTGTGACTACTGATGAAATCTATACAATGTTTTCATAAACGGGCGATAAATAGAATCCTTTATTAGGCATCATTACTGGAAATGCAATTTTCACTGTCAAGATCAGAATTTTGGGCCAGACACTCGGCAGAACGTCATATCTAACTCAAAATTCTAATCCGTAGAGTGAAATTTGGTATCGATCAACGATACAGGAATGAAGGATTATGTTTCTCACATTACTAAACAAAAATACTAGGGAGTCGAGACCAGGTCAAAATGGCTTATTGTGACTACTGTTGTAACTAGCAATAAGCAACACAAACACAGCAGATTTCTTCATCTTAACATCGGTTAAAAAGTTACGCTTACACTTCAAGTTTAGTGTAAACAGGGGCCCGGGGTGGCCGAGTGGTCTTAGGTGCTAGCCTTTAATGAGCACTTACATCTCACTTCCGTCTGTGTTGATTCGAGTCTCGGACTCGGTCAAAGTGTGTAGGTGAGAAAGCTTACCAGTAGCTATCAGTTCGTCGCTGGTTCTTTCCGGGGTTTTTCACTGATTGTTCCTCCACCAGATATACGGACCTCATGTATAGCCTGTTATGTGCTGAAAAAGACATTAAAGCCAAAATAAAAATAACAGTGTCGTGAATTCGATCCCCGGCTGAGTCATACCAGAGACATAAAAATGGTACTAACAGCTGCCTCGCTTGGCGCTCAACATTACGAGGCTAGTGTTAGGACTGGTCAGTCTGGTGTCAGAATAATGTGACTGGGTGAGGCATCATACTACATGTCTGAGGCACATGTCCGAGTGCTAGACATCAATATAAATTGATACACTGCAGAAATCGTAACGATATGACCGATTGTTAAAGCTACGTAATAAATCAAAATATCTCTCTCTCTCTCACTCTCTCTCTCTCTTACACACACACACACACACACACACACACACACACACACACACACACACACACACACATGCGTCTCCCCATTCCCTCTGGCGTTCTTTTTGGTTGTTTCTGCTGATTTAACGTCACATTTTGCACACTATTGGCTATAGCATTGATAATAAGTAATGTGTGCCTTTCAGAATGCTACGGAGTTTCACCACCACCCACCACAACCATAAACCCCACTCCACCCCTAGCTTGAAAATAAAATTCATGCTCATACTTGCAAAACAGATTTATGACCATGATACGAGTTAAAAATATTACCTTGAGGTCAAATGTAAACCCATTCTGACAAGAAAGAAAAATCCACGTTCTCATCCCCTTTATAATTAAATGTTCGGTCTCTAACTGGCGATATATGTGGGTATGCGTGTGTATGTATGTCCGTATTTTTGTCAGAGGCGTAGCTAGAGTGTTTGGAACCCGGGGACAAGATTAATTTTTACGCCCCTCCCACTCCCCCAACTCTGAAACCCATTATTTTCATCAATAGAATCACCATCGCCAAATTTTACTGCCAACGAGTAATAACGAGAAGAAAGAAAACTAATGCATAGTTGCATATTTGCATATTTGCAGCAAACATTCCACATACAACCTATTTCAAAGCCCATTTTGGCGCCTCACCAGTCTGGCGCCCAGGAACATCTGTTCCCACCCCAGCTACGCCTCTGATTTTTGCAGGGAATCGGTAGATGATCGTTCCTACCTCATACCGTGAATTCCAGTTAATCCCAAAATCTCTCTCTCTCTCTCTCTCTCTCTCTCTCTCTCTCTCTCTCTCTCTCTCTCTCTCTCATATAAAATAATACAAATGAAAAGAAAAAAACTATTTTCTAAATGTTATGTAGGGTGGGGTGGGAAAGAGCTGTTAGTAGAAGTGGATGGTGTATATGAGTCTCACTAAGGGGCATGGTACATTTACCAGCCCACTCACCGTCATAATCTACAAATATTCCACTCACCCATCTCTGCCTACCGTGAAATCCAGACAACTCCAATATATTTTTTCTTTCTTTCACTGATATAAAAAAGTTAAATAACTAGATTTAAAGACACATGCAATGAAGTTGATCAAAATAGTAAATGCTTACAAATATATAAATGCGTACGCAGTAAAACAACAACAATAATAATAATAATAATAATAATAATAATAATAATAATAATATTTTTCATACATGAAATGGACAAAGACAAATCGATTCCTTGTAAGGGTTAAAAAGAATTATTCAAAAGTAAGGGAAACCGACGCTAACGCGTGATGCCTGAAAAAGAAAGTACAAGCCAATTCTGGATTTAAATGTAGGCTTTGAGAAAAAACGAATGGTAACTTGACAACAATTATCAAAATAAGTTCGATGCTATCAAAATAAACAGGGACTCGAATAAAAAAAACACCTAGAAATAATTTTTGTCTAGTTTGAAATGTTTTTCAAGTTTAACAACAAATCCTACTTTATATATATATATATATATATATATATATATATATATATATATATATATATATATATATATATATATATATATATATATATATATATATATATATATATATATATATATATATATATATATATATATATATATAAACGGGATATATATAAACGGGTGTGTGTGCAGATATTACTATTACTCTTCCGCCAGATATTACTATTAAAAGTCAATCTTTCCCTATACACTCATATGTTAAATTCAATCTCCAGTTTGGACACCGGTCTTTTTCTTACAAATTCAATCTGACACCCCCTCCCCCCCCTCCCCCCCCCCCCCCGTTCTGACACCAATGGGATCTTGACTATCCGTCTTGCACCCCGATGGAGACACTGTATGGTGATCACTTCAGACAACTTCTTTTTCATATAAATTACATCGAAGAGAAATCGTCTCTGTGGCCAATATTTAGATATAGAAATTAGCTGGTCTTGCACTGCACTAACGAGATCAATGATGATCAACTGTATAATCAACATTATAAAATCCAAAAGAAGAGATATATTTTAATTTGATACACCATTGGGGTATAAAAGTGTAAGGGTGAGGGGGAATGGTGAGGGGCCAGTGTTAGGCTCCTTAACCTTTTACTATACCCTCACCATCAGGTAGTCCAGAACTTGTGTAATACATAACATAGTTGACTATGGATCTGTGTTGTCATTGGCTTAGCTTTTGATCTTCCCAAATATTTGTATTCATTTAATATTTGGATAACTATGTGGATATTTTCTTTTACTCTTGCGTCTTAACCGGACAAAATATATCAACCTTTCAACACATCGTACATATATGTAGGAGGGAGCTGAATAGCTCAATCTCTGTCCACTGTTAAGAGAATCTTTTTTTTGGGTTGATTTATTAGCAATATTGATGCGTTCTCAAAGGATTCGTTCTGTCTGGGGTTTTCTTTGCAAATATGTAAAAAATATATTATTTGAAATAAAGCTTCTAGTTGTTAGAGATTCGTAACACCTGTATTTCTTTTGACATTTTAAGTACTTTTATTTAATGTATACTTGTCTTATTTGTTTTTTTTTTACTTAATTGTCTGAAGGAGATCTGTTGTAGTTGGTGTAAAATATTTTGAGTACTTTAATTTGGAGTTGATCTTAACCTTAGTGCGTGATGTCCAGTCTCTTTGATGTCCGGTCTTATGAATAGAAGTGTCAGGACTTTATTTAAGACCAACTAAGCTGACCTGAGTTCCACTCACAGCCAGTATCTAATTGCATGTCGAGTAATATCCTGTATTAATGTGTGTTAATTGATCTTAGCCTCAGGATACCAAAAAACTATCGTCCAGTATATTTGCTGTTATGAATTGGGTGAACGCATTTGTAATGCCAGGAGAGAATTCTGCAATTAGCTATAATCCTTTAATTAAATCTAAACGTGGGTTGAATGAGACGTTTTAATTAATGTTAGAAATGTAAAGTTAAAATATTGACTAAAATTATAGCTATAATTAGCTACAATTAGCTATAATCCTTTAATTAAATCTAAACGTGGGTTGAATGAGACGTTTTAATTAATGTTAGAAATGTAAAGTTAAAATATTGACTAAAATTATAGGTTTAAAATCTTATACAACAGCAGAAGCTTTCATGCTGCTGATTAAATTCCTATGCTAACAGACTAAGCTACGACAAAAAGGACTGCATATAAACACAAACAAATAGCTTCATATTATTGTACCCGTTATCGAAAAATATTAACAGAAGCTATATCTGGAGGAAAATAAAAAGTAGTACAAGAAAATATAAGTACATATATGATAAGAAGAAAGCAAATAAACATGATAACATTTTATTTAGTATTTTAAAAAAACACAAACAGACAGATGTAATTCATGTAAGAATTGAAAATAATTGCGAAATCAAGTAACAAATTAAACAAATTGTCATAAGGGAAGAAAGCTGGAGAAAGAAATCATAATAATGTTCGAAAATAATGAACATACTTGAGTGGAGGAAAAGGAAATCAAACCATACAAAATAAGAGGTTTAAGGAGAAGTTTAATATAACAGATAGGTTTTGACGGTTCCATAA
Organism: Unio pictorum; assembly: GCA_030141615.1. Lineage (NCBI taxonomy): Eukaryota > Metazoa > Mollusca > Bivalvia > Unionida > Unionidae > Unio > Unio pictorum. Next base: position 23,782,056 of record JARLTB010000021.1, read on the forward strand.
AAGACAGGAAATGAGAATAGAGTTAAAAGTGTTAGTAAAGGAATGTAGCAAACATGTAATAATGTAGCAAACATGTAATAATGTAGCAAACATGTAGAGTAAGAACAAATATTATAGAAGAATTTTACCAATAATCTAAAATTTGTCTGCAAACACAAAACTTAGACCCATAAATAACAAAAATCCTAATATGAAAATGTAATCATCTTAATAAAATTGATGAGGAAAATAAAATGTGTCATAAAACTTCCAATATTTAAACGTAAATAAAACAACCAAATTATGCAGATGAAAGATGATAAATCGCATGGAGGAAAACCCTATTCCACGTTACTATATAGCTCGTGATAGAATATCTCAGATCATGCATGATATATTAAGAACAAAATACTTCCTTCAAAACTGTTCTAAATATTCGAATCTTAGAGATCACATCCTATACACCCCACCCCTTCGCTTTAACGATCCAAACGTTATTTGACAACTTTATGTTAACTGTAGAACAAATACACAACTATTTTTAAATTGCAAAATTATATTTCGAAGACCAAGAGGTTTAATTAATTGAATGAATAAATTTATAACTCTTGCTAAGAACCACTGGCAAATGGATCGCTTTCTTACCCACATTAGCCAAGTCCAAGATTCGAACACACAAGCACAGACGAGATATGGAAGTGATCAGTACAGGCGTATACTATCGTTAACTTAGTCATCATAATATAATAAGAAATGCAACGCTATTTACTTTTAGTGTGTTGACTTATATATAGATGTACATAGGTTTTGATACTGTTGAAAAATGAGCTCAGAAATATATTACGATAAGTAACTATTAGGAATTGATTTTTTTAGTAAATTAATAAGATAGTTATTTTCGTTAAATTGTATTAAAGTAATGTTTTATTCATTTATATTAAGTAAGTTCTAAAGTGTGTTAAGATTAATTTTATTTATTTCCAAAGCACAACTATATATTGATTGAAGGAAAATAGTTGATGTGCAAAGCATAAGTTGGCAACGTAAATCACTAGCTATACGAATGTACATTATTGTGTGGAAATAGGTTATAAAGCAAAAATCTTACTGAGTCAGTCAGCCCCTAAGTCTTATCAGTAAAACATAGAACAAACTTCCGTGCTGACGTAAATACAGAATGGTTCTTATCTAATGATGGACAGTCGTCGCTACAAAATGGTTCTTATCTAATGATGGACAGACATGGCTGCTGGCTCAGTATGTTAAAACATGTTGCTGGTTTAGAATATTAAGGAATTATCATATTTGGACCTAACTAATACCAAACGAATATAGATAAACTACAAATCTGAGTTCAACCTTATGTCAAATGACGTCAAATTAAGCCGGTTTTGACCGGGAGAAACTGATTCTTACCTGAAAGGAGAACGGCCATATTTCTTCTCCGATACCTTAAACCTGACACAAGATGCGCATAAATAGACCGCGCATTAAAGGGTCAGGTCAGTTCCTATCGACGAGGAAATAGATCTTCGCCTTATCATTTCAGGTAAAACAATTGTATATGTCGTAACTTCTTTAGGAATAAGTATTTTTAATGTTGAGATTTTACTAGTAACATTGTCATGTTAGCAACATTGTTCACTCAATACTTTTATTTATAATATATTGTAACGGAATGTTTAAATGTTCTAAAGAATTATTATTTAATTATATTTATGTAATTTTCATTGTAAAGGTTGAATTCGCTACCAACTTCATGTTTAGACTTAATGTTGAAATAAAGTATTCTTTAAGTAAGAAATATTATCTAGCAATATATTTTAAATCTATATTCTATTTTAAAATAAGTAAAATGCATTTCTTTACATTGATTGTTACATTAACTATAGTTATTACATCTTACACTTTTGGCTATCTTGAAATTGATCGAGAATTAACTATTTATATAATATTCTAAAATGAAGAAGTTATACGAATAAATGAAGTTGGAAAGCTTGAAAAAGGAAAATATAATATGTATTGCATGAATTTTTATTATAGAGTTTTTAGATGTGTTTTAAGAATGTAGTCAATATATGTGTGTGTTGATTAATTAAATAAAGTCAGTTCCTATCGACGAGGAAATAGATCTTCGCCTTATCATTTCAGATGTAGTGTAGCTGTTTTATCATCGTGGCGGCACGCTTTTAAGAGAGCCTGAACTCTCTCTCTCTCTCTCTCTCTCTCTCTCTCTCTCTCTCTCTCTCTCCATGGATATTGACGCTCCCTAACTTACGAGTAATTCCTTCTCATAGCAAGAAATGAGAAGAAGGTTATGACAAGCTAATCACAACATACATAACAGAAAAATTGTCATAACATAACTATTAAAAGCTATAGAAATACCCAATTTATATATATAGGAAATGAAAAGGTGTCATATTTAAATTCAGTGATACACATAGGCGCCATCAAAATGTATACTGGGGAGAGATACGTAACGGTTAAATATTAAGTTTTACAGATGAAGGTTAAACATGCTTAGATATGAAATACAGGGTGGTGGTGGTGGTTTCAAGTCAATAGGTTAACGCGTATAGTTGTTTTGTCGATTTTAATATGCAGTTCTTTATACTTCCACGATCTTGGTTACACACACACACACACACACACACACACACACACACACACACACACATACATACATACATACATACATACATACATACATACATACATACATACATACATACATACATACATACATACATACATACACACATACACACATACATAAGTTTGCCGACTCTTTTTCTGTGTGTGTGTGTGTGTATGTGTGTGTGTGTGTGTGTGTGTGTGTCCTTGAAGGGAAATACGTGCTATTGAGGCTAGTAAATGGGAGGAAAAACGTGGAAAATGCTTTAAGCAGAGCCCCTGCAATTTCGACTCAAATGTATAATATTTAAAAACTATATTTTGTTTGATTTCTTGCTGAAGAACAAGCACACCATAACGTAGGGGATAAAATAACACAATGAAAACTTTATTCACTATTGAACCCATGGGGAGGGGCAATGCTTCATATATATTGAGAACGGAGAAGTACCCACAAGAAACCCAAAATTTTGAGAAAAAAAAACTAGAACATGTTATAAATGATGTTGGGGGAAGAACACATATTGTCAAGGAGACGGAAAGGGATGGGTATACAAGTCCAACTAGACTTTTTTTTTTATTTATAACCGCTTCGGTGGCCTAGTGGTTAGAGCGTCCGCCCCTGAAGCGGGAGGTCGTCGGTTCGATCCCTGGCCGAGTCATACCAAAGACTTACAAAAATGGTACTAACAGCTGACTCGCTTGACGCTCAGCAAAAAGAGGTTAGTGTTAGGACTGGTGTCAGGATAATGTGACTGGGTGAGACATCATGCTACATGTCTGCGGCATGATGTCTCAGTGCTAGACATCACTATAAAATGCCTCACTGCAGACATCGTAGCGATATAACTGAACAATTGTTAAAGCTACGTTAAAAATCCTCTTCAAACAAACAAAAGAACATTTTATAAATGATGTTGGGGGAAGAACACATATTGTCAGGGAGATGGAAATGGTTGGGTATACAAGTCCAACTAGAGGGTTTGGAACATTTACCAGCTCATCCAATATTACAGTTAGAATTATTCCACTAACCCATTAACCTCTACCGAGAAAATCAAATGATCCAAATATGTACTTCTTTCCCTCTCTGATATAAAATCGTTAAATAAAAAGATCAAAATTAAAAACACTTTACTAGGGTTGAACATAATAAAACAGTCATGACAAATACAAAAATGCGCATATATCATCATGCAAATACAATAACACCACCACCACCACCACCACCAATAATAATAATAATAATAATAATAATAATAATAATAATACCATAATTATCTTCTGTACATGAAAAGTGCAAACATATATCGAATCTCTGGTAAGGATTACAAACTAAATATTAAACGAGATACAGGCCTTAACGCGCAGTGCCTAAGGAAAGGAGTAAATGCTAACAATTCATTTTCAAGTACTAAATTCTTTTATAATAAAAAAATCTAGATATGCAAATGGGGCTGGGGAGAGCTCTGGGAAAAAGCAGGTATAGAGGTATAGGATGTATTCACCATGTGTTAATAATAAAATTCCTCCCATACCCTACACTGTGAATGAAATGAAAATTTTATTTTCAATTTTCTCAGTGCAAGGAAAGTCAAAGACATTTTTTAAAAAAATATAAAGATCGATATTTTAATTGTGGAAATTGATTCATGTTTAAGACTGCCGACTTCCTTTCTTCCTTGCCTGAGCGATGATAGGATAAACAAGAATGGCTTTCTTTCGTTGATAGTAATGTAATTAAATAATATATTTTAGGATTATTTTAAGCAACTTCAGATCCATAGATATTTATTCATCCCATTTACCTAATAACATTAAAGTAACAAACGGCCGGGTCTACATAAAACAAATTTAGTCAAATTATCAACTATAAAATTTCTTCTTCTTCTTTATTATTATTATTATTATTATTATTATTAGTAGTAGTAGTAGTAGTAGTAGTAGTAGTATTAGTAGTAGTAGTAGTAGTAGTAGTAGTAGTAGTAGTAGTAGTAGTAGTAGTGCAGATTCACATTTATACAAATAAAAGTTAGAAACTATGAGAAATAGTTAATTGTCCAAGTAAGTTTAAAACAGGAAATCAATTCATGCCAGATGTTGAACAATGGAACGTGATTACTCAGACTTATGACACGAGCAAAATTCTGAAAACCACTAATCCTTCTATAAAATGACGTACTATTGGTCACTTTGATGTCTAATTACTTTGTTTTTTAATGAATACGGACATGCAAGAGTGACTCGAAAATAGTATAATAACAGCTACTAGTGACTGCGATTCTTGAGATTAGATGGTGTGTCCCAGCGTCGATGTAGTGCGCATGTGAATAGTTTAGTAAGTCGACTTAATATTGAGTGCCATTATTTTCTTTGAACCAAAACGTCTCATATTTATATTTTGAAACAATGATGGAGCAAAAAGGATGTTTTCATGAAGTAGAGGAAGAACCGATGTGCAGTGAGGACAATAAGATACTTGATATAGACGAAAATGTTTTCCAAGACTTAGTGGTGAGACAGGTCCTGGAATGTCCAAGTCTTACAACACAGTGGTTGCCCGATGTCACAAGACCAGAAGGAGAAGACTACTCTTTGCATAGACTAATATTGGGTACGGACACAAATGAGGATCAGCAAAATTACTTGATGATAGCTAATGTACAGATACCTAATGAAAATCCTCGGTGTAATACTCTTGATTACGACCACAATTCAAATAATTGGAAAGTTGAGATACAGATGAAATTGAATCACGAAGGTGAGGTGAACAAGGCTTGCTACATGCCACAGAATCCTTGCATCATTGCAACACAGACATCCTATGGCGATGTGCTGATATTTGACTGTACAGAGCAACCATCTGAACCTGATCCCAGTGGAAAATGTAGTCCAGAACTGACTTTGAAAGGTCATGAGCAAGAAGGATATGGACTTTCGTGGAATCCCAATATATATGGCTATCTAGTTAGTGCTTCAGACGACACCGCCATTTGTTTATGGGATATCAATTCCATGTCTGCCAATAGAGGGGTTATTGGTGCGATTGCCACCTATACAGAACACGCATTAGCTGTAAATGACGTGGAGTGGCATCCCTTCTACCAAAATATGTTTGGATCTGTGGGTAATGACGAGACACTTATGATCTGGGATACTCGCATATACAACACCACTCACATTGTTCATGCTCACACTGATGAGATCAACTGCCTGGCCTTTAATCCCTACCGAGAGTTTATTCTGGCCACTGGATCTGCGGATGAGACTATTGCTTTGTGGGATCTAAGGAATATGAAATCGAAGCTGTACTCAATTGTGTCCCATAAAGACGCAACAATCCAACTACAGTGGTCCCCTCACAATGAGAACATTCTGGCATCTAGTGGCGGAGAGAGAAGGCTATATGTCTGGGATATGAGTAATCTTGGGGCAGAACATTCTGCAGATAATGCTACGTGTTATCCACAAGAGCTGATGTTCATTGGTTGCGAACACACCGGCGAGATCTTGGAATTTTCCTGGAATCCCAATGAACCCCGTGTACTCTGTTCTGTCACATGGGAGAAGATAGTGCAAATCTGGAAAATGGCTGACGATGATTATTATACAGAACTTTTGAAATCTGCGCATTGAAATCAAGACTTTGTATACTTCTATAATTTAATGACCACTGTAACTTGTTTTAAAATCCTGGTTACAAATCTTGTTTAGTTTACAAGATAGGTGAAATTTAAAGGCTTATTACACGCAGTCATTATCAAAATAAGAGACTTTAGTGCTGCATAAAAAATGAAGTAATTTGTTTACCAATGTAAATAACAAGTCTTTGCAAATGTGTTTTCTTTATAACTTTGTTTATGTGAAAATTAAATTTTGTAAATATGTTTTTAAAATTCAGATTTCTGTAGTTTCTTCACTCCCTTATATGTATGTATATTGTTTATGAAACCATTAAGAACGTTCAATCAGGTGACATACTATTGTCTCAATAATGTTGTTAGTGGCATTAATGACGACGTTGTTTTTCTGTTTTTCCTTCTGCTCTATTATCCTATTTCACTCCTTTCTCTTTCCCTAAATATTTCTCTTTTTCTACACTTAAGTACTGACCAATAGGAAGAGTTGTCGAATAGCACATGCAGAGCTGATAATCACTGTATGAAATCATTTCCCCAAGTCTCCTTACCATTCATCGTTAATCTCAGCACCATACTTATCGATTCTCACTCTAATAATATCTAATATCAATATTATCTAATAATTGTGGAAGGAGTTCTTGTTACATAGTGAGTATATAAAACGCAGTAGTTCCAGCAACTGTTTACCTGTAAAGGTTTCTCCATGTTATACCTGATACATATAAAACACCTATAGTCTCTCTCTCTCTCTCTCTCTCTCTCTCTCTCTCTCTCTCTCTCTCTCTCTCTCTCTCTCAAATGGACTTCTTTTAATAAACTGTTGTTTGACCTTATGATCTTAAAAAAGCAATAGAACAAATAAAACCATCAAAATCAGTATCATTGAACACGTCGGTTAATAATTTAATTTTTAAAAAAAAAAAACGAAAATTTCAGAATATTGTGAAAATTTTCATTGGTTTTACTCTCGGAAAATCTTAGGCCTGTAAGCAAACATGCTGGTTACAAACCGTCATCATAGATCTCCAATCACTGAGAAAAGTTAGGTGTGTACCGATATTTAGATATTCATAAATGCAGCTATTTATTGCAACTAGGCCATTAAGTTCTAAATAATAAATGTCGCATCGCTATGAATAATTTTTACTTGCTATCCAAATGTCGGGTTTAATTTTCATAGCAATGTCTTGTCGGATAAAACATCTCTTTGATAAAGCCTGCACAGACAAGTTAAACTAGATAAATATATTAAAGATGCATACATGCATATATAGCTACATACCTACCACTCATACATACATACATACATACATACATACATACATACATACATACATACATACATACATACATACATACAATCATACATACACGCACGCACGCACGCACGCACGCACACACACACACACACACACACACACACATACATACATACATACATACACACTTACATACATAAGTTTGGTGAACCTCTCTTTATATATATATATATATATATATATATATATATATATATATATATATATATATAGTGTCGTTGTAGGGAAATACATGCTATTAAAGCTAGTAAATAGGAGGATAAACGTGGTAAATGTTTTAAGCAGAGCCCCTGCAATTTCGACTCAAATGTACAATATTTAAAAACTATATTTTGTTTGATTTCTTGCTGAAGAACAAGCACACCATAACGTAGGGGATAAAATAACACAATAAAAACTTTATTCACTATTGAACCCATTGGGAGGGGCAATGCTTCATATATATTGAGAACGGAGAAGTACCCACAAGAAACCCAAACTTTTGAGAAAACAAAACTAGAACATTTTATAAATGATGTTGGGGGAAGAACACATATTGTCAGGGAGACGGAAAGGGATGGGTATACAAGTCCAACTAGAGGGTTTGGAACATTAACCAGCTCATCCAATATTACAGTTAGAATTATTCCACTAACCCATCTACCTCTACCGAGAAAATCAAATGATCCAAATATGTACTTCTTTCCCTCTCTGATATAAAATCGTTAAATAAAAATATCAAAATTAAAAACACTTTACTAGGGTTGAACATAATAAAACAGTCATGACAAATACAAAAATGCGCATATATCATCATGCAAATACAATAACAACACCACCACCAATAATAATAATAATAATAATAATAATAATACCATAATTATCTTCTGTACATGAAAAGTGCAAACATATATCGAATCTCTGGTAAGGATTACAAATTAAATATTACACGAGAAACAGGCCTTAACGCGCAGTGCCTAAGGAAAGGAGTACATGCTAACTTTAAGCTTGGGGATGAAACGAAGAAAAAAAATATCTGAAAAAGATGTTCGGAAACAAGTACATGGCTATCAAAACCAAGGAGGAATCCTAAAATAAAATACATACAATTCATTTTCAAGTACTAAATTCTTTTATAATAAAAAAATCTAGATATGCAGTTGGGGCTGGGGGAGAGGCTCCTGGAAAAAGCAGGCATAGGATCAAAGGTATTCACCATGTGTTAATAATAAAATTCGTCCCATAACCTACACTGTGAATGAAACCAAAATTTTATTTTCAATTTTTTCAGTGCAAGGAAAGTCAAAGACATTTTTTAAAAATATAAAGATCGATATTTTAATTGTGGAAATTGATTCATGTTTAAGACTGCGGAATTCCTTTCTTCCTTGCCTGAGCGATGATAGGATAAACAAGAATGGCTTTCTTTCGTTGATAGTAATGTAATTAAATAATATATTTTAGGATTATTTTAAGCAACTTCAGATCCATAGATATTTATTCATCCCATTTACCTAATAACATTAAAATAACAAACGGCCGGGTCTACATAAAGCAAATTTAATCAAATTATCAAATATAAAATTTCTTCTTCTTTATTATTATTATTATTATTATTATTATTATTATTATTATTATTAGTAGTAGTAGTAGTAGTAGTAGTAGTAGTATTAGTAGTAGTAGTAATAGTAGTAGTAGTAGTAGTAGTAGTAGTAGTAGTAGTAGTAGTAGTAGTAGTGCAGATTCACATTTATACAAATAAAAGTTAGAAACTATGAGAAATAGTTAATTGTCCAAGTAAGTTTAAAACAGGAAATCAATTCATGCCAGATGTTGAACAATGGAACGTGATTACTCAGACTTATGACACGAGCAAAATTCTGAAAACCACTAATCCTTCTATAAAATGACGTACTATTGGTCACTTTGATGTCTAATTAGTTTGTTTTTTAATGAATACGGACATGCAAGAGTGACTCGAAAATAGTATAATAACAGCTACTAGTGACTGCGATTCTTGAGATTAGATGGTGTGTCCCAGCGTCGATGTAGTGCGCATGTGAATAGTTTAGTAAGTCGACTTAATATTGAGTGCCATTATTTTCTTTGAACCAAAACGTCTCATATTTATATTTTGAAACAATGATGGAGCAAAAAGGATGTTTTCATGAAGTAGAGGAAGAACCGATGTGCAGTGAGGACAATAAGATACTTGATATAGACGAAAATGTTTTCCAAGACTTAGTGGTGAGACAGGTCCTGGAATGTCCAAGTCTTACAACACAGTGGTTGCCCGATGTCACAAGACCAGAAGGAGAAGACTACTCTTTGCATAGACTAATATTGGGTACGGACACAAATGAGGATCAGCAAAATTACTTGATGATAGCTAATGTACAGATACCTAATGAAAATCCTCGGTGTAATACTCTTGATTACGACCACAATTCAAATAATTGGAAAGTTGAGATACAGATGAAATTGAATCACGAAGGTGAGGTGAACAAGGCTTGCTACATGCCACAGAATCCTTGCATCATTGCAACACAGACATCCTATGGCGATGTGCTGATATTTGACTGTACAGAGCAACCATCTGAACCTGATCCCAGTGGAAAATGTAGTCCAGAACTGACTTTGAAAGGTCATGAGCAAGAAGGATATGGACTTTCGTGGAATCCCAATATATATGGCTATCTAGTTAGTGCTTCAGACGACACCGCCATTTGTTTATGGGATATCAATTCCATGTCTGCCAATAGAGGGGTTATTGGTGCGATTGCCACCTATACAGAACATGCATTAGCTGTAAATGACGTGGAGTGGCATCCCTTCTACCAAAATATGTTTGGATCTGTGGGTAATGACGAGACACTTATGATCTGGGATACTCGCATATACAACACCACTCACATTGTTCATGCTCACACTGATGAGATCAACTGCCTGGCCTTTAATCCGTACCGAGAGTTTATTCTGGCCACTGGATCTGCGGATGAGACTATTGCTTTGTGGGATCTAAGGAATATGAAATCGAAGCTGTACTCAATTGTGTCCCATAAAGACGCAACAATCCAACTACAGTGGTCCCCTCACAATGAGAACATTCTGGCATCTAGTGGCGGAGAGAGAAGGCTATATGTCTGGGATATGAGTAATCTTGGGGCAGAACATTCTGCAGATAATGCTACGTGTTATCCACAAGAGCTGATGTTCATTGGTTGCGAACACACCGGCGAGATCTTGGAATTTTCCTGGAATCCCAATGAACCCCGTGTACTCTGTTCTGTCACATGGGAGAAGATAGTGCAAATCTGGAAAATGGCTGACGATGATTATTATACAGAACTTTTGAAATCTGCGCATTGAAATCAAGACTTTGTATACTTCTATAATTTAATGACCACTGTAACTTGTTTTAAAATCCTGGTTACAAATCTTGTTTAGTTTACAAGATAGGTGAAATTTAAAGGCTTATTACACGCAGTCATTATCAAAATAAGAGACTTTAGTGCTGCATAAAAAATGAAATAATTTGTTTACCAATGTAAATAACAAGTCTTTGCAAATGTGTTTTCTTTATAACTTTGTTTATGTGAAAATTAAATTTTGTAAATATGTTTTTAAAATTCAGATTTCTGTAGTTTCTTCACTCCCTTATATGTATGTATACTGTTTATTAAAACATTAAGAACGTTCAATCAGGTGACATACTATTGTCTCAATAATGTTGTTAGTGGCATTAATGACGACGTTGTTTTTCTGTTTTTCCTTCTGCTCTATTATCCTATTTCACTCCTTTCTCTTTCCCTAAATATTTCTCTTTTTCTACACTTAAGTACTGACCAATAGGAAGAGTTGTCGAATAGCACATGCAGAGCTGATAATCACTGTATGAAATCATTTCCCCAAGTCTCCTTACCATTCATCGTTAATCTCAGCACCATACTTATCGATTCTCACTCTAATAATATCTAATATCAATATTATCTAATAATTGTGGAAGGAGTTCTTGTTACATAGTGAGTATATAAAACGCAGTAGTTCCAGCAACTGTTTACCTGTAAAGGTTTCTCCATGTTATACCTGATACATATAAAACACCTATAGTCTCTCTCTCTCTCTCTCTCTCTCTCTCTCTCTCTCTCTCTCTCTCTCTCTCAAATTGACTTCCTTTAATAAACTGTTGTTTGACCTTATGATCTTAAAAAAGCAATAGAACAAATAAAACCATCAAAATCAGTATCATTGAACACGTCGGTTAATAATTTAATTTTTAAAAAAAAAAATGAAAATTTCAGATTATTGTGAAAATTTTCATTGGTCGATATTTAGATATTCATAAATGCAGCTATTTATTGCAACTAGGCCATTAAGTTGTAAATAATAAATGTCGCATCGCTATGAATAATTTTTACTTTCTATCCAAATGTCGGGTTTAATTTTCATAGCAATGTCTTGTCGGATAAAACATCTCTTTGATAAAGCCTGCACAGACAAGTTAAACTAGATAAATATATTAAAGATGCATACATGCATACATAGCTACATACCTACCACTCATACATACATACATACATACATACATACATACATACATACATACATACATACATACATACATACATACATACATACATACATACATACATACATACATACATACATATACATACATACACGCACGCACGCACATACACACACACACACACACATACATACATACATACATACATACATACATACATACATACATACATACATAAGTTTGGTGAACCTCTCTTTATATATATATATATATAGTGTCGTTGTAGAGAAATACATGCTATTAAAGCTAGTAAATAGGAGGATAAACGTGGTAAATGTTTTAAGCAGAGCCCCTGCAATTTCGACTCAAATGTACAATATTTAAAAACTATATTTTGTTTGATTTCTTGCTGAAGAACAAGCACACCATAACGTAGGGGATAAAATAACACAATAAAAACTTTATTCACTATTGAACCCATAGGGAGGGGCAATGCTTCATATATATTGAGAACGGAGAAGTACCCACAAGAAACCCAAAATTTTGAGAAAACAAAACTAGAACATTTTATAAATGATGTTGGAGAAGAACACATATTGTCAAGGAGACGGAAAGGGATGGGTATACAAGTCCAACTAGAGGGTTTGGAACATTAACCAGCTCATCCAATATTACAGTTAGAATTATTCCACTAACCCATTAACCTCTACCGAGAAAATCAAATGATCCAAATATGTACTTCTTTCCCTCTCTGATATAAAATCATTAAATAAAAAGATCAAAATTAAAAACACTTTACTAGGGTTGAACATAATAAAACAGTCATGACAAATACAAAAATGCGCATATATCATCATGCAAATACAATAACAACACCACCACCACCACCAATAATAATAATAATAATAATAATAATAATAATAATAATAATAATACCATAATTATCTTCTGTACATGAAAAGTGCAAACATATATCGAATCTCTGGTAAGGATTACAAATTAAATATTACACGAGAAACAGGCCTTAACGCGCAGTGCCTAAGGAAAGGAGTACATGCTAACTTTAAGCTTGGGGATGAAACGAAGAAAAAAAATATCTGAAAAAGATGTTCGGAAACAAGTACATGGCTATCAAAACCAAGGAGGAATCCTAAAATAAAATACATACAATTCATTTTCAAGTACTAAATTCTTTTATAATAAAAAAATCTAGATATGCAGATGGGGCTGGGGGAGAGGCTCCTGGAAAAAGCAGGCATAGGATCAAAGGTATTCACCATGTGTTAATAATAAAATTCGTCCCATAACCTACACTGTGAATGAAATGAAAATTTTATTTTCAATTTTTTCAGTGCAAGGAAAGTCACAGACATTTTTTAAAAATATAAAGATCGATATTTTAATTGTGGAAATTGATTCATGTTTAAGACTGCGGAATTCCTTCCTTCCTTGCCTGAGCGATGATAGGATAAACAAGAATGGCTTTCTTTCGTTGATAGTAGTGTAATTAAATAATATATTTTAGGATTATTTTAAGCAACTTCAGATCCATAGATATTTATTCATCCCATTTACCTAATAACATTAAAATAACAAACGGCCGGGTCTACATAAAGCAAATTTAATCAAATTATCAAATATAAAATTTCTTCTTCTTTATTATTATTATTATTATTATTATTAGTAGTAGTAGTAGTAGTAGTAGTAGTAGTAGTAGTATTAGTAGTAGTAGTAGTAGTAGTAGTAGTAGTAGTAGTAGTAGTAGTGCAGATTCCCATTTATACAAATAAAAGTTAGAAACTATGAGAAATAGTTAATTGTCCAAGTAAGTTTAAAACAGGAAATCAATTCATGCCAGATGTTGAACAATGGAACGTGATTACTCAGACTTATGACACGAGCAAAATTCTGAAAACCACTAATCCTTCTATAAAATGACGTACTATTGGTCACTTTGATGTCTAATTAGTTTGTTTTTTAATGAATACGGACATGCAAGAGTGACTCGAAAATAGTATAATAACAGCTACTAGTGACTGCGATTCTTGAGATTAGATGGTGTGTCCCAGCGTCGATGTAGTGCGCATGTGAATAGTTTAGCAAGTCGACTTAATATTGAGTGCCATTATTTTCTTTGAACCAAAACGTCTCATATTTATATTTTGAAACAATGATGGAGCAAAAAGGATGTTTTCATGAAGTAGAGGAAGAACCGATGTGCAGTGAGGACAATAAGATACTTGATATAGACGAAAATGTTTTCCAAGACTTAGTGGTGAGACAGGTCCTGGAATGTCCAAGTCTTACAACACAGTGGTTGCCCGATGTCACAAGACCAGAAGGAGAAGACTACTCTTTGCATAGACTAATATTGGGTATGGACACAAATGAGGATCAGCAAAATTACTTGATGATAGCTAATGTACAGATACCTAATGAAAATCCTCGGTGTAATACTCTTGATTACGACCACAATTCAAATAATTGGAAAGTTGAGATACAGATGAAATTGAATCACGAAGGTGAGGTGAACAAGGCTTGCTACATGCCACAGAATCCTTGCATCATTGCAACACAGACATCCTATGGCGATGTGCTGATATTTGACTGTACAGAGCAACCATCTGAACCTGATCCCAGTGGAAAATGTAGTCCAGAACTGACTTTGAAAGGTCATGAGCAAGAAGGATATGGACTTTCGTGGAATCCCAATATATATGGCTATCTAGTTAGTGCTTCAGACGACACCGCCATTTGTTTATGGGATATCAATTCCATGTCTGCCAATAGAGGGGTTATTGGTGCGATTGCCACCTATACAGAACACGCATTAGCTGTAAATGACGTGGAGTGGCATCCCTTCTACCAAAATATGTTTGGATCTGTGGGTAATGACGAGACACTTATGATCTGGGATACTCGCATATACAACACCACTCACATTGTTCATGCTCACACTGATGAGATCAACTGCCTGGCCTTTAATCCCTACCGAGAGTTTATTCTGGCCACTGGATCTGCGGATGAGACTATTGCTTTGTGGGATCTAAGGAATATGAAATCGAAGCTGTACTCAATTGTGTCCCATAAAGACGCAACAATCCAACTACAGTGGTCCCCTCACAATGAGAACATTCTGGCATCTAGTGGCGGAGAGAGAAGGCTATATGTCTGGGATATGAGTAATCTTGGGGCAGAACATTCTGCAGATAATGCTACGTGTTATCCACAAGAGCTGATGTTCATTGGTTGCGAACACACCGGCGAGATCTTGGAATTTTCCTGGAATCCCAATGAACCCCGTGTACTCTGTTCTGTCACATGGGAGAAGATAGTGCAAATCTGGAAAATGGCTGACGATGATTATTATACAGAACTTTTGAAATCTGCGCATTGAAATCAAGACTTTGTATACTTCTATAATTTAATGACCACTGTAACTTGTTTTAAAATCCTGGTTACAAATCTTGTTTAGTTTACAAGATAGGTGAAATTTAAAGGCTTATTACACGCAGTCATTATCAAAATAAGAGACTTTAGTGCTGCATAAAAAATGAAGTAATTTGTTTACCAATGTAAATAACAAGTCTTTGCAAATGTGTTTTCTTTATAACTTTGTTTATGTGAAAATTAAATTTTGTAAATATGTTTTTAAAATTCAGATTTCTGTAGTTTCTTCACTCCCTTATATGTATGTATATTGTTTATGAAACCATTAAGAACCTTCAATCAGGTGACATACTATTGTCTCAATAATGTTGTTAGTGGCATTAATGACGACGTTGTTTTTCTGTTTTTCCTTCTGCTCTATTATCCTATTTCACTCCTTTCTCTTTCCCTAAATATTTATCTTTCTCTACACTTAAGTACTGACCACTAGGAAGAGTTGTCGAATAGCACATGCAGAGCTGATCATCACTGTATGAAATCATTTCCCCAAGTCTCCTTACCATTCATCGTTAATCTCAGCACCATACTTATCGATTCTCACTCTTATCTAATAATTGTGGAAGGAGTTCTTGTTACATAGTGAGTATATAAAACGCAGTAGTTCCAGCAACTGTTTACCTGTAAAGGTTTCTCCATGTTATACCTGATACATATAAAACACCTATAGTCTCTCTCTCTCTCTCTCTCTCTCTCTCTCTCTCTCTCTCTCTCTCTCTCAAATTGACTTCCTTTAATAAACTGTTGTTTGACCTTATGATCTTAAAAAAACAATAGAACAAATAAAACCATCAACATCAGTATCATTGAACATATCGGTTAATAATTTAATTTCTTTTTTAAAAAAATGAAAATTTCAGATTATTGTGAAAATTTTCATTGGTTTTACTCTCGGAAAATCTTAGGCCTGTAAGCAAACATGCTGGTTACAAATCGTCATCATAGATCTCCAATCATGGAGAAAAGTTAGGTGTGTACCAATATTTAGATATTCATAAATGCAGATATTTATTGCAACTAGGCCATTAAGTTCTAAATAATAAATGTCGCATCGCTATGAATAATTTTTACTTGCTATCCAAATGTCGGGTTTAATTTTCATAGCAATGTCTTGTCGGATAAAACATCTCTTTGATAAAGCCTGCACAGACAAGTTAAACTAGATAAATATATTAAAGATGCATACATGCATACATAGCTACATACCTACCCCCCCCCACATACATACATACATACATACATACATACATACATACATACATACATACATACATACATGCATGTATATGTATATATATATATATATATATATATATATATATATATATATATATATATATATATATATATATATATATAATATATATAGTGTCGTTGTAGGGAAATACATGCTATTAAAGCTAGTAAATAGGAGGATAAACGTGGTTAATGTTTTAAGCAGAGCCCCTGCAATTTCGACTCAAATGTTTAATATTTAAAAACTATATTTTGTTTGATTTCTTGCTGAAGAACAAGCACACCATAACGTAGGGGATAAAATAACACAATAAAAACTTTATTCACTATTGAACCCATAGGGAGGGGCAATGCTTCATATATATTGAGAAGGGAGAAGTACCCACAAGAAACCCAAAATTTTGAGAAAACAAAACTAGAACATTTTATAAATGATGTTGGAGAAGAACACATATTGTCAAGGAGACGGAAAGGGATGGGTATACAAGTCCAACTAGAGGGTTTGGAACATTAACCAGCTCATCCAATATTACAGTTAGAATTATTCCACTAACCCATTAACCTCTACCGAGAAAATCAAATGATCCAAATATGTACTTCTTTCCCTCTCTGATATAAAATCGTTAAATAAAAAGATCAAAATTAAAAACACTTTACTAGTGTTGAACATAATAAAACAGTCATGACAAATACAAAAATGCGCATATATCATCATGCAAATACAATAACAACACCACCACCACCACCAATAATAATAATAATAATAATAATAATAATAGCATAATTATCTTCTGTACATGAAAAGTGCAAACATATATCGAATCTCTGGTAAGGATTACAAATTAAATATTACACGAGAAACAGGCCTTTACGCGCAGTGCCTAAGGAAAGGAGTACATGCTAACTTTAAGCTTGGGGATGAAACGAAGAAAAAAAATCTGAAAAAGATGTTCGGAAACAAGTACATGGCTATCAAAACCAAGGAGGAATCCTAAAATAAAATACATACAATTCATTTTCAAGTACTAAATTCTTTTATAATAAAAAAAATCTAGATATACAGATGGGGCTGGGGGAGAGGCTCCTGGAAAAAGCAGGCATAGGATCAAAGGTATTCACCATGTGTTAATAATAAAATTCCTCCCATAACCTACACTGTGAATGAAACCAAAATTTTATTTTAAATTTTTTCAGTGCAATTAAAGTCAAAGACATTTTAAAAAAATATAAAGATCGATATTTTAATTGTGGAAATTGATCCATGTTTAAGACTGCGGACTTCCTTCCTTCCTTGCCTGAGCG
Source organism: Unio pictorum (assembly GCA_030141615.1). Taxonomy (NCBI): domain Eukaryota; kingdom Metazoa; phylum Mollusca; class Bivalvia; order Unionida; family Unionidae; genus Unio; species Unio pictorum. The sequence continues at coordinate 23,800,124 of JARLTB010000021.1, forward strand.
ATGATAGGATAAACAAGAATGGCTTTCTTTCGTTGATAGTAGTGTAGTTTACAAAACACACACACATACACACAGATATATATATATATATATATATATATATATATATATATATATATATATATATATATATATATATATATATATATACTGCGAACTTATCAAATTTAGGGATTAAATCCTATATACATACCTTTCTAATCTACGACTAAAACATTATTATTTGCTAAATTATATTAGGATGACAAAGAGATTTAAATAATAGACTACTTACAACAATTTGAATCGTAATTAATTACATCCTATTCATTGTTATGCTGTGTGTGTGTGTGTGTGTCTGTGTGTGTGTGTGTGATTTTGGATTCTTAACGTAGCTGAAACAAGTTTTACTGTTGGGGAGGCATTATTAAGAAGCTTATGCAAATCCGTCAAATCATAAGAGTGTAATTGCCTTAGACAAAGTTTCTCAAATAAATATAGTTGAAACTAAAATTCAAAGCTAAGCTAATGAATAAATAATTGTTGTTGTGGTGGTGATATTGATTCAACGTCATAGAAATAGTCCGATATAACACGGTGGAGGAAAAACACGGGAAAGTCCCGATATGAACGTACCTCATCGTTAAAACCATAGGTACAAAATGAGGACAATATCATTACTAAAAATAAACATTATTTAAAATCTTTGACTGAAGATACATAATATTTATGTTATGAACACATTAGCAGAACTTGTGATATAAGAAAAATAAATTTCCTTTGAAAATAATATATCTCATTTCCAATTTCAAAACATTAATAATCGCGATATTATAGTAAACGTGGACGCATATATTTAGGCAAACACGTTGGTGTGTGACAGTGTACAATGTCGATAACTATATATAGAATAGGGAAACCCATTTTATGGATTTCCCGATCTCAGTTGTCACAGCTAAAAATAAATTACTTATATTGGCGCTTAACTGTAATCATTTGTTATATCGCATGCAATGGCCAGTGGAAAGCTCGTTGTCTCTGTGCTTATAGCAGTAAAATTCTTGACGGAAATTTGCTGCTCTGTGGCATTTCCAGTGGAAGGTACTGTATCTATTCTTAGGATTATTTTAATGCAATTTACAGAATATCAAATTTATAAGCATTATTTAAGAAGAAAAAAAAAACAAATTCTTCGTAAAAGTGTCTAAAATTTATTAGAATCTTTTATGATAAAATAAAGTCAAGTCTGCATCGTGTGTGTGTGTGTGTGTGTGTGTGTGTGTGTGTGTGTATGTGTGTGTGTAAGACAATCTGTAGGCTTTGAATTTTATCAATTACCATACTGAAATGAAATACATCTTCATATCATATGACATATTCATATATGTCTTAACATAAAACAACAATCATTTAAATTGTATTTCTAAAGATAAGTAATAACAAGAATAAAACGAAAAACAATAAATGCTTCCATAATACTATAGATTTATGTCAAGGTAAGATATAAAAAAAACTTTAAAAGCAATGATCATATCTTTCTCAGATCCAAAATTGTTGCTCCATGCATATTGTTTTTATTTAGTGTCATTTCAATACCGAGTCTTAGGGGTCCCGAGTGGCCGAGTGGTCTAAAGCGCTCTCCGTTACGGATCACTGCCATCTCACCTCTGTCTGCGTGGGTTCGAGTCTAAGATTCGGCTAATGTAGTTATATGAGAAAGCTTGCCCGTAGTTTCTCGTGGGTCGGTGGCTCTTTCCGGGGGTTTTCCCAGGTTCTTCCTCCACCAATAATACTGGCTGCCATGTATAGCCTATCGTGTGCTGAAAAATGGCGTTAAACCCTACAACAACAACAACAACAACAACAACAACAACAACATACCGAGTCTTAAAACATGTTTTGCTCAATAAAATTAATTGACCCGGTTAATGACGAACTCAAAACAGCGTAGAGCCAGATCTGCACGTGTATAGAGTGTTCCAACTCTAAACGGCGATGAGTTAGATCTGCACGTGGGCAGAGTGTTCCAACTCTAAATAGCGATGAGATAGGTTGGTACGTGTATAGAGTGTTCCAACTCCAAACAGCGTAGAGATAGGTTGGCACGCGTATAGTGTTCCAACTCTAAACAGCGTAGAGCCAGATATGCACGTATATAGAGTAATGCCAGCTCTTAACAACTTAAGACACAGATCTGAACATGCATTGAACAATACTAACTTCAGATGGTGTAGACCGACATCTGCTGGCACATCAATGAGTCGTCTTATCAGGGTCATTCTATTTATAATATCAAGGGAACGACACAGACCTTGATCTACCGACGAATTTTGGAAAGGCAATATGGCGTCCACACTGTTCTCAGTAGTGATAAACTTTGAAATGATTCTATTAGTACTTTCAAGACTGGACTATTGTAACTCTGTTCTGGCTGGTTCGTCACAATATCTACTCCAGAAACTTCAAAAAGTCCAAAACACAGCTGCTCGGACCATCTTTAGAGTACCTCGATCAGAGCACACCTCACTACTGCTCTGTACCTTACACAGGTTATCCATTCGATACAGAATCAAACACAACATTTGTTCCCTGTGCTACGTTTCACTGACAGACTCCAGTCCAACATACCTATCCGGCCTCACCCGTGTGTATACACCAGCAAGATACTTCTGACAATCGTATTCTCATTATTCCCATTATAAAAACGAAGTCATATTGTCAACGTTGTTATGCATTCCGGGGCCCAGCAACGTGGAATGAATTGCCCTTTGAAATTAAACACATAGACACAGCGATCCCTTTCAAGAGTACTCTTGAAATAATGAAATCATATTTTTCGACTGCAAGAACATATTAAAGACCTAATAATGTTTCCGACCTCAATATTTTCAGCATTGTTTTTTTTTTTTATTTTAATTTTTTTCTAATTTCATGGTATCTTATTTTTTTCTTGTTTGTAGTCATATCATTATCTATGTTTTAAAGCGTTTAAAGCTTCTAAAGATTATGGGCCATACAAAGTCCTCATCATTATTATTATTTTCGTGGAACTTAAGCATGAGTTCACTGATTTTTAGATACGTTATTCAAAGACGTGCATCATGCAGACCATTACAACAAAATACTCCATGTTTTGCATTCGGGTGTTTTAAGAACACTTCAGATTCGGCTCTCTTCAATACTAGGTATATAACCGTGTGGCATCTATCTAGTTGAGCTGAAAGTCAACATTTGCAGTATTGAATTAATACTGGAAAAATTTTTAAAAATAAATTACAAGACGGCCTTTTGTTCAAATATTGAAACATCCATATTTAGATACCTTACGAGAAATTGTTTGCTATGGCTAGGATTCTCAATAATATTGAATGATTTGGTGTACCCACAACAGTGTTCTTTCAGAAAATAGTAATAAAGGCTTCAGTATAACGTCACAAACCTTATGATAATATAAACCTTAGGTGCAAACGAAGTTACCCGGTCGCATATGTTCATAGCCTGTCTTCTATCATTTGAGAAGCGAAATAACACCGGTAGGACCAAATGCTGAACGCAGAAATTGTCTTAAACTGCAAGACACTATTTCTTTCTTCTGTAAGAATTAGTGTTTTTCACAGATACTATGTTGCTTGTTATTTTAGACTACGCCGAGAGAAGCGATACTGAACCGGAAGTTAAGTTTTTCGAGTGTCATGCTATGGCATGCCTAATTGGAACCCAGTTCTGTGATGGGTTCTGGAAAAGATGTGACAACTGTTTCTTGTATGAGAAGGATTGTTTCACATCTAGACAACAACCAAACTGCACGGTCTTTTGTCAAGGCAAGTCTTGATTATTTTTTTTATATAATATAGTCGACATTTTAAAAATAAAAATGGAAGATGAAAGTAATTGTATCGTCATTGACCATGGAATCGGTGTTTGACATTTAAAGCATTTAATTGAGATAATTATTGTATGATACAGTAATCTATGGATAAAAATTGTTTGGTTGAACGTTTTCGTACAAACATGCGTCTTTGGACCGATCTCCAATTGGAGAATGTTCCAGGTCTTTCATAGTCGGTTGCGACAAAGATGCTGGTATATATATATATATATATATATATATATATATATATATATATATATATATATATATATATATATATATATATAAAGTTTGTTATGCCAATTCTTTACCATCTACCATCCTTTCAGAAATGTGGTTGATGAAACAGAGGGAAATACTGAAAAATGAAAAATGCAAGACTGGTAAGCGATCTGATTTTATATAATGAATAACTATGCAGAATAATAAATCAGAACATAAAAGTTGTGGCTCAAAACACGATAAATATTTTATATACAGAGAGATACATAGTTCGAATTTAGTTCATCTGCTTTTAACATAAATGTTCATTTTTTTTTAATAATAAAAAAACTATCCCAAAGGTCACAACACATTTGGAAATGACTGATGGGGTGTGAACATGCAATGAAAACAATTTTTCTTCAACATCAAATAAAAACAAATTTCAAACGATAAGTTAAATACGATAAGAGTTTATGTATGCAAACTGGAAAAAGAAAACTAAACAATGAGTATACCGTTTAACAAAAACATCTTTCAATTTTAATTCAGCAAATCTATCCGGTAAATTTATTGGAAACGATGCAAACATAAAATCTACATAAACCTGTTGGCTAGAAAAGAAATTTCATAGCACTAACTTTGTTTTGTTTAATTGCTTCCGATGTATAGCCTTCTGTGAAGTTCATTCGCGAATAAACCTTGTGGCTGCAAAACTAAATACACAGCTGATAAGCCGTTAAAACAGACTGCGTTTTTTTTTGCGGTACAAGAGATATAATGAGAGAAAGAATTCTTCTAACTTTTGATCTGTCTCGCCAAGTAAGGCGTTTCAAATAAGTTGATATTTCTGCTACAGGTGAAGGCCAACAAGCTGCTCTTCCCTGGATCGTGACAACAGCCGTTCTTGCCATCATTTTGCTGGCATGTGGATGCGTACTTTTCCGAGATAAAATAAGATCTTCTGTTAGATGGCTTGGTATAGAATTACCTAAGTATTGTGGAAAATATGACGAAGAAGATAACCGAGTTAACATAACTCCTTCTGAAACAGAGACATTTCTTCCAAAACATAAAATATTAACGCCAGAACAACAACCCACCGGTAATATTAAACCCGAAAATGAGGTTACAGGACAACAAACGCAACCCTCCGTATATCGGACTTTGGATCCCAATTCCTTATATTCTAATAGGTCAAACAAAAAGAGTAAGTCAAACAAAATAAACAAATACTTTTAAAACTTGTGTAATTTTATACTTTTTGTACTTAAGATTTTTCTGCTGAAAAATTAGATTTCGTTTGAATTACATCGAAACTAAAAACATAGTTTCATGGCAGCGTTATCTTTATAAGACATTGTAAAGTTTTCACGGATCATTATAGCTTAGGACATGCAAAGTAGATAACGAGATAGCTACTGATCACTGACATTTTAACACAAGCTCTAATTCTTCCAACGCTTCTGCATCGGAATTATATTCACTAAACATAACGTTCAGCATCAGTAATAGAAAGATAGCCTAAAAGCGGTTTGATTTGGCTGTGTTGTCGTATGATCTTGTTTTTCTTTTTCTACCTCTAAGATTTTCGCTTTTACGCGTGACAACGTACCACTCGTGTGTATGCCCGATAAATAAATAAATACCCGAGAGTGAGAGAATATGAACTGATCGCTGTAAATAAGACAAGAGTTAGTGAAATTTTTTATTAAGGTCATCTGATATTCAATCATGTTTGTTTTTCAGACACTTCTCTTCCAATGCCAGAGACATTTTCTGAGGACTAGTTTGGTTAGGACTTACGGCTGAAGAATTTTACTAGCTGAAGTAGTGTACAAAAGCTAGAATGACCATAAAATACGATTAATCTTTGAGGACAGATTGGCAATGCCTTGATACATCGTCAGATGAAAGCATAGTTTGCTCGCATAGCTCCTGACATGAAGACAGAATATTGAATATTTCCATGCAGAGCCAAACTATCGTTTGAGTGTCAAAAATGGAAAGAACAGAACAGTATTACTTTTATCAATAACTTGAACTTGTTCAATACGCAACAGCTTCAAAAGAACACAGTAAAATAATGAATGGAACAAATAAAGAAGTTATGCATGATACAAAAAATGTTACTTTCCAATCAATTTATCGATTCAGCAGCACACACAGAATGTATCGACAACTATCTGGATATAACATTATAAATGATGGCAGTGATAGTAAACATTAAGATAAACTTTGAATTTGGACGGAAACGTCTTAAGTACACGAAGACGAACGACCATTAAGCTCGGAAGATACGCATCATAACTCCCTGTAAGCGAATCAACAATGATCTCCAAAGACCAAGCAATAAGACCCAAAAAATATGAATTCTCATATCAATAAATTTAATCAAGCTTCGCAATCCATACTAAGAAAACGTAAAACTAAATTAAAACAGAATTTTGGAAGAGCAGTAATAATTTGGATAATAATAGATCGGTACAAATATCTAAACAATGTAACATGTAACTGCATGTTAACTTTCTCTGCAATGTGACAGTTGTGAAGCAAATTTATCCTGTACCTTTGCCTCTGTGAGCGTGCTACAAACCCATGAGCAAAACCAACGCGTTTTTAAAAATATATTGTATAATATAAATCCACAGTCATTATAGTTTGTTTCTGTCGTGTACCAAGCACATAACATATACAAAGGTAGCGCAGGTTTTCGAATCTGTACAAAAGTGCTGGAAATTAACTGACTGTCACTCACGCAATTGGCGTCTAATAAGAATTTTGTTACCAACACAACTTACCACCTATAATGTGCATAACAGTATGCTTGTATTTGTCACCTGTGTTCAAATAGAAAGACGGATTTTACTCTAGATAGTGAATCCTTCAGAATAAGAAAGGAAAATATGAGGTACACTTAATGGTATCAATCAGCACATAGCTTTTCCGAACTCCAAGTCTCTTGGCGTTGATCTCTCAGTCTCGCGAAAGTCTATTTTGAACGAGACTAATACAGTTTTACCGAGAGCTACTGGTTACCTAAATCGATGCATGCGACACTCAATGGGGACAAAAATAATTACAAGTCCTAGACTTTTGTTCGAGTTCGAGTTCGAGATTTAGTGTCAAACAATAGCAAGAAACTTCGCTAAATGTGTATGGATTGGAAGTACAGCTGAAATTACTCAAATAATATCATTTAGATTGGAATAGATCTTATTTAACGTATCTAGGTAATACGTTCTCATTTGAGTTAAATGATAATTTTGACTTCATGGTGGCTGAAACTCTGGTTCAAACTCAGCTCCAGTGTAATCATTTCTAGCCATGACCTAACGTTAAAACTATGAATTCATATCATAATTATAACGCCATATGGAATTACGCATTAACCATGTACTTGAAACAAACTAATATTTTCTAAGAAATAAAAGGCCGTCGGTTTCAACTGATCTTTGTTGTTCTTGCTTCCATGTTTTTTATGCTATTATACCTCCAAACTTCATAAACTTCATAGAGTATCGAATGTATTATATAGAGTACTGAATGTATTACATAGGGTACTGAATGTATTACATAGAGTATTGAATGTATTACATAGAGTATTGAATGTATTACATAGAGTATAGGGTACTGAATGTATTACATAGAGTATTGAATGTATTACACAGAGTAATGAATGTATTATATAGAGTATTGAATGTATTACATAGAGTACTGAATGTATTACATAGAGTATTGAATGTATTACACCGAGTACTGAATGTATTTAATAGAGTATGGCATGTGTTATATAGAGTACTGAATGTATTACATAGAGTACTGAATGTATTACATAGAGTACTGATTGTATTACATATAGTATTGAATGTATTACATAGAGTATTGCATGTGTTATATAGTGTATTTAATATATTTCATAGAGTATTGAAAGTTTTCCTGGGTGAAAGACTATCACAAGGAATATCACCGGTTTTGCCGATTTGTTGAATCATTCAACGCATACACCCGAATCACACAATGTTCATTTAACGGGCAAATCCCTATGATAAGCATGTCCCTCACCGATAATACGATCAATGTGTCTCATTAGTTACTCAAAACATATTACAAGTTACTGATGTTTATATCTGCTATTTGAAACCACAGTTCTAAAATAAGCTTTTGAATAAATGCCACTCAGTTAAAACACAGATTTGACTATAAATGTATGTCAAGGGATTTGTTATTTCCAATTATATCATATTTCTAAATATAATGGACAGTGTTACAAAGACGGTATTCCCCTGATTTTCCAGATGGACACATTTTATTTTCGACTAACACACTTGGCCATCGTGTATGGTAAACATGTCCTAGATGCATCGTCTACATTTGTTCACCTTACCGTTAAAATACTATAAATAGAGTCAGATTGGTCATTTTTTTTAAGTTTAATAGGACGATCATGTTTTTCTATCTATATCAGTAGATAAGAAGACTTTCAGTAAATAAAGGATATTAGTTATGTATTTATAGACCAGGTATGCATTATGCATATATATATATATATATATATATATATATATATATATATATATATATATATATATATATATATATATATATATATATATATATATATATATATATATATATATATATATATATATATATATATATATATATATATGCATGTGCGTGTGTGTGTGTGTGTAAGCGTGCGTACGTGCGTGTATATTTGTGGGCACGCGCGCGCGCCTCATGGTACAAAGTATTTTAAATTTAAAGCGCCAGGAGGCTACACTTGTTAGGAATGCCTCGTGTTTTGGTCAAAATAAGTTCAAACCTCTATTACCAAAGTTTATCTATCTATCTATCTATCTATCTATCTATCTATCTATCTATCTATCTATCTATCTATCTATCTATCTATCTATCTATCTATCTGTCTGTCTCTCTGTTTGTCTGTCTGTCTGTTCGTCCGTCCGTCCGTCCGTTCACCCACCCATCTATCTATCTATCTATCTATCTATCTATCTATCTATCTATCTATCTATCTATCTATCTATCTATCCATCCATCCATCCATCCATCCATCCATCCATCCATCCATCCATCCATCCATCCATCCATCCATCCATCCATCTATCTATCTATCTATCTATCTATCTATCTATCTATCTATCTATTATTGTTGTTGTTATTATTATTATTAACAACAACAACAACAACAACAACACTACCACGACCTGGATACAAAGTGCATACAATTAAACCAAGCTTAAATCAGCATGTTATAGAAACTAAATTTGAGAGGCAAAGTTGAAAATATATGAGACTTGAATAGACTAGTGATGATGATGATGATGATGATGATGATGATGATGATGATGATGATGATGATGATGATGATGATGGAGGTGCTATAGGTATGCTGGTTGTGATTTTTATTTTGGAATAAAATCCTGGTTGCATGTATTGTTTTCTATTACTGATCTTTTGTCTTCACTCCTTTTCCCACCATACCCACCTCCACCATCAGATCATTGAATGTCATTAACATGTTGTCTTCACTCCTTTTCCCACCATACCCACCTCCACCATCAGATCATTGAATGTCATTAACATGTTGTCTTCACTCCTTTTCCCACCATACCCACCTCCACCATCAGATCATTGAATGTCATTAACATGTTGTCTTCACTCCTTTTCCCACCATACCCACCTCCACCATCAGCTCATTGAATGTCATTAACATCAACACAAAGGGAAGTGGACGAAATTGGGGTGGCATGGAATCGGAATGTGTTAGGAGTCAGAACAAGTAGTGGTACCGTGCCAAGCGCCTTGTGATGAATGTATCAAGGGAAGTAATCCAAATCAGAAAATCCGAAGAATGACAAGGTTAAATGTGTTATCTCGTCTTTCCCAAACAATTATCTGTTAGTCCATTAGTGCTGCCGTCGGTCCATCAGTCTATCACTGCCATTGCCTTACCGTGATCTCTGTTGCACGAATCAAAGGAGCGTGCTAATAATTTATATGATGATTCAAGAAGAAGTTGAGATGATGATGACGAAGGTTTTGAATCCTGAATGTATCAATGGAGTGTGGGTATGGTGGAAATGGTATGGTGGAGTGGGTATGTTGGAGATGGGATTGGTGGAGTGGAGTGGGTTTGTGGAGGCCTATGGTGCAGTCGAAAATAAAACATGTACAATTTTTTGAGATCTTCCACCTTGTGTTTATAATGTCTGGGAGTTTCATCAGCGAAAGAAAGCCATTTCTTGTTTATATATATATATATATATATATATATATATATATATATATATATATATATATATATATATATATATATATATATATATATATATATATATATATATATATATATATATATATACATATATATATATATATATATATATATATATATATATATATATATATATATATATATATATATATATATATTCCAGTTCTAAAGAACAGTTTTTTAGGCCATTTAACTCAGTCATATATATCTCATTTGGCCAAACGACCATAGTTGTTCTGCTGCTTTTACTCTGTATTCTTCTCTTGTCAATTGTTGCATTTTTAAATACCAATTTCAATGATAAGGAAAATAGCATTATCTCTAAGCAGTTCTAATTCCGTCTTATTTATTTTCAAACTGGTATAATGAGCTAGGCCAGGAACACTATACAAATGCACCGGGTCTAGATTATAATTGTTGATGCATACATGTCTAAATTATTTAAAATGTAGCATACGAATAAAATACTTTTTGTTTTTTTTAAAAATAGTAGTCACATAAATCTCCAAGAAAGTTCGATTTAAAATGCTTCATGAGTAATTAACATACATTTTGAAAGCAGCTAACTCATTGCCTTTGGATGCTACAAAATGTTTAATTGTTTCTGTGAATCATAGTTTAAATTATTTGCAAATTGATCTAGTGAATTGTTTATAAATCGATAACTATCTATGAATATATTTATTCTTTTTATTTAAGCTTCGTTGCCTTTATTTTCAAAAATGTCGATTATTAATTCCTTATTAAATAAAATATATTTTGCATCATTATTTGGTATTATTAACACTTCCTGAATCTATATGTGAGGTCATTATACAGTCAGCTCTTATGTAAACTATAGGCTTATGGCTTCTTTATTTAATTTATTTAATGTATAGACAAAAAGTCATAATTGTTTATGTTTTGCTGGAATTCTTTTACGTCCATGATGTGTTCTGATTCTGTTTACATCGTGATATTGTATATATGATACATTCACAGTCGCAATGCAGAACAAAGTAACACTGGGTTGGCGAGGATAGTAATTAAATTTAACGATAGAACCCTTTCAATGTATTGTGTCCATTAAAAAAGCAACGCTCCACTATAAATAGTGCACTTTGGTTGGAATGGAAAAAACCTTGAAAAAAGAAGTGACAGAGGCACGAACAGGTTTGCTTGCTTATTTGTAAAAGAAATTTTGTTTTATGACTATCAGATGTGTCATGATTAGTTTGGGATATCTTTTGTTTTGAACGTTGAAACTGTCACAGAAATGTATAAACACTATTTATTTATTTATTTATTTATTAAATTCGTGTACTAGAGTTTCGTTTTTGGCGTACAAGGATACCCCAGGGTGAATAATGTATAATGGGTTGTATTTCAAATAGTGAGTTCGGTTCATCCTATGCCGCACGTGCGAAATGCTTTTGATGATATGAACTGAATGCCTTCAATGCACAGACAATATATGTGTACAAATACTTCACCGCATATAAAACTCTTTACATTACATATAGTCATGTCAGTCGGCGGTCTACTATAAGGACTCACACATCTCCGCTCTATAGGTAGGAAATTTTAAAACATTTCCTCGTATATACGATAATACTATTGTACCATGTCAATTTCTGCATGATCTATTGTGCCCATAATATTATCTTTATAACTTACCGTGTATAACGATTAACGTTATTACATTTTGTTATGCCCGTGTAATATATATAGTACATGGTATTGGATATGTTTTTAGCTGTCCAGTGTCTGGAATGCCCAGTATCTGGAGTGTCCTATCTGCAAAACTGTCCAGTATCTGGGGTGTCAGAAAAGTATAGGGTCTGGTGCTGACCAGTGTCTGGAGTGTACAGTATCTGTATTATCTGGTGTTGTCTGGTGATGTCCAGTATCTGGAGTGTCCGGTGGTGTCCCGAGCGTTCCAAGTATCGGACGAATCGAGGTCTATGTGGTGCAAGCTGTAAAGCCAACCACAAGAATTATTTGTAGCAGCCGTGAAGCTGAACTTCAGCAGCCGTGGAGCTGAAATAAAGTGTTCTGACCACGGAGTGTATTTCCTTTCATGTAATCTTGAAGTAGTGGGCTAAATTTTGGGGTTCTTAAAACCCATTGTAACTATAGGGACTGTAGAGATAAGTTACATATCTGTCCTTTCTCATTTGCACAATTTCACTGTGAGTGAATTCATTTTGCTACATTAGTAAAATTCTACATTGTTTGCTATTTGAGTAAACTATCCATCTTTCCATTGTTTTGTCGCTGTGAATCATTCACGCCTTGTTTGTCTTCTGCAGAGTAATTTCTTTGTATTTTTCTTTATTACATTTGTGCGTTATTATGCTAATAATCCAATATTTTGATTAAATATACACGCACTTATTTATAATTTAATTGACCATTGAAGTCATTTATTATTAAACAGTGTATTTATATCATCGTCGAAAGTGTTCTGTTGTGAGACCGAAAAGCCCACCCTGTTAACTTTTTACAGAGACGAATCGGGTTTTTAGGTTTAAGAAATCTTTATATCGTGAAATTTTGGTGCGAACCCGATGAACACACTGTATGATGATGTACCACCAGAGAAATGTTCATTAGACCTACTCCATTTGTATGGGACAAAATGTATAGTATCGATAAGAAGAAAACATGCCAAGGTTCATAAAGATATTTTGGAAGTGTTCAGGAAACATTATGTAAATACATATGTGGCTTAAACAGTGACTCTTACTCCGGATTCTTTTTTGGGGGAAGGGGGTATTTTTTTGGTAGGGGGTGTATAAATACAGTTTGATCTATTTTTCATTTAGCATGAAACAAATACTAAAATAATTCAAAATGATTGCAATTCCTTTTATTTTTATTTTTTTCATGCATTGGCAGATAGTTATGTAACTATAGCACATCAGTACTAGCACATGGTAGTTTATTAAATTATTGACTGCGGATTTGTTTAAAGGGAAGAATAAAAAGGTACCTCTATTATCATGCTTACAAACATTGTTGACAGTGGATAATAATATACGGGTATCTTTGCTAGTCAAGGATCAGATATGTTAACCCTATATACACGGCGGTTCGATCAGATATTTCAGTGCGTTTTGCTAGCGACATCTATTGCATTTTAGAGTTGCCTCCCTTAGCATGTAATGCCAACAAAACAATAACGTGTAAAAGCAGTGCTTTGTACATCTGCCGAAAATGGTAGAACGGTAAGTTTAACATCGAAAGTATGACGTCGTACCAGAGGGATTTCATTACAGGTGTATTTGAGGCTAATGATGTATTAATATAAATACAGGCCTAGCGTCGAAACTTACTTATGTATGAGTCCGTTTAAGCTTTGTGCCCCTTCTCTCCAATCATATATGAACAGTGTTCCAATTGTAACAAGTTCATATTTATTGGATGCGGTGGCTTGCATCTGGAGCACTAAAATATCTGATCAATCCGCCAAGGTGTAGATAGGGTTAATATATCGGGAACCTTGGCTAGTAAAGATGGGGGACACGTGTGGACGAGTAGTCTAAGGGTCTCCTCCGTACATATCACCGTCATTCATATCACCTTTGTGCGCTTGCGTTCTAGTCTCGGCCCGGCCAAACTGGATATGTGAACAAGATTTCCAGCAGCTTCCTGTGGATCGGTGCTTCTTCTTGGGGTTTTCATGAGTTCTTCCTCCACAAAAAAAATACTGGCATATTATGTGCTGAAAAAATGGCGTTAAATCCACAAACCATAAAGCACAGTACATCATCTTTTTATCATTCTCAATGTATTCCAGCGGCGTCGCTAGGGTTGGTGTCATGCAGTGCGGTAAACTCATGATGTCACCCCTCCAGACTTCTACCATGTTTTTCTTCTTCTTAAAATAAGTCCACAGTATAAAAATGACAAAAACAAAAACAAATTAATTGAAGGTCAAAAGGTAAAAGTATTTAAGAACTGTAACAACGTTCAGTTATAGTTATTTTTACATTAAACTTACTTTACCGAGCAGTGTGTGCTCTGTAAAATTTGCAATTTGTCATTTTGGTGTCACCCCTCTGAGATGGTGTCACCCGGTGAGGTCCGCACCCCCGCACCACCCTAGCGACGCCACTGATGTATGCATCTAGAAAAAATGACGAAACGATGGGACAAAACTAAGTCTTACAGATTTGTTGTTTCTAAGATTTTGGGGTTCTCGAGTAGCCTCCCTATACCCGTGTCTTGAATACTACATTCCTAATCACTTGCGATGAGTTATTGTCATATTTCCCCATTTACGTTAAGAATTAAGATAGAAAAGACCTTTTTTTAAGAATGCATCGTAGGTCTCTTAATTGTGTGTCAACACATAAGCATGCGTAGCAATCAATGAAGATACATAGGTAAAATTTTTTTTATTCTGCACCGATTTCTGATTGAAACATTATTAACCAACCTAAACTGATGTTCAAACCTCGAATGCAAACCAATAGCTGTCATTCAGACCACTTCAGCTGTTTGCTAAACAAGGATTGACCAACAAGTTGCGAATGCCTGGAACTGTTTCTTCATTCACGACTTCTCGGTCAATCCTAAAGTTTTTTAACAACTGTGTCTCAATGCCGGTGCTGGTGAGAACGCAGAAAACTAGCTTCCATCATCTTAGTGAAAGAACATAGTCTCTTTTGGTCAACGCTGTTTCTACGAGATAAAAATATCCCTTGGAAGTAAGTTGGCGCAGTAATTTACAGGAAGAAAATCACATATTTTTCTCCGCCGAATTTTTTAGCAAATAAGAAACCTTCAAAATATTTCTACAATTGGATATAACGTTGGTTTGACTAAGAATTTGCAATGAAAAAAATACTTCTATGCATTTGCAACTTCGTGGTAAATCCCTAGTTCTATAAAAGACGTGAATGTCCAAATGACAACTATGGGCATTGATTCCAGGTAAGAAAGGCGCTTTACAGATATCAGCAACTTTTGAAAGAGTGACAAATGTAAGGTGAAGTTGATTGCATTTACAACATGCTCAGTAGAGAGAATGTTGGCATACCTCTAAGTTACTTTTTTTTTTACTGTGGCTGAAATATGGATATATGGATATGCTACTTGTGTAAATTGTACTTGATCTAAGCACACAGATAACTAACCAAATCGGCCCGAATTAGTCTAACGTTTACTATCTTTAGCAATTATCAAAATTGGGAAAACGAATTTCGCCAGACAAGAAAATGAAAGCTTCTGAAGTGCAGTCAATGAATTGCAAAATATATCAAATTTAGAAGAGGAAAAAAAATGATGAAGTATGATATATGGATATTCGTTTCCCGAATTTGATTAAAATCATATCTCCACAATCCTATTTGGAGATCTGACAGATATAACACAATTTAGTGTTTTGATGACCTTTGAAATTCCAGTCCGCCTACTTTTCTAAGAGTCTCTTAAAGAGTTGTCGTTATTAACGATGTGTTCCAAATGACGTGCGTCATTTTAAAACTTGGAAAGTTGTGATTTAAACCACATTGTCAACAAAACAATGACCTTTTAGTGGTGTCCATCAGCTTTCCACACCCGGATCTGCTTTTAATCTGATTGTCTGTTGCCGTTATTTATTCAGATGATGTTTTATCCAGATTTGCAGAGCAGTCAATTTTCAATGAGAACCAAACAATCTTTAATTCTTAGATGATCATTTAATGGTCGGAGAGAAATTCTCTCTTTTTACTTTAAGATAATTGTCATATCTAACCAACATCTTGACGTAGTTTTTTGAATTTAGAACGTTCATCATTAAATAAACTGTATTTACATTTTCATGGAATTTTTTTTTAGAATGACTCGTATATATGCTAAATGCTGAATACTATCAACAGGCGACATGGTAAACAATTTATTCATTCGTGTTTTGTTCAGGCTGTGTGAGTCCTATTTGATCAGAACCAACATATGTATTCAGATCTATTCGGGAGGAATTATTTGTTTAAATTATTTATTGGGATTACGAAGCGCTAATTAACGTCTTGACTAACACCTTACTTTCGGTTCATTGGTTCATTGTGGTACATTAGGAAATTCAAAACTATCGGCACATGTGGATAGTCAAGAATACTGGAATTCATTCAGAACATTCTATGCTTTTGGACTTGCGATATGACATTTTTAAGGATTTTTGTTTATTTATTTCACGATGCTATGTCTTTTAAATTTTCACTTTTCATTTCAGGAAAACAATTTTTTGTTGAATTTTATTTAAATTCTTGGTTTCACATACATTTGTTTACATACTTTTAGTCCAGAGTAGTGTATATTTTTTTATCATATATTTATTATTGGATTGTCAAGATTTTAAACTGTTTTCTTTGTTACTTCCACTCATAATATGAAAGTCAAAGCTATCAAAATCGGACACAGTATGTCCGTTTTGTTTTTGTGTGCCCGATATGCGTGTTTGTGGCTTGTCGGTTTCACTTCATGTCTCAAAAATGACAGACTGTACATGGTGGACAGTATATTTGGGTGGATTAAGAACTTGGGGAAAACCCAAGAAGAACCACCGATCCACGGAAAATTACAGGCGAGCTTTCTCAGATATCCACTTTGGCTGAACTGAGACTCGAACCCACACAGGCAGAAGTGAATTGTCAGTGATCGGTACAAGAGAGAGCCTTAGACTACTGTGCCACTCGGGTTCCCTTTTAGAATATGAAGGATTCGAGAAAAAGACAAATTCCGGTATAGTTTAAATTATTTTTTCGCTCAGAATGGTAACAGTGTTTTTGCAATTCTTCATCGTAAAATAAATCGGTACAATTATTTCTAACCCACTTTGATTATAAATTAAATTAAATTTTATGATTACGTTACGTCCGAAAAATACACACCATGATATACTATTCAACTGCTGCGTAATCCATTGATTTACTTTCTATGCCCAATTTATTCTATTAAAAGAACACTGCACCTGAATATTAAATGTTGTAAATTACCAGTCTTTGTGGTCAGAATGCACAAATATTTATTCACAAATACGTGCAGTTGTCGATTTTTTATTTGGTGATGTTTGATGTAAATCATTTACCTTCTCTATAAGGGAAAGTAATCTATACTCGAGATTGATGACAAAATTCGAAATTGAAACATTTATTTAACTCTGTAACGAGGACCAACAACTCAATTTAAGAATAAATCACTGGTAATAATAATAATAATAATAATAATAATAATAATAATAATAATAATAATAACAACAACAATTATAATAAGAATAATCTGTGTGGCGCCCTTTCAACAGTCTATTATCGTTACATTTAAATGGATCGATAGAAGTAAACAAGCAAGCCAGACCCAAATAATGCAGGTGACTCTGTCCAAAAAGTGCTACATCAAAAGTACCTGGCTATCTCGACAGTTGTATTTTCCAAACAGTTGGACTAACAATTGTACGCAGCCTTTTCATGGCATCAGTCCTCATATGAGCATGCGTGAATATCAGCATGAACAGACACCTATGTAAAGAACAAAAGCGAACACTACAAGGACATACTATGAAAACCATTTTCATTGCCTTTCACGTAATGGATTGTTAGTGGCGCTGTCAGTCCGCAGCTAGTGTTTGCAGGCTCTTTATCAATTGAGATCCTTGACCATTTCAAGTAGCAGCAGCTTATTCCGACCAGGAAAATATAAGACCTTTGGTCGTCTTGAATGTCTTAATTTTTGTTTGTTAAAGAAGTGAAAAATCAGGCCACAGATTCACAAAACACATTAACTTAAAAGTGCACTCCAAAATGTTTCGCCTTGAAAAATTCTATCATATATGTAAATATTTGGACAACAAAAAATATTTAACCTCATATATTTGTCTCCAGAGAGGTCAGTAGTAATATCTGAACATTCTATATGTTAAATCTCAAAGTTAGAGGTTGAATCGGGCATGTTTGAAAGTTTTGTCTGGTTCAGCAGTGAAGTTGTGAAGCTTTAAGCGTTTTTGCATCACTAAAATGAGAAACCGAAAGACCTTTCTTGCGTATTAATGAAGTAATTATGGATGCAGTCTAACAAGCAGGAGATATTTTGGACTACATTATGCATTAAATATGTTATATTCTCGACATTAGCTGAATAGATGCATCATAAAATCATAAAATGTATGAACAATTTGCCACAGTCGAACTAATTATCTGTGTTTTCGATTATAGAAACTGAATAGTGTACATGGCCAGATTTAGGAATGAAGCAGAGCAATAATGGATTTAGAAAAAATAGAACAGTGAATGTAAACATTCAACAGCATATTTTCACGGATAAAGATCTATGAAGCACATAAACTAACATAAAAAGTCGATTGAATTATTCTAAAATGAAAACTAGAATTGATCACAAAATGTCACTCGTCGTAGTCTAAGATTTGTTATCATTAGTTTTTGATAAATTGTTCTGATGTAAATACAGATAAAAACTGGGAAGTCTAAATACCTGGTTGATTTTGCAATCAGGTGACTTACTATGTTTCATTGTAAACATATCCTTTTCCAATAGAAAGATAAACAACAGTCACAACTGTTATAAAGTAACAAATAAAATAAAGAACGAAAAAGCTCTGTGTAAAAAGAAATTGATAATAAATTTGGCTAGCATAGGGTTGCAAAATTTATCATCGGCATACAGTATTATTGTTTACCTCTAAACAACGTATTAACTCTTTCCGTCTGTCTGTCTGCCTGAATGTCTACATGTCTCATTCCATTGATTTCAAATGAGATAAACTGTCAGCCTTGCACTGCTGTCAAACAATCGCATCCTTTTGTCTAACTGGAAGAAAATCAAAATAAATAAAATGTGTGTAGATGTTCACTTTTCAGCCGATTGGTACGTACGCTTAACCCATGTAAATAACATTGTAGCAAATAAACGGGAAAAAAAAACTTAATTTCATGGATTCTGATAATTTTGAAATTAATATGGAAAAACAATCCATGCTAAAATATCCTTTGCTATTTTTAAGTACATAAACAACTTCATTGTAGACTTGTGACTTGTTTGGCGAGAAGATCAATATTGTATAAAACCGTATTAACAGCATCCAGAAGACACCAGGAATTTGTTTGTAACTGAAACCTTCATTTGGGAATCTACATGAAATAAAGAACACAACAAATTCTTAAAACAAAACAATCGAAACCAACATCTACAACATTGTATCTGCCATGGCGAATTTCTGTGCCAGCACTTCCTTCCGCCTATTAATAGCCTCTGTCAGCTTCCGGCGTGGACCCAGCGGCAGGCCCATTTCTGTCAAATCTTTATCGTTCAGTAATAACAGGGCCTCCATATCGACTTCGGCCTGTGCGAAAAGATGCGTGTAATGGGAAAGTCCACAGCACTCCAAAAATAACAGAGTCGGAGTAAGAATCGTCTCCTCTTCGTCATCATCGTCAAGGTTTTCTACATCTTCCGCTTTCCAAGGTAAATCTTTCATACGTTCCTGCAGACTACCGGTACTGCCAATACTGTCAGATTTCGAACTATGTGTACGTTTTACAGTATTATCAATCTCATTGTCGCCGTTTAGTGTGCCTGAATCAGCGTCTTCAACGTCAACCTCAATGGGGATCAGGAACGCACCAGTGGAGCTAAACTTATTGAGAAACGAAATTTTTCCAAATTCTGGACGACAAAATATTCCCGCTTTTTCATCCTCGTCCTCGATTTGAGCCCCAGATCCGAAACTATCAATTCCAGAATCCAGAAGATCCGATTCGCTTTTCCAGCGACTTTTTCGACTGATGGATGATTCTGGGAATACATTTGCAAGCGCTGGTCGTGAGCCTGTGTTTTCAGCCTCTCTGTTGGTCATGTAGAGAACTTGCCCATTCTTAGGAATTCCCAACCCATTTACAGATTTTAATGTTCTCTTTCCGCTGGGGTCAGTTTCACTGACTTTAAACTCCATTACGGAATGCGAATCGTTATTTGACATTTTTTGCAAAATTTTTCTCGCAGCACCGCCTTTCTTGGTACCTTGAGCCAAATGAGAAAAATGTTGGTTAGTTCCAAAACTAGTTTTAGACTTGGTTGTTCCACTCTTGAGGCGCAAGGTCAGCTTTTTAAATTGCGACATTTTCGTCACACTATCGACATCTCCATTTTGTCGAATAGTTCCCTGTCCAAGCTTCTCAAACCGTCTTCTTTCTTTTTCCGCCTCTTTTGCTACCTTGTCTTGCAATTTTTCATAATTTTTAGCATTCCTGTCTGCATCTTTGAATGCCTTTTCCTTTAGTGATTGTACAACTTTGGGATTTTTAGATTGCTGCATTGCCTGAGCATTGTCCAGGAATCTTGCGATATCCTCTCTGTTGTGTGTAACTGCTAACTCGAGAGCTGTGTGGAATTCATTGTCCATCGTCCATGGGTTGGCCCCAAAGTTAACAAGGTATGTCACGCAGTTAAGGTGTCCATTCTGGGTGGCATAATGCAATGGGGTATAACCTAGTAGGTCTTGTTTGTTTTGATCTCCTCTGAAAAAGGAAATAAAAATAGATGTTCAACACCCGATTTGTTTTCCAATGTGAAAATGTGTGTTATACATTCGGTGACTCTAGAAAAATAAAGATATCGATGATGTATATTATTGTATGTTACAATTAGAATTGCAGATTAGAACGTAATACCTCATTATTATTATTAGTATTTGTTATAATTAAGATTGCAGATTCGAAAGTAAAATTTCATTTGAAAGTTGGTGCTTTTATTGATGTTATATGTCTTAAATTTACAACATCCCTGGTTGTACATTTTCAATTATTTTCATAGTCTATGCATGCAATCATGGGGCAATTTACCATGTTTTAGAATATGCACAGAGCCTATATGTTGTCTAGGAGTTACAAATGTGGCTGTAAAGTGAGTGGTGATTTCCCCCGTTTTTATACTGCTGTATTTTCTATTTCGTTAAACATTATAGTTCGAAGACAATATGCATTTTAACTCAGAGAAAATTAAAACTACTTAGATACTGCGCTTTTTTTTGTGGGGTACCAATCTTCGTGGATTGCGTGGCTAGTCCGAACCACGAATTCAAAGACCTAATGAATATATACCTAAACGTGATGAATAATCCACCTCACTCTCTTGATTTCTTACTTACAGCTTTCAGACAATTAACAATGCTTTTTCATAATTCAACTTTTTTATTTTAAAGAAAAAACGAATTATAAAGCAGTTTATATTGTTTCAATGCGCATGTATAAGCATATACGCATTATCCGGTATCTCTCATTTACACTCCCTAACTAGCCTAAAATCGATACATTTTGTGATATCAGTAAGGAGAGATAGAAAAGAGAAAATACGAATACTGCCGAAAATCAAGGAAAGTTGGATGGCTTAATTTACGAATATTTTGTTTAATATTTGTTTACATCGTACCATCATTCAAGTGAAACTGCTGTCACAAATATTTGTATGGCTGCACTGCAATTACCTTAACCTCTGATTTAAGATTTGATCGGTCTAAACGAATACACTACATAAGATGTCAATTCAGTCAATAAAACCAAACATGCACATTTTATTGTAGTTATAGATTAGCAAACATTTCAGCTAAATTTAACATAATCCAATTAGATCCAATAGCGCATCTCATTTGATCTGTTCAGTTTTCATCCAAAGGAACAGATAATGTAGCCATTCCTTAAAGCATTAGTGTTATTTAAACATGTTATATACACCAATGACAGCACTGTACTCAACTATACATTTCACTGACTTTCAGACAAGACCACTGATTGGATATCGCTTCGAGCACGTCTCCTGATACACACAAGCGTTTCTCACGTTAAAACAATTCCCGAAATTGCAAAAGTATATCTTGTCATGTAAATAATATCGAAATTGGAAAATTAAGTAAGTCCAGCTTCTCAATGCACAATATAATTTTGAACTTTCCGACATTTTATTATACATTCCTGCAATGCTCATCAAAGTGTATCACAGTCCACTGACTGCATTGAGCAAACGTGTTTTTGTTCAAATACGGAATGACGAAATTCAAAATGTACTAATAGTGTAACTTTATTACAATGGTCTGAGAGATAAACACACACACACACACACACACACACGTGTGTGCGTGTGCGTTTCAGTTTCAATGATGTTGGCTGAGTCGGCTCCGTTGAATGTTGAACACTGGTCGAAACACAGGGTAAGGTACTAATTCTGACAAATGTTCGACGAAATTGAATTATTAAACTACAGTGTGTGTGTGTGTGTGTGTGTGTGTGTGTGTGTGTTATTTTCTGGTTATGTGAAGATACATTATACTACTGCAATGTCCAGAACCCTCTTTGATAAAACACGCTTAGTCTGATTCACATGTGCTTAAAACCTTGAATCAGCTCATTATTTGAGTTTCCAGTTAATTATCAGAGTTTTCAATGTCATTATTGAGAAATGATTCCATACTACACCGCCCATGTAAAAGGAGGTGGGGGAAATCGATTGTTACGAAAATATAATTTAGCGCCGCTCTGTAAAGACATGGAAATATGGGATGAATTATATAATTCTTATTTTGTCAAGATTCTATATAAAAAAGAATCAATATCTTGGCCATCTAAAGATTTACCTATGGAGTTTCTAATAGGAAATTCATGTATATATTGATATCTTATCAGGTTAACGATAGTAGTGTTTAGACGTATGTACCGGCTTTACTTATTCCAATATGTATTGATAGGTAACCTAGGTATGTATGCTCTATATTCCACAGCTGGATAAAAAACGGATATATATGCATACCGGGTGTAGTCATAAAACTTATACCACAAGGACGTTTATCACAAGATTAAACTAGTTCTAAAAATTGGCAACTGTTATTAATGAAACGCAGTAATAAAAATTAAAAAAAAGCGTCAAAAGGATTTCAAAGTTATTTACGATATTGGGGCGGCACAAGTTGTCGCACGGAACAGACTGCCGCACGATGTTTATTTTCATTCTTTTCAAAACTTTAGCTGCTAGAAAGAAAACGTAACAACGAAATATGAGGAATATAGTTTACGATTACCATGGAAATTGCTGCATTGTATCGAAAACCGGTTTCATGATGCAATCAGTGCCAAAAAACGACAGAACAAAGTTAATATTTATCTGGAGAAGTCTAGGAAGGAGGGCTGTTGTTGGTTGTAATGTAAAATTGTAGCATAAAGAATCTCTCGAGAGCTTATCCTAATAGTATGTCAAAAACAGAGACAATGTTATATTAATGCAATTTCAGAATCTTTACAGACTATCTTTACAGACTTTGCTCAGGAACACACAATACTGAAAGAAACATCCGTTCCTTCCCGTGTATAATTGAAAACCAGTGTAGATCACAAACAAACAACACATAATAATAAGAAACAACGGGCCCCCAAATATGGCGCAGCACATATGGTTGTCTCCACAAAATAGCTTGCATCAAGGAATGGTATATTCTGAGAGCTACAGGTTCTAGCGTAGACTGTTTAAAGTTATTGAAAGTTTAATATGATGGCATTTTTGCAGGTTTACAATAAGAAATGAATTAGTACCCCGAGACCTTCAAATGTACGATTTCTTTCTACTTCCAAACGTAGTGCCTCATCTAATGAGCTGATTAATCTACATAAAGGGTTAGAGGCATTTTAGACCTAGCTATATCCTTGAAAATGGTCGCAGTTGAGATATTTTAGTTAAATCCTTATATTTCTATGATGAAAAATGGCGCGTATTACATTAGTGTCATTAGAATGACTTCTGTCATTACAGGTTATCATAATATCACATTATAAGATTAACTTTGATATTCTATGTCGAACATGTCGGAACTGAAATTCATTAGAATCCGCTGTTGGGCAACCTATGGCCAGGCTGACCGCAAATTTTGGCGCCTAGTAAGAAAAGGCGGTAAAGATTTTTAATTCTAATTGGTTACGCTTAATAACAGGCGTGTTTCCCACACGAGAACACCTCGTTTTAAGTAAGACCAATTGGAATATCTAGTTAGTCCACGTTTTTCCTGCAAGAGTGAAATTAACGTTCTCCAAGAGGAATTTGGAAGAAATTCTCTCTCATAAATTTTTTTGTCCGGGGACCGAATATCTGAAAAGTCGACAGACACAATTTGGGCGGCAGAAGCGAGTCAAAAGTTGAAAGGTATTTTGGCCAATCTCGGTTTAATTCGTTGATACCAATATAATGATTTGTTTGAATTTATTCGCATATATCTGCATCAATTTATTTTTGTTTAATTCGTAAATCAGTTATATTGATATGAAAATAACTATGGTGAAATCGTCTATATAAATCAGTACAATGATCTTTATATAATTTTGACGATTTTTTAATGTGTCGTTGTTAGTATAGGAATTAGGTAAATTTAAGATTTGACCGATATCAGATCATTTCCCGTATGGCTTAAAGACTTGAGTGCGTAGTGACTAAAATTAACATTGTATGAATTGAGATGTTATATATGCCAATGACTTGAATGTGTGTATTAGCTGAAATAAACGTAAATGTAACGAATTTCATTCATTCAATTGTGTAAACGGAACTATTATGTCTCAGGTAGTGTTAATGTGAGTCTCTGTTAAATTAGTCATTAGGAATTACATTATTCTTATGAAACTAGGTTTATTTATGGTCTGTCGCGTTTGACTTGACTAAGAGAGTCTTGGGTATCTGTTGAATTCCGATATAACGATATCTGACATAACGAGAGGGGTGTAATTATATATTCCAAGTAGGATACCAGATATAAGACCGATGTCTCTTTTCTGTTTATTGTACAAGGGGAATAACCCACAGAGTACCTATTGAGTATCTACCGTAGACGTACCGAAGTACCTACCGAAGACCTACCGCAGTATACACGTATCTACGTACTCACACGTCCACCTATCCACGCACAGTTGGAGGAACGAGAGGAGGCGAGACAGAACAGAGAGTTTGGGAGAAGGAAAACTAAAAAAGCGAAAGGACAGAGAAGAGCAACCGCCGTGAAGTTGGAGTGTACCGGTGAGAAACAGGTTATGAAGTTGTAAAAAGCAATCACTTCGACTGTTTACTCGTTTCTATGACGAAGTGATTCTATCACTTAAACAGATTGGCCAGTTAAAAAAATGCATTTGTATTTGAAATTCGGCGAATGTTTTATTTCAAGAGAAGTGTATCTTCCGAATGTAATGTATTCTCCTAGTTGTTTATGATATTTATTAAATCGTTGTATTTCACGTACAGGGACTCGAGTCATTCTGTTCTATATGTATCTGCTCAGATCTCTCTTTATTCCACCTGTACGTTTCACACTTCCTATTAATATGACTCGATCCAGGCAATAACACCGAGGGCGAACATCCTCTTGATAACTTGAACCAAATAAAGTGGACACCTTGTAAGAAGGTACATTCAAACACAACACAACCACCCACAACACCCCTCCACAATGACTATGAATAACAACTTCACCTTTGAGAGAAAGGATCTATTCTAATGCAAATCCAGGTACAGTTAAAATTATAAAATAAATCCTAAATATTTAATATTTAATTTAATGAGTTCTATAGATCGAAAAGGGCAACTATCGAAGTGAATGTTTTAAATTCAACTATATATATATATATATATATATATATATATATATATATATATATATATATATTTAAGGGGCCCCAAGTGGCCGAGTGGTCTAAAGCGCTGTCCGTTTCAGATCACTGCCATCTCACCTCTTTCTGCGTGGGTTCCAGTCTCAGATTCGGCCAAGGTGGGTATGTGAGAAAGCTTGCCAGTAGCTATCGTGGGTCGGTGGGTTTCCCGGGTTCTTCCTCCACCATTAATACTGGCCGCCATGTATAGCCTATCTTGTGCTGAAAAATGGCGTTAAACTATAAAAACAACAAAAAATATATAGCCTTTTTCATTTGATCTCAGACTTGTTTGAATGTCTAATGTTCACTTAGTCAAATCCTATCAATCGTTTATATAGATGCGCAAGGAGAACAGTTTGGATGTGAAGTGATGTAACATTTTTCCCTCGTGATCTAGTTGCAAAACCGTAACTGTTGCAACAAAGCAATAAAAAATTTTTTTGTATTTCTTGTGATCTGTGATGCAGTATCTAATTATTTAGTTTACACTCCTACCTGGATTGACTAGATTTATGATACCTAGTTGCACACCAGTCATTCCACCTTAAAATAGGTCTTAGAAAGTTTTTTTCTTCACTATCAACGATTATGACAAACATCTGTATCATAATATTCTTATCAGGGAGATTATTCATAACCATAGAAACCAAGCTGGTACAAGTAGGAGCATACTCACTGTACTAACTAAATGGAGAATGGGAACAAGTCTAAAAAAGGATGAATATATTATAGACCAGAGGTCTCAAACTAATAACAACATGAGGGCCGTATGAGGGCATTTTTGATGACCCAAGGGTTGCACCACCTTTTTTATCTCTCATGACACATTGTGACGCCAATCATTTAGCAGGTTACATGATATGGCTTGGGCTGCATGATGTCCGTCAGCCACGCGTTTGTGACCGATGATTTAGACTATGAAATGTTTGTTTGTTTGTTTGTTTATGATTTTTAATTTAGCTTTAACAATTTTTCAGTCATATTGTTACGATGTCTGCTGTGAGGCAGTTTATAGTGATGTCTAGCATTGAGGCATCATGCCGCAGACATGTAACATGATGTCCCACCCAGTTACATTATCCTGACACCAGGCCCACCAGTCCTAACACTAACCTCTCAATGCTGAGCGTCAAGCGAGGCAGCTATTAGTACCATTTTTATAAGTCTTTGGTATGACTCGGCCCGGGATCAAACCCACGACTTCCCGCTTCCGCGGTGAACGCTCTAACCACTAGCCACCAGAGCGGTTACATTGAAATGTACCTCAGCTAATGATCTGTTTAATCTCCAAAAAGATTATAAAGCATTTTTAGACCTATCATTCACAATAGTTGCAGTTGAAATATTTTAGTTAAGACAAAAACGTTTCAATCCTTATATTTCTAACATGAAAAAATGGGGCATATTACATTACAGTGTCATTAGAATTACTTTTATTATTACAGGTTATCATAATCTCACATAATAAATCTGATTTTCTATTTCAATAATGTCGAAACTGAATTCTTTAGAATCCGTTGTTGGCCAATCAAGAGTCAGGCTGACCGCAATGGCAATGATTGGTAGATAATAAAAAGTATAATTTTAGTTTTAGAAATCTTTGAGAACAAATCCTATTTTGCTTTACAAACAAAAGATAATGTTCAAATGATACAATTTCAGTCATTTAACTGGCTTGACTTAATAAATCTCATTACTGAAATTAGCACCTGATTCCTTAAGTATGGAATTGAAAAAGCATGTTTCAACACATGTAAATCCAACGAAAAATGCGCGGCTCGTATGTTTTTCTCAACGCATAAGCTTGCATCAAGGATGTGTCTATACAGATAAAAATATAGGTTTGATCATGAGGATTTGTATTAGCGAATAAGTAAAATTATGATAATTTCGTATGTTTTACTATGTGTAATAATTTCATATGTTTTTACTATGTGTGATAATTTCATATGTTTTTACTATGTGTGATAGGTTCATATGTTTTTACTATGTGTGATAATTTCATATGTTTTTACTATGTGTGATAATTTCATATGTTTATTATGTGAGTTGAATTCGTACCGGGAATCATCTCACCGAGAGTACCTGTCAATAAAAGATACACGGCACTATAGGAAATCAGTATCAGCACGACGCTTTCTGTCACAGCCGCTCATAGTCTTTTTTTTTTTCAAAGATAAGTTTTAGATAACGCTGTGCCAATATTTCCTTTTTCTAGCACCAGCTGTTGAATTTGGAGGCGTGGTTCAACAGTGGTTTATATAATTAATACAGAGATAACTTTGAAATGAATTTTTGTTTTGTTTGTACTTTTACTCAAAACTGCAAGTTTGGTGAAATCGTTGCAAACGTTGTTAAAGGATTTGCAAAAGAATATTATGATAACAACGAACAATAGCAAGGAACTGAATTTTGCAGTCCCTAAAGCTGCAAGGACTGGATATTACTCTTGAATGCTACCCGTCTAAATGAGGATTGCTGTCTCTTTATTTCCGGCCCCGTATTCTTGAAACGTTTTAAGCATATCTCAACCTAAAGCTCAAAAGAAGAAACCATAGATGTAATATAACTTTAAAGAGAATGAACTTTTAAGATCTTATAAACTTCGGTCATTCGTGCTAAATTTTGATTTCCGTAGATTTCCTCTGCATATAACCCCTGAGATTGCTGTTCAGAGCTTATGCTGGTATTTGTTTCTTAAAATAGCTTCGAAAATACTGCGGCTGGTCTTCTTGCTGCTGTATAGTCTATATTTAATCGGAAACAAGAAGAAAACAAACCAGTCTAACATAGATTTAATGCAGAACATGCAAGGACTGTCCGCTAGATGAACAAAGCAAAATGAAACAATTACAAGCATCAAAATTCATGTTGTACTATCAGCCCCATATGTTAGACTTGCCATGTGATAAAGTAATGTGGCAATTATAGAAACTATAAATTTTGTATTTGAGAACCGAAATACGTAATCTGTACCACTTGAGAGATAAATACCGTACATTAAGGACCCACATATAATCTTTTCCGTTCAAGAAGTGTTGGGTTTCAGGTAAAAAACCACTTGAGATCTGATAGTAACTAAACAAGTCTAGACCTCCTTTCCAAATGGGCAGAGTGCGAAACATTTACTGATATCCAACCCCATATATATATATATATATATATATATATATATATATATATATATATATATATATATATATATATATATATATATATATATATATATTATATATATATATATGTATGTATGTATGTATGTGGGGGTGGGTGGGGGTGGATAGATAGATAGATATTCGACCCATGCTAAACTGAAGAAAAGAATATATCGCTCTAGATTGGAGTCAGACTTTACTATTATATAATAATACAATGCAAGTGTGCGTGTTACTGAAAACAAATGTATAAGAATGATATTTTTGAATTAAGAAAATACGATGCACTGCAACCCCGTCCCACAAAACAAGAGTCCCTCGACTGGGTAAAACAAATTTGAAAGAAATTTCATGATAAAACTATTTCTTTATTTTAACTGTCGAGTATTGAAATCATCTCAGTTATTCTTCAGTGGTAATCATATTTTATAAATAGCTGATGTAGTATCCATACTGTACGTCAGCTTAGCACCCTTTTCATTCGGACAAAGTAGACATCATTAGAAGTCTATTGGTGAAAACCCATGATATGATTATCTTCAATTCAGATGAAGAAGTGACAACTAGATTTTTAAAACAGTATTCATGACGGCCATATTGAATGTATAAACGGCACGATTTTAAAACGGGTGTCATAACTGGCACAATTGTCATTTGCGACCAACTCGGAATCATAAGAAGTCTACTGGTGAAAACGTCATGTTGATAAAACCATCTATTTGACGAGGAGTAAAAAAAAAATTCAAGATATAATTTATTATTCACGATCAGATGAGTGCCATTTATTTTTATTTAGGATCAACTAGACATCATAAGGAATCGTTCAGTGAAAACCTCAAATTGACATGACCATCAGTTCAGCAGGTTTAACAAAAACAATATTTTCAAAAGGGCTTGCTTGTCGGCCATTATGGACGTCAGATTGGCATCATATTCATTTACGACAAACTAGATATTATACGAATCTTTTAGTGAAAACTACAGGTTTATTCGACCATTACTCACGAGGTGTAGCGATATGATTTTCAAGAATGTTGATGTGGCGGCTATATTGAGGGTCCAAACATCACTATTATCATGTAGGATCAACTAGACGAAATAGTACAAGAAAATAACTTGATTTGTTCCGTTAGAACTGTTATATGTAGCAGATTTTGTGGACTCACACAGCATTACCTAGTGTACTTATCTTTTGTTTACCTTGGCTACAGAAAATATTGAATAAAACTTGCCACTCACTGAAGATCTTTTGCACAGTGAAACCCAGATTTCGTGATGTGCACGGGTGCTTTAACTCTGGGTCTTGCACTTGTTGGGTAGCATTTTAAAGAGGTATAGTCTATATCTTAGCAAAATAATTCCTTGATCTTGTCAGGCAGTGTTTACCCTTACCAAATCGTTATAACCACCACTAGGCCGAGACATGGATGGCAGCAGAGCTTTATAGCTTCAAACAGAGCAGCTTAGTAGGCAGCTGGCAACTGGGCAACATAGCAGACAAAATGACAACATAGATGAGAACGTAGCTGACAATATAGTTTTGGTAGCATGGCCTCATGGTTGGCAAAAGAGCAACATAGTTGGCAAAAGAGCAACATATTTGACAGGAAAGAAACATTGATGGCAAAAGAGTAATATGGGTGGCAACATAGCGTCCTGATCAGGGCGGAGAACCTACGAGATAATTTCAAAGGATGTGTATTTTAAACTGTGTATTTTTAATTGTGAATTTAAAATTTAACAATATAAATGGATATATGAACCACATACATATTTTTATTAAAATAAGTTTCACATTATGGTGAATACAAAACCACATGAATTCTTTACAACAACGTCAGTATCGTATTATCATAGTTTTAATTATTTATATATTTAATTTATATATTTATGAGAGTGCCGAACTCCAATTGTTTTCGTAAGATCATATTGTGTACGGTGATAAATATTGTGTCTCGATTTTAAGGCTTAATAGAGTGTTCTTGTTTGCAAGCCACCACATCCAGTTCAAATTAAGTTGTTCAACTTTGAACACTGTTGCGACGTGATCATGAAAAAGAGAGCACATAGCTTTAATAGACTGATGAATAAGCAATTTTCCAGTGTCAGTCATTGTTTGCGCAAAGACATTTCACTGAAATACACCTGAAAGGGATTCTCTCTGGTACATAGTCATACTTTCGATGATAAACTTACAAAGCATTGTTTTTCGGTCAATTAATTCCATGGTTTTCGTCCAAGGAACAATGTACCACGCTATTGGTTAGTTGTCATTATATATTAAGGGAGACAACACATGAATTCCAACAGATGTCACTAGGACAAAGAACCAATCGATCCGCCAAGTTGTAGATATGGTTACCGGAACGTTGACTAGCGAAGATGTTAGATTTTTTAAAAATAGAATTTAGATAACTCACGGTACGAATTCAACTCACTAAAAGATTATTATTATTTGTTACAAAAACTATGCATGCAAATCTTTCAGACATGATCTGAAAGGTTGATTTATGAGAGCCAGGAAATATTCCCATGTCTCATTTTTATATTCGTCTGGAATAGGATCAATATCAGACACTGCTTTCCAGAAAGACATGAGCAAAGTGAATCGATTGTTAAATTAATTTAGCAAGCATGAAAACGTAAATCGGGGTGCAGACCTGGCAGGTGGTTTTAGTAGGGCGTTGTACAGGGCGTAGTACGACTGCTCTGTTTGTATTTTCCCCCTGTTATCACAGTCAAGAATCTCCATGCATTCTATCAAAATGGTTGGTATGTATTCAATATTTAATCCTCCCTATTCTTATTTTTGTATGGGTCACCTCCCCACAACGATCATGTTTATGGTGATACAAATATGCGATGTTTTTCTTAACACCTTGCATGCAAACCCAACGATAAGCTATCAAACGAGTTTGTAGAGTAGTCTGTGTTAATCTGATAACCTTATATTCTGCCTGCGTTTCAAGGCAAACTTGTGTGTGACAGTCTAACAAGAAACTCTTATCTACACCAGATTCGAACCTAATAAATGAGAGTTAACAATATATAGAAGGGTTATGAGTTGCTATTCCAGAATATTCTGGGGGCTCTAATGGCTGATTAGTAATGTCGGCTTTCTCATATCCTGCTCTGGATTAAAATGTAAGAAAGGACCTCAATAAATGAATTATCTGCATTGAAAATGTGTATTCCGGAAAGCAGGGTGACTGGTATGCTGATCAATAACTACAGAGTGTATTTGTCTGCAGTATTTTGCAAGATCAACATTGACAGGCTGTCGTTTCGAGTGTGAATCATTCATTGTGCCAGGGAGAAATATTATTTCAAGAGTAATACAGAGCCTCTAATAACTTAAATATATTGACTTTCTAAGGAAATGAAAAGTATAGCCAAACGACATTAATTGTTGGTAAATAAGTAGCCCTATAGTTCACTATGACTCAAGTTAGCTCCATTTTGTTGAAAAAGATTAAAAAATCTTCAATATATGGAACCACAAGAGAAATGGAAAAACTTATAGTATTCGCCTACACTCGAGACTCTTTGAAAACACCACCTCAAATTTTAAAAACAGAAATCATCTATGATATAAAATGTGCACAACAATTGTACATGTATTTTCTATTACTACATATTGTATAGTCTTTCCTGGATTATTCTATTGTTTTCCATTTTCTATGTGTGAAAGATGTACATTAAAGATTGCATCTTTACATATGCCAATACTTCTTAAACAATTTTATATACATGATATCGAATATTACAAATTTCATATATTTACACACGTCAATATTCTACATTGCAATATTCCATTTCTAGGTCTCCTCGTTGCATTCTGACAGTTTATTTGATTAAATATTAATCACCATAACGATAAAAATACACCACATTATAAACGTTGTAGCACAGTGAAAGTTAACAACTATGATGTTAGCATAATACTTCAATTACGAATGCTACGATTATGTTTGATAGTGGAATACAGCACATGCGTCATTTTAGACCATAAATCTATATTGTGTTTCATATATTCTTCTATTTTACGAAAGTGGGGTATTAGAACTGGCCCCGACGCTAGTAATTTAGTTCTATTTCAAATTGAGTCATAGTACAGTTCCAGAAGTGTTTGACATTAGATGGTGTCTACGTTTATTTCCTTCTGGATCTTACCAACTTTTAAATAAAAACTTGGACGGTCATCCGTAATCTTTGTTTGGCAACGGTATAGTGACACGGGCAAACGTAAAAGGATTGCTTTTAACGGGTTTGTTTTTATTGGGGAAAAAACAAGCAGTATATTTTCTTTTCATAGTTCATGCTCAAAAAATCTTTGTTGATCAGCAGACGTCGACTTACTGTCTGTACTCGCTTATATATCAAGTGGAACTGCAAACTCAACAGACCTAGAACTGCCATCGCATAATGCGCCGGCAGTCGTGGATTTATGCAACTGTTATGAGTAATCAGTAAAACAAACAGTATAGAACCAGATCCGCCAGCGCATTATGCGACGGCAGATTAGATTATGTGTTTTGAGATGGACTCGACTTGTACGCGAGTACAGGGGTAATTTTTAATGTAATTGCATCATTTTGTATGCTGCTAAAATATTGGTAAAGATCGCCGATGTGTTTCCGAAGTTCCATAAACCGTGTACAAAGTTCTCAAAAGGAGTTATCTTAAAGCAAGCCAAAACCTTTGCACATGTAAAACTGCTTATAGTAGATACAATCTCATCACTGTTTGCAACGCATTTAAGAAAATCATCAATACAAAATAGCCTCTATCCGGATAATATCATCAAATGGATAAGCAGTTCTCACCAGTAATAACAAAAATTCAAACTTAAACAGTGTTATCAAAGTGATTAACAGTTCTCGTCGTTAAGGTCATGTTATCAAAAAGATGATAACTTTGCATCAACAGTTATTTAAGCTATCCCAGTCACAAGATGGGTATGAAATCCGCGGTCCTTGGATTACGATTTCTAAGCTCTGCCGCGGCTTCATGGAAAATACATATAACCAAACTAAATTTTGCGAACAGATTTATGGCACGATCTCTGCATTCTTTCAAATTAATACTGGGCTGCAGCAAAGGGGAAACGTTGTCACCAATTATTTTTCACTTACCGACCCATCATATTTTCTTTATGAGACATACGATAGTTTGAACATATTGTCAAACATAGTCATTAATGCTTAAAATACTGTGGAGTTAAATACTTTGTCAAGTTATCTGACCTTGTATGCTATAGATTATGTTAATTTTGCAGAATCACCTTAACTATTGCAACTAGCTTTAATTGCCATCTTTTTGTATTACGAGACTTAGAATTTAATTCTGATTCCATATGAAACCAAAATTGTAATTTGTTTTAGGACTACAACATGACCACAATAAAAAGTGTTACATATTGTTGGGACCAGTATATGAATGTTAAGATGGAGGTATGCTATTTTTGAATCCCTTTTAACTTCTATTATACTTTTTCAGATACTGAGGCTAACATGATGAATTTGCTAAACACACGGCATCTTCAGATTATAGTATCTCTAAAAAAT
This sequence comes from Unio pictorum, assembly GCA_030141615.1. Classification (NCBI taxonomy): domain Eukaryota; kingdom Metazoa; phylum Mollusca; class Bivalvia; order Unionida; family Unionidae; genus Unio; species Unio pictorum. The sequence goes on from JARLTB010000021.1 coordinate 23,834,845, forward strand.
TCTTCCAATAGATAACCAATTTATATTTTTGTCAGCTAATGAATGGCTGATTTCAATAGTAAAACACAAAAATAATTAAACACATTGGTATAATAGTACTAGTATATATGACTCGTCATTTACTTTTCACTCACAGAGGTTAAACTACCCTACACGCAGAACATTAGGTTAATCGAGGCAAGTAAGTAGCCTAACTTGAGATCAGTAAGTGAAAAACGTAAAGCATGTACTTAAGACCATTATAGCCGAACATAGAGAAGAAATATTAAATAAATATTAATCGCTTAAGTTGCTTTTAATTATAGTTGTACAACCGTATACACTGGTTCAAAACCATTACCGATCTGGTATCAATAGAGAAAAAAAATAGGAACGTTCTCAGGAGCTGATGTTGGGAGTGATCATGACCTCGTGATTATGAACTTCCGAGTGAGGCTGAAGAAAATTAACGAGCCAAAACAAATCAGGCTCAAGTTCAACCTTGAAGGACCTAACATCTGCAAGTCATTCCAAACCACAATTGGATGAAAATTTGCTCCACTCCTTGTGATGGATGTTGATGTTAAAGTGATGACAGACACTTTCAACACAGTCATGACAACAGTTGCTAAGGATGGCATTGGCCTCCATCGCCCAAAGAAAAAAAAACCATGGGTTACAGAAGAGATTGTGAATCTGTGAAATACATGAAGAGACATCAAAAACACCAGATACACAACAGGAGCAATGGAGTACCGAGAAATAATTTTAAAACATAAAAGAAACAAACTTGAACAAAGCAAAAGAAGATTGAATTGGACAAAAGTGCACAGAAATAGAGGGCAGTCTGATAAAGAATAACAGCAAAAAGGCATTCCAAATTGTGAAAGACCTCACCAGACAGAAGCAAACAAGAGTCAGTACCATTGAAGACGAAAATAGAAAATACCTCACAGAAACAAGTGACACTGCAGAAAGATGGACTGAGTATTGTAAAGAACTCTACAACCAACCATCCACAGGAGACCCAGGGGTGCTTGAAGTTTCAAACTCCACCAATTATGATGATTTTCCCATTCTCAAAGAAGAGGTGGAGTCAGCAATAAGAGCACTGAAGAATGGTAAGGCAGCTGGAGTAGACAACATCCCAGCCGAACTTAACAAGAATGGGGGCGGGAGATCAGTGATAGAGCTACTAACACAAATCTGCATCAAGCTTGGCAGACAGGTGAATGGTCAGCACAGTGGACCCAGTCACTGATTATAACACCCCCCAAAAAGGCAATCTCCAGCTATGCCAATATTACAGAACTACCAGTTTGATCATCCATGCTAGTAAGGTGATGCTGAAGATCGTCTTGAACAGACTGAAACCACAAGCAGAAGAAATAATCGCTGAAGAACAGACAGCTTCCGGAGTGGAAGAAGCACAACAGAGCAAATATTCAATCTCAGGGTTCTTTGTGAAAAGTACTCGCAACATCAACAAGACAACTATCATGTGTTCATAGATTTAAAAAAGAAAAAGCTTTTGACAGAGTGTGACATGAGGCGCATTGTGGGCCACAATGAAGAAGTACAACATGGGTCAAAAGTTGACCAATACCATCAAGCAGCTGTACGCCAAGGCTACCAGTGCAGAAATTGATCAAGGTTATGTGGGAGACTGGTTGTAGACAACAGTCGGAGTACGGCAAGGCTGTCTCCTGTCACCCACGCTTTTTAACATCTACTTTGAGCGCATCATGAGCGAAGCCCTGGAAAACCATTGTGGGACAATCGGCATTGGTGGGCATAACATCACCAACCTCCGCTTTGCAGACGATATTTATGGGTAGGTAGGCAGTGAAGACGAGCTTGCCACCTTTTGTGAAGAATCTGGATGAAACATTGACACGGAGATAAGCACAGAGAAGACAAAGCTGATGACAAATAGTGGCAAACAAATCTCAGCCAAGATTAAAGTCAGAGGACAGGAAGTGGAAACAGTGAGCCAGTTCAAATGTCATGGTTCCATAATCACCGACGAGGGATCAAGAGCAGAAATTGTGTCACGAGCAGCACAAACAATGTCAGCTATGTCATATCTAAGACCCATCTGGAGAGACCAGAATATCTGTCTGAAAACTAAAATCACACATTTAGAGCACTGGTCCTCTCAGTCTTTCTGTATTCATGTGAGGCCTGGACCCTGACAGCAGAATTACAATGAAGAAATCAGGCACATGTAATGAGATGCTGCAGAACCATCCTTGGCATCTCTTACATGGACCACAACACAAATGAAGAAGTGCGTAATACCATCAGGCACAAAGTAGGACATTGTGAAGACCTCCTCACCACTGTCAAAAAGAGAAACCGGAGTCAACAGTGTATCCACAACAGTACTGCAGTGCAGCGTCCAGTATGGCAGAAGGAGAGGTAGACAGAGCAAAACCTGGACTGACAACATCACAGAATGGACCAAAGTTTTGCCGAAACAGGCAGTGGCACATGATCGAGACAAGTGGATGAAACTGGTCAGATGTTCAGCATTACAGTGCTTCAACGATCACATTGGGTCAAAAGACCGATGATGATGATGATGATGATGATGATGATGATGGTGATGATGAACTCGTTTATAAGTTTGAAATACATTCTCCACTTGATTAACAATAAATGTTCAAAGTTCCATTAGCTCACTGAAAGCCGCGACATATGTAAGGTACCTACTATAGGACGCATATTTACAACGGAATCTTTCGTCAACACATAATGTCTAAATCTACGAGTTTACAAATTTAAGAACACACACACTCTCTCTCTCTCTCTCTCTCTCTCTCTCTCTCTCTCTCTCTCTCTCTCTCTCTCTCTCTCTCTCTCTCTCTCTCTCTCTCTCTCTCTCTCATTATGTGAATTCCGAACTAGTATAATAATAAAGATGAACAAATATTTATCTTCTGGGCAATATCTTGATTGCATTTCTTTTTTCTGGAAACTCTTTTTAATAGAGTTTTCCGTTCAACACAAAAAGTAGACAATAAAAAAGGAAGAAAACTGAGCATAAGAATTTTTTTTTTACCTGATCAGAATATATTATTTTCATACAATAGCTAGTCAAAAAATCTGCTAGTTTTGCTCAAAATTACTGGCACCACTTTGCAGGAAAAATCTAAATTTTTGACTCCTTTATTCTTTGTGCATGTACTTTCTAAAAATCATCAACGCGTACTTACTTAGGGTAAAGGATTGAACACTGTAAAAACAAAATAAAACTGGGACGATAGATTGTTATTCATACCGTATGTATTATCTTATAAGCATATTCCAACGATAGATTGTTATTCATATCGTATGTATTATCTTATAAGCATATTCCAACTGGGACGATAGATTCTTATTCATACCGTATGTATTATCTTATAAGCATATTCCAGCTGCAAATAAAACAGACCTTGATCTGCTGTCGCAGAATCGGCTGGCAGAGAAAGGTCTATGTTATTTATTCTACCGATTAGTTGTACCAATACCAAGACCATGACCAAGACCAAGACCAAGACCAAGACCAAGACCAAGACCATGACCAAGACCAAGACCAAGACCAAGACCATGACCATGACCATGACCAAGACCAAGACCAAGACCATGACCATGACCATGACCAAGACCATGACCAAGACCAAGACCAAGACCAAGACCAAGACCAAGACCATGACCATGACCAAGACCAAGACCAAGACCAAGACCAAGACCAAGACCATTACCATGACCATGACCAAGACCAAGACCAAGACCAAGACCATTACCATGACCATGACCATGACCATGACCATGACCATGACCAAGATCAAGATCAAGATCAAGACCAAGACCATGACCATGACCATGACCATGACAAGACCAAGACCAAGACCATGACCATGACCATGACCAAGACCAAGACCATGACCATGACCAAGACCAAGACCAAGACCATGACCATGACCATGACCATGACCAAGACCAAGACCATGACCATGACCATGACCATGACCAAGACCAAGACCAAGACCAAGACCATGACCATGACCATGACCAAGATCAAGACCATGACCATGACCAAGACCATGACCAAGACCATGACCATGACCATGACCATGACCATGACCATGACCATGACCAAGACCAAGACCAAGACCAAGACCATGACCAAGACCAAGACCAAGACCAAGAACATGACCAAGACCAAGACCAAGACCTGCCAGTGCCATTGAATATATTGGTCAGAGGTGTTGGATTCGACTTATAATGAAATACAGAATACACAAAAAAGGCTTCTAAATTTTGAAGTCAAGGTCAGAATCAAATTATAACATTTAGGAATCCAGTGCTTACAGTAAGCTGATTCTCTTTAAAATGTATTAACATAGAGAAGACTGTAAAGTATAAACTTGAACATTTATCGAGTTTCTTGATATAGTTCTGCATTTTGTCCACGAATAAAGTTGCTTTTCTTCCATCAGAAGTTTTACTCGGAGTACGAATTCATTGATAAACTTTTAACATTAGGGATTAGAATTCCAAAAACATCTTTTTCCATTGAAACTCATTTATTAGAATCAGTGTTTGGCACAAGCAGAAAGCGTTTACGGGTTGAAATAGCACTTTATAGAAAAGAACATAAGACTAAACTATTTTATATAAATACCATGAGTATCCGCTATATGTTTTGTTTTGAAGTTCGAGTAAATTAATTTCTCCATCGGATGTGTATGTTATGCGAATTAAAGGTCAGACATGAACTTTTAGTCCTGTGGTGTACTAAGGGTAAATGACACCCAGGCCGATGGTGACGGTCTCGCCATCGATTTTCTTGCAATTTAATTTAATCATTTGTTGTGGCTCCTCAAGATCTCTCGCCCACGGCATCCAGACCGTCATCCCCCACCCCTCCGTAAGTACGCTACTAAGTCGAATTTTATGCGTGTATGTACAATATTCTATAAGAATACTATATGTAGTATGTGCTTTATTCACCGCTCCGGTGACCTAGTGGTTAGAGCGTCCACCTCGGAAGAAGGAGGTCGTAAGTTCGAACCCCGACCGAGTCATAAGAAAGGATTACAAAAATGGTACTAACAGCTGTCTCGCTAAGCGCTCAGCATTAAGAGGCTGGTGTAAGGACTGGTCGGCCTGGTGTCAGGATAATGTAACTGGTTGGGACATCATGCTAAACATCTGTGGCATCATGCCCCAGTGCTAGACATCACAATAAACTGCCTCATTGCAGACATCGTAGCGATATGACTGAAAAATTGTTGAAGCTACGTAAAAGATCCTAATCACACACACACACACACACAAACACACACACACACACACACACACACACACTATGCTTTATTAATAATAATTTTATTGTATTCTATATATAATATATGTATTATTCTATATTAATACCATTTGAATTATCATGAATTAATACCATATGTATTATTCTATATTAATATTATATGTATTATATGAATTAATGCTATATGTATTATCCTATATTAATATTATATGTATTATATGAATTAATACCATATGTATTATTCTATATTAATATTATATGTATTATATAAATTAATGCTATATGTATTATCCTATATTAATATTATATGTATTATATGAATTAATACCATATGCATTATCCTATATTAATATTATATGTATTATATGAATTAATACCATATGTATTATTCTATATTAATATTATATGTATTATATGAATTAATACCATATGTATTATTCTATATTAATATTATATGTATTATATAAATTAATGCTATATGTATTATTCTATATTAATATTATATGTATTATATGAATTAATACCATATGTATTATTCTATATTAATATTATATGTGTTATATGAATTAATACCATATGTATTATTCTATATTTATGGTCTGCTACATTTGTATGGGAAAATATGAACGAGTTTTTCGGATAGTAATACTGCACATTCTTGGGAGTGCAGTATATCCATCCGACAAAACGATTTCACATTCTTCTATACAAATGCAGTAACCTTTTTATTATATGCTCGTTTTCTTATATTCTACCTAAAGCTTAATAATATAAACAAAGCTACACAACAAGAAACAAAGTAACTAGTATAATACCGTATTCCAAACTAAATACAGAATCGCATATTCATCATTACACAACGACACCGTTATTAATGCGCACATACCTCCGCCCAGATAAATTTGAACCTAGTCGCGCTAGACATAACTTTCGAAAAGAAAATGGCGTTTTGGTCAACTTAAAAATGAAATCTGGATTCATATTGCTAATGAATGTGAATTGAAACAACTTTTCTACTGATCTGGAAAGAATAGATTTTGGTATTTTTGTCGATTCTATGAAGTTTCATGATTATGGACTGGATTTATCAGTGCCAATTCAACATGAAGTACATCGGATTTCAGCAGATAGGGAGCAACGTGTTGACACCTGCACGTGTTTCTGTTCTGTCATTGAATGTTTGAAATTATAATGTAGTGAAAATCTGAAGTTTTTCAATTGCAATTATCAAAAAGATACAATGGAATATAATGATAATTTCATTTTGAGTGCACTAAGGAGGAAATAATTATACTTAGAATATAGTGGAAATTACAGTATAATTTCGAAATGTGTAATCAGGCTTATGAACCCATGACATGGTTAGTGTAATTCGGATTTGCAGAAGTAAGAAAGTATATTTTGAAGAAATTCAGGGTGTAAAACTGTAAGGTTATTTTTTTGAGATTCTTAATACCAGCTAAAGAAGACAGTTTATGCCTTGTCGCTTTCATGTTTGTAAGAATCCAGCATTTTTATGAAATCTGACGTCTATCGCTAGCCAAAATCAGAAACATTCTAACCAGAAAGTTAACGCCGATCGTGGCAAACCAGATGGTATGTGGCAGTCCACGAACCTAGTTCAGTCAGAAATAAATTGTATCAACCAAAACGTAAAGCGCCTACTACGTGAGTGTGCATAATTTGTTTACAAAGTAGTTCCTAATATACTATTGGGAACACGTGAGTGCAATATGAAGTGAGTGCGAGTGCAATATCGTAAAATACTGAACAATTCTGACAATGTAAAGATAACGGGAATAATGAGTATATAAAAATAATAATATATGTATTATTATATACTAATACTATATGTATTATTCTGTATTAATAATATAAGTATTATACTCTATATTAATACTATATGTATTGTTCTAGATTAATAACAAGGATGCAACATTTGCTATAAATTAAAACAATCATACACACACGCACGCACACACACACACAGACACACACACACACATCTACTCGTTATGCTGACCGAACAACTGACAGTTGTTCTATCGTGCATAACGTACCAGTTGCAGCTGTTTCATTTGTTGTGTAGGAAGTGCCTCCTTTTATGACTATTTAGTTTGTATGGCATATCTTTCTTGACTCGATCTAACAATATCAGTAAAACGTCCATAAAATCGTAGTAAAGTTGTTGTTCCCTACTTATGTGTATATGTATATGACGAATAACTCAATAATTCAACAGGATATACTGCTTGAACATAATACAGTAAAAGAAGTTTTGTCAACTTTGTCAGTAAGTGTAATTGTAATGAGCGGTCCAATCAATCCTGGTCTACATCAGCGTGTTTCTACTAATGCTACATTCGATGCACAAATCTTATATAATTTAAGAAAATAATTCATAGAATAATTCTACTAAACAGCCACTCTTAAGAAGATATGCGGAAGCATATAATTCAGTTGGAACAGTATGTCTTACGTCACTGATGCATGCCTGCTCGTGTACACGTTTATCGGGTCGTGTAAATAGTTACAGGTAGCCAATTAAACTGAGCCATTACATGTGTAAGTTTCGCAGCCTTAATTAATATAGTAATAACCTCTGATAATGTTTATGTTCATTAATTATAATTAGTTATAACAAGCATATGAAACTATTGCTATGAATTTTTGCAAAGTGGTTACAGTAGAAAATCCGCTGAGATCAATTAATCCAAGACTACTTGAATCCTTACATGAACTCGATTCTACCTAAAAAAATCCATCTCCCCTTGTCAGACATTTTCTTTCAGACAGTGGAAGGAAACAAAGCTGCAGTGTCAAAACAAAGTACTGAGATTTTGTTAGTAGCTCCGCTACTATTTTGTTCCAGAGCATTTACATTTAAATTACATCCATAAAATCAAGTTTTGAAGATTTGAACTATAAAACTTGTCAAGCGCACCTCATGAAAGCACAGACAGACGTGAGAAAATGCACGACTTCGGTTTTAATACTTGACATATTTCTTATAATGGAAACATTACTGTTTAAGATAGCAACAGGGCCGTAGAGAAAGATCACGGAATATGGGGTATGAATCACCTAGGCATCTCCTATTACTTGTTCAAACAAATTTTTCTTTAATAAAATTAAAAAGTGCGGGCCCGTGCTCTGAGAATATATCCCCGGTTGCCCCCGCCCTCCCTTATCGGCCCTGGCTAGCAGCAATTAATGTGGACGTATGTAGGGAATATTCGTAATAAAACCTATTGCGATCACATGTTGAGTGTTGTTCACAAGTCAAACACATTTTCGACACCACTTTGCAAACAGCAACTCTAGTATACAAGTTAATCAGTATTCATTTTGACACAGGTATGTACATCACGCTGCTTATTAGATGGGCCACATTCTTGACTTGTACTTTGCAGCCCTTTTTAACTGACATGCAGATCAAAACCGAACAGTTCAATTTTCCGCAAATCTGGTGGCCCTGACCAATGAAACTCGATCACATGCTTGACATTTACCTGGGGCAGCCCGCTCAGTAATCAGTTCCTCATTGGTATCATTTCACTCCAGTACCGAAGAAATAGAGATAATGTGGGTAGTTTATATTTGCATGCACGAGTCATGTACTTGAATACAAAGTACCCACAATACGTCATCTCAAAGCGACAATAAATGATCCACGATAAAATCTTTCAAAAGAATGATAATAAAAACCATTTTATTTATATAACCGATAGGATAATTTCATGTTTTCAGAGATTTCGCCGTATTTTATTAATAAAACGTCAGACTCATGTGATAAAAATTAAGCTCACTTATAAAATAAAATATTACCTGAATAGTCAGTCTCATCACGCCTTTTAAACATGCATACTTTTGGATTCAGTTTGAGATTTCAACTTTTCCATAAAACGCATTGATACAGAATTTAGCGAAGACGTACATGATATATATATATATATATATATATATATATATATATATATATATATATATATATATATATATATATATATATATATATATATATATATATATATATATATAAGTTTCAAAATTGATGTCGCCTCTGTGTCAATAAAAGCAGCATCGCCACTTTAGCATTTTAAATTTTGTGTCACTGATTAATTTCAATAGATCAATAGGTAATATATTATAAATCAAATCTCGTTACGCCGATGATAACGTAATAGTAATACTGGTTATGCATTCAATTTATTGTGACAGCGATTCTTCGTCAAATAGAAATGATCTGATGACGGAAGACCCATAACAACGACATCATGCAAGCTGTTTCTAGCGTTCTTTCTCCAAAAAAAGGCGAGACAAAACAGAATGCGAAAATCCAGAAATGTGCTTTTTAATTGGTGTATATTTGCGCGTTTTAGTAGAATTTATACTTTTAATTGAGGGCAATACGTCACTTACGTCCACTCTTTATTCCATGAAAGTTCTGTATTTAATGGCAGTAAACTCTGAGAGAAACAAAATCGTAGTTAAAACTGTCACATAATCAAACCAGATAACTTTGTTCTACGTTACATCAATCAAAGCACAGCAAGTATCAATGTGTCGTTACCCGGATGAAAATATCCCGATGAGCCTTCCCCAGATCCGTATAGAGTGTAAATAGCCTGTTGTTTACCGATGACACGTCAAGTACTGCATGCCTGTCACACGTAATGTTTGCTCGTTCCTTTGATACCATGGAAAGGCATCTTCAATTTACGGGACATATCTATATGATGATCTCTCTCATCACATCACATTGCCATGCAGTTAATGGATTTGCATCGTCACATAGAATGAGAATCTAATTTGCCCCGTTTCTGCATTTGATTGTTTAAGAACATATTCAAAACGAAAATCACTGACATTGATCATTAACAATAACTATAAGATGCGATGCTGACCTTGTCTGGACCATTAAAGAAGCATAATCAAGTATACATGAATGCTTGTTATTTGGATTATTCAAAGACATAAAGAGCACATATTTTGAAACCTATCGTGAAGATGTTAAGGTCTCACTCAATTTCCTGCCAGACATATTTTGAAACCTACGTACTGAGATAAAAAAAAACTTTTTTATTTTAATTAGTGCATTGAAGTGAAGCCCCGCATTGCAACACGTGTATCCGTGTGTAAGGCATGAGTATATGACATTCTTTTAAAAGAAAGAACAAACACATCCCACACAAATAAACAAGAGCCAGTGTGACGCAAGTATGACGTAATAATAATGAAACAAAATATAAATTGGGCTGTGACCTTCATTTGAATGGGGTTGAATGTCACAAACACAGCAAAGAAATATGTTGATTTTTAGAAGTTCGTATAGCCTATACAATGCATGATGCAGCGAGATGTCCGCGCAGCCGATGTGGATGTGGGGTACAAAGCACGCAGTGATGGGCGGTTTGACAAAATTGAATACAGGCAATATTAGTCCAGATCCGGATCCCGGGGTTGGGGTGGGGTAATGAATATATGCCCAAAACATAATCACGAAACAACAAGATCGTTTCGCAAAGTAAGTTTTCTTTACAGTGATATGGTTAAAATTATGTCCTGGAAACACTTGAACTGCGGTAGCTTCCGGGAGCTTTGTCCAAAAGCATCCCCGCCCCTGACGAGGGATCTGTCTCACAGATCTTTATTCTACTTGTTTACGCCCCACCCCTCTCCACTCCAAATGATATTTCTGTATCCGTCACTGTAGTCGACACGAATCTTGATTCAACACCAACTATATATTCATTAGATATACCTTTATGTATAACATCTAGTAGTTATCACGTACCTTGTGTGAAAATGCTAGTAGTTATCATGTACCTAGTGTATAACTGCTAGTAGTTATCATGTGCTTGGTGTGTAACTACTAGTAGTTATCATGTACTTGGTGTGTAACTTCTAGTAGTTATCATGCACCTGGTGTGTAACTGCTAATAGTTATCATGTATTTGGTCTGTAACTGCCAGTATTTATCATGTACTTGGTGTGTAACTTCTAGTAGTTATCATGAACTTGTTTTATAACCGTTAGTAGTTAGCATCTACGTTGTGTATAACTTCTAGCAGTTATCGCGAACCTTATGTATAACTACTTTTAGTTATTACGTACATTGTGTGTATCTGCTAGTAGTTATCATGTACCATGTGTGTAACTGCTAGTAGTTGTCATGTACCATATGTGTAACTGCTAGTAGTTATCATGTACCATGTGTGTAACTGCTAGTAGTTTTCATGTACCATGTGTGTAACTGCTAGTAGTTATCATGTACCATGTGTGTAACTGCTAGTAGTTGTCATGTACCATGTGTGTAACTGCTAGTAGTTGTCATGTACCATGTGTGTAACTTCTCTTAGCTTATAACTTCTAGCACATACGAATTAAAAAAGAAAGAAAGATAATAATACATGTGAATTGCAAACGAATATGATAAAAAGTGTGTCTTTCTGAATAATGCATTTCCGTGACTGTCAATCGAACTTAGTGAACCTGCTTCAAACTCTGTATAAGTCTTTGAAGAGATACTTGGATTGCCATATATGCTAATGCTGCAACTGACCATGGGTAAATTATTATTGAAAACAAAACAACCTGCAACAATGGCATCATTTTGCAAAACGATCTTTTTTCTGATCTAAATTGTTTATTGGGTTTAAATTATTCAAAACAATCAAATGAAAATATTCCCTTTATGACGTCTAGAAGTGCATATTGGTGGAAGATTTACAGATCCAGGGCACTTACTTTTTATTCTCCACCTCCCGCTTTTATTGATCTTTAATTTCTAAACCCGGGATAAGGAAGATTTATATGCTTCAAGAGAACGTACCTCCAGTTTGACCCTTAGGTAAAGAGTACTAAACATAAATCGATCGTAGTGTGTCAACATAACGCAGTTACTAAATGAATTTGAAGCATATCTCAACGACTCATAATCTTTGAAACAAAAATGGCTGTGTGTGCAGGTTTGGAATTTTAAAATTTAGGTCAGCTGAAGCCCAGAGAGAATGCTCATATGATGTAAAACTTAAAACATTTTACGCAGATGAGTTTATCATGACAAACTGGAATACGTATTAAACGAAAGAAGTTTAAAAATAAAAAAAAAATCCAAAAAATATAAATCTATAATTCGTTTTCCTCTTTAATTTCACATATATAATTTAATATATCCTATCGTTTAAGGTTACTTAAAAATTGAAATTATCACAATTCACACACACACACACACACACACACACACACACACACACACACACACACACACACACACACGGTAAAGGGCATATAAAAAATCTATAAGCGATAAGCATCATATTCTTTCAAAAGAGATAGAAGTTTGAAAACATCAAGCCAATTATTACAACATCCACGACTGCGTGGGAAAATGACCAGTTAAGAACTAAAACTGACAAAAGGGAAAATGTTCATGACAAATTTTATATTAAATATTAATTTTCAAATTTATACGTGGCACGCTAAGACAAATCTGCTTTTGGGAGGGAGGGGGCGTATTATATTTTCATTACGTTCCAAATAAGTTTACAACGGACTGGATGACTTTAGAAAATAACTGTAACGTTAACATAAACCACATTCCAAACCAAGCCGATAATTTCCTGGTCACTCCCTTATTACGAGGTAATAAAGTGCAACTTTCTGGTTAAGACCGGACAAAGTTGGGTGCTCAAGCTTTCATTCTAGTCTGATTCTTCCTTCAATACATTTTCATTTTCGTTGCTTAAATTAGCCCACCTCCATTCATATTCACCAATTAAAATCGTACCCCTCCCCCTTAAGAACTCAATTAATCATAGTGTGTATATGCGTATTTGTGTTTCTTACCCTCTCATAAGTGTCATTTTTAGGGCGTCCAGGTTCCCATGGCTGGCTGCCCAGTGAACGGGGGTCATGCCATCTTCGTCCGTCTCGCTCAGGTCTTTTCGAGTGGCTGACCGAAGAAGGTCAAGAAAACCATCGCGGGCTGCACGGTGAAACTTTTCTTCCCCCATCTCCAGAAAATTCTTTTCACCCAGTACACTATAATATAGAATGGATCACAGAACTGAGTGAGTTTCTATCCTGTTGTGTTACGTCCTTATCCACCTGTCGAATACAAAGACTGTCTGATAGTTCAACAGACGCAGGCAGTCCAAGCCTTCGCTCACCTTAGAATGGTGCAACTGCAGCAATCAGCGATTAAGGCGTTGCCTTTTGACTGGACTAGATAAAATGTTTCTGATAACGATTATAAATCACTCTTCACCTGAGGGATGGTCGAACCGTTCGTCTACACGGACTTTGGATCGCACGTAAAGAGCAGCTCGTATGAATATTCATAGCAAAAATACAAATTGAACCGCGATATTTCGTATGCATGTAAGGTCAGCGGAGGGCAGCAAGATGGAAGTATCTGAGTACGACATACAAGGCTGGAAACTTGCTCGATAGCGTGTGTCCACTTTTTCTGACGATAAATTATTCTTGCTGTCACTGATCTAACATGCTTTATCATCCAGTGCTGTTGGAAAACAATATGCAGCTAGAAAGCTTATCAGCACCAAGCCCGAAGTAATTTATCCAAATAAATTGACACACAACGTTATCTGCCGACCTATCTGGTGTTCGTGCAGGTATGGGGTCTAAATTTTATTGGTGCTGGCGGATATTATTTCACTTTAAAAATTTTATCGGATTTTTTTAATTATATTTTACGAATTTCATGTGGTTTGTTTTCAATACTTACTCCTCTGACCTGCTCAAATAGTTAAACAAAATATGATTATAATTATAAAATACAATAGATTATCTACTGATAAACACATTAATTTTTTTCGAAGGGAAAACTTCTGCAAAGGTGTCCATTTATCTTCCCTCATAACGCGAACTGTACACATTTTTTTAATATATAAAATATTTGAGACATTTTATTTTAAATTGTACTGTTTAGTACCGTTTCCTATACAAGAAGTGTGCAAATGTTACCTCTTTACTATGCATCATGTCATCCTTAATTTATGTAATAATAATAATAATAATAATAATAATAATAATAATAATAATAATAATAATAATAATAATAATAATGTTTATTTGTAATACGTGCTCCTGGCTCATAATACATATCCATACATCATGCGGTAGAAAGAACATCGTATCTATTGGGAGTGTTATATATAAAAGTAATCATTATTGTATTTTTAGAATTGGGTGAGATAAACGTATTTATTACACAGTAATCACACAAACTACTTTAAAGAGAACCCTCAGTGCCTGCATGAAGCACGTATTGTGACATTGATATAGAGTGTTATGGGGTTTCTCTAATCTTTAAGACTTTTGTAATACGCGTTGTTAAATAAGTCATAAGATTTTTACTAGTATCATTTTGCATAAAAGTCCTAAACATTTCTGAAATGGCATTTTTTTTTATAGACAATGGTGGGTAAATATTTCTTCGTAATTCTCCATATATCGGACATGCAGTAATAAAATGAAATTCATTTTCGATATTAACGTTACAGATTGGACACATTCTTCATCATAACAAATTCTTTCGTATTTTCCTGCGTTACCCCTTGTTTTTTATTTTATATTTACTTTTATATCCCACTTCAGGCAATATGTACGCTGCATATTGTGCATATTTTGCAACTGGTGAGCAGCGTCAGCAAAGACAATGACTCGTCTGCATGCAAAAGTAAAAAATAGTTATAAGGTTTCTACCGACATTTAGATGTTCCTTCAGCTGAAAAAAGTTTTAAAACCGTTCAAAAATAAAGAAAAGAGTAAAGGCGATAAAACGTACTCTTGGCGTACGCCAAAAGGACAATTTAACTGATTGGTGATACGATTGTTAAACTTAACACGTGCTTTTGTATCATTGTAAATTACACTAATGATTCTTAACATTTTTTTATTAATATAATCACTAACTAGCTTTTGGTAAAATAAATGTCTCTCTATCTTATCAAATGTTTCTTTCAGCGTCAAAAAAATAATGCATAGAATCTACGCAGATGTCTTACATGTTTACAAATTACAGATAGTAGATAAATACTTCTGTAATAAGATGGTTTATTTGCATCCCCTTGCTTCGAAATTGGTATGATGATAACCGTTGACCAATATTATGGGCGAATATATAACATCAAATAGTGTATTAAATAATATCGTTAATAATGGTACAATAATGTTGACCATACCAAAACAAAAACTCGCTGGATAAAGCATATATTACCCAGCTTTGTTATGTTTCAGTTTACTCAGTGATTGGCGAACCTTCTCTTCAGTGATTGTTCTACCTAAAGTCTCATGAATTATTTGAATGTTTTCCCCATATCAGGTCAACAGAACTGGAAAAATGAAATAAGTCTGAAAAATATGTATATCATGTTGGAGACATGATACTTTTTTGCGTACCAGTCCATGGATTTTTATATCGTAACAGACACGTTGCGTATTCTTAGAGTATCGTGTAGATCAAATGCTATTTTTTTTTATTTTAAATGCTATTTTTTTATTTTATCATATTACTTTTGCTTGTGTCTTTTAAGAGATTTATACATATTTCTAAAGAATTAATAATCTTGAAGCGATTGACTTGTGCCTTTTAATCTGAACTGTATATATTGGAGATGTCACAGCATGGTTTTGCTTTCTATTGATTGTTTTCAATGTGTTTGCTGCATCATGGTAAATATCAATAATTGTTTCGACGTATTGAGTTTGTTATTGTTTATTTCATTGAAAATCTTATCCACATTTTAAGATAATAGATCTTTGCAATAGATAGACCTTCTTCTTTGTGCTATATGTATTTATGTATTTCATTATCCCCAGAGTACACTTAAAAAGCCTTTTGTTCTAGTTCACCCATGTAGTCCAGGGAAAATCAAATGGCATATATATTTATTCCAATATATCATCTATTTCAAAGGATTATATATATTTTTAAATACACGTTAGCTAAAGCATAATATATTACTGAGGCACATTTGTCATGGATACATGTGAATTTATATATCACCAGAGGCTGTCTCAATTTTCATGGGATCGCAGAAATAAAAATACGTCATCACCAACACAATGTAACAAACTCCTACGTATCAATGAAAGTGACACTTTTTAGCAACTAAGTTACGATGCTTGAAACACAAACTTTGATTGATCCATTCAAACAGGTCATGCTGTATATAATTTATTCGCGAGCGCATTGGTTAAGCAGGTTTATGCATATTCACGAAATCAGGACATCTCAGCACAGTTACTGGTGTCAATGGAGCGTATCAGATCATTGCCTTTATACCTGGGTTGAATAGATTATTTATTTTCCCGTACTTACACGTGGTGTGTATAGATTTCTCCAAGTTGAAAAAAGACACCAACTATGTGTTTTCTTTCTTTATGAAAGCATATCCGATAAATGCATCAAGTCTGACATGATGGTCTGTTTTGCTTTCTTGGTGTCTGAATAAACATTAATAGTAGTTTGTTGGAATCTGTAAACCGGAGGAGTCAACAACTGATCAAATTTGGGACATTACAGCTTAATTGCCAGTAATATGAGACGATAGATGGAAACGTCTGGATGGTCATGTACAGTGTAGGTAGTGGCATAGGTATTGCTTCTCGCTATGACGGCATAAAGTCGCCAATTTCCAAATATTTTTTGAAAATATTTAGTCGTGTATTGACGATATGTCAGACAGGTGTTTTGTTTCAAAAGTCGATAGCGGATATTACATAGTCCTGCTGAAGTGTCGTGCACTCAGTGGATAGAATAGCGATGTTCTGGATTATATTTGCAAATGGGGGTATTGGATCCACTACTTTGTTAAAGTGATTAACTATCGACGTTTCCTAATCTGCCTTATTCAAGTTACATTTCAGCCCAAGCCTATGAGGTTTGGGAGTATAGATTATTAAGGATATTGGAAAGTGGCCACTGCCACAGAGGTGGTAACCAACTTCCCCAACCCTTTCTTGTCGTGGCGGGAATCACACCACAACAACTACTACAGATAAATCAATCGGAATTATTGTTGGGGATATATCGAAATTAACCAGTCTCTCTGGTGGTGCTAATAATATAATTTCGATACAGCTGCATTGACGAATACGTGTCTATTCAAAACTTCTCGCGGTGATACAAATTAGTCTTAGTAAGATTACTAAACTGTGCTCGGTGGCTGTCAAGGAACGAATAATTACCAGGGCAAAAGACTATAATAATGAGGTTTAGGTGTTAACCTATATTAATACCAAACATCTACAGTATGCATTGTCACCGTGAACGCAGATTTTCAATGAGAAAATGGTATATCAACATCATAGTGCACCTATACAGCAGCAACATCAACAAATAATAATAATAATAATAATAATAATAATAATAATAATAATAATAATATTATTATTATTATTATTATTATTATTATTATTATTATTATTATTATTATTATTATAGATGGTTTAATAAACGTTTCATAAAATGTATCTTTCATTTTGGCTATCTAGAACGCTGAAATATGCAATTTTGCACTGATTTAATAGTAATTTTCCAAACACAAAAAATTAACGCGTGTAATTTCCATTCAAATTTTAAATAAAATAAGCGACTTATGAAAGTATGGTGTAATAAAGAATCTTAGTCAAAGGTCAAGGTATTTTTCGCTTGCACGGATAAAATGGTCCTACACAACATTACAAACACATGATATATCTTAATCAAACTTGTGGATGATATACACTTGGAGCAATATTTATTTGCCTTAAATAAGGTGACGGCTATTCCGAATTGGTTAAGACTAGTCTGCTCTTTCATACCTAAGCAAATACAAAACTCAGAGGTTAAGGTCATTTCATCTTTAAAAAAATGACAACTGGTTTTGAACAATAATGTTATTTCTATATGACATACTGGACGAAACGTTGCATGGCTTGCATTTGGGGCAAGGAAAAAGGTTGTTGATTTTGGGGTTAAAAACTTAAATGGTTAATGACTGACTTACTTAAAGGTATGTACTGTACAAAATGATGTGACGTGACCTTTCATTCACATTTCCATTTACACGTTTTCAAATAAATGATAAACGGTGATAATAAATTGTAAAAGAAGCACGCTACAAAAGTGTGCCTAGTACTAGGAAACTAGGACCCTATTTCATTGCACCATGTGCAAACCATCCACAAAGTTGGGTAACGATATATAATAAAGAACTCTAGCTATTTTGCTGAAACCTTGTTCTTTCTTCAGTCAAAGTGACCTTCAACCTTGGTATTTTGAACCTGAAATTAATATGATTCTTCCTTATCCCAAATGGAAGACATCCTGAAAGTTTGTAACTGTAGATGGTGGAGAACTGGAGGTATTGTGTATATACAATTTTTCTACTTTCAGTTACAATGACATTGACCTTAGAGATTAAATATATTGGGTTCTTACTTATCACAAGTCCAACCGCCATCCAACATGTTTGGTAACAACTGCAGATTGTGGACAACGAATGTTATGGTGTAAGAACAGCATTGGTAACGGCCAGACAGGCAGATGGATGGGTAATTGGACATCATAACATAATTATGCTACACCTTTATATATACATGCACACTCCCAATAACAGACTAACAGAGACATACATTCATATAATTCATATAGCATAATTTGGCTGTTTTGGGAGGAAATAGCATTGGAAAGAATCCTGTCTGACATATACCTTAGCATCCATAGTCGCTGACAATGTCCCCGTGGGTCAGGACATTAGAGTCCAGATGAGCAACCACAATTGCCAGGTTTTTTGGTTCCCGTAATCGTATTGCCACATACTCCAGAATCACACAGCTCAAGTCTGCATTTAGAACAAAGTCAAATGAAAATTCATTAAACACAGCCATAAAATATATATTAGGTGTTATTAAGATTTGTAAAAAGTGTGTGATTTATCTACATCCAGTACATTTCACTGGTCCATTGGGCTTACAGAGAACTCATATTTTTAAAAATACTTCTTCCTATTTGTCTACAGCAGACTTCTAATTAATTTTAGAGAACATTGTAGCATCACATTCATCATATTATTATTACTGTCATACATATTGTGGAACTCAAATATAGTGATACCATGCACCTTGTCATCTATTTGAATCTACACAACATTTGGACATTTTCTGTGAACCACACTATAAAATTAGGACATACAGTGTATCTCATGCAACAAATAAACGTTTTGTTGAAAGAGTGATCACCCAAAATCTTTTTTTTTTTTTTTAAATTTATTATTGAACACAAGGTATCGGGATTTTACATATTCATCTACATCACCACCTGAATTGGCGTATGGAGCATGATCTTAAATTCTTTTGTGTCCTGATCTCTACAAGTGTTCCCTACACAACACGCACACACATGCACACACAGACACTTACTTACAATCACAATTATTGTACACAAAGTCATACTCGCATACAAACCCCAAGATGCTTGAAATTGCATTAAAAAAAATAATAATAAATATATAAATTTTAAAAGTAAAAATAATAATAATAATAATAATTCATGTACCAAAAGTTGATAATAGGGTCCACTTTCTTTTAAACTCGTCACTTCTGTTATTCACTTTGGCGACATATTTTTCCAGCGTTTTATATGATAAAACACAATTTTTATAATAGGCAAGATTTGGGCTTTTTGATGCACAACGTGATCTGTATATAACATATTTTGCAAGCAAAATTAGGAAGTTAATAAGATCGTCAAAGTTGTTATTTCCTATAAAGACGTCTTTTCGTGTAATTCTAAAATTTGGGTCATAAGTTTGGATCCATTCTACCAACAGTTTCCAAAAGTTTTCAGTAACTAAACAGTCATAAAATAAGTGCTCAATTTCTTCTATTCCTCATTACAAAAGGTACATTTATCATTATCACTTAAATTAATCTTTTTTAGAAACTGGTTTGTGGCAATATTTCTGTGGAGAAATCTAAAGTTAAAGCTAATCAGTTTTGTGTCTTTTGTACAAAATCTAGCCGAAACAAAAGAGTTGGTCCATTCATTTGTACCAATCGCACACTCTAGCTGTCTGGACCAAGTTTCCTGTTTACCACCTTTGCATGGGTAACAATTTTGACATGAAATGCTAGTACATACAAAACCTTTGCATGGGTAACAATTTTTGACATGAAATGCTAGTACATACAAAACCTTTGCATGGGTAACAATTTTGACATGAAATGCTAGTACATACAAAACCTTTGCATGGGTAACAATTTTGACATGAAATGCTAGCACATACAAAACCTTTGCATGGGTAACAATTTTTGACATGAAATGCTAGTACATACAAAACCTTTGCATGGGTAACAATTTTGACATGAATGCTAGTACATACAAAATCTTTGCCTTGGTAACAATTTTGACGTGAAATGCTAGTACATACAAAACCTTTGCATGGGTAACAATTTTGACATGAAATGCTAGTACATACAAAACCTTTGCAAAGGGAAACAATTTTGACATGAAATGCTAGTACATACAAAACCTTTGCATGGGTAACAATTTTTGACATGAAATGCTAGTACATACAAAACCTTTGCATGGGTAACAATTTTGACATGAAATGTTAGTACATACAAAACCTTTGCTTCTGTAATAGTTTTTACAAGAATTGCTAGTACATACTACACCTAATAGTTTTTACAAGAATTGCTAGTACATACTACACCTTTTGCATGTGTAATAGTTTTAACATGAAATGCTAATTAACAGAAGAAGAAAAACACAATCATTTTTCCGTGAAAATCCCCAAAATCAAAATCTGATTTTTTTCTACATCATACCAATAGCCAGCTTTTTAGGATAATTATTAATAATTAAGGTTTGATCACTTATTATTTAATTGTGACCTATGTTTATCATTTGTATATTTGCTGATTTTAAGTATGAAGTCGTTATTAACCAGGCATGTGGCATTTCTACTAATGCTATGACGACAGATACCAACAAAAGTGATATTCTACAAACCAAATTTACTCAGTTGATTGTCAATGAGAAAAAAATCATTATATGTATTGTTTAAGTAACCATTACTCTTCCGTTTACACTCATAGGTAAACAGTCCGAGCGACAACGACCTACGCGTCGTAGAATTAATCTATCCTTACAATCAATGAATCTGAGCCAAAACCTACACCAAAGAAAGCTAAGGGGAAATGTCGCTATACGTACTATTTTAGATATTCTAAAGAAAATGAAATTCTTCATGAATGAATTTGAAAACAGTTATGCAGACAGATAGTATCAACAATGCCTGCAAAAATGTGATGTGACAAAATTGACGAGTCAAGGTGGCAATGGTTTAGCCAAGATAGGACCAAAAGCATTCCACTCTCGGCTTAAAATGTAAAATCTCTCTCTCTCTCTCTCTCTCTCTCTCTCTCTCTCTCTCTCTCTCTCTCTCTCGTCACATGAAGGCTTAAAAAAACCATGTTATCATAACTTTGAAAACCCTAGTAAATCGATAACGTTGACAAATTGAATTTTTGGGGATCACAAGGGCTTTAAGTTTCGAGCGATTTCACTGTATTTTGATCCAAAAATCATAGCCTTTCTTAACCCAAAAGCAAGCGATACAAAGTTTGGTGCATGGATGTCAAATTAAGGTGCAAACCCAGTCGTCTTCTTTCAGCTATTATGATTTTGACCTCTGAACTTCTGCTGGCAATCTTATGACATACCTGACTAGGCCTAACCAATTTGGAGCACGATATTATTTATGTTATAGTTACAGAACAATCTTTTGGTGTATTGAATTACCCTGCTCCGTATGATGACCGTACTACATAATGGGTTCAGCTCAATAGGTCACCGGGCAAGTACGAGTTTCATCCACACGAAAAAAATGCTAAATGATTTGTTAAAAACTATTTTAACACACTGCATCATGACCCATAGGAAGATTCTTCGATCTTATAAGCAATAGAAATAACGACATGCGATTGATGGAAAGAAAATCTTGGTGACTCAAGCAAAGGTCTTTTTGACACTGAGACCCGTATTTTGGAAACAAGAAATATTTATTTCATGAATGCATGTGCTGGGGCTGGGTCAAATATTTGTTATATCATGAATGCATGTGCTGGGGTGGGGTTAAATACTTTATATCATGAATGCATGTGCTGGGGCTGGGTCAAATATTTGTTATATCATGAATGCATGTGCTGGGGTGGAGTTAAATAATTTATATCATGAATGCATGTGCTGGGGCTGGGTCAAATATTTGTTATATCATGAATGCATGTGCTGGGGTGGGGTTAAATACTTTATATCATAAATGCATGTGCTGGGGCTGGGTCAAATATTTGTTATATCATGAATGCATGTGCTGGGGTGGAGTTAAATAATTTATATCATGAATGCATGTGCTGGGGCTGGGTCAAATATTTGTTATATCATGAATGCATGTGCTGGGGTGGGGTTAAATAATTTATATCATGAATGCATGTGCTGGGGCTGGGTCAAATATTTGTTATATCATGAATGCATGTGCTGGGGTGGAGTTAAATACTTTTGCTGTCATCCTTGAGATGATAATTCGTTTATAAACTTACGATAAAGCCGAGACTTCTATAACAGATTTGTAACAACCCTTAGTATAACCCATGGCAGCTTTTGTTTCTTTGACAAATGAGCGTGCTCACAAGGCGAGTATTCAGCTTGTTTGCGTGGTTGCTAACGAGCCAGCTATGTCAACATTCTGTGACTGTAACAGGTTGTTGAACTGTAATAATTATCAGTCAAGATATTTTATAAGCATTACGTTTTGAAGGGGGCATTTCAACATTGATGTAAATTCAGCTGATATATGTTTGGAGGATTCGTTGTAGAAATGATCTACACTTCTATATCAAAAACTCTATTATCATCTGTCACAAATGATGATTAATAAATTGTACAGCATGCATTTGAACGCAAAATTCCCTTCCGATATGTTAACTTTCCATCTGAATTCAGTGCTGACCAGGATTACATTTAATACATTTATCCAGTAGTCGCTCCAGGAGCTTGTTAATGGACGGGTGAATTGTATACTCAAGTTAGAATAATGAATATGGTCCTTAAAAACAAAATTAGTATTGTACAAACTTGTAAAGAGTTGTTTTTTTTTTAAAAAAAAAATGTTTAGCTTTAAAACGATACCAAATATTACTTAATTTAATTAAAAAAGAATAAATTCTTAACATAGATTGGTACGTACAGTCCATCCTGTCAATAATGCTCACGCATGGGAAATGGCAAAGCTGGCCTTTGTACAGAGGTGACATCTGTACATCTATCAAACTTGACTTTTCTACGAATGATATGCGCTAAATACCAATATAGTTAGTAGTGGTAATACATGTATTAGTAGTTGTAGTAGTAGTGGTAACATGTGTTGTTATTATTATTATTTGCAGTAATTGTAATAGTGTAGTACATGTATTATTATTATTATTATTATTATTATTATTATTATTATTATTATTGTAGAACATGTATCATTAGTTTTGGCAGTGTAGAACATGTATTATTATTAGTAAGTGTGTAGTACATGTATTATTAGTAGTAGTGTAGTAAATGAATTATTATCATTATAAGTGTATTAATGTATTATTTTTATTATTATTATTATTATTATTATTATTAGTAGTAGTAGTAGTAGTAGTAGTAGTATTTGTGGATGCAACAGTATTATTATTATTATTATTATTAGTAGTAGTAGTAGTAGTAGTAGTAGTACATTTATCATTAATACATCAGTTGTATATATTTATTATTAGTACATTTATTTATAATGATTATTAGTATAATTTTATTATTATTATTATTATTATTATTATTATTATTATTATTATTTTCATCAACTGATAGTAGTAGTAGTAGTAGTAGTAGTACATTTATCATTAATACATTAGTAGTATATATTTATTATTAGTACATCTATTTCTAATTATTATTAGCATAATTTTATATTATTATTATTATTATTATTATTATTATTATTATTATTATTATTATTTCATCAACTGATAGCATTGTGCACTATTCAGTCAAACCATAAACTAAATGTATGTCATTCAGTCCAAAACGTATGTTCCATACAAGTTTACTGTATCGTATACCATCCAATATCACTGATCTGAGTTTGTTTTGTGCACCATGACAAAACACTAATTTTATTATTACTTGACAACTTGCCGATGACTGTAATATATCTATTTGTTTTGCCAAGATGGATGCATATAATTAGACTTAGAAACAGCTACACACACTTTAAAAGTATCTTAATTAATGAGTTGCTCTAACGAGAGATCAAAATACAGCCGGCCTTTGCTAGTTTCTGATTGATAAGGAATGAAAAGATTGATGTGCTTGTTTCTAGTACAACAAAAATCATGACTTCAGATGCATTCAATATACAAATAATCTTAGAAAATGCTGAACGACCCTTGACCCCAATGAAAGGGATTTAACTCGTAGCGCTGCTTGTATACTGACTTTTATTATCAGAGACTGCTTCAATACACAAGTAAATAAATGAAGATACTGAACTATTCATGTTATACTGACACAAAAGGCAATAGTCTGGTTCACTGCATAGTATGCTCCTTGCGGTGTACTCCTGTATACTATAGTATAGCGGACTGCAAGGCAGGGAGCATACAAAGAAGGGAACCGGACTAAAAAGGCAACTCTCAGTTTTGTTATGACGACACGGTTGTTTTCCCACGCAATCTAACAACTGAACTGCTTTGATCATCCCTCTAATGATAAAACCTGCCTCTGTTCCAGTTTGAAACACCCACACTCCATGAGTTACACTGACAAGGTCACTAAGTATGATGATCAAGGGTGAGATTAAAATGTACAAATCACTCGATACGTCATTAGCTACAAACTAGCGTGCAGAATTTCAGTGACAACCATTAGAAGGATTTGAACCTGTCTCTATGGATTTAGTACGAAAAATCATGATGAAGAGTGCACCAAAGTCATGTGAACTTTATCCAATTCCAACATCACTGCTGCTTCAATGCTTAGACCCATTATTGCCTTCACTAACTGATGTTATTAATATATCTCTCTCAAACGGGGAATTTCCATCATTTTTTCAAAACTGCCATCGTAAAGCCACTGCTGAAGAAATCAACACAGAGACCATAACGATTTAAAGAACTACCGCCCAGTTTCTAATCCTGTTCATATAAAAAAAATCTTAGAAAACGTTGTTCTAACGTAACCTGTATCTCATTTGAACTCAAAGTGTTTTTAGCAATGTACAGTCTGCATATCGCCCTTGCCACATTACTGAAAATTACTCTTTTGAAAGTATTTAATGACATTCTCTCTGCTTGGATTGCGGAAGGATTAAAGTCCTTACCATCCTTGATTTGTCTGCAGCATTTGACACAATAGACCATGATATATTACTTCACCGTCTCCAGGATGTATTTGGCTTTCACAATACAGCCGTACAGTGCAGTGGCGTAGCGAGGATATTTGGCGCCCAGGGCAAAACATCCAAATTTGCGCCCCACCCCCGGGCTGCCCCTGTTGCGCAGTTACGTACCTTGTACCCGGTTTGGGCGCCCATTTGGCGCCCGCTAGCCACCGGCGCCCGGGCGAATGTCCCACCTGTCCCCCTCCCCTTCACTACGCCACTGGTACAGTGGTTTATGTCCTACTTAGTCAACATGATCCAAATTACATCTGCAAATGGAATAAACTCCAGCCCAGTTGATCTATGTTGTGCTGTTCCAGGGTCCCCTGGATCTTCCTCCACCATTAATACTGGCCGCCTATCGTGTGCTGAAAAATGGCGTTAAAAACAACTTTCAGCTAGATTTTTGTTTGTGAAAAACAAATATACCTCTAATGAAAAAAGCCAAAGATAAAATATAAATCAATGTCAATATAATTCAAAACATTTTAAAAAGAAAAACAAATTGCATTAGATACACCAAATCAATTTACGCACATACTGCATACAAATATGCCCTCCTAATGTTATTTGTATATGTCAAGTGATTTTTGCACAAAGTGCTACAAGTTTTACACACACACACAGAGGTCAAATATTTGTTTTTACAAAATCTCAGTTGTTTGCGTAAGAAAAATTTATGACCATCACAGTAAAAAATTTATTTGGACGATTTGACTGACAAACACAAACAAATACACGGATGTCCACTTGCTAAAAGTATGTAAATATATGACTCTTTATATTGCATTTCATCCTTAACTAGCAAAAAGAAGCGAAACCAACAAGCTTATTAAAATCAAAACTAAGTTTATTTCTTTAAGTCACAATGTATAAATTTAAGAGGGACTTATAGTATTGTGAATTAAATCCCAAAATAATCCTAAATGATATATAACAAATCCAAAAGTATTGAGTTTTCCAAATGAATTCCAATATTGAATGTGATGATGTACAATTGTTTCGAATAGGTTGATCTATAACAATGATATAATCGTGAATGTCTTTAAACAAATTCAAAATAATCCCAAAATGGTAATTTTAGTCCAGAATGTTAGTGAGTACATGTAATTGCAATGCATAATTTTGAAATAAAAGAATTCTCTCAAATTATATATGAACACAACCAAAAATAATTATCATGTTGACCACATCCTTATATAGAAACGTAAGACTCAATAAAATAATCATAATGTGGATCGCTTCCTGAACATTCTAATAAACGATTATAGAGCTTAAACTCAGTCAGCAACCTATTTATAACTTTCAAACATAACCAAAATTACCCAGAGAATAGTCAGGTAGGCCAACCTCTACCCTCAATTACGGGGGAAAAAAGGGTCAAGCACGCAATACAAATTAAATATGCATAACAAATATTGTTAAGAGAGATTTGTTCTCATAGCTACCATCTCCAGATTAAAAAGTAATAACTTGCTCACAATCAATCGGCTAATGAAGGTATGTCGATTTTCAAATAGACTACCTCTGTGTCATCAGCCAAGTAATGACCACGGAAAAAGAGCATAAAAGACCCAAGTACAGTATTCAAAAAACAAGAGTTGAGTTGAAAAATGTCTCACCTGCTAGCGGTATATGCTCTATAATTACTATAAGCAACGTTCAAATTCATGTACATGAAATTACTTAATGCTGACAATAAAACCAAAATTCTTACAACACCGGTATCTCACTGCTGAAAACTCGGCTTCCGCTTGCATTAGTGCAATTTTATAACTCCTTTCAGACGTGTTAAGGACTAAGCAGCATGCATGTTGTATTCAACTTATGGGAACAATTAAGAAATAGTAACGGTCTGAAGAATTAGTAATGGCAATATGCAGTATGTCCACAGTCAAAACAGAATGATCCTCAACCACGGACCGACAATATTTCCAGGCCATAAAAAGTCATGAAATCCGACAATGACCTTGAAGAAAGCGCTGTCAAGTAACTAAGCAGATATTATAGGTAATCATGTTCCAGTGTCCCATCTCAAAGAGCATTAGAGGAAGCGTGCAGAAAAGAGGTAAGGAAAAAATTACCTGTGATTTTAACATTGGATAAAAGACCTCGAATGATACGTATGATGCCAGCAAAATGAGAATCAGAAACGAAAACCTTAAAATATTGACCAATGACCGTGGACTTCGCGATAAGATATTAAATATCAAATGCAACACATCTTCTAGTAATAATATTTAAATATACCAAGCTTCATCAATATATCTTAATCAGCTGTCAGGTTATATAGCAGAATGGCAACGGTGACCGTAACCTAAATTATTCACCTGTGACCAGGACGGTATAAGGGGCCCCGATTAACCGAGTGGTCTAAAGCGCTGTCCCTTACGGATAACTGCCATCTCACCTCTGTCTGCGTGAGTTCGAGTCTAAGATTCGGCAAATGTAGTTATGTGAGAAAGCTTGCCAGTAGCTTCTCGTGGGTCGGTGGTTATTTCCGAGGGTTTTCCGGGTTCTTTCTCCACCATTAATATTGGCCGCCATGTATAGCCTATATTGTGCTGAAAAATGGCATTAAACCATAAAAAAAACAACAACAACTAAAACAGGATAGTATAAGCTTTAATGTGGTACTCAATACACCTTTAAGTAATTATATAAGGTTATGTCAAATTTCATTCTTTTTTCATCGCAAATAGCGCTACAGAATTTTTTGCCTAGTGAAAAGGACATTGTAATTGAAAATTTTAATATGTGACACCATAGACTTGACATTGAAAATTTGAAGATAAGATACACAATGTAGTACATCACGCCTAATGACCACACACAGTTAAGCAAAACAGTTGTCTTGATTTTAGACTTGAAAATCATTACCAGCCTGTATTAGAAGGTATATAAACTAAGGTAAAAAGCTCGGATAGAAGTCTGAAGATAACACATTGAAGACTTCATTATCACATTGAAGATATTACTATTAACAGCAGGACTTGTGCTAAATTTTACGAAATTGAGACAAATATCAATCGAATGTATGAAAAGTGTGCAGAATATTTCAAGCCATATCTTTATTTCTTTATTAAAAGTTTTTTACGCCACCAAGGGAATATCATTGTACAATTCTACGTCACTAATGGAATACTGGTGTACAATTTTACGCAACCAATCTAACAGAGTTTGATATTACAGGTTCATATCAAATTATTTGTTCTTGTTCTCTACTTCTTCACATTGATGACATAAAATGTGTAGACTTTCAATTATATATATATATATATATATATATATATATATATATATATATATATATATATATATATATATATATATATATAATACAATTTTGTATATACATTTATTTATACATAAATCTAGAACGATAAAAGTAGTTACACCACACCTTCTTTTTGGCAAATTCGATTAACTTGCAAACCTGCATATAATGCGGATCAGGTGTGGATCCCATCTGTTTAATGGAAAAATGACCATAATAGGTCACTTTTTGCTGAACATAAATAAAATCGCGATCAAAATTGTTAGATTAAACCTCAATATATTGCTTGTTTTATCGTCGAAAACAGCAGTTAGTACCTGGAAATTTGGAATCATGATGAAATTCACAACTTTAAAATAGTCGCTTTGTTGAATTATCTTTAAGTAAGCAACAATAAACAATTGTCATTACACTGGAAATGACACTATACGACAGGTATATTCGATAGGTATATCGATTGTTGCCTTGTGTTTTGCGATTTGCGGATCTACCATCACCAACAACGTATCGCTCGATACTGAGGTCAACAAGCGGATTGGAAGGGCATCAACAATTTTCTCCAGGTTGTCGCAAATAGTGTGGAACAACAGGATACTAACCCTGAACACTAAGATCTCCGTGTACGTGCATGCGTGCTAAGCACTCTCCTGTATGCCAGTGAAACCTGGACTCTGTACGCCTCACAATAAATAAGACTGAGCGTCTTTAACATGCGATGTCTCCGACGCATACTCGGGATCAACTGGAGTGATGGAGTAAGAAACACGAGGTGTTTGAATATGCCAAGATTCCCAGAATGGTCACACTTCTCCGCCAACGTCGCATTAGATGGCCGGGGCAAGTATGTCGGATGGATGACGGATGGGTCCCCAAAGACATTCTTTATTCGGAACTTGGCTCTGGGTAAAGGTCGATCGGAGGGCCATATCTACGCTTCAAGGATATCTGCAACCGCGACATGAAAGCCCTTGACATCGATGCCAACACCTGGGAAGAGCTTGCTCTAGACAGACCTAATGGCAACACGCTCTGATCACTGATTTGAAAGCCGGCGAGGACAAGCTACGCTTGCTGGCTGATGAAAAGCTATCTCGTAGGAAGAATAAGCAGCATCAACACAAACCAGACTCAACTTTCAAGGAGTGCCACTCCCGCGTTGGGCTACATAGCCACTACAGACGCTGCACAACCACCAACCTGGACATCTCTCATAGGCGCACTTCCATCATCTCTCGAAACTAACGAATGCCAACAGAATCAGATCAAGGAAACGGGATTAAAAAAAAAAGTTAAAGATGACCAAAGTATACCTGCATAAAAGCTAGCAGCCATGGTAACATATCAAGTCATCTGATTTCAATTGACTAATTGATTAGTTTTAAATAACTTAGTAACGTCATTACATATCTAACATTAATAAGTCTTTCGTCCTCGTCATTCACAAATGATATCGAATATGGTAAGGCATACTCCGTGCCAGAAAAGCTTAGTTTCATCAATAGGGTTCATACGGAAAAGCATGATCCAAAGTTTGTAGTGAAATTAAAATTCCAAAATTAGCACTGAGCGATATGCTAGAGGACAATATGAAATTTCATGACTACTTGCAGGACAATTGCACCATTTACATTTCCCCGAAACGTCATATTTTTACGATGTGTCTCTCAATAAATTGCCCCTTTCTAAAATAAAAGAATCTTGATTTATTCTGAATCAATAACCACACTGGAATATATCCCCTTTCACATGCACAAAGCAGTGACATAATTAATATAATATCCTTTATCTTAATGAAATATTTGGTAGAGAGTCTGATCACATTTATCCATGCCTCAAGTTCTAAACGTTCTAATATATCAGTTAAACCACCAGGTTGTATAATCAGTATATCATCATCGATCTGATCACGGAAATCACGGTAAATCACTGGAGGCATATACGAAAATAGACTTTCCATCAAGTGGTTTACATCGTCTAGGTTAAGGCACAATTCATCGAAATGTGCAAAATACGGCGGTGACTCATTTTGCCACAAAGGGGACATAGCCCATGTCTTGCTTGCATTCATCCAATACGAATTAATGTCCCATATTTCATTTTTCTGCGTTAATCAGTGCAAGCTATTTTCCACAGATTGTGCATTTTTAGTCCTGGATTAAATTTTAAAAATCTACCGAATTCCTCGGATGGATTTCTGATACTCATTTCATGTTTTTTTTTTCTCCTCAAATATCTGTATTATTGTCCCAATTAAGTTTTTCCATGTTATTTTGTCTGGAAATTTTCCAGTAAAAATAAAGTCGTTGAGATAGTTTTCTAAATCATACTTTTTGAGTACAGTATTTATATCATATATAAGAGAGTTATATCTATTTTGGGGGTCACAAATAAAATTTCCAACATCCCAGAGGAAAACCTTTTTAGCAGTTAAGTTTGCTGATGTTCTACACATGCGACCAAGGAAAACGTGTTTTTGCTTATTTATGCCAGCTTCCATTAATATCATCCCCAAGCATGATGTAGTAGATTCAATAGGCGATCTTTGAGGGAAACCTTGTACTCTTCGGGTGAAATATCGTTGTATTTTCCCAATTGATTAAATTCCCTGATATGACATATTAAACCAGAGTTCAGAGCCATACAAAGCAGACATCAATATAACTCTTTCCTACACTTTCACAGAAACTATTGGATTCATCCCATTTGCATTTACGCCAATTGAGTATAGTGAGTTTGTTACACGTTTAGCTTTATCGTAGGAATAGACTATACGATCATTAGTTTTCATTGGTTGTGAAAAAGTAACTCCTGCATATTTCACTTTTTTTGCTCTAGGAATATTCTGTGATCCCAGATTAATTCCATTTGATGAGTATACTTCATTTGTTTGACTAAATATCATCCAAGTAGTCTTGTTAGAGTTATAATTAAGTTTACACTTCTGTGCATACTGATTAGCTGTATTCACGAGAATTTGTAATCCATTCATCGAAGAGCTTAGTAGTGTGGTGTCGTCTGCCAAAAGCATGCTAGGTATGTTCATCTGATTCACTGTTATCCCGCAATTAATCATTACTAGTTCATTAAATAGGTCATTTATGTACACAAGAAATAGAAATGCCGACATTACATGCCCTTGACCAACGCCTCTCCGTAACGGAAATGTGTTCGATATACATCCTCTACACGTTACACTGGCACTTGACTGTCTGTAGGAATGGGCAATTATTCTCCATACTTTGCATTAATTCCTAATATTTTAGATTTTTTTCGTAGTCCACAATGCCACAGTCTATCGAATGCCTTTTCATTATCCGGAAAAACAGCATATACATTAGAGTTATGATTATTAAAGTACATAAAACATTCTTGAAGAGTAAATGCAGCAGAGATAGCCCCAGCCTCCTTACAAAATCCAAATTGATAAGGATGTGGAAAGTTTATTTTGTCTAAGTAATTTTGAATTCTGGTCATCAATATTTTTTAAAAGAATTTTCCCAGACAAGATGTCATTTTTATACCACGATAATTCACCAGATCCTTCTTATCTGTACCATTTTGTTTCTGTATAGGTATAATCATCCCACATCTATATACATTAGGCAAATACTCATAATGGATCATGTAATTAAAAATAGCAGTTAAATGTCTGATTAAATATTTTCCACAATACAAGTACTCATTCGATACGCAATCAATGCCTAGTGATTTTTGTTTGTTTTTAGAGACTTGATATGCTACAACACTTCTTCCTCTGTAATATTATTGAATTTTATTTTATTAGTCCCTAGTTTGCTTTCTTCGTACATATTCTTCATTTTGACACAACCGCTCCGGTGACCTAGTGGTTAGAGCGTCCACCGCGGAAGCCAGAGGTCGTGGGTTTCGATCCTCGGCCAAGACATACCAAAGACTTACAAAAATGGTACTATCAGCTGCCTCACCTGGCGCTCAGCATTAAGAGGTTAGTGTTAGAACTGGTCGGCCTGATGTCAGGATAATGTGACTGGGTGGGACATCATGCTACATGTCTGCGACATGATGCCCCAGTGCTAAACATCACTATAAACTGCAATGCTGCAGACGTAGCATCGATATGACTGATTTAAAAAAAAAAAAACTACGTTAAAAATCATAAGCAAACAAGCAAAGAAACTAGTTGCCGAGGAAATGTAGGTTGCCATCAAAATTATAGGTTCCAACTCTCTCGCTAAGACATTCACCAGCATAATATTTGGGAACTCATTTTGTCAGCTGATTACTTTACATAGTGACGATCTATAAGATACAGCAACCCCACCCTTACCTCTAAAGCATTGTTGTATCTCTTCAGTAGGTAGCACAACTACTTTGAAATCATCATGTCATTTATCTAAATACGTTAGATTCTTTGTACAAAGCCAATGTTCGGTGATAACAAATATATCTGTCTCTGGTAACAATTCAATTAGTTTCTGTGTGCTAGACATTATACCACGTACATTCCATGTTGAAATAATGAACATATTTATAATCAAGAAGCAAATACTAGTCATTTGGCTATATTCATTAGGAATATATTTTGTATTTCTTATGCGTTTCATCAAGTGGATAGCCTTCTCTCCATTTTCTGTTAGTTATACATTCCCTAAATTTTATTCCAGAACTCCAAAATGATTCATCATCAGTTCAAATTCTTTATCCAGTATATATAGTCGAAGTGTGTGTGTGTGTGTGTGTATATATATATATATATATATATATATATATATATATATATATATATATATATATATATATATATAATCCATCCCAATGGGTATTTCGTTTATGGGGCGGACGAATGTTACTGTCACACCTTACTCCTTGCACTGAGTTGCGATAGCTGTCTACATCTATATGTTTTCTCGATTTGACATTTGACTGCAGAATGCGTCTTATTTTGTTTCTTACGACTGGTTCAAGCACATCTGATTCTATATTCCTTTGATTGGGCCTGGTAATAATTGTCTGACTATGTATATACGATGTATCTTTCTCTCTCTCTCTCTCTCTCTCTCTCTCTCTCTCTCTCTCTCTCTCTCTTCGTCATTCGGAAGTAGTCTTTGATCATTTGGTGATTTGTTGTGCCATATTGTTTATTTAATTTTTATTTTTTCATTTATATTTATGTTTGCTCTTTCTTCATATTTTAACTTCTTTTGATGATTTTGAGTTAATTTACTGTCTCTTGCATTGTTAGATGTTCCTTATGTGTGCTGATTATGACTCACATTTTCCGTTATGTTAATCTGATCATTCCGTGAAAGTGGCGGGAAATCTTTAAATGTAAACATAGAAAGATCATTTCCAGACGAATTTGCTGGAAGAGCTCTAGCAGGCTCTTTATGTATTTCTCTCTGTCCATGTACTACATTTTCTTGGTCAATAGATGGAAAGATATCATGTCTACTCTCCATGTATGCTAATAGTTAATGATTTTCATGATTTTCTTTCATTTGCTACTCAACGTTTCAGCCACTTTCTTTGTTAGACTTATTGTATGAAAGTTTGTGTCTTGTACAAACTGTGTCTAACTTTTTCTCAATAACGTTGATCTTTTTCATGATCACATAAATGTGGATGTACTTGCACTTGGGATAATGGAGAAATCCTGCCTCCATTAAATATGCAAATATGCAAATGACTTTGTTGAAACGATGGTTTTCATTGGACATTGTGGTTTATAGAAAATAACATTGACGTGGAGACTTGTGCTGCTGGAAATTTAGTATTATGTTATCAGACCGGTAGTATATATACTTGAACCGTTACTAATAATGCATTGTACGTTTCATTTCAACGCTGGTAATTACATGTTATTTTGTTTATTATTACAAATTTTTAAAGTTCTATTTGAAATTAGACCGCCATTGGTGGCGTTATCAATTTTCGTGGATTGGTTGAATTGCAAGGTTATTTCGCTAGTACTTTTAGTTTTATTATTATTATTATTATTATTATTATTATTATAACCGTATCTATGAATTCTTTGTACGTTTATACTTTTTAATAGACACGTTTTGAAATTAGAACTGAAATTATATAAACAGTACGCCTCATACCCATTTATGACCGTTATCAGTTTTCGTGTTTTAGTAGATCGCATTATTTTGTCTACACGGCAGTACTCGTATTAGTATGTATACTGACAGCGTTACTAAGAAATAATTTACATTTTATTTGGGTACTGGCAATTACATTTATTTCCGATTAAAACACTTCTACGTTTTTTACCGTTATTAATTTTCGAGGACTGGTAAAAAAAAAAATTGAAAAACCCACAGGGGCTCGTATCGTTGTTTACAATGGACCTGTCATGCATGTGCTATATTGTAGTTATTATATAGTACATTAGTCCGAGTTTCCTCTGACCCTTGCCTCCCCATTTTAGATATTTCTACAACATAAATATCGTATTATAGTATATGTATGACAGGTCAATTGTAAGTAACGATACGAGCCCCTGTGGAAAAACCAATATGGTGTGGTCTAGATTCCGACAATACTGGTTCTGTGGTATCTCGATATTTTTTAATATTTCGGTATTTATTTTATCTATTGCACCACATATTGTGTAATTATATGTATCACATGACCATAGGTTACTAGTTCTAAATCACCAGTTTATTTTGGGAAAATGTCAGTATTGCTGACACGTACACTATTTGATAAATAAACCCATGAATACTACTGTTTAAAAATAATATCCTTAACCTATGTTCTCAGGTAGAATCAATATCTTCTTAAAATTTCTATCACTTTAACAAAATGTTTAGCCAGTTTGTTGTCTGATAATGCTATACAAGAGTTAGATCATATGATTACTGTGATGGTCATTGACTAGGAAATCTAATCTTTGTTAGCAAATAAGAATCAAAATGTGAAGCATGTTAATGTCATATTTTTTTTGGTGGCTTTTGCATTTAACAGGTGTTGACTTGAAAGCTGCATTATACAGAATTTATTACTTTTCATTGAAACACCAGTTGTTGTTCAAACAGTCTTAGGTTGATATGTACTTTCATCCTCATATTGATTGTTCATTCTCAGCAACAATCACAGAGCAACTCCAGTCATTGTGGTTGGTTATTTACAAATGCATTTCTTTAATTCTTTCTTATAAGTTTATGTTGCTGTAGGGCACAGGTGGCATAATGAGTGCCATAGAAGTAGCATCCATTTTTCAAGTTCATTACACTTTGTGCAACACAATGATACATTAAATTTCCAACATTAATACAAGTATATGCCATTATCAGATTATTTTTTTTGTTGCTGGTCTTACTGCAATATCAGAGTAACTCCCCTTTCACAACACAGACTTTACATAACATCAGTTTATTGCTTGTTTCCCACAGCCATCTGATTTATAGTGGAAAATAAATTCATTTTAATACAAATGACAACAACAGACTTAAATTATATCTTGAGGGTCATTGTTTTTATTAACTTACTTGCTGATTACAGACTTTATGACCAGAAATATCAAAGCACTCGTGTATAGTAGACAACAGAAAATCTAAACAAAAGGAAACAAATAATTCAAATTTTAATCATTTTAAATCAAAAACTGAATTGACTGAGTCTCATAAATTTTGTGACATAACGACACAAGTTTTAAGACCCTTTTTGGTCTACTTAAATGATAAATATACATGATACAGCTTCATCACTCAAATGTATGTTACTGTAGCAGTTGTAAAGACTTAGCTGGGTCTATATACTGGTCTATATCTTCCCATATCCTATACATACCAAAATCCATCCAAAAATCTCCTAAAACAGACATTTTACAACCTTGATGGTAATCTTATTGATATTTTACAGTCAGCTGATCATTAACATCAGAAGTCTGTTCAGCAGATGCATTAAGTTGAATGATAACTTTGTCAGTGCAAATCCATATCTGGTGACAATAACAATCAGTACTATTCAAGTTTTACGCATAACATGTCCATATAAACGTACATTTGCCTGTATATTACAGTGTGTGTTTTAGATTTTTAACATAGCTTTAAAACAATTTAAGTCATGTCACTATAATGTCTGCAGTGGCAGCTTATAGTGATGTCTAGCACTGGCTTATCAGTTTTCGTGAATTGGTAATACGATCGCATTGTTTTATTACTATTTAGTACTATTATATATAATTAAACTGTTAGTAAGAATTCATTTACTTTTAGTTTGGTTCTTGCAGTTACATTTCTTCCTACGATATCGCGGGTTTAATATCTTGAAAATTTAAGGGTTTTTTTTTGCATAGCGCCACCTATCATGTACATATTTTATATGCACTACATGACCGTAAGATACTAGTTCTTCTTTGCCAGTGGATTTCTGGAAAACGAGTTTGTGCATGTGTGTGTGTTTAACGTAGCTGTAGTAATTATTCAGTCCTATCACTATGATGTCTGCAGTGTGGCAGTTTATAGTGATGTCTAGCACTGGGGCATCGTGCTGCAGACATGTAGCATCATCTTCCCCCCACCGCTCCGGTGGCCTAGTGTTTAGAGAGTCCATCTCGGATGCGGTCGGTTGTGGGTTCGATCCCCGGTCGAGTCATACCAAAGACTTACAAAAATGGTACTAACAGCTGCCTCGCTTGGCAGTCAGTATTAAGAGGTTAGTGTTAGGAATGGTGAGCCTGGTGTCATGTCAGGATAATGTGACTGCGTGGGACATCATGTTACATGTCTGCGGCATGATGCACCAGTGCAAGACATCACTATAAACTGTCGCACTTTAGACATCATAGTGATAGGACTGAACAATTATTAAAGCTACGTTAAACACACACAC
Organism: Unio pictorum; assembly: GCA_030141615.1. Classification (NCBI taxonomy): domain Eukaryota; kingdom Metazoa; phylum Mollusca; class Bivalvia; order Unionida; family Unionidae; genus Unio; species Unio pictorum. The sequence goes on from JARLTB010000021.1 coordinate 23,872,718, forward strand.
ACACACACATTTTATCAGTCCAAAGAATGTCTTATTCCAAGCACTTTCATACATTTAGATACTGTGTCATCCGAACTATCAGTTTTAGACTAGTAACTTGAGTACTCTTCTGAATATCTTTAGTCTTTGTCAGTTTGCTGTTTAATCCCAAAAAACTTATCCAAATTTGCGAATGGTATTTTGTTTAAGTCTCAGCATGTATTGATTCCGAGGTCACATTCACTGCTTATTCTACTTTGCTCAGAAATTAAGACAATAATAAAATATAAATTTATTTATTTGATATACTCTTATAAATGACCACATTTACATCTCTGGTTCTTTCTGCCTCTGAATTTATTCACAGTAAATATCAATACATTGTCCCACCCAGCCACCAGTTACAGCCTTTGAACCTGCCACCCAGTTATTGCATTGTGTTCTTTTTTAATGTACTCTTATAATGGCAACATGTATATCAATGGGTCTTTCAGCCACTAAATTATGTCAATGTAAATGTCAACACAGCTAATGAATCAACACATTTACCCACTAAGCAGGTGGCTGAAGCATGACAGGTAAGTCTTTGATTGTTGCCGCCCACCTATTACATCCAAGATAAAACATTGGCCTCCAAATACGCATGATTAAGCATTTCCGAGATCTCTGAAATAACATGTCCATATATATTTACATTTACCATTATTATATAATGATTTATATAAAGCTTGTGATACTGACCTGTCTAATTCATTCTGTCATATATGTTTTTTCTCCTAAACTAATGGGTCATCCATAAAGTATGTATACATGGTGTGAGGGTGAAGTGTTTTGAAAAAGCATTAGCAGCAGGGTGACTGTTAATGAGCATTTTCTGCAGCTGCAGTTGTCAAAATCCCTTGATAACTGATGTTTATTTAGAGATGTTGAGCCAGTCAAGTCAGAATCATAACCAGCAGATGAGTTAGATGCAAAGTGGCCCTTATGCCAAGTCAAGCAGAGCCAGTTACTACTTAAAGTTATGAAGTGTGATTACCTTTTAGTGTTCTTGCCCATGGTGCACATTGTGGAAGACATATTTATTCTTCATTTTCTGACAGGACTGGTTGGGATATCTCATGATCTGACATATTATGCAATCCAGACCCTGAATCCTCATGAGAATTTGTAAAGCCGTACCATTTACAGTTCAGCATGAAATGTCACATGATTATACACAGCTTACAATAGTTGTCATTCAGGAAAAGAACTGTTAATGTTCATGATTTCGATGATGTCAAAGCTGGTGATAAAAATTGAAATCGGTCATTTTGTCATTCCAAGTGATGACAAGCCTGAAAATATTCCAGTAATCCAGTTCGATTGGTTGAAATCATAAATTTAGTCACTTTCTGATTTTTTACTATTACACTTTTTAACCTGATAAAATCTGCTAAATATTAGTTGCTGTTTAACACTTTCTTATTTTCATTTGTAAAGTTTCATTACTTAGTATTAATTTAAACCTCTGCTTATATTTAATGAATATCCTAATAACTTCATCATTCAAAATTCAATTGTCCCAGCTATTCTTGGAAAAGGGATGGTGACTCACCAATATGTTTACACAGTGGGTGTACAAAAATATATTCTGTGCAGTCTGTAAGGGGAAAGGTGGTAAAAAATCACAGTTTTTTCATACATACTTTATTGAGAACCCGTAACATTATCACCATATTACCGGTATACTCACCAAACTTACTATTCTTAGGTTAAATTATTTTATCAATTAAGCATTATTTTTAACATGTTTTTTCTTTAGACCATAGTGACTTTACTGTTCCTTTGCGCATAAAATATCATTGTAATTTATGATTATTTCCTTCTGTATTTCAGCTGATAATTATATGGCTCTTTACAGAAGGGCTTTGTCACCTTATAGTCAAAAAGATGTTCACATGACATCTTCACTGTGTTGAAACATTATAGATGAGTCCTATGCTAAAGACAAGCTAACAAGAACATTTCAATTTGTCATAAAAAAATGGTACGTTTCTCTTACCTTAAGCTTTGTATGGTCATTTTTTAATTGTCTATTATTTATTAATATAAACTTAAAATCTTTGTTGAATGATAACTTTGTCAGTGCAAATCCATATCTGGTGACAATAACAATCAGTACTATTCAAGTTTTACGCATAACATGTCCATATAAACGTACATTTGCCTGTATATTACAGTGTGTGTTTTAGATTTTTAACATAGCTTTAAAACAATTTAAGTCATGTCACTATAATGTCTGCAGTGGCAGCTTATAGTGATGTCTAGCACTGGCTTATCAGTTTTCGTGAATTGGTAATACGATCGCATTGTTTTATTACTATTTAGTACTATTATATATAATTAAACTGTTAGTAAGAATTCATTTACTTTTAGTTTGGTTCTTGCAGTTACATTTCTTCCTACGATATCGCGGGTTTAATATCTTGAAAATTTAAGGGTTTTTTTTTGCATAGCGCCACCTATCATGTACATATTTTATATGCACTACATGACCGTAAGATACTAGTTCTTCTTTGCCAGTGGATTTCTGGAAAACGAGTTTGTGCATGTGTGTGTGTTTAACGTAGCTGTAGTAATTATTCAGTCCTATCACTATGATGTCTGCAGTGTGGCAGTTTATAGTGATGTCTAGCACTGGGGCATCGTGCTGCAGACATGTAGCATCATCTTCCCCCCACCGCTCCGGTGGCCTAGTGTTTAGAGAGTCCATCTCGGATGCGGTCGGTTGTGGGTTCGATCCCCGGTCGAGTCATACCAAAGACTTACAAAAATGGTACTAACAGCTGCCTCGCTTGGCAGTCAGTATTAAGAGGTTAGTGTTAGGAATGGTGAGCCTGGTGTCATGTCAGGATAATGTGACTGCGTGGGACATCATGTTACATGTCTGCGGCATGATGCACCAGTGCAAGACATCACTATAAACTGTCGCACTTTAGACATCATAGTGATAGGACTGAACAATTATTAAAGCTACGTTAAACACACACACACACACACATTTTATCAGTCCAAAGAATGTCTTATTCCAAGCACTTTCATACATTTAGATACTGTGTCATCCGAACTATCAGTTTTAGACTAGTAACTTGAGTACTCTTCTGAATATCTTTAGTCTTTGTCAGTTTGCTGTTTAATCCCAAAAAACTTATCCAAATTTGCGAATGGTATTTTGTTTAAGTCTCAGCATGTATTGATTCCGAGGTCACATTCACTGCTTATTCTACTTTGCTCAGAAATTAAGACAATAATAAAATATAAATTTATTTATTTGATATACTCTTATAAATGACCACATTTACATCTCTGGTTCTTTCTGCCTCTGAATTTATTCACAGTAAATATCAATACATTGTCCCACCCAGCCACCAGTTACAGCCTTTGAACCTGCCACCCAGTTATTGCATTGTGTTCTTTTTTAATGTACTCTTATAATGGCAACATGTATATCAATGGGTCTTTCAGCCACTAAATTATGTCAATGTAAATGTCAACACAGCTAATGAATCAACACATTTACCCACTAAGCAGGTGGCTGAAGCATGACAGGTAAGTCTTTGATTGTTGCCGCCCACCTATTACATCCAAGATAAAACATTGGCCTCCAAATACGCATGATTAAGCATTTCCGAGATCTCTGAAATAACATGTCCATATATATTTACATTTACCATTATTATATAATGATTTATATAAAGCTTGTGATACTGACCTGTCTAATTCATTCTGTCATATATGTTTTTTCTCCTAAACTAATGGGTCATCCATAAAGTATGTATACATGGTGTGAGGGTGAAGTGTTTTGAAAAAGCATTAGCAGCAGGGTGACTGTTAATGAGCATTTTCTGCAGCTGCAGTTGTCAAAATCCCTTGATAACTGATGTTTATTTAGAGATGTTGAGCCAGTCAAGTCAGAATCATAACCAGCAGATGAGTTAGATGCAAAGTGGCCCTTATGCCAAGTCAAGCAGAGCCAGTTACTACTTAAAGTTATGAAGTGTGATTACCTTTTAGTGTTCTTGCCCATGGTGCACATTGTGGAAGACATATTTATTCTTCATTTTCTGACAGGACTGGTTGGGATATCTCATGATCTGACATATTATGCAATCCAGACCCTGAATCCTCATGAGAATTTGTAAAGCCGTACCATTTACAGTTCAGCATGAAATGTCACATGATTATACACAGCTTACAATAGTTGTCATTCAGGAAAAGAACTGTTAATGTTCATGATTTCGATGATGTCAAAGCTGGTGATAAAAATTGAAATCGGTCATTTTGTCATTCCAAGTGATGACAAGCCTGAAAATATTCCAGTAATCCAGTTCGATTGGTTGAAATCATAAATTTAGTCACTTTCTGATTTTTTACTATTACACTTTTTAACCTGATAAAATCTGCTAAATATTAGTTGCTGTTTAACACTTTCTTATTTTCATTTGTAAAGTTTCATTACTTAGTATTAATTTAAACCTCTGCTTATATTTAATGAATATCCTAATAACTTCATCATTCAAAATTCAATTGTCCCAGCTATTCTTGGAAAAGGGATGGTGACTCACCAATATGTTTACACAGTGGGTGTACAAAAATATATTCTGTGCAGTCTGTAAGGGGAAAGGTGGTAAAAAATCACAGTTTTTTCATACATACTTTATTGAGAACCCGTAACATTATCACCATATTACCGGTATACTCACCAAACTTACTATTCTTAGGTTAAATTATTTTATCAATTAAGCATTATTTTTAACATGTTTTTTCTTTAGACCATAGTGACTTTACTGTTCCTTTGCGCATAAAATATCATTGTAATTTATGATTATTTCCTTCTGTATTTCAGCTGATAATTATATGGCTCTTTACAGAAGGGCTTTGTCACCTTATAGTCAAAAAGATGTTCACATGACATCTTCACTGTGTTGAAACATTATAGATGAGTCCTATGCTAAAGACAAGCTAACAAGAACATTTCAATTTGTCATAAAAAAATGGTACGTTTCTCTTACCTTAAGCTTTGTATGGTCATTTTTTAATTGTCTATTATTTATTAATATAAACTTAAAATCTTTGTCACAATTGTGTGTTCAATTGCTCCATTTTACAATAAAGTAAATATTTTACCCCATATCAGCCACAATTATTAATTTTTCCTACAAGCACTAAAGGCAACAAGTGCCATGTATCTGTATTAAAAGCAATAGTTCCATTAAGTCTTATATATTTCACTTTTAATTCATCATGTGTAAGTTATTTCACATTATTATTATTAAGTGCATTATTCAAATATTCAATGTTTGTTTGTTCACATTGATGATTTCATATCATTTAATTTTCAGATTTACATGCTGGTTATGCAAATGAATTTGAATGTTCATGATCTGCTCTTTCATTTACTTTAGCTGCTGTGGTACACATATTGATACAACAGATGGGGAATCAATACAAACGATACATCTTGCAAGTTATTTTAGACTTCATCAGTCATGAACCACTCTGGTGGCCTATTGGTTAGAGAGTCCACCTCAGATGCTGGAGGTCATGGGTTTAATCCTGTGGCCAAGTCATACCAAAGACTTACAACAAAAATGGTACTAACAGTTGCTTCGCTTGGCGCTCATCATTAAGAGGTTAGTGTTAGGACTGGTCCGACTGGTGTCAAGTTAATGTGACTGGGTGGGACATCATGCTACATGTCTGTTGCATGATGCCCCAGTGCTAGACATCACTATAAACAATCACACTGCAGATATCATAGCAATATGAGGGATTTTTAAAAAAAAATTCATTAAAAAATCTATACCACACAGAAACTCATTAGTTATGAATAATTATTATTAGTTTGCTTTGTTATTCTTTACACTTTAATTCATCTTAAATAGTATTTACAGTCACAGGCACTTGTTTTTTTTCAGTAATGATAAAGACTATTGAGAGGGTTATAACTCTACAGTGCTTTGTTTGACCGGTTTTCAAATATCAGACGAAAAAAATATAGGAAAAATGAAAAAAGAAAGATGAAATAAAAACTGTTTTGAAAAGTTGGCAATGCCTGTTTTTATTTCTTATTCCACAATTCATCGATTGTCAAGAGATCATTCTGAAAGAAGGAACAAAATAACCAGCGTAATTTGCAGTATTTCTCTTTATGCTTGTTTTCCAGAAGTATTTCAATATAGAATTCAAATAAACTTTCCTACCATTTTGTTTTTTTTTACTCAATATCTCTGCTTCTATTAAAATTTTATGGTTCAGTATGTAATTGAAAACATCATGAAATGAACATAAATTTTTGTTTTAAGGGCTGCATAAGGTTTCACATTCATATCCATTATCCATAATACTGATACATCAAATGAGCTTAAAACATGAAGCTCACAATTTTGTGAAGACAATACAGAACTGGATATATACTGTGTGTATGTGTGTGTGTCACTGTCATTGACACAGTTATTTTGGTATATTTACATAAACACTGTGAAAATATAAGCAAACTTAATTCGAAAATCAATGAAAACAGTGAAATGTAGAGCCACGTTTAAAGTTAAAAAGTTCATGCAGGGGAAAATTATGAAACAATGCTGTCTGCATCAGTTTTTAAGTTCTTAGTCAGAATATAAAAGCTGACCTTTTTCTTTTCTTTTTTCATGTTAAAGTGGACTCTGATGTAAATAATATGATCTGATATGTTTCATAAACAATTTTATGTATTACGTGTATGTTGTTATTCCTTTTTGTTTTGACGAATAGTATGCAAGATTTATTGACATCTAATGTAATATATTCTTTTTCTTTCATTTGTTCATTTGAACAGTAATGGCATTGGGCAAATCCAGAACGACTGCATCATCAAAGGCAAAGAGAAATCTACCAGACTAAAGTCTATTTTTTAGGGTATGTTAATCAGAAAGATGAAGGTTCATTCTCATGTTAAGTTTTTGTGTTTCCTTATACTTACTACTGTACATTTTGCATGAGATAAGGTGAACCATGTTTTCTTATTTGCAAGTGTTTTTATATTTTGTTAATGTTGAATTCTTCAGTGTATCTGCTGAAGAATGTTCTTTTGTTTTGCATACATCGGCCTGTTTTATGTGAATTGCTATCAAGATTTATGGTGGGAGCATTTATTCAGTAGCACGCTTTGATGATAAAAATGATGAAAGTGATGTCATGGCCATTCATTACATACACTGATGTTACTATTGGTGCCACAATGAAGCATCATTCTTCAATTTTATTTATTATAGGACTTATTCCCACGATAGTTTTTAATTTTAAATTTGCCAGTGTCTAGTGGGGAAAAAAGCTGGTACATAATTTCTTGTCTTGCTCACTAATGTTAGTTTCAGTACCATTAATAAGTTGACAATAGTTGGAATTACAATGGTTATTGAATTTTTGGTACTTGATCTTTTAATTCCTATGTGTTATTTTTTTTAATAACAGTTTATTTGATTTCACAGGTAACATACTAAGTTTAGTCTTGCACCAGCTTCTTTGGTGCCGTCCACTTAGTATGTATGCAAAAGTCTGGCAAAGCTGCACCCCTACACCCCTCCCTGTACACATGCATACTTTTTTACACACACCCCAACCTGTGTATGTATGCTTGACCACCCAATGATGTATAACGGCCTATATTTAATTCACGTATGAACAATCAAGGCTTAATAGTATTTGTTTTTTTTTATAAAACAGATAGTCCACCGCCACTGAATGTCTGTCTGCATCCAAGAAATAACTGTGTAACTTTAAAAAGTTTTTCTCATGTCCGCTAAAATTCAAATGCCAACTGAACCCAGTCGAATAGGTTATGCGTACGTTCGTTATCATTATACCACTCCATACGCAAGTGTATGCATTACGGTTAATTCCAGCTCCCCTCCATGCGTATGTACTAAATGGACAGCCCCTTTCCAAATCTCCAATTTTTTTAACTACCAAAACTTACTTTCACATTTCGGTCATGAATTTTGCCAATATTAGCAGACTCCTGTTACCCCTTATTTGAGCATAAGCCATTAAAATCCCAACATCCTCTGTCCGAGCACTCTGTTGAAGCACTTTCCAAGGTTCTCCTAATGTGATTTCAACTACATGTACCAGCTATCATGGTTTCATTATGCTATTGGCTCCAGAATTTAAAAAAATTTAAGTTGATCAGCACTTTACCATAATGAAGATGTCTTATGTTTTCAGAAACTTGTATGGGATGATCTTGGTTATACTGGAAATGAAAGTGTTCAATCTGCTAACACATTTTTCTTATCTCATACAAGTTAAATAAGTTTTCATCGGTTATTTTAATTAGTGATACACTTCTAAGATATCATCCATAAAGAAGTTATACAGGGATTTTATGGGTGAGGGGTCATGCAAAATTGTGCATAATAATAAATTTTATGACAATTTATAAAATGTGACCTATGAAGGTCTGATTTAATATGTACCTACAGTGTAAAGAACATTAAAGTAAAGTGACAATGAGACAGATAATCTTTAAATTTCAGTGATGTGTTTGAAATGTATCATTATGCTTTATTATTACAATAATCGATGACATTTTTGTAGGACATTGATAATGAACATTTTGTGGGTACATAATTTTTAGTCATGTTAAAACTATAAATTTATTTATACTACATACACATACATGCCAATCATTACGCTTTTTTTCACTAAATTACGCCTTACACCTAAACGTATATTGATTACACTTTTTTGGTATATCCACCTTCCAAAAACAATCAATTGTTTGTTTTCTCACTTTTATTAATATCCCATTAATCCCACATACCATATTTTAGAAAAGATGGCTTCTACATAACTACAATATAAGAGTAAACTTGTCCATGCTGTTTCTTAACAGTATTATGTACTATTTATAGCAACAATCCTATTAGCCAGAAACATGCTCTACTTTAAAAATTTTGACCTCGTATTCTATACATAGCAGCTTCATGGCTTAGTATACAAGACAATAGACTGGTTTTCTAATTTTTAAACTTTGCTCACAGATTCTTTTTTTCTAATTTATATGTAGTACAAAACCAGTCTATAGGTATTTTGTGATACAGTGTAATTTATTTTAGTCGATGCGTGTATGAGAGCAAAAATATCTCCTTTCAAATAATTTCGCAGATGGATTAGAAAAAGGCCAAAAGTAAACAAAACAAAAAATAACAGAATCCTACAAAGATGAGGACACAAGGGCAGCATCACGTGACATCTATTGCAGGCCATGTGGAAATAATTTTACTATTTGGCACTAAAAGTCATCAGATGTATTCTAGTCGATGTTTGTGTTAGAGCACATATATTTCTTCAAAAAAATTCACAGGTGGATCAGAGAAAGACACAAAAAAAAAACAATCCTTCAAAGATGAATATATGAATGGCTCATCTTACGAACTCCAATACTTAAGGATCTTCTTATCTGCAGCAGAACTAAAGTGCGGACATGAATGTTATAAACACAGAGGTGTTATTTACCAAGTTCTTAATAGAAAGATAATGATGATTTTGCTATTGGTGCAGAAGCAAGAGAATTCATAGAACACAATTCTACTCTTGCTGTGAAGGCGTTCTATGATAATGTTAGAGATTATTATGCTACAGCCTGTGATTACATGCTCCAGAAATTCCCCTATGGAGATGAACTGCTTTTAATGCTTCAGTTGCTGATGTAAATGAGAGACAGTCAAAAAGCTTCGAAAGTGTTAGATTCTTTTTCAAGACATAATCACTTTCTAATACTCTTGTCTGCCTTGGATCATCTGGAACGAGAATTCCTGAAATATAAAGTTTAGATTCTACCTGACAATATACTTAATGCAGATAGAGTTGATGTGCAGTGGCACCTTATTTCCCAGCTAAAAGACACAATCACTTGAAGATATAAATTTCCTCTTCTTTGTCAGGCTATGAAAGGAATATTGGTTCTTTATCATTCTAATGCTGACAGTGAGAGATTGTTCAGTATTGTTAACAAACATAAAAGTGAATACAGATCCAGGCTTAGTAACCCAGTAATTTATGCTCTACTGGTGTGCAAAACATTCATGATCTCAGCTGGTACAGTGTTTTAAAATGCAACATGAAAATCTGTTGCTTTCTAAAACTAAAAGTGCCACATATGAAAACTTGAAGCAGTAAAGGATGTCAAAAGACTAGAGGGGCAAATAAATCATTGTTTATTGAAATTGTAGCATGTTATATGTGGATTACTCTTTTTCTGCTTCTATTTCTCTTTTTGTCCACTTGGATTCCACTTTTTCCTCGTCAGAGGTTGGTATGTATTCACACATCCTAAAACATGGATTTAAAAGTATTATTATAAAACAATTTGATATACCAGCAAGTCTTGTTTCCTTTTAATGAAAAATTTATACATCTTGAAGTATATCATTGATACAGCGTACATACTATACATATTTTCTATATATATATATATATATATATATATATATATATATATATAGTTTTTATTTTTCTGCCTTAGTCACAGGAACCTATAAGTCACACATTAAAATAAATAAGTATCATAAATATGAAACCCCTTAATTCCTTACTTACTGGAAGTTTTTATCTTTCAGATCCAGTGATGAATGTCATTCTTATGATGGAGAAGAACTGTGTTATTCTCCACGGAAAGCCATTTACAGTAGCTACTACATACAGCAGATTTACTCAGAGAATGTGACCTCTACTAAGTCTTGGAGCACAAGCATAATTTCTCAGTCCTGAACAGCATTAACTTTTTACGGCTCACTAATTATTAGTACTAGACATATCTGTATTAGTTAATTCATTGTACATTAATATTCAAAATATTGCATTTCTGATCACATTTGCTGATGCTTCCATGCTTTTCCTATTAATAAAGCAATACAGTGTGATCCTGCTGTAACAATGTAGTTTGGCTCCATATAACCCAGTTGTGTTATAAATCAAACCCTGTTTTAACCAACCAATTTATTTACCTAAAATATGGTGGGCTGGAGGGGTTATACAAGCGTTTGCAAAAAGGGGCACTTTTGATTATATGTAGACTATATGGCTTCAAAAGTCTGGACATTTAGTTGCGTTTTGTGCCAATGATTTTACCAATTTTAAGCATAAGTTTTTATGAAGAAAAAAAGGAAATAGCATTTGTTTGGTCAGTTGTAGCAGTTTCTTATGTTTCATACGTTCAAAAGTTTGTTGACTGTAGCAAATCTCGTTATCATAGATAGACCAACAATTGGATCTCTCATTTGGTGGGTTGTTTCCCATTATATTTCTGTTGGCGAAGTAATTCTGCCTTTCATCATACATGTTTTCTTTAAGAAGGGCATCATAAAATGAATACACAGGTGTTCCGTTCTGTTGTCAGTGATTACTACAGAAAATACGAGTATTCTTTAATTTTACAATCCACTTACAGAGTTCAGTGAAAATAAAAATATTAATTACTAGCGAGCGGCCAATAAACCAACACTGTTTCTTCCAAAACATTCATTATGAGCTAGTTCCTTGTGAGAATGATATCCACTACCAAAAATGATTTAAGAAAAAAAAGTAATGAGATCTCCTGGAACATACAGTACTCAGGCCAGATGTCAGGATAAGCAGATTATGATATAACATGCAAAGTGGCCAGTATTATTGGTGGAGGAAGAACCAGGGCTAACCCCATGAAGAACCACTGGCCCACGAGAAGTTACTGGCAAGCTTTCTCACATACCCACATTGGCCAAATCCTAGACTCGAACCAACGCAGACAGGTGAGATGGCAGTGACCCGTAATGGAGAGCACTTTAGACCACTCGGCCACTCAGGGTCCCTATGAGAAGAGTACATGTATATTTCATTTCAGAAGCCATGTTATATCCAAATTTGTGTTACATCAAAGCAATCTATAGCGGGGTCACACTGTTTATTTGATATGGCAACATCTGTACAAGACATTGTGGAAATGTTCAACAATTTCTTCATAAATATCTCCATTAACAGTATTCAGAACCAGACTAGCATAAAAAATTGAACTTGATGCTCTTCTGTTATTTATAATAGCTAAAATTCCTGGTGATAATTAATTTTCAGTAGCCAATGTTAGTGAAGCTGATGTTTTGATATTGTAATTAAGCTGAATATTAATAAATCCTCTGGATTGGATGGTATTGGTCCACGAATTCTTAAAATGGCTGCACAAGTAATAACAAAGCCACTAATGCATATCATAAATTTAATTATAATGATTGGTAATTTTCCAGAAACACTGAAATGTGCAAAGGTTACACATATGTTTAAGAAATGAGAAACGAAGGATCCAGGAAATTACCGACCAATATAAATTCTATCAGTATTGTAAAAACTATTTTTAAAATTTTTAGCCATTCAGGTCTATACATTTTTTTAAACATACTCTCTATTTCATAAAATGCAATCAGGATTTAGAAAATACCAATCGTGTCAAACAGAACTTACCAAATTAATTGATCTTTGGCTGAATGAAATGGATAAAAATGGATAATGTAAAAATGTTGGACTTATTAGAAACGATTTTAGTTGTATAGTTTAGAAATATAAAAGATCTCATTGAAATATTTTTGCATTAAATATAGATCTGAAATATTATTATGGTAATATCATATCTCTATTTTATGCAACTGTAAATTTTCTTCTTCTCTTTGGTTAATTTTCTGCGTTAATAAGTTTTTCAAAGATGTGGTCCTAGACCAGGAATTTTATAAGTCACATAATTAAAAAAAGTTTTCTATGTTACTGGTGCTCTCCTATATTTTTCACTTAAAAAAGACAAAGTATTATTATCTTTGTTGTGCCGACTATACTTCTCATTTAAATTGGGTTTAATTTTATATTAATCCCTTTATTGTTGAGAGAGAGAGGATGTAGAGGTATGTTTTTTGTGTGTGCAGTGATATATGTCATAATTGCTATAAGTGAAATGATCTATTTTCATTTTATTCAGACATCCTATACATTAAATATTACTTCGAAGGAAAATAAGGAGAGAATTATCATGGTCTAAATAAAGTTGTATTGTTCTTGTACAAGGGTACCTGTTGACACATTGATGTAATAGTACATTATAAGTGTTACTTTCTGCAACTTAACTTGGCAAATAACAGTTCAGTATATTCCTTGAAAAAAAATTTATGTGCATGCAGATTAAAACTAATGGGCTATGTTCCTTGTGAGAATATATGTTTTTCACATGTCAACAGTATTTATCATAAAATCAATTTATCGACTTTTGCTCTCTTTACAGTAATGCAGTGAAAGTTATATTAATAGGGTGCATGCAAATGAATGTTTGATGAATCAAACTTGACCAAACATTTTGACTCAAATCAGGCAGGAACTGGAATTTAATTTTTACCGATGAAATTCCCTTCTACAACTTTTTTCAAAGCCACCTATGACAGGCTGTATATCCTTCAGGTTGACAACAGTGATTTATATGAATTCAGAGTTGTACTGTGTTTTTCATAAATTGCTACCGTTTCATTCATGCTTTTTTAATGTTTTAACTATAATGTATCCTATTTAAAGTAGGTAAGAGGCTGTTTATGAAACATGTACTGACAGATAATGTGAGACTCTCGCCATGACCACTTTTCCACGTAAGGCTTGCCAGACCATATTTTTGATATTTTACGCTATGTTATTATCAATCAAGGGGGGCCCTTAGTGGACAAGTGGTCTAAGTGCTCACCGTTCTTGATCACTGCCATCTCACCTATGTCTGTGTAGCTTCTCATGGGTCGGTGGTTCTTCCCTGAATTTTCCAGGGTTCTTCCTCCAACAGTTATACTAGCTGCCATGTATAACCTATTTTGTGCTTAAAAATGGCATTAAACCCAAGAACAACAACAACAACAAACTTATCAATCAAGTGACTCTAACCACGCCAAATTTTTACTACGATTTGTTTACGTTTCCAAATAAGGCCACATTGTCACCAAAATAACTGATAAAAAAAGTTAAATGAGATTTTACACCTATTTCCACAATTTTTTCTCTCCATACATCAGGTATTAAATAAGAGAACTACTCAATGCATTGGATTATATATAAGGAATATGTTCAAATTGTTGACATTAGGCTAAAAGAACACCAGCTGTGAATCACACCCAGTTTGCTCCATTGACACGTATATGCTCATGTTAGTAACCTGTCCGCTTGGTAAGAGTAAGGTTACTAATATTAGTACTACATTTATATTGTGATTTATAAACACCATTAATTTCAATAAAACCATAATACAATTCATGTACTAAGAGATTGCATTTTTGCTGCTAGCACTTTGCATTATGATTAAGGCTTTTTTTTTTCACATGTTAACAGGTCTTGTAATAATTATTAAAAGGAGAAAAAGGAAACATATGTAATATTTATGTCCATCTTAGTTATATTTTAACTCTTTGTCATTGTTAAATTCCATAATCTCTTTGTATTTAGATATTGTTATTGTTACTGTTTTTCTGTATAAAAAAAATATTGAATAAAACATTTATCTTCATCAAATATTTCGTTAGTACTTGAATATACAGAGGCCAATGTCAATATAATGCGACTGGGTGGGATATCATGTTACATGTCTGCATCACAATTTCCCAGACACAAATAAAAACAGCCTCTGGTGGTTGAATTGTTTAAGACATTGTCATATGCACCCTGGGTTTCATAAATCTCATTAATAATGCCACTTCATAAAGCCCATGAGGGTGTTTGATAAATGGTATTAACAATATAAAGCTTAGGTGAACTTAAATAAGTCATATATCAGCAGAAGATGCTATGTATCATTATATTAAGGCACACACATTTATATAAAAATGCAAGTCCTTGGTTAATCTAGTTACAAAAAATTAGCAAACATTTTGTTTCCTCCCTCCTGCTATGTAATACAGAATTTACTGTATGCATGTTTAAAGTTCTCATTGACATGTCAGAAATTACTCCATCATTAGTAAGCAAACAAAAGTTTTCATGCATTATTCAATTCACTAGATGTTCTGCTGGATCACAAAGTTCATAACTTCACTCCATAATTCATTACCCTCGGCAGAAACCTAAGCAACTCTGTCATTATATTCAAATGCTATTCAATTCCTATATTTGCATCATACAAATGATAGCAAATTGATGGTCTTCAATGATTTGTGTGAGACTCCTCAGCTGATTTATATACCACCATATATATCATTCTACTATTGTACTATTCTATTCTCTACTTCCACCCACCCCCACTGCTTCCTGAAAAGATTATTAAAAAAACATTGCATTATTTTGGCTTGGTGATCGTCAGTCAGGACAATGGAAATTTTTGCACATCATGAATTCACATACAATAACTGCATTTATTTTCATTTTTCGAATTCAGTACAGTTAACATTTATATGAATGGTTAAAAGAACAGCACTGTCACTTTTTCCCGTTAGTTTAACATTCAAAAATTAACTGGAATTGTAGTAGTCATACCGAATACTTTTAACAAAAAAATGTTATTAGGAGCTGCCTCTGTTGCTGCTTAAAATTAAGAGGTTCGGAATGGTCGACCTGAGGAGTGACCTCCTGAAGAGCCAAACTTGCCCTAAGTTCGACACCTACTCGAACTATGATGACTTTTTGCGAGAGATGAGGATGGTCAAAAAGCAGCTGAACTTGCAGAATGACGCTGGGCCAATTCAAATTTTTAAAAAAATATACATTTTATCTCAAGCCCATTGTAGACCAGACAGAGTTAAACTGAGTAGTAATATGAATGGCAGCCTGTACAACTATCAACGGTACCGAGAAAACGGCAATCGAGGTAACAACAACCGATGGTTTGGCTATGGTAGAGGAGAGCATCGTTTAAAAAGAGTAACCGCATCTTTATATGGCCATAAAGTCCGTAATAGGGGCCATCCATTTAGTAAGTACGCATGGAGGGGGAGGGTGTTTAACCAAAATGCATAAGCTTGCGTGTCGGGGTGGGTGGGCTAGGGAGTCTACAGATAACGTACGTAGGCCTAGGAAACGGTGTGTGTGTGTGTGTCGAGAAAACTCAATAATAATTTGTTTAATATGTAACCTGTCTTCGGTATGCCTGGGAGCGAACCCACGACCTCCCGCATCCGAGGCGAACGCTCTAACCACTAAGTCACCGAAACGGTCTCGATGGATGCATAAATGTGGTGGTAATGGTGTTCTGGGGAGAATCAGGTGTTATAATC
Organism: Unio pictorum; assembly: GCA_030141615.1. NCBI lineage: Eukaryota > Metazoa > Mollusca > Bivalvia > Unionida > Unionidae > Unio > Unio pictorum. Next base: position 23,888,968 of record JARLTB010000021.1, read on the forward strand.
CGCGGGTGATGACCTACGTGTTCAGTCACAACATTAACACAGCAACCCGCATTTGTTTGGTTTTCATTTGGTTTTGGTTTATTTTAACAAAAAGCTGAATTTTTTAAAAATAGTTTTTATTAGGTTGCTTTTAAATTTTGATATAATGTTTTAATTTATGTGATTTGGATGTGATGTGATTTGGAATTTTAACATAGCTTTAACAATTTTTCAGTCATATCGCTACGATGTCTGCAATGTAGCAGTTTATAGTGATGTCTAGCACTGGGGCATCATGCCGCAGACATATATCATGATGTCCCACCCAGTCACATTATCCTGACACCGGGCCGACCAGTCCTAACACTAACCTCTTAATGCTGAGGCAGCTGTTAGTACCGTTTTTGTAAGTCTTTGGTATGACTCGGCCGGTGATCCAACCCACGACCTCCCGCATCCGAGGCGAACGCTCTAACCACTAGGCCACCGGAGCAGTTTTAATTTATGAAGACATGATGTATAATACTAATTGGGTTTATTTTGTTCCTATAATTTTTTTTTTTAATCTATGACCTACAACGCTCACTGTAATGTAAATTATAGTAATTTTACGATACTTGTATCCCGAGATGTGCGTTGTCAAGAGTATTCCAACGATATATCGTTCATTAAAATTAGTTGAGTCATTTTGGAGAAAATTTCATTCTTGTTAATTAGAGTTATGGTTTAGTGTTGTGGTTTTCTGGTAATAACGTACGGACGGACAAGATGATTCTGACGTTTTTCACCGCAATCCGTGTCTCATGGCGCCCTATCGATATTTACTTTTTCACCAAAATCAATACAGATGTTTCGATTTGAAAATGGATATTTGTCATTTAGGGTTGCTTTTATTATTTTTTTTTAATGAAATATCTCTGTAATTACTTGGAAATTGGTCATGCAGTTTCCTTTCCCAGATCGACCTTGGCGAGATATTTTGTACATAGTGGTTCGTCTGTCTACAGCACATAGCGCCCCCACATATGTACGGGTAGAGCTTATGGTTAGGGTTGTAGCTATGGGACAAATCATCCGAATTTTATAACAGTTCTGTCAAAAGATGCGCCTTGACGAGATACATCTTTCAAGAGTTTGGTAATTTTTTCATTTTCCTTGTATTTTTGCTTTATGAAAATCTTCCATTTCTGCAACATAATCTATGTGTAACCTAATAATATGAGATTTCAGAATGCAAATAAAAGTGTGTTTAGAATGGAAGGAAGTTATGTGCAAGAGTTAGCGCGTGTAGGTTGGCTTTAATGTGTCAGATATTTGTAGGAACCAATTACAGTTAAATTAAAAGTTAACTTTTTAAAACCCAGCTTTAACAATTTGTTAACTTCTAAAACGGGTTTTTCTTGTCGTGGTTATTCTTGAAATAGTTCCCTAACACTTAGTTTCTGAAATGTCATATTTTTAGCCATCAAAGGGACCGCCCCAGTGGCCTGGTTGTTATAGCTTCCTTCTAGGATGAGGTTGGTCGCCGGTTCGAACCCACGCCGAGCCATACCAAAGATTAATAAAAATGGTACACACAGTTGCCTCGCTAGTTGCTTAACGTTAAGGGGTTAATGGTAGGACTGGTCGGCCTGGTGTCAGGATAATGTGACTGGGTGGGACATCATGCTACATGTCTCCGGTATGATGCCCCAATGCTTAAACATTGTTAAAGCTACGTTAAAAATCCAGTTCACACACGCCAAAAAGGAGTATATTTATTCCGCAATGTTATACGATTCGCTCACTATAAATGAACCATGGACCTTCATGTGGGAATTTTAGAAGTGACTGACCAAGATTGAAATTTCTGAATTTTTAACAAGGTCTAAATGTGTCTATGTCTAACAGTATCGGGTGGGCTTAAGAGCCGGAAATTTTATTTGCAATCAATTTATAATTTATTAATCTTTGCGCAATTTTTCGGGTATATACTGTGATGCCTGCATACAAGTTCGTTCTGTTATTTCCATCACAATGAATCGCAGAAGGCTGAATGTTGCGGGTACTAACTTTATCATTACAAATTATGTTTTCGTTATGTTTGGTTTACCATTTAATAACTTCATTACCATGAATTTTCTAGTAAATTCTTTACCTGTTACTGAAATTGATTTTCTATGTAGAAGTTTAGTTGTTGGCTTGAACTTCAAACCCATGTTTAGGAACGCATGTTCTGGTTATGTCTATCTCGGAGAGCTTATGTTCATATCCACTCTCCCTACCTGTCTTATTAGGGTTTTGTTGTGATTCTCCCGGCCAACAAAAATCCCCATATTTATCACAATAGTTTTCCACGCAACGGCAATGTTGGTCTGAAAGGACATGCGATTTGATTGCTGTTTTCACTACAGTATTTGTATCTTAGAGCCCTATAGGTTTGTTAATGGCAATAAATCAAACTGTTTAGGAGTAAAATGCAGTTGTGTACTTTATGGTTAGGGTTACTGTTATCTGTGAATTAACACACACACACACACACACACACACACACATATATATATATATATATATATATATATATATATATGAGAGAGAGAGAGAGAGAGAGAGAGAGAGAGAGAGAGAGTTCTTGTTGTTTTCATTGTTATTGGGTTTAACGCCATTTTCAACACAATATAGGCTATACATGGAGGCCAGTATTAATGGTGGAGGAAAAAAGCAGGGATATCCCCGTAAAGATCCACCGACCCACGAGAACCTACCGGCAAGCTTTCTAGCATACCCAAGTTGGCTTAGAATGAACAGGACACAGCACACAGTCTCTCAGAATATAGTTAGAGAGAGAGAGAGAGAGAGAGAGAGAGAGAGAGAGAGAGAGAGTTGATACTGAATTTAGCGAAGACACGGTGTTGTGAGTGTAATGTTTATTTTATCGTGAACGATAAATGAATCCGAAACCATACTCGTGTGCATAAAGTCCAACAACGGATTTTACAAAATGATGTTTACCGAATTCAACAACTGTTATATGGAAATGATATCTTTCTTAAATGGAACTAAGCAAAACATGTAACTTTAGTGAGTAATGAAAGGAGAATTAGCGTATGAAACTTCTAAATTAATATAGTTAGAGAGAGAGAGAGAGAGAGAGAGAGAGAGAGAGAGAGAGAGAGAGAGAGAGATATAATACAATTTAAATGTTATTTTGGAAACTTTTTTTTATTTGTTGACAGCCACAATAATAATACAAAAGTATTTTGAAGATTTTGAAGAAGAAAAAAACAATTTAATTACAACAGATACACCAATATAAGATTTTATATGAAGATCTTGAAATAACATCATTTATAAAGTTAAAATAAATGAAGATGTCTGATGCATTTCACTAAAACCCAATAAAACATATGACAACTGATGATATAAAACATAAACATCAGTTGGTCATTATCCTAAGGGGTAATAGTGCCAGTCCATTTCTGCAGTAGATATCACATCATAATGAAGAAAAATTAAGACCCATGTATTGAATGGAATGAAATATATAAAAGTATTGGGTTAACGAAAGAATTACTTAAAATATAACATTATGAAATGATGGGAAGTAAAAGCTAATACTGTGACGTCTACCCGCAGTTTAAGGAGCTGAGCAGTGAAAACCACTAACATATTATTAGCATGTCGTTCTGTCCGGCTGGTGCTAACTTGCAGGCACTCTAGCATTAGCATTGGAGTGAGGAAAAATTTTTTTTTTTTTAAAAAAAAGTAGTACATATACATTAAAGATCGGACAAGATTTATGACTCTGGTGACTTATGTGGATAAATATACATTTCTTTGTGAGCGTTGACCTTCAAGACAATACTTGGAGACAATAAACTGCTTGTAATTTTTAAATTAGATATTTCTTCAAAATAAATATTATTAATCTTGTTAATAAAACTGTATTTGAAAATATAATGTGCTGTAACTATTACATATATCAAAACCATAATAATAATAATATTCAAAAGTCAAAACTTAGACAATTATTCTACTCTTGAATATTAACATGAAAACTTGTTTAATATTGAAGGAATGAAGAATATTCGCAGTATTGATCATGACTATGATTAGAGGACACAAAAAAAAAAAAAATACATCAAAGATCGGACGATAGTTATGGCTCTCTGGTAAGTGTTATGTTGATAAATATACATTTCTTTTTGACCGTTGACCTTCAGGACAATACCTGGAGACAAGAAACTGCTTGTAATTAGACCACTCTGGGCCCCTGTATTAAATGCAATGTAATTTATATAAAAAGGTATGGGTTAATGGAAGAATTGCTAACCATATAACATTATGAAAACATTAGAAATAAAGCTAATAATGTGTCGTGTCTTCTACCTTCAGTTTAAGTCACTGAGCAGTGCAAACCACTAACATGTTATTAACATGTCATTCTATCCAGCAGGAGTTAATTTGCAAATGTAATATATGTATATAAAAGATGAGGGCAATGAAAAAAATGAATGAATCTACATCATTTTGAAAGGACGGAAAAAAGGTAAATACTGTGCCAATTACCTGCAGTTTAAGAGCTGAGCAGTGAAAAAAACTAAAATGTTAGTAGCATCTGAATAAGAAAGGCAAAATTTATGAAATAAAGAACTAAAATGATCTCCAGCTCTCTATTAATTTTTCTGTTGACTGATACAAACAACATTTGTGCCAGTTAACATTTTTTAAATTAACCACCAAATAAAAGTGTATAATTTTTAATACAGTAGTAAAATGAACAATAATTCTTTAAAGTATGACTGGAGAAACATAAGGATTGTAAAATAATTTTATCAGAGTTTGTCAGTTACAATCCAAACGTTTAAAGTGTAACAGACCAAAAGAAATTAGTGATAGTGGTCGGGTAACGATGAAGTGAATTGCTAATTTTAATTGATAAATGTAGAATGTTTGGTTTAATGGAGCAAATAAAAATGTCTAAGTGGGTGTTAATATATGGATACATTTGTCAAGTACATTTGATTAAAGATATAGCAGCAATAGTGAATAGTACTAAAGCTTGTATTTATAGTATTATGGATGAGTATAATAACAAATGATTATAAATTAAATACAAATAGATGAAAAATGCAAGCATGAAGGACAAATCTTCAAAAGAACAAATGTGAAAACCCTAAGAAGCTGAAACAGTGGGAAAGACCGGAGATATTAAAAAGATCTAGGCTTTGGAAATGTGATCAGGTAAATGATGTTGAAAAGTTCGAATGGTGGCATAGGAAAAAAAAATGAAGCCATATTTTGTGAGGCTAGAACATGTAAATGAGAATTTTTTTGAATGCAAATTAACTTCAGGCTCACATGGGAAGCATAACTTTGGATACTAATTGAAAAATGGGAAACTTTACATATCTCACGATATAGAGAAGAAAGCACAAGACAAACTACATATGAGCCAATGGAAACTTAAACATTTCTTATGGCAGAGCACCAATGATGGTTAGTATGTCAGTGAACTATTGAAAGAATAAAGGTATGCTGCTACTGGAAAAGATGGCAACGATTTTTAATAAAGCAAAAAGTTGTGATTCTTGTTTTCATGTACAATAAACCCTTATATTTAATAATCTGAAAAAAATTTAGCTTGGACAATCTGGAATGTGTTTACTATAATACTGCTTAATAACGTACAGTAGAAACTGTAATAAGTTTATTTCAATGTAGTTACGAAAATAACTTAAAAAATTAGAAATATAAACAAAAGTACCTATTGGAATCTTCGGATGCTTTTTCAACCTTCAACTTAATCCGACATCTTATCATGTGTAACAATAATATCAAATGTCATTTTTTTAATAAAAAAAAGTATCTTTACATTACTTTATGAAATTTGTCTCTGTTTATGATCATTTTATATATTGTAAATATGTTTCACATCTAAATTTTGGAGTAAAAATTACTCCCTCAACTGCAATAATATACCCAGAAATTGTATCAAACAAAACAATGTAAAATGCAGCAAAGAAATTTAAGAATATGAAAGTGTTCCAATGATCTATAACATACATCTAAACTCCAGCTAAAGCAACTCTCATTTGTTTTTGATACCTTTCACTTTTTCTTACATTCCATTCATGTATGAAAAAGTAGAAGCAAAAATGTTCTTGGGTCATTTGACGAGCTGACGATTTAATAAACTGAATGAAACTGTTAAATTGTTCACATATTGAAGAATTTATCGAGTCAAATCCAATCAGTCTTGATGATCGATATGCACAGGAACATTTGTGAGCAAACCCATGGAAAATGTCATGGAAGAATCTAACATCACTAAAAAAGCCACTTTCTCGGTTTAAACAATACTCATGGAGATTACATGCAAAGTCATAAAATATATTCTTTGGTGTAGTTTCCAAGTGGGAATAAATTGATGCTGATGGGTCTTTACGTCCTTCGGCATTTGTCATATGAAATCCATAACAATGTCCATGATTAGGACAGAAACAAAGAAATAAAGATGAAGTACCAGGTGCGGAAATATGAGTTTTAGAGAAATATTTTTCACAGTGATCATGATCTAAAGGTGGATCATCATAAGCCAATGTTGTTTTCCTTTCACAGTCAATAGAAAATTTTCTGATTGAACGCAATTTCTTTCCCCGACTCAGAAAAATAGTATGCTCTCCCGAACTTTGGAGGATTATAAGTACCAAACTGTGGCAATGCAGGTTCAGCTGGAGTTACATTTATTTCACTAACTTGTGTTATTAAATAGCGAATGAAGTCAACTACATCTTGGCGTATACAATCTTCACAATTCTCATTAATGTTGCCAAGCATTGACGTTGCAATCAAATCTCTTATTTCAGGTGAATATTCACGCATTTCCTGCATTTTTCTATTGAAGAAAAGATCTCCACCATTAGTAACCTTTTCTCCTGTCATATGATCCAAAAGTTCTACAATGCAATCTAAATACACATGAGGAATCAGGCTAATGATAGGAGCTGTTGTAGACAACATTTTAACAACATTAGCAAATGCAATATTTTCATCTGGTAAAATATTTTCATCCTCTGACGTGTGCAAGAAATTGTCTGAAAACAGGCTTAACTGAATCACATAATAAAGACAAAAGCAAATTAGTTCTGTTAAATTGTTCTTCATGTGGCAGAATCTCCTGCTGTGGTATTTCTTTTAAAATTACACTGCTTATGTAATGCAAATGTTCTCTGGCTTGTTTTAAGCTATCTTTATCAATGCCTGTCCTGTCAGGAAGGAAACATCTTGTCATTCTTCTGTGCAGTGTTGGTAAGATGGTATCAGGGTCATCTGGCTTGCTTATTTCCTCAAAGTTAGCATTGCGAAACCCAACTCCAACTTTCGTTCCATCACATGCAAGCTGATTTGGGGCAAACCCACAAACTGGACAGGGTTTTCTGAAATCTATCTTCATATTTGAAGCCCAGCTGAACCACCATTTCCTAAATACTACAGGATCCATGAATGTGCGGAAATCTGGATTTGATTCACGGTAATCTTTAGTTCTAAGGTCACAAAATGATGAAATCGTCAATTTAGAACACAAAACCTGGTTTACAAATGCCCAACCAATCTCATCACCTGCAGCAGTGTCCCTTGTAGCAACATGAATGCACAGAGATTGCCCTTCATCCCATTTAATTTTACATGGTGCTTCAGTTTTAACACATATTCCTGTTAAAACTCTACAATGCACTGGTGCAATTTTTGTGTAAATGGTCAATGTACGATCAAAAACAGTTTTACCATTTAAATGATCTAAATTAGTCCACCCAGCACTGCACTGACATGGAAACTCTGGTATCTCATTCACAAGGTCAGGTCCTTTTACACAACCATTTTCGATATTGCTAAAGTCTGAAGTGATCCAAATGTATCTTTCCCTTATGTTCTTGGCCAATTTTGAATCTTGCTGTTTTCGTGCTGAATGTGTACTTACACAAGGAAAGGACCAAAGTCCATCATTGAGATTAAAGTTTGAGTCATTTCCTGTTGAAAACTGGTCTTCAATATTCATTTCAACATCCATACTTTCAGTAAAGGCTTCAGTTTGCAAATCATCTGCAGTATCATTAAATAAACAATTGGAAAACTCCATCCAGTAATGAGGCGCATTTTTTAGTTATAGCAAATGGCAACATAGGTTACATCCTTTAGTGAGCAAATCTACATTTCTTTTGAATCCCTTTCTACTTCTGAAGAAACCATTTGTACATGAAAGTATAAAACGCTGAACACGGTCAATGAACGTTAAATGTACAAATGAAATTTCATCATCATGCAAGACTGAAAATTTCTTTGTATTTGGTCGGCAAGATGACAACTCAACTACCTTCATATCTTTGAATGATAGACTTCTCTGTATCACTGCTTGTATGTTTGTAATTGCTGCATTTTCATCACTTTCGATATTTGGAAAAATATCTTCTTTTAATACTCGACAATGCATGCACTTTATACCATTTATATCCAAGGCATCATACTGTTCTTCTTCTATTTCACTGAAACATTCTAAAAGTGTGCAATAAATTTTACATGTACAAGTGTAGAACATTCCATTTTCAAATTGCACCCTTGTTGTCACAACATACTCAGACTTCTTGAATTCTCCCGTTTCATCATCATAGTCATTCATGACAGCAATTAATTTGTGTTCATCAAAAACCTGTATAACTAAATCTCCATATTCAAGTAGCTGTTTCTTGAAATTATCATAGATACTTATATCTTTCATTGCATTTTCATTCTTTAGGTCAACAGTTTTCAATACCATTTCTGCTGTCACAATCTTTCCACGTGGTATGAACATTTTCCTACGTACTGGCGCAGGTTCAGCATGATACACAATATTTTCACTGGCACTATTATTGTGATCATTTTCCTGGCAAAGGTCTCTGTAGATTTTGAATAATTCACCAAATTGTTTGTTCTTGTAAAGATAAAGCACCTTGTTCCTTAATGATTTAGCACTATAACAGATAGAAAAGCGATACAGAAATTTTATTATGTCAATTCCATGGTCATTTGATAATAAATTTAGCATAATACTTTGTTCAAATAGAGACTCAACAGAAGCAAAACTTTTTAGAAAGTCTACTGAAGATTTCTCATAACGATCCAAAATTCTGATCTCTGGATGATGACATATGAGATCACGAATAGCAGGAGTCTTCAGCATTTCATTGTCACAGGACATGTAATAGGCATCCAATACATCTTTGTCGATTTTAACAGTGAATCCTTTGCGAGTAATTCCAAGTTGGTGAAATTTTCAGCATGCTCTGCAAGTTTCAGTTTTCTTTCCTTCAAATTACTTAAATTATATTTATATACTTTATCTGGTCTGCTATGACTTTTATGTGAACCTTTCATTTTCCTCTGTGTTATCTTTTTTTTTAATCTTCATCAGTGGCAATGTTGCACAAGAAAAGTGATTCTTTTGAGATAGTCAATTTCTCACATATTAGATGTGAAAAATTCTCCACCATAAAATTTTGATAATATCCTGATTCAATATATCGCATATAAAAAAATGGTGCTTCACTGCTGTCATTAATAATTTTAAGTAAAGTAACACTCCCTCAGTACAATTAGGAAAAGTGGCTATATTTATAGCAGCATCCTCAAATTGTTGAAGCTGCTTATTCTTCAAATCCATGAAATGGCACTCTATCAACTGACTGATGATGTCATGCTCTATGTAAATGGCTTTATGGCACTTTTCCAAATTGGTTGTAAACACATTTTTAGCAATGCTAACTTCTGATAAATCTGACTTTCTTTTCCTGGATAAAGTTTTATTGTAAATATCTGCGGGATGTAATGCGGCTTCCTGCTGTAAAGAATTTGACACAGGAGTTTTAACTTCTATACTGTAATCTGTTGTCCACTTTTCTCCTAGAAGCTGCCTCTTGCAAATAAATTCTGCAGTTTGCTTTTTAAATTCACGAGCATTGGAACTGTTTAGCATGATAAGTAGTGGCTGTGATCTTCAATAGTGTATGGGTATTTTGGTGGCATTCTGAAATCTTCATCCAGTAAAAGGAGATGCAGTTTGCTTCGCTGTTGACAGAAAAATAAAGTTAACTGTTAATAAAACATCTTGAATATCACTATAAATACTATTTTATAAAGATCTTTGTTATCATCAAAATGTTATCAAATGAGCTTAATTATTAGGAAACTATGCAAATTGTTATGTATGAGAGACATTACACACAGACTGAAAGTTAAATGAGAAAAGAGGGCAAGCTGATTACCTAAAAAAATAAAAAATAATCAAGGTACACATTAGTAGTAATGTATTAGATTATAATGAAACTATATAACCTTGAGTGGAATATTGTCTTAATCAGTTCCAATATAACTGCTAATTCTGCATATAGCAATATTTTATATATGTAAAAGGAAAAAAAAGTATAGGAACTGAACAAATTTGTTTAGGTAAGTAATTCCTTTCAAATCAACAAATGAAATAAAACTTATCATGAAATATCCACTGAAAAATAATTATAAAGTTGGAATATTAAGAAACTGTCACAAAATTTCATGTTACAAAACAATACAGGTAAAACTAGATCACAGAAAATTAAGAAATAGTAAGTTTAACTATACCATACAATATGGATAACTGATATGATAATGAAAGCTATGTGATAAATAGAACTATCAGTGAACCAAAAAACATGCATTTTTTAATTTAAAAGCACATTTCTAATGACAATCATTGTAATATCTAACCAATGGCACTGGACATAAATGCAGATCACTAGTTATTTTTGATAACTGCCCAAGAGGTAAAGCTTGTTCCTATTCTTCAATGGAATTAAAAGAAAACTGTTCCTGCAAATGTGATAAAATATTTTTTTTAAATGTTTAAAATAAGTAATTTTTTTCATTACAACAAAACCTTAAATATCATGTATATTCCAGAGAACAGTACATAAAGAAGCTGAAAACAAAATATATTCTGAACATTCAAATGTTGTCAAAGAATTAACTGATATGATAATCAAGATGGCCTTAAAAACAGGACAGTGAATAAAGAACTGGGCTCTCCTTCACCAACAGACAGATTTTCACAACTTAAAGATGAAGAAATTCATAGCAAGTAACCAAAAACATGGTTAGGTCATCAGAAAAAATTGTCTTTTATATATGACTAATGCTGTAGCTGGTTTTGAAAGAAAGTTCCTATTCCAGTTTCACCTGCCACTGCTGAAATACATTTCTTCAGTAATGTTACTATGAAGAAGATTATTTTAATATGTTACACAGTATATGGAATATTTAAGCCAAATAAGTACAATTGTAATAATGAAGCAGTTAATATTGTCATTACAAAGTTACTATAATTATGACTAAGGTCTTCATAAGGACCAAACTAGTGTTACTGGCCACAGCAGATTTTTCAAGGCCAAATAATTTTCATAGCCCAACTTATTTCATTTTGTCTGTGATGTAACCAATTTGTGATGACTGTAGCATGTGATTGACATTTTCAAAAGTTTCAGTGCACTATTATTATCTTTTAAGGACTACATTATTCATGAATGAATGAAAAAAGAAATATATGACAATAACTGAGTCACACTCTACAATGTAGACAAAAAATGCAAAAACTGTAAGATTACATACCAAATAAATGTGTTTTAATTCATGTGTTTCCAACTCATTTCCATCGTAACTGGTAAAAGCAGTCTTTCCATTGACATAACATGTCAGGATGAATATAACCTATTACATGCTGTCCTAAAAGCTGCTCTGTTTGGAATGTTTCTGTGCAAGATTCCCAGGAACATTCGATCTAGAGAGAGATTAGTAGAATAGGGCATGATATGGGGAACTAAGATACTGTAACTATGAGAACTAATTCACGTGTTAAACAAATCTGAACCTGTTTGAAAGTATTTTCCTACCTTTTAAAAGTATTAAAAAAAGAGAAAAAGATGACCAGGAAAACAAATAAGTTTAAAATGCTAATCTTGTATATTAAGGAAACACTGGCAGTTAAATTTGGTTTATTATGATCACTCACACTGCATAAAAACTTTCACAATTCAGACTGTACACACTACTGCTAGTTATATTTGCTGATCAGGAATTTCCTAGAACTTATTACTCATTGATACATATTCTGTTTTAGTGATATACATATCAATTCCTCGTATGATAATTTGTAATATATATATATTGTGAACAGAAGGGTGAAAAAATAAAATGTGTGTACCCAAAAGGTATGTTGTTGTTGTTATTGTTGTGGGGTTTAACACCATTTTTTAGCACACGATAGGCTATACATGGCAAGCCCGTATTAATTGGTTGAGGAAGAACCAGGGAAAACCCAGGGAAAAACAACCAACCCATAAAAAGCTCCTGGCAAACTTTCTCACAAAGGTATAGATGACAATATAAAAATAATTACCACTGGAGGTCCAGGATTTTCTTCAACATCACCAGAAAGGATCAGTTTCATTTTTGCAAAGTTCTTCCAACAAAATGCAGCAATTTTCTTTACAAATGACAAACAGTTTGACAGCACTGTTTGATCTCTTTGTTCACATTTCATGCCTATATATTGATAAAGAAGATAAATTTAATAATAAATGAACGAAACATCCATTAACAATATGTAACAACTGTATTCAAGGTGGTTTTCTTTCTGATAAAAAATGACTATCACGGATGATATATGGCATTAAATCCACAAAGCTGAGTATCGTGTCTGAAAGGAAATTATTCATGCCTTATTGACAAATAAATGTTGAATCATTTATTGTGAAAGACACAAAATAATGTTCAAATTAAATAAAGGGAAAACGATTAAGTCACATTAAAGTTCAACTTTACTCATTCTATACCTCAGTCTTAATAAAACGGCACATTAGGATGGCACTATATACAATACACACACACACATATATATATATATATATATATATATATATATATATATATATATATATATATATATATATATATAGACACACACAGAAAGTAAGAGAGATGAAAATAGTAAACAGACCAGATTCATAACTGTAATACTGAAATGTATATTTACCAAATACCGTAACTGAATTTCAGGAACATCCAATGCAATAAAATCAATATCAGTTATGGAACTTATGTGACTGGATGCTTTACAAGTATATATCTCTTCCTGTAAAAGGGTAAATTCATTATAAAGCCAATGATTGAGGGTTGTTGAGCATTTCATAAATAGGACACTAGAAGTATTAAATAACTATACATACACAGATATCAACAAAGATGAAAATTGTACCCTGATTCTGTTGGAAGATAAATTTTAATTTATGCATGAATTATTATCATCAAAAGAAAATTGATATCTTTTCAAGATATTATTATAGGAACATCAAAATATAACATGGAATGTATTAAGGTTTCAGAAATAATTTTATTTAAGTAAACTGTATGTGTCATGTTGAAGTAACTGTGTGTGTGTGTGTGTGTGTGTGTGTGTGTGCACAAATACAAAAATCATGAATCATATGCATTAATTAAAAAATGTACACCATGAATTAGTTATGTAAGTATTTCTGGAACAAACTAAACAAACGAAGTAGTATAAGTTGTCCTCATTCAAAACAAGTGATGGCTGCCTTAACACAAGAAGCCAAAATATAATTTTGGTAAACATAATTAAAATTATTAAGTTCTGAATTGTAGTTAAGCAGAAACTAATATATATATAATACCTTCATATGGTTTGGTTTGAATGAAGCATCCTTATCTGGAAAGAAATAAATGTTTTAGATTTGATTAAAGAAAAGGCTTACAAAGAGGAAACCAAAAGCTAAATAATAATTAAGGAATAAAACAATATTTGTGTATCTATGCTGGAAAATGAAAAACAAGCAACTTCATATCACAGAATTTACAGGTCAAAAGCACCAAATATATAACACAATATAATTGTAATGCATCTATTTCACCAAGAATAAGCAAATTAACTGGGTTAATTTTTGAAAATTTAATAATAATTTGTCAATAACTACTTAAAGAAACATACACATGATCTCCTCCATTTTCTTTCTATGAGGAACATGTCTGCTCAAGTAATGGTTCAAAAGAAAGTCTTCCTTAGTGCATTTCACACGGCACTCAGGACAGCAGAATACCTAAAAAAAAAAAAAAAATATTTCAACAGTAACAGTGTTTTAGGAAAATAGAAAAGCACTTAAAATTTTAACAATGCTGCTCTTTTTAATAGCTTAGTATTCATTATTATTAAAGAACAGTGATTCAGAAATATATATAAAAAAGCTCAAGATCAGATTTCTTCTTTACTGGTCAAATGTGAAAACAGTAGCCACAAAACAGTATTTAGAATGATCAAATAAAAAAAAAATTATATAGTATTTTATACTTACCTTTGCAGGGATAATTTTCTGGATGAATCTTTTCAATTTTGGTTTCTGGTGTGTACAGGCAGCATGAATATGTCGATCCTTAAAAAGTTAAACTTTATATGATGGCACAAAATCAAGCAAATTTGATAACAACAAATGTTGTCATTAACACAGTCATATGCAAAGTTGCCTATATCACAATTTGCTCTGAAATTTATAAATAAATACCTTGTTAATTACATTAACATATATTTTTTAAAAATTGAAATTTCCAAAGTCATTACTTTCACTGTAGTTTCTATAACGAACTATAATAGAGAAAACAGCACCGGTCTTTTATTCATTAACTTTCAGACTGAGACATTTATACTTTGATAATTAACATTTATACCTTAATACTAAACAATTACCTTGTATATGTTATGAATAGCTGTTGATAAAAGTAATGCAGGTCAGGATGAGAAAATTTATATTTTTTTCTTGTGGATGATATATCTGTCTGAGCTGTGAAACCTAACTTATGAAACAAGTGAGCTATGTACATTTTGGAAAATAGACTAACAATAATCATGAAATTTATGTATAATATCTTTCAGATTTAATAAGAAATAAAAATATCTCTTCCCACACCCACTTTTTTGATGTTCGAAGGCAATGGTGTGATGGTGATGGAACTGATATTTAATGCCATTTTAACACACTGTGAGATGGTTAAGGCTGAAAGTCACATAACTGGAACCAAGTATGAGAAACTGACATTCATTTTTTGGAGTGTGAGTGGACTTGACAGCATCGGATTCGTATGAACAATTTTTCAAACTATTTTTAAAATTTAACAAGACTTTCAAACTCTGAGACAAGACAAAAGCTTCATTATGTCTATTTCAACCCTTGAACCATACCTGGACATTCCAAGCAATCTGTGTGTGAGTTTATATAACAAACCTCACTGTATATGTGAAAAATCAGAATTCTTATAACAATTCCAGCCTGTACATGTGGTATAACTGATTCAACCTTTCACCCCGAACACAAAGCAGGTCGAATGAAACAATTCCGCTAAAATATTAGTGCAAAACTATTAGGCATTAGATAGTTATGACAAAGAAAGTTACTACACAGATAAAGCTAGAGTATAAGAGTTTTGATCTATGAACAATTGATGTGTCAATGACTTTCACAATTTATGGGTGGGTGTAGATATGACACATGATCATATGATTCACGTTTCATATGAATAATTCTATGAAATCTTTGTGAAAACCCAGATATCGTTAAAAAGTTGCAGCCTGGATAGGCCTGACGTAGGCCTAACCTAACCTTTTCACTCAAAACCATGAAGTGGAACATGTAGTTGAAACTGGTATATGACACCACTAGGACAATATAAATAAATTATACAACATATAATTCATGATAGGAGTTATTCAAAAGACGTTGTGGCCGGGTCAAGACGATTAACTGACCCAGATCTTATTGAAAAAAATATCAAGCTTTACATTACATATTTATGTCCATAATGTGAAAATGTGACGAACAGACTCATGAAAAAAGGGATAACAATGCATGGGGGGGGGGGGAGACTTTAGTATAATTTCTTACTTTAGATGATACATATTTCAATTTATCTTTATCTCTATCTAATAAAATATGCTCATACCTTTTTAACTCGTGTTGAACTAGGTACTCTGTATCGTTTATACCTCCTGAATTTGGGAATAAATGGCTTTTTGCTACAAATGCAGCTCTCCTTAAATGAAATAATTATAAAACATTAACAATATATGTAAACAAAAAAATCTGTACTTTGGTCAGTCCAATTACTCTTAGGTATATAATAAGCACATTAATAATTTTACCTGTCATTTTAAAAAGGACAAACATGAAGTTGACATTTTCCTAAAAACAAATAGGGGCAGAACATTAGGATTTAACATGGACATATTGCTGTAATACCAAAATCATTTACCAAATATAGACTGATGTGAATATGTGACCTTATTCATGTTAAAGCAAGTTAAGATTTTATGTAAATACTATAATTTATGTTAGTCACCTTATCCTTGTAATCCATAGACTTAAGTTTATCTCTGGGTGGAAAATGCTTCACTACATCCGCATAAGACATACGGGTATCGACAAGGTCCAAGGATAACACTTTTTCAGCGCTGTTTATCTGCTCCATGTCCAAACTAACAACAAATGACTCCAATACTGTTTTCAATACATATGCACCATTTATATTTACATGGAGTCCATCACGTGCCAAATGCATACTTCGATCAAACAATGGGTTATAGTCAAGAAAATGGCACTTATCACATTCTCGTCTTAAGCTCATAATGACATCATTTAGTGCAGCACATCCTCTTTGTAAGTCTGGTAAAACAGCAGAGTTCCAAGGAAAAGATTTAAAGTTACTGGTGGTTCGAGGCAGAATTCCACAAACAGTGACCAGCATCGTGGGATTCATTTCCAGCAGCTGACGAATAAAGTCTCTGTAACAACTGAAAGCAAGAAGTGCATAAAAAGAATTAACTAAAATGCAAACAAAACATGACTAATAAAACTGAAAATTTCAGAAATTCACCACCACAGTAACTGCTGCCATTTGGGAAATATAAAGAAAATGATACAAAATTTAAAAACATCTGCTACCAGGGTTATTTTGTTCAACTCTCAAGCTCTAAGCAAAAATAAATATCCCATTTTGACATCATATGGCAAGATTTCGGAACAATCCATACACTTCATTTTGGTTGTAGCAATTTACAAATTGTATTGTCATAAAGTGCAATATGTATTACCATATTAATGTTACCCTCCTCCTGATGTTAAGCCTGTTTATTTGTGGCATTTGGTGGATTATTAGTTAATAAATTAGATTGCTGGAAGCTGAGAATACCAAAATCAGTTAAAATTGTGACAAGAATCTTGAATTAAATGAAGCTACTGAAACACTTTCTTCAATACTTCGATATTTTTATTCATTTTGTTAAAGAAACATACTTCAACTTAATCTGATTATGGCATTCCCGGCATAAATCACATTTCAGGCAAAAGAAATGTAGACCAACATAACTTGAAATCAGGTCCACATGATTGTGTGAGAATCTGAATTTATTAGAAAAAAAGGCATCAGAGTAAGAACAATCTCACTAAATCATTGTGACTTTAATTTCTAGAAAAGCATCAATACGGGCTGCATAAAGTTTGAGATATTTCTGAAATCTGACTTCTCAATATGATGCCAGGTGACATCAAAACATGCTACACAAGCACAATTAATTAGGCAATAAAACCTCGACCCCAAAACATAAATATCAGGGTCAATGTCTTAGACTGTATGACGAATAGTCAATATGGATGCTAATCATGTAAATTTGTTATTTAAATTATGCTGGTCATATTATAATTTGAGAGAATATTTGGAATTCATCACTAGCCAGTTGTAATCTGTAAGATCAACATAATAAATTAAATATACAATGGAAATTTATAATAGTTATGCTGCAAATATTGGGCACAAATAATAAATGTTTTCAAAGTCAAATTTACAAGCAAAAATACCTTGTAAATATGCTAACATCTTTTCCAACATCATTTGAACCTATGTGAAGAATCAGCAAGTCAGGCTTTTGGGCTCGCACAACATCTAACACTTTGGATTTAAAATTGGTGACGTCTCCAACCAATTTCACACCAGGAATAGTCAACAGGAATAAGTTGGGAAGATTCAGAAGACAACCGAGTTGCTTCAAATTGGAATCACCTGCAACGAAAATGCTCCTCGACATTCTGACAAGTATGCGGCAGCTATGCAAAATATACAATGAATATGAAATGAATATCCACTATTTAAAAGAAGTAACTGTCTTTCTGAAACGAAAATATAAATTACATAAACACTAAATGATATTTTTCACACCAGATCAAGTGTAATAAAATGGAAGTTAATCATAAACACTTCAGAAAAGAAACTACTATCTTGGGGTAAAAACGTATCAAATGAATATAACTAATAAAATACTTTCTAGTATATTCTTCACGCTATCAGTTCCAATACCTTAACTAGTATGTGAATATGAAAACTAAACTTCTTACTTAAGTAGTAATCAAATTTAAACACTAATACATATAAATGAACAAAAAAACTTAGCAATGCACGTACAATATCAAATAAATTCAGCCAATATTCACAAAAAACAGAAAATAAAGTCAAATTGATAAAACTTACAGAGACTGAAACGAAAATTGAAATTGGTCTGACAGTTGGTAACGTGACTGCTCTATACAAACTAGTTTGTTAAATTAGCGCACTATGATAAACTGTAAAATAAATCAAAGCGTGATTAATTATAATTACATATATCTCTACCATTTTTTAATATATATGAATCGAGAATATGGTAACTAAGATGCAGCAATTATTAATAGTTATCGCTCAAATTTGAACAGCGCTCCCACGAATTTTTGTTTCAAGCGGAAGCAGGAAGTAGAATTGATGGTTTATGGGATTGTTTCTGAGGAAAGTATTGTACAACCAATCAAAACCATCGTTTTTAGAGGGTTCATTTGCATATCTGAATGTATGAATATTTAATGAAGGCAGGATTTCTCCAGTATCCCCCCTCCTTGAGAAGAGAATTATTGTATCTCCTTTTCCCGGTTTGCCTTTGTTGATATCTGGAAATACAATCCTCTTTATCATTGACTCATTTTTCTTCCTTTAAGTTCAGTTGTTCTGTCTGAGAGTTCGCTTCTTCAAGTTTCTTCGTAGTTTCCACTATTTCTTTCTTTAATATTTGGATCTCATTATTTTGTCTCTCGGCATCTTCATCTGTTCTTTGTAAGGCGTAATCATTGACCGGAGCTTTAGGACTTTGTTATATACAATCGCTGCGAATAGAGTTTAAACGCTGGGATGATCTTGTTTCATAATTATGTTTCAGTGCTCATTTAGATATACATGCATTCATGTCACTGTAATTAGTATCTCCTTCAATGAAATGGAATATAATATAAATATCTTCCGATAACACAGGAGCCCTTTTTGTTCGAGGTAAACGTTCCCATTCATACTACGCCGATGCAAGGCATTTTAGCGCCCTAGGCGAGATCAGATCTTTGGCGCCCACTTCCACTCACGTCCTCCCCTACCCGCCCATCATGAAGTAAACCCTTAGCCCAGCGCCCTAGGCGATTGCCTAGTTTGCCTAGCGGAAGCACCAGCCCTGCATTCATAGTTTCCATAGATGTCAACTAGTAAGGTTTACCTGTAATTTGTACCAGGGATAGGGGATGGGTCTTTCACTTTTGGTAGTGTACGGCCGTACAACTGTTTTGTACGGTTTTTCGGAAATTGTAGTTTGGTGGGGATTTTGGGGTTGTTTTCTTTTTTCGTTTTGTATGCATCTAGAACTCTTCGAGATATTTTTAGAATGAGAATTCGACGAGATCAAGGTGACCTGAAACATCCAATCAAATCATACTCAAAACCGCGCTTTTGAAACTAGTTTGATTTCATGGTTCAACTCCAGTGTGTGAAGGTCGTGTTTGTTTAATCGCCCTGAAATTTGACGCTTACTCGGATTCTAATATTGACAGACTACCTGTGTAGTAAGCATGTTTTCATATTTTATACATTAATATTTTATTATTTATACTTATTTCTATCAAATGCATACAGTTGACATCACTTTTCGCACTTTACGTAGTAGTTCGTCCGACTTTTCTGTGAATATACAGTAAAGTTGATTTATTAAAAATTGTAACAATATACTAATTAAAGTCTGCTGAATTTAGCACCGCAATTTATCGTGATGTCATTTTTGTTAAAAAGTTAATTTACGTAATGGAAACAGGAATATGCATTACCAGCATGACGGAAGTAGTTCAGATACTAAGCGAGATCATATTCGGGGCTCGAACTTTTCAAACACCACTGTCACCAGATACGCAATAGAAACGATCAATATCTTACGAGGATCAAACTTTTGGACTGCTACGTTGTAGACTTTTTTATTTTTAGGTTTAAATTTTTGGACTGCTCTTGGCGTAATATCTTGGTGTTGTGCGGAAAAAATATAAATTCATAACACGTTTGTATATATTCGGGAGTTTTTCCTCTATCACAAATCAAATCTGCATTTTTAAATTATTTTTGTATTTCTTTCATCTAGTTGAAATATTCCATCCATCAAATGGCTTAGCCTAACGTAAAGAAATTGACGAGGTCGTGGCAGGTTTCAGGCTGATTGGATGAAAGTCTTCCCAAATATGAAAGTACTTATTGAGCGACCACTTACTTACCTACCTTGGGATCTTTATCGATGATGAAGAAAATACATACAGAATGTAAGAAGCTCTGAATTCAAACATGGTAACATCGTTTTTACAATGTAAAATAAAAAATGAACCTGCTGCAGAGACTTGAAAACCCTAGAATACATTTTGAAAAGTATGAAAGGTGCATGTGCTGCATATAATACAACACATGCGTAAAACTAATGAAATAAAGTTTAAAAAATGTAAATAATTATGTAAATATGTGTTTAAAATACTTTGTGTATAGAATTTGTGTTTTGTTTATTTTAAACTGTTTATCTTATAAAACACATGAATACATTTTTTCATGTAAGGTTTATTAGTCTCTAAGGTTTTTATTGGTCTGGCATAAATTTTTCATCTCTAAGGGTTGACAGCTATGAGTTTCAGATATAGTAATATGTCCTTTTATTAAAGTAAATATGTTGACTATTTCAGTTCAGTTGATACGATTTACTTCAGGACATGGTTCTAAAAAAAACAACAGGCATACTGACCTAATTTGTTACTGGTTAACCTTATTGACAATAGTGAATTTAAAATGATTCAATCGAGTCTCTTTCTGCTTTCCTTGTGCACCTCTTGCATGAATTGAATCCCTTGTGTTTCCAGTTAGATCAGTCTCTCGAGTTCAAAATATTCTCTCTTGCAGTCATTCAAGTTTCTCTGTAGGATGATTAATGATGACATTCCTGTCCATACCTGGGGCAGACTGGTTCATCTTACATCCAATTTTGTGGTGTCCATATTCCCAGATAAAACAACACAAAAGATTAGGGAGAACTCAGCTTGATTAATGTAGGCAAAGTGGCACCGTAGAATGACAGGCTTTGTACAGATTAACCTTCAACTGCAACCAATGTTTATTTGTTTTGCTTGCAAGACTGTTAGATCTGAGATTTACAAGCATCTCAATCTCACTGCCAGTTTATTCGTTTCACTTCTGAGATGTTGAGATCTGAGATTTACAAGCACCTCAGTCTCACTGCAGCCATCAGAATTTGATTGTACTGTTATACTATATACATCTTGACCAGTTGGTAGCTTTGTGCAGTAATCCTTTTCACGATTGTTCTGGTTAAGTTGAGGCTGAAAAAATGAACTGAATCAGTGTGGCAGCATGTGGCCTCTACTTTACTAAACCACCAGGATCCTCAATTCAACATGGGATTTAACCCATAGCAAAGGAGATGCTTTCACTGTCTTTTATGCAGAAGGATTCATCAGGCATATTCACCCACCCACTCCCAGTGGATGGTGGGTGGGTGGAATATTATAAGGAATAAATGTATTGTTCTCGAAACATTAGTAGTCATAGAGATGTCACAAAGAACTGTGTTACCATACATGGACAATCTTTTAAGTATTCATAGTGGAGATACCTATCCATGATTCCAAACTGAAAGTTTTCATTCTGTTCTTAACATTTATTACCTTTAAATGTATTACTGATATTGACTTCAACTTTTCAATATTTGAGTATATATTTAATCATTTTTTTTTCATTTTCTTTGTCTGTGGTTATGGTCATTAATAGAGGCAATTATACTAAGAACATTATTTTCTTCTTTGTAGTGATCAAAGAGTATTGAATCAATTGCAATGTCCATAGTTCTTTTATTTAATCATGATAAGAGTGTTACCTACAAAATTTATTAACAATAAACAGAGCTTATGTGATCAGATAAATCGAGGTAGAATTTATTCTCTCATAGCATTACATATTATATTTGTATTAATATTTACCAGTTTTATATTCCTGCTAAATGTTAGTCACTTTTCATAATTAATAAGTAGACATAAAATTAATATCTCCACTGAAAATGTAATCTAGTTAAAATCAGTTATAAAATTATATATATTGGGAAGATAATACGAATTCTAGAAGAACCTTTCTCTTCTAACCTATAAAAAAGGTTTGGTTTTGATTTTTTTTTTGTTCGGTGTGTTTATAATTGCTGTTAATGGACTAAGATTTTGAATGATAAAGCTTCGTTATTTATCTGACGAATGGGAAAATGTTTACATTTTAATCATCGTAAATTTATTCAATATTAAATGTCACGAGTTTAGGATGTCTTATATATGATCTTCCTCTACAAATTGATTAATCTGTGCCTAACTGAAAGACTTTCTTTGCCCAGATCTCCTTTCAGTGAATTTTGCTAAAAACAAGAGTCTCTTGAAAGAAATGATTCTCAACTGTGCAAAAATTTCCAGGAATTAAACGTCTAGTTGTGATAATCAGTTTTTATATCGCTGCCATATATGATGTCAGATCAGCAATTTTTTAAAATCTTTTTAATCTGGCCAGCTAGGCATCATGATAAATTTTACATGGCTGTCATTTTTGCCATTTTTATTGTTATATTGGAACCATTTTCATTTAGCATCAACTAGACAGGGACCTTGGGTGGCCGGATGTTCTAAGGCACTCGCCTTTACTGATCACTAACATCTCACCTCTGCCCACATGGGTTAAAGTTAGACACTTGAGATATACTGAACACCATGTATAGCTTATGTACTGAAATATTGCATTAAACCACAAGAAGGAATAACCAATTAGACATCATAAGAAAAGTTTATATGACCGTTCATGAAGGAGAAGCAATAAAATTATTTCACTGTGACATCCATACTTTAAGTCTGACCATTTTTAGCTATGACCAATCAGTTATCGTGAAAAGGCGGGCTCCGATTGGCCTAAAGAGTTCTTCATTATGGATCACTGTCATCTCACCTGTCTGTGTGGGTTTGAATCTCAGATTCAGCCAATGTGGGTATGTGAGAAAGCTTGCTAGTAGTTTCTTGTGGGTCGGTGGTTCTTTCCGGGGGTTTCCCGACTTCTTCCTCCACCATTCATACTGGTCACCATGTATAGCCTATCATTTGCTGAAAATTGGCATTGAACAACGTCATCATGAGAAGTCTTTTAGTGAAAACTGCATGTTTATGACCATCCATTCATTCTGGAGTGTGTGTAATTTGGATTTTTAATGTAGCTTTAACAATCTTTTTTAAAGTCATTGCTATAATGTTTGCAGGTCATGTACCACACAGTCACATTACCTTGACATCAGGCCAACCAATCGGATCACTAACCTCTTAATGTCAGATGACTAGTCAGGCAACTGTTAGTACCATTTTAATAAGTCTATGGTATGAGGGAGATGCTCTTGCCACTTAGACCACTGGAGCGATCCCATGTGTGTGTAAAGTTTCATGGCAATCCTTTGAGCAGTTTTTTTTGGCCAAGTGTTAACAAACTTGTGCTAATGATTGGTGTACAGATGATAGACAAAGGACAAGAGGCTGACTATTTCAAGCTCTTCTGGTTTATGACTAGTACAGGTAACACAATTAAGACACAATGTAATAATACTATTGATGAACAAATCTTAAAGTAATGCTTGTAAATAGATGCTTTCTTTTGCAGAAATCATAAATTGTCATGATACCAGATAAATAAATTCAAAAAAATTTGTGATGGCACTATACTGTTCAAAAAGTAAATATGAAGAACTCGAGAAGATAAATTTGCTCCCAAATTGTCATTTTTAGGTCATAATCAGAACTGTACAGTGTCTGAAAGCACAAACTTTGCAGTACAATGGATCCTGGTTCCACATCAGCCAATTTTGCAATGTCATATTGTTCATTCAGAAGCCAAATGCTACCTGCTGAAACATATCTGCAGCTGAAATAATATATGGCATGAGAGCACTGCATAGAAAAGCTGTTTTAGCTGATATAGTTGGCAGCAGCATCGCTAGGGTTGGTGTCATCCAGTGCGGTAAACTCATGGTGTCACCCCTCCAGACTTCCACCATGGATTTCTTCTAATCAAAATAAGTCCACAGTATAAAAATGACAAGAACAAAAAACAAATTAATTGAAGGTCAGAAGGTAAAAGTATTTAAGAACTGTAACAACGTTAAGTTATAGTTATTTTTACATTAAATTTGCAATTTTTCATTTTGGTGTCACTGATAGATGGATGGTACTTTTCTTCCCGATCATACATACATCAGATTAATGTGTTTTAGAAATGATAACCACGCTTTTAAAAGTACAAAAGAAAGTATAATTTCTATATTTTTTTGCCTCTTAAAAGAGTTCATTGACAACATAATAGGAGGTTTCAGTTTGGCAATGACTTTAACTCTTCTTTGTTATTACTCACCCTCCCTCTGACACAATAAATATGGATACAAGTCTTCATTCTGGTCTAAGAATCTCAAATTATTTAAAAATGTAGGTTTTAGCAATATCAACTGACAAATAAAATTATTAATTTACGTAGCATTTTTTGACAAAAATTCTGTAAAACAACAGTACAGTGTATCATCTTTGGGTCAATCATTTTCAAGAAATTAAGTAAATCCATAGTTTTGAAATTCAGATCTGCATTAAACTTCAATGGTCAACAGCAGATGAATGGTTTTAGACTTGAAAGTGAAGGCCAACACAAGATTATATAATTAGTTGGGTGGAAATACAAAACAAACTATATCTGGCATGTCAATTAAAATTTATTATTAATACATAAGGTTTTATTCATGGCCTTTACATCATATTAACAAGAACACACCAACTTTTTTCAAGTAATGCTAGCACAATTATAATTATCGTTTATCCATATGAATGAAATTAACAGTTCTCTGTACATCAGATATAGTGTACAAATTACCCCCCGAATAATCTACTAGAGAAAAAACGAAATTTTAAATCCAGATCTCACATGCTAACATTTTATTTTACTGCTATGAGGTAGATCAATCAGGTTTGCTTCATAAAATAAGGCCTGTTATTTATCCATTATGAATTTAATTCAACACAGAAAAAGATTTTTTAAAAATTCACCTTACCCTTGTCATCTGAATTTCCATTATTTGTAGTATCTATTAAGCAACATTAACAAATCAGACATATACACAGCACCAACCTCTCTTAAAATTAAGTTATGATAACAATGCCATGTACATCATAAACTTTCTTGTCATTTATACAGAAAGTGCAGAACCTTACATTAAGATGTTTCATGTGAGGCAAAGATATATAATAGCTAATATACATTCCAATATTTGTAATGTATTCTCAATTTCTTCACACATATTTAACACAAATTAACCTTGTATTATCACATAACCTTTGCCAGTATAGTGATGACCAAGTTCTCCAATGTGAAAATGATCCCAATCATAAAACTGCATCTACAGACCTTTTTGTTGGGTTATCAACTACCTTTCTACAAACTAATTTGTCTAGTCATTTCTGGGCTTGTTTGTTAATATAGTCCTTATGGAAGATAATTGTGCAAGTATGTATTTTACCTTACATGATCAAGAAACAAGCATACAATATAAACAAATTTCGGGGTGGGGAAAAAACTTAATGTCTCTTAAACATCTTACTAAAGTCTGAACGTTTCACAATTTGTACATATAGTAAATAACACTTTATGATGGCAAAGAAGCTTTTTTTCACTTATTGTGCACATACAAATAACACATTTTATCACAAGTCACCAACCAACCACTAAGGTGAAGGGCTGACATTGCAACTAAAATAGCATTTTCAATACATGAGGGGAAAAAATCAAATGACCAAATAAGTAAATATAAATCAGAATGGTATTTGCAATGTTGTATTTGGAAGCTACATGGATTTAAAGGTTGATTTAGGAAAACAAGGAGCAATAGAGTTCTTTTAAAAAATACTCCTGATGCAATAAAAAATACCAATTACTAAAAATGCTATGTTGAAAATGTAACTGACAAATGCATAGCACTACCACACAGCATATATTGGTATGAACTCAGCACAAGTTTTTCTAGTTAAGCATACTACAAGAAAAGCAAAGTCTATTCCCCACACATAGACAGGGATTGGAGAATGCCAACTTGTACATGCTGGCTAATCAATCCTTGCTAATGGGCAAAATATAAATGTTTCTAATAGTTTATGTAGAATAGAGAATATAACACAAACCATTACAATGGTTGGATTAAACCATTTGTTAAAAAGACTAAATTACCTGCAATAAATAATTCCTATCATTATTTCTTGCAAATAAAACAGATTGTCAACATATGTAACATTGCCAAAAGAAATGCCTTTATACCTAGTCTTTTGAATAGCATTGAGCAAGTTAATCTATTTCTAATATCGACATAATGTAATTATTTTGAATGGAATATTTATAAAATATAAACTTGCTCATACTTGGCAGTAGGGGAAAAAAATTCTGCTCAACCTGTCAAAGATGTGATAGAATCCTGATAATCAGTGTCATAATGGAATCAAACAACGTCATAACAGACAGGACAAAGACCAATAACCACAGAGAATTTCAATACTAAAACGTTCTTTTTTTGTCTGAGGAACCCTGTGACTTGACCACATCCACGCAAAGAATGACCCACCTTTTCTGGCTCACAAAAACTTAACCACAAAATTTACATACTAATTATGCCACTTGAAAAGGGATACCTCTGTCTAAAAATAATTATACAGGCAAGACAAGTCAAAATTCCTATTAATACATACACACTCTGTTTTAACTATACAGAACTTTGTGACCATCATAGTCTTTTTATTGTAATCTGTCTAAAGACTTTAATTTGAGGTTATGAAGCAGACAATTAGCAAAGAAATTTTGGGGACCAAAAATTAAATGGGTGGTGGAGATCATAGATAAGAGATTCTTGAAGGGACTGATCCTCTGCTGGGTGAAAAAAATCATCTTGAATTACGTTAAGACCATTTTTTCCTTTTAACTGCAGAGTGTTGAAACAATGTCTAATTTTCAAATTAGCTGCTGTAGTACACATATGAAGGATCATGTAGATATCATAAGAAGTACAATGATGAAAACCCCATGTTGATATAACCATCCATTTGTGTGGAGTTACATTTATACAGATTGCTACCATGACGGCCATATTGAGGGTTAATCTGCATGATTTTCATGATGGCCATATTGGACGTCAGATCAATACAATTTAAATTTATGACCAACATGACACAAATTGGGTGAAAACCTCGTGTTGATATAACTTTCCATTTTGGAGAAGTAACAATGACAAGATTTTAAGATGTCTGCCAAGCTTTCCATATAATTTCCTTTTAGGAAGAACACGATAAAGTCTTCTGGTGAAAGCATATTGTTCATATGACCAGCCATCAAACTGAAGTACCCATATGATTTTCCAGATTGACAGCATGGCATCCACATTGATGGTCAGATTGTCACCTTTTTTATTTACGATCAACTTTATATCGTAAGAAGTCCTTCAATAAAAACCACATGCTGCTATGATCATTCAATCTGAAAAAGTAGTAAGACATTTTCAAGGTGGCCATATAAGTGACACTATAATTTCAGGACCAACTAGACATCACAAGTCTTTTAGTGAAAATGCTATGCTGACAATGACCATGCATTCAGAAATAGCAATAAGAAGATGGTAGCCCAATTGATGTTTTTGTGGCACCATTTTCAACTAGGATCAAATAGATGTCATAAGCTTTCCAGCAGAAAACATTATTATGTCAATATGACCATTTTGTTCAAAAGAAGCAATGCTATCAAGATTTTCTTGAAGGATGCTGTGGTGGCCATATAATTTAGTGGCTCAATTTTAATTAGACCATGGGATGAATATAAACTTTATTGGGAATCCTCCAAGGAGTTCAGAAGTAGAAAAACATGACCCAACAGATGAAAATCCGTGCATTAAACTCTTCCAACTTGTGACCCACCGAGCTAAAAGCCAGAGGACAAAAAGTGTCAACTAGAGTAGCATTAACATGCCCACTCCATGTTTTATAATCCTCTATCTAGATACTAGCTAAGTTTTGCTGACCCGGGGATTAATAACCAAATAATATGACACTGGTCTATGCATGCAGTCTTCCCAAAAAAATCTTGATATGCAGAAACTTTTTTCTTCCCAGTCTTACCATAAATATAACTTTCGGACCCCATAATCTACAATTTTCTTTACTCTTTCAGCAATAAAGACCTTGGTTCTCTAACCCTCAAAGCAATTTGTTTCTTCCATATCTGAAGTACAACTGCTCCACAAACTTGAGTCAAGTATCTGGACTAAATTTCAAGCTACTGTGCTAAATCCATTTTTGTTTCCAGTCATAATGACCATGACCTTTTTGACCACAAAATCAACAGGCATCTTTCCTACCAAATGTACAAGTCATACACAAACTATGGGGAAAATGCAAGGTCAAGAACTGAGATTATTTTTTTAGCATAAACCAAAAATTCTTGTTTCACCCAAAACTTTGACCTTTATGACCTTTTAACCCCTAAATCAAAAGGCTTCTTAACTATATGTACATACCATCCACTTAGTCTGTGATGTAAAACCAGTTATTATGCAGAAACTTTTTCTTTTAATGTAACTAACCTTGATGTTTGATTCTAAGATCAATGGATTATGTTTACTGTATGTGCAAACCATTCAAATTTAGTGTGTAGCAGAATTAATGCAAAAGCTTCTATTTTTACAGTGCATGATCATGGCAGTGAACTTTAGCTCTTGAAATTGCTACAAGTCCACTTAATGAACAGATGGACAAAGTCAATACATGACATGTTCTATTTTCTGGGTGGATTTAAAAAAAAAAAAGATTCAAGTGTAATTAACAAACCTAGTTAAAAGGAAGGAATAGTCCTGCTTAAAGAAAAAAACAAATCTATGAACAAGCTTGGCCAAACGCAATTATAGTAAGAATACACCAGAGTAAACTAGAGCGGGGTATTTTCAGTCATGTCACAATATGTATCATAATATTACTGCATACATAAAATAGAACTGTAAAATATCGAAGCCAGTCCAAGTTTGCATAAATCCAATGTTTTTGGACAGGCTGGATCCTTAGAATGAACGCACGCAAAACCTTGTTTTCATTTCTGTCGAATATATTTTTATGATTTTAAAACATTTTTTGTTTTGTGTTAGAATAACAACAAATCTTTGGGCAAGTGTATAAATGCAAATAACATTGTGGGGGGTGGGTTACCAGTACAAATCAAAGCATTTAAAAGATACATCAGGCCTCAGAAGCATTTATAACTGCAAAACCGTGAGATTAAAATTCTTAGAATTATATAAGTGTGTAGCAGATACAGTAGGTACAATTTTGATACAAAGTTTACACAGCACTGTCAATAATTTTATTTAAAGGGATAGAAAGATAACAAGATAATGTTCCTTTTCAGACGTTTTATATCGTTTAGTACATGTCTGATTTTACTATCATCATGTATCAATAGTACAAGTTTGTATTGTGATACAATATCACCAGTGAAAATATTGCAATTTATCCATGCTTCAATGATATCGAAGCACCTCTAATTACATTAAGCATCAAATTAAACATCTAAAACTGGTCGCATAATATCGCTTTTTCTTAAATTTTTTATAAATTTATAAATACAACTTTACATGCCTTCCAATACTGAAAACTCAACATGTATGTAAAGTCACTTTTTTTAAAGCACAGACAATGCTTTTTTTAAAAATAAAACATTTGGTGATAACAATCAGAATCAAAAGTTGGTAAAACATACCCAACAAAATCAAACATGATCAGAGAAGAAAAATAAACAAGACGGAATTGCTCAAATGTTGGATGCTTAACTGCCAGTGAAAGCTACCAATTATTTTTTTATGCCTTGATGTAAATAACGCCTACCAGAGTACTTGCAGGCGAAATACATTGTCTTTTGGAGGGATGGGTAATCCGTATACTGTACAGTAAATGAGCTCTATATGCATGCCTGCAATTCATTTTAGCATTAACTTTTGGTTCAGTACAGGCTTTCCTAAAACACGTCACAGCAAGAACTATAAAAATTAATTTTAACGTTAGGACCACATGACAAATTTGTATAGAGATGTATATTTACGTCTTGCTTGGGCTCATTTATTTGTACCAATCATAAATTATGCATGCATCGCCAAATCTATTTCTAGACAAGACCTAAATAAAATATATTCAGAGTATAGAGGCAAATTACCAGCGCTGCAGCTTTTCTGCAGTTTAAAAACTGTAATCAATTCTGGCTGTTCCAGTAAAACATTTTTAGGAGCTAGGGATGGCAATTTAAATGTAGAATAATTACACCCTCCAACACCATGTCTTCTTTGGTTACCATGAATATCTCAATGAAGCAATTTAAAACCATTCTGACAAAACTTTCAAGGTCTTTTCCTGGATGAAATTGATCCTTTTTAAAATCAAAAGCTGTTTTTTTTAAAAGGATTCTTCTGTAATATCTTAATTAGACACATGAACAAGTACTGAACCACATGATCAACACCAGAAATGTATACCATACCCATTGAAATTCACATTAAGTTTGCACACAACTCTTTAATTTAATTAATAAAAAGTTAATAATAATCTGCTTAACTGCATATATGTTGATCTTTTTTATAAATAATTTATACAAAAGGGTTGAATCAATTGGACAAAAAGCCCCCACAAATTGTATACCTTTGTATAAAAAGAACTAACAATTTTTTGTCTAAAACATACACTTATGTGCAGTTTGGTGTTGCAATATATACTTTCACTCTAATACTATGACCATGGACTGCATGTTTACAGTCCATACAACAAATGTAGCTCAAATGACTAAATAGTGCTGCATCTTCAAACATTCTTGTACAAATTATTCAACTATGATTCAATTACATATTTTTTCTGTGATCAAGTGGTGGCTAAAAATTTAATGTTTTACCCTGCCTATGATAAATATTTGCAAAATTAAAACTTTTCCTGTTTGGGAACAAACATGTTCTTTCTCATTACTTATTCCTGATTTCCCAATAGCATTGGAATTTCTGGTTTAAGCATGATCAGATAACAGTTTGTGTTATGGGTGAAACTGTCTCCACATGTATCCCTCTCTAACAAAGTTTTATGTAAATACAATGCAAATATTGGTGAATACAATGATAACCAATTAAATCAGAACCTAAATAAAGCAAGATTCCCTTGCTCTACTGTCTAAACGAATTTCCAGGAATTCAAGAAATGACAATTTCTTCTGTTTAGTCGAGTGTTGAAACCATATCTGGTATTCTGGGCAGTAATTTTAAATCAGCCAATGTGGTAACTAAATGGATGAACGGTCATGAATTTAGAAACAACTAAACACTATTATGAGTCTTCTGGTGAAAACCCCATTCAAATATGATCATCCATTCAGAAGAAGTGGTGACATTTTCAGGATGACTGTCATGAAAGCCAAATTTGATGCATACCAATTTTATTTAGGACGAAGTAAGCATCATAAAAAGTCTTTTGGTGAAAATTATTATTTGAATATGGTCATCAATTCTACAGAAGTAACATTAAGAATCTCAAGAAGGATTTAAGATTAGCATCATTTTCATTCTGGATCAACTAGACACCATAAGAAGTCTTTGACCAAAATTCCCAAAGTCAATATGACTTTATGTTGGAGGGGAATAGCAATAACAAGAATTTCAAGATAACTGACATATTGGCCAGAATTGATGTCAGATTGGCACTATTTACATTTAAGACCAACCAGAAAAACCCTATGATGATATGACCATTCATTCAAGAGGATTATCAATAACAAGATTTTCAAGATGGCTGCCATGTCAGTCATACTGGATGTCAGTCTGACACAAGTTTCATTAGGACCATCCAGAGATTATATGAAGTCTTAACAGTGGAAACCTCATGCTATCCATTCAGTAGGAGTTGCAAAAAGATTTTTCAGATGGCCATGGTGGTGATTTTCAATTTTGGTTTGGTGCTTTATGATACATTAACACAAGCAAGAAATGTAGTGCTTAAGCAACTAGAGCCAATTACCTTGCCCAACCCACTCACAGCTGACCTTTACTGGTCTGATAGTAGCATGTGAACCCAGATGCTTTCTCACAATTCTGGTACCCTAACCACTGAAGCATAGACTACAGCCATCATATATACTCTTCTGGTATATGACCACTAAAACTAATAACTTATTTACTGTGAACAGTAACTAAATGTGTAACCTGAACACAAGCTTTAAACAGTCAATTATGCATGAGGGTCACAGTGAGCACAATCCCTTTGTGATATGGCATCATTCAAATGAAAATATAATTGTATTTCTGCTACGATTGTTTTCTTGAGTTCAATAGATTCATGTAATTTCAAAGTTGGTTCCCCTGGCCCCCTCCTCACAGGGGTGATAGATCCCATAAGAAAAGCATTATCATTTAGTTAATATCTGAAGCAGGAGATGCAATGAAGATCTACATTCTGTTCCTGCATATGCCAATCATTTACACCAACAGTGTAGAATTCTCGGTAAGTGCTTCCATTGCATCCTGGACCTTTTTAAGTGTTACCGTTGTATTCCAAGTTTCTGGAAACTACTAGTACAAACTTTAAATGAAACCAGAATATTGTGATTATTATAGTCAGTGATATTTCTAACAAAACAAGTGCTGTATGCCTGGAATGTAATATTTTACATCCACTAATGCTCTCTTTTCTCACCTGACTCAGTTTCTGATGATTCAGTCTGGGACAACCAAGTCGAAGGAGTACAGTGAGCTCTGCAATAGCAGAATAGCACCCTTATGGCTTCCATGAGATGGTAAAAATCAAAGATATTTCTTTTACTTTATCCAGATTGCTTTACTCTAATAACTAATGTGTTGAAAAAAATACACCTTGAACAGCGCACGTCATGTATAACTGAAGATTTCTTGACAGATTTACTGATAAATAAGACGCATCTTGAAATATTCTGACAATTCCAATAAGAAAAGATGATGACTGCAATGCTAAGTGTATTTAACATTTACATCACTTTCAAATTTGTTGTTTTAACTAATTTAAACTGCAAATGCAATTTAAAGTAAATGAAATTCACTAATTTTTACATGCTTCCAACTCATAGATGAGAAACTATACATGTATATTGATCACAGAAGGCGGCTCTTCTTTCTAGAAGGAGAATCCATACTGACATCTGGTGTAGAAGATCTTTTCCGTCGATGATCACAGTGGCGTGAGAATTCATCCAATATGAAAGTGTTGAGCTCTTCCATATTATCTGCAGTGTTTGCGTGGGTACTATGAGGTCGAAAACCAACGCTGATGTTTGACATGGCACCATTTAAACCTGAAAATGTGAATATCCAAAGGTATTTGTAAATACGATTTTACTTTCACAATTCGTTCAAGTATATGCTGTCAAATCATCAAGTCTAACTTGAAATAGTATCTACCTCTGGAATTCAATGGTTTCACACAAAAATTCTAGTCAATGATCAAGACAACACATCTTTTGTCTACTGAAATACTATACCTTTCCAAGGATTTGGGACTTATGACTATAAAGAAAAATTTAAATAAAAAAAATAACTGACTATAACCGTGCCTGAGGGCATGTGACTATCATGGACAGTACTACTACTTACTGGTTATATAGATTAAGTACAGTAACTAACCCTGAATTGGAGACTTGTGAGTATAATGAAAAACTTTAACTTTCTTGGCACCACTGGCAAAATGCAAAATGAGTGATACCATATTATATTTTGAGGTGTTATGCAAAATGCAATTTTTGTTGTTGAAAGAAACTTTGAAAAGACATTTCCAAACACAATCACAACCATAACTGCTGTCTAGAACAAATATGAAAATACATATTAAAATGTTCACAAAATGATATAAATACATCTAATCATCTGTTGTAACTTCATCATTATAAATTTGCTGGAAAGATAAAAATAACAATAACAAAAATGATTCACTCTCAGAAAATCTGCCAACACTTGTCTTATCTGTTTTACACCCATCACTGCACTAAACAGATTTGTTTGAATTTTTTTAAACAAAGTGATAATTCAAATTATGAACAAGCATGTAATATTTATTAACACGAGTTGAATTCAACTGCAAACAACCAAGATCTTGATCTGCCTTTGCATAATGCACCTGCAGATCAGGATCAATGTTGTTTACTGCTTACATAAAGCACCGGCCAAGATCTGCTGCAGCATTATGTGATGGCAGATCTGGGTCTGTGTATCATTATCGTGTCCTGGTCCCATTTTACTCCAAATTTGCATCTTATCCCACTTTTTGCAAGGGTTCTCCTGTCTGTCTGCAGTTCAGACCAGTCTACCTTAGATCGGAAGCCAAAAAGTCTATAGTCTGAACAAGAAATCGGTTTCCAACCACGAGCAAATTTTGGATGAAAAAAGAATTGGGTCTCAAAAAAATATTTTTCCTATGTATTTTGTAATGCAACTAGAAAGTCCAGATTATGTGGTATCAATGTAGAGCTACATCTATCTACATTTCTGTAATACCGCCTACTTTTGAGTGTCTTAAATGACCTTGACGCTACAGAGCTTGGAAGTAGGGTACTATCTCCTGATGCTTAAACTGGGTACAAAGGGTTAATGAACTATGGTAGATTTATAAACATTTCTCGTGTAATACCATATATACTCATTATTAAAAATCCAACTGCAAACTGCACAGATCCAGATTTGCCATCACACAATACAACAGCAGAGCTAGGTCTGTGAAGCTTGTTATTGAGGAATAAGCAAGATGGCGCTTACTCTGCTGGCTCAATATGCTACAGCATATCAAAAGATCTTTGCTGCTTGCAGCTTGATCTAGCTTTTAAATGAGTATATATGATACTTGTTGGGCTATGCATTTAGAAACAAGATAAATCGTTCCCAGTGTAATAATAACAATAAGAAAAACAAAAATAACAATATGGGTTTGATCATCTGGTAAACAATGCCATGATTCAATGACTTGCAAACACTTCAACAAAAAATTATGTCACTTCAGCTGTACTGCCATTTTCTAGCATAAACAATACTAATAAATTAGTGATATACAAGTTCTTCTCCTTTGCAATATTTGAGGATCAGAAAGATTTACAAGGGTTTTCATATACTAAGGTTTTAATTGAAATAAATTTTAAGAGCGAGACTCACTTCAACATTGACATAAATAGTTTGTACCTTGTAATGCTATCGCCTGCCGAAAAGCCTCAAGGTCTGGTTCATCAGAAGGTGGCAAATTCTCAGGTGTATTAAAGCGTGAAATAGGTCTATCTAGGGCTAACCGTGGTGACTGGGCATGTCTTCCAACATTACATGAACTTGGAAGTCTTGAACGAGGAGGAGGATTTTTTCCACACAAATAAGCTAGCAACTCCTCTCTTCTGATGTGTTTTCTTTTCTTCCTAACCCAAGAAACAATATCTTTTGTTCTGTTCTGTCTACCAGTCTGGATTCCAAGATCTACATACCGTCTAATTGTTTCTACACTATCTGAAAGTAGAGACCAAAACCTTTATTACACATATATGTTGTTATTTTAATAAAAAAAAATGAGAAAAGTTTTAATATATTTAGCACTCTGAAGCCCAATGCAGCAACCAAAGGCAAGCTCCCATAAAAAAGGGGTGTTCCAACCACCCTTTACACTGTCTAGCAAAATCTTTCAAGAGGCAGCTCCTAAGAATCTCTCCAAGCTGGAGATAATTTTGGTATCCTTTAAACCTGAGGCCCTGGGATGGTGGCAGGAGATCCAAAGGGAGAAGGTGGAGGCATTGTCTCAGTCTGGGTTTTTTCCAGTGAACTCATTAGATGTCTACTAGGACCAACAGGATAACCTCATCCTACTCTGGGAGACAGTACTTTCTGACCCCATTTCTCCCTCTTCAAGAGGCATGGGAATAGTCTTTTTTATATCCCTAACTTCTCATGCAAAGTGATAAGACTGCCTCTATAAACAGACCTGGCCTGAGGATGAGAAAGCTTCTAAACCACTCTCAAGCATCCAGGGACAGTACAGTGCTCCCTCCATGCCTCCTTTCTCTTTGAGTCCATACAAGTACACATATGTCATAAGAGTCCACTGCTCACAATATCAGCACAAGTATGCGGCCAATGAATGAGCATCCATGACAGCAATAAGTGGACAGTAAAATTCACTTCCTGGAAATAGTTGCACCTACATCCATTAGGAAATAAGAAAGATCAAAGGGAAGGATGGGGTTCCATCTGATTCCCTTACCTGGTATGGAATTTGTATGCAGTCTCCCTGTCCAAAAATGCATTGATCAGCTGCATGGCTTCTTGATCCGATCCATGTCACAATAGGTGAGGTGGTGTAACTCTCTCTTCATTCAGGTATTCTCTCCCTTGACAAAGACCCTGAACCAAACTCACATATGGTATTGACCATGTTCAATCAACCATCAGGGCACAAAGGCCTTATAATTCTCCAATGTACGAGTCCTCCTCTCTAATGAAGAAGTCTTATTCTGGACCCTTAAGGGCACAGAGCAGGATTAAATAATCTTCTGAAATGGGATAATCTTTTTAAACTTTTTTCTACTCTGAGAAAGAACCCATACAAACATAAGTCCTGGAGGAAGATAAGCCTTCCTTTCTCTTCTTCAATATTTATCTGCTCTCATTAAATCCCATACTTCATCTGACCATAAACAATAAAAAGGACAACTGTTCATAAACAATAAAATGGACAACTGTCCATACATATGTGCACAACTAGAGCAAGACAGACAAATGGGATGTGTATTCTAAGGCACTTTCCTATGACATTTATTCTTGCAAAATTAAAAGTTTCTGAAACTAGAAAAAATAAATAAAATATTAGAAAGGATAATTATGGAAAACTGCCATTAAGACAGTTTAACACTAGCAATAAAAAATACCTGATAATATTGTACAGTAATCACATCTTGGATTATCAATTGTGAATATGGACGAAGGTACAAAATTTTGTTTGAACTACCAATTGTTGATGACAATGTCTGGTTGATTCTCCCAAAGTATTTTAGTCAGCTACTTGATCCAACAGAACTATATTACAGATTTTATTGCAGTTATAGAGGGTGTTGTGACATCCCTGGCTGATCTTGTCATCTACACTATGAATTGACATTAGGGATGAAACGATACTGTATCAATACAGTTCACGATACACAGCATTCAATATCACACATTATTAATACACGTCAACTTGATGATCTTTTCATCTTTTGAAGGTCATTAGTAGGATGGTGCCATTTTATAAATGATTGCATATTGGTTGGATTTCTAGTATGCAAATTATAGACAGCCTGACTTACCTGTTCACATGCTATTCTGCTATTCTCAAATTTGACATTCTCAAACTTAACAAGATTTAAAAACTACTTTTATACAGACAACCTCTTTTTGTGTCAGTAACCTTGTAGGCTACTTCATGCTGCTCCTTTGACCAGGAACACAACTCATCTTGGTCGCAATACACTTTGTTTTGCGCTGCATGAATGCCTGTAAAACATTACCAATTTCTTGTCCTCCCTGAAATTTGGAAGGTATTACAGTGTTTTCTTCCAAACATAAAAAAGTGCAATTTTCTTGTGCAAGGTAATCTTATCTAAAGCATACCTGAGTATGGAAGTGGAGATGACTAAGAACCAAACTTTTACATTGTACCCTCTGCAGATGCAAAACAACTGCAAAAGACATGAACATAGACTCGTGTGTGTCTGTGTCTACGAAAGATTTTCAACATAGCTTTAAAAAATGTTCAGTCATATCACTATGATGTCTGCAGTGTGAAAGTTTATAGTGATGTCCAGCACTGGGGTATCATGCAGATCCCACCCTGTCACATTATCCTGACACCAGGCCGAACAGTCCTAACACTAACCTCTTAATGCTGAGCGCCTAGTGAGGCAGCTGTTAGTACCATTTTTGTAAATCTTTGGTACAAATCTGCTAAGGTTAGAACCTGCGAGATCTCTCATTCAAGGCAGATTTTCTAATCACTAGGCTTTCAGAGCATTGTAGACTCTTGTTTCTGTGAGTGAAAAAAATAAATTGATAAAAACTCGTGCCCTACCACAAATTTAGAAGGGAAGTATAACTTGTGACTCTTGGCCAATTCTTTGCTATTTTTTGTATGCCATCAGCATGTTCTGTGCCCAATTAAACATATCTGTGAAACAGACCTTCCAAATGAATACCTCATGTGTGAGTTAAAGTACAGTACAGATCATATATTAGCGAATTTTGCATAAAGTTTCTGTTTCTTTGTACTTATTTGTTTGGGGTTTGGATGCCAATAATTCTGGTGAAAAAGCTACAGTTCTGAATGGTATTTATTGTTTAATGCTGGACTTTCACACAAACAATAACCATCAGTCTGGGGTGGTCTAAAGCGCTCTCTGTTACAGATCAATGCCATCTCACCAGTCTGCTCGAGTTTGAGTCTAAGATTTGGCCAATGTGGGTATGTGAGAAAGCTTGCCGGCAGCTTCTCGTGGGACAGTGGTTTTTCCGGGTTCTTCCACCATTATTAATGGCCGCCATGTATAGTCTATCGTGTGCTGAAAAATGGCGTAAAAAATGACATAAAAAATAATCAGCATGGAAATGGCTAGGTTGGGAAAGAATATATTTCAAACCACATGACTACTATTGTCACCTTTTTTTAAGCTAATATGTTTAAGCCAAATGGGAGTACTCAAAGTTTTTCATAGCTGCAGATATAAATATATGTTCCTTCAATCACTGTCTCAGATGAATTTTCAATTTCAAGAATTTTAAAGAATAAAAAGGCAATGACTAATAATTATTCCTGACTGCTGAAGATTAAAGCATCATGTATATGACAATTATCATATTGTATTAAATCCTAACCACTTGTATTAAAACGGAAAATATATCTATACATCAACATATTAACTGTTTTTACTCCCAGCTGACACAGTAAATAGTTATGGGAAACAATACGACCCACTACACTTGACCATGGCAGGTGTCAATTTCATACCTTTAACTGGACTTTACAGAGGTAATTTTAATCGTGGTTTTTATCACTGGCCAAGCTATGTTGAAATACAGATAGACAAGTGACATTTTCACTCTTTCAGCTGCTACACTTGTTAACAATGGTCACTCAGGAAGGTGTAAAGATTTGATATTATTTTTAGGACAGATTTTTTAAATGAAACATTTGAAGGAAAATGTTTTTTTTTTGTGTGTGAAATTTTTACGTGAACATTTTTGCATTGAAATGGTTTCTAGTGGCACATTATAATCACCATTTAACATTTTCATTCTCCCCATTATCTTTTAATGCAGTGCATATAAGTCTATCACTGCAGCAATTAGCTATGAGACGTTTATGAAAGATCTATTACACAACAGTCTTTTAAAAAAATATTCTTTTATTGTAATAAAATTTGTTTACAGTCAACTCCACTTAACTGCACATTGGTTAACTGCACACTCCGGATAACTGCACGTAGTCACGTCGGTCATGTTTTCCCCCAATGCTTTTCAATGGTCAACTTCAGATAACTGCACTTCGCTTAAATGCACACTCCAGATCATAGCACGATAAATTTCTGCCCGTGGCACATTATTCATTACAATTTTACTCCGGTTAACTGCACAATGTATAGTCATGCTCAGTTATTGCCAGTCCACTGTTGTAGCGCTTCAAATAAGCAGACAAATAAGCCGGTAAATGCGACTTTGTAAATGATTGAGATGTAAAGGACGCCTTATGTGGTATATACATGTATATCCGCGCCCACTAGAGAACAATAACGTGGGAAAAATCGTAGTACATGTACAGCATGGGAAACATTGCTCTCAAATGTTTGGGTTTGAATGATTTCAAACCAACAAATGGATGGTTGGAAAGATGGAAAATGCACAATGGAATTCAATTTAAACGACAACATGGCAAAAAAAAAAACAGGATGCAGACGACTTTGGAGGTGAAAACTTTTTTTTGCAGGAGATGACCCATCAATGTCTGACATCAGTTTTCGAATAACTAGCGATCTATAGAATTTCTTGAAATTCGCTATAATTCCTTGATCCATTGGTTGAATCAGTGAAGTTGTGTTCAGAGGAAGGAAAACAAGCTTAATATTTAAGTAAAAGTTGAAAGAGTGGTTTCTAATCATTGTTTATATTTATTCTTCACATATATTCGTGCCATGCTGATGTAAAGCTGTACTGTGCAGTACTTCAGTTAACTGCACAGTCTCGTGATGGGCCAGAGGGCGTGCAGTTAACCGGAGTCGACTGTATTATATACAATGAGAAAGAGGTAGTGAGGAAGACAAAGATGGTGATTATAAATATAAAATCGAACTTTTGATCAATAGATAGTCAAAGTATTCCACAATAAAATACAATCCTGTATCTTGCTGTCAGACCAAATTACCATTTCTGGTTTGCATGTTACCGGTAAATGGAAATTTCATTGCAAAATTAGGCTATGTTAATCATGAGCATTTCTTCAGAGTTAAAAACTAAAGTTGTATGGGTTTATTAAAACCTTATGTTGATATGACTATCCATTCAGATGGGGTAGAGATATATATAAAAAAAACTGTCAATATGGCTGCAGTGGTGGCCATTGCATCAACACATTTATTTTGGACCAACTAGACACTATCAAGTCTTTAAGTGAAAACTCATTGATCAGTACAGCTATAAAAAAAAAACAAGCATTTCTGAAATAACAAGTCAAAATTATGACTGAAAATTAGAGCTGTACCGATGTCACTTTTTGCCGATTATGCCGATACCGCGTATAGCCGATTATCAAAATTGACGATACCGATTATGAGACCGATTATTTGATATTTTTTTTTGGCAAACAGGAAAGTTTCGCGGCACAATAAATATGTTCAAATCACTATGTAAATTGAGGCAATGCTTTTGAGTTTATTGCCGACTTTCTATGAGCAAAGGTCGTCAGCTTGCTTTGACCACAACAAATACTCGTTATTGCTGCGGCAACATCAGATAATTGTAACACATTGATATAGAATTGTTTTATTTGTTTAGTATATGTCGGTGCTTCAAAGGTACAGTAAAACCTGTTATGACTTATGAGAGACCGCCCATTCTGCCAGATGGTGGCTTGGTGAAACACTAACAAAAGAAATAAAAAATAATTTTAAAAAATCCGGAAATGATTCTCACTTACTAGTATTAAAGACAATGAGTTCATTCACCCTC
Organism: Unio pictorum; assembly: GCA_030141615.1. Lineage (NCBI taxonomy): Eukaryota > Metazoa > Mollusca > Bivalvia > Unionida > Unionidae > Unio > Unio pictorum. The sequence goes on from JARLTB010000021.1 coordinate 23,930,774, forward strand.
CAGGCATTACGGATTAACTGAAAGACAGACGACGTACTCAAACCTACACTGAAGCCCTTTCAAACAATTTCTCACTGGGACATAAGGACTATCGGTGTTTTGTGAGTTTTCATAAAGATAAAGAAAAAACACAAACCTCAAAATTGACTGTGTATATATCCATCATTACTCCCTTTGATGTTAATCTTACTGGCTATTCACATGACTTTGGCACTACAATGGCGGTTAGCGACATGTACTTTAGTCTGGTTTACTGCAGTTTACAAATGTTACCGGACGCTGGAGTTGAAAATTTCGCACAACTGGCAGCAAGATAAATTCTTTTTAAATACTTTATTAGAGCAATCTCTTTCTTACAAAAGATTAATTGATGGTTCGATGTGTTTATCTCGATATATGGTTATTCGACTATACAGTAGTGTCAGTTAATGAGCAACTTGTTTGCATACTGCATATATCCCGAGCTCTAGTGTTACAAAGGATTAAGTTACGGTCAGTCAAAACGCGACTGTATATACAACTTTTATCAGGAAAAATTGGTTATTTAAAAAAATTATTTGCATCGGCACCGATTATTTTTGCCGATACCCGATTATGCTAATAATCGGCCTGATTACACGTACGGGCGATTAATCGGTACAGCTCTACTGAAAATGTTTATCTTTTTTTTTTAATCAAAAATTAGATAAATATATGCTGCATTACAACGATTCTTTAATTATTTTACAGGTGTTCTAGGAATAGAAGTGCCTGATGATCATATGGCACATTTGGTTAAACAACTGAATAAAATTGATGCGGTTTAAAGAAAAGGAGTATATGCAGCATATATACTAATTGAAATATTAAACAATATTGTGAAACACTAAACCATTTTAAATTTACACCCCACCCCACCCAAAAAACATGAACTGGCATATATATATATATATATATATATATATATATATAAAATCTGATTTGGTTCATTTAGTCATTTAGTAATTGTGATGAACAGTTAAACTTTATATGGTACTTTGCTCTGAATACTTGCAGAAAAAAAGGTCAGTGTGTTGCAACAAACTTTCAAAAACTTGAAATTTTTCAGCCTCTTTTAATGCAAGTTAACTGTGTTCCAACTGTGTCCATGATTATATACTCATCAGATTTTAATTTTAAATAGCACTTGTTGATACTAGATCAAGGAGGATTTAACAACAGCAATTCTTTCTGGAAAAAAAAGGAGAATTGACATGTACACTCAAGTAAAACCTCTTGTCAAGGGCATATTAGATAGCTGAATGTAACACTTAACCCCAATGTGTGTGATATAACATTTCCTCAGGAAAGACAGGAGTCCCTCAAAGGGTGTTGGTGTTGTATCGTTTAATGCCATTTTCAGCACAAGATAGGCTGTACATGGCAGCCATTATTAATGGCGAAGGACGAACCAGACCCCCCCCCCCCCGGGAAAGAACAGACTCACAAGAAGCTACTGTCAAATTTTCTCACGCACAAACATTGGCCAAGCCAGAGACTCAAACCCATGCAGACAAAAGGGAGATAGCACTAATCCGTAAGAGTGAGCGCTAAAGACCACTCACTTCTTCAAAGGGACATATGTGCAACTGTCCTAAAAATATTTAGTCATTCAAGACAATTAACTTAACTTCTGAGTGTTAACCATCTCAACATTCTGAGTAACAAGAGTATCAAACCTGCCACCATTTAAGATCTGTACCATTTTCATTTAGGACAAACCAGACACAACAAGACAACTTTTGGTGAACACCTCATGTTCATATGACCATTCCTTTAGGAGAATTAGTGAAGAGATTTTCAATGTGTATCTTGTGGCAGCCACAATAAGAGACTTTCAAGACCACTGTTGTTGTGGCCATATTGAATATCAGATCAGCATGAGTTTTGTTTGGATAAGACATCATAAGAAGCCTTTTTGTGAAAACCCCAAGCAGCAGGATTTTTTAAAATTCAAGATGATAAACCCCATGTTAATATGACTTTCATTCAGGAGATGTTGCAACAAGAGTTTCACATTCGTGGGATTTAAGCGACTTGGACCTAGACCTAGACCTATTTTTCATGTCCCTAGTGTCAGCGGACCATATGTATTCAGGTGTACCTGTCATAGTTACATTTAGGCAACACATACCAACACCCTTCTATTACGTCGTGAGATAGTCCCGACAAAACCAGTGTTTGAGCACACACACATTCAGGAGATGTGGCAACAAGAGTTTCAAGATGGCAGACATAGTGGCCTTACTAGACTGGACATCAGATCGACAAACGTGTTAATGGTCAAACTTCTGATGATGGATAACAGACAACAGGCCATCCCATAAGTTCTTCTAGTCTACAACTAGTAAATAACCAATGCTACACACAACTCATTCTTTAACAGTCATCTATGTAGGTATTAGTAAAGTATGGTTGACTCCTAAAATAACAGACCAAAAAGCCTGAATAACCACAATCTTTGGTCATGGTATTCAATTTTAAACAAAACTTTTTATGTGTAGAAAACTGTGACTGTGACCTTGGATATCAGGACTCCTAAATCTATAGGTTTATTTATTACGCTAAAGTGCAAACCATGAGCAAAGTTTAGTTAACTGTTGATTTGTCTTGATGTGAGGAAACCATTTTTGCACTCAGTCACCTTAAAGTTAAAACTTGATGGGTTCTTATGTTAAGTGCAAGTCATCCAGTCTGGTAACTGTACTAGTGATGGGAATCGGTTAGAAATTCATAATCAATAATCGGTTCTCCATAACAAACTGATCATCAATTATAATCGATTACTAAGAGCAAATTTTAATTTTTATTAAACAGTTCTATTTTTGATCAAGAGTTCAATATGTTTATAAATATACAGGAGTTATCTCTTTTAATGACATGAATACTTTAACCTAACAATAATATTACATTGTATGTTACATTTGTTCTACAACTTTGTTAAATAAATGCAACTTTTTATGGATGATAACTGAAATATTGCTACAATCCCCGGAAATTCTTTCATTCACATGTGATATGTCTATAATTTAAAGTATAGAAGGACATGTTGTTCTTGTTTGTCATTGTTTATAAATACTACAAAAGATGTTGCAATTTAACTGAAGGAAATCAACAAAATTTTAATTTATTATCTCAACAACATTTAACAACTTGACCATGTAATAAGGTCTATATGTTCCTAGTAATGAATTATAAGGTGTCATATTTGTAGTTGTGAAGGGAATTAATAAATTTCAGATCAACTTTAGTGGCTGGGAGCTTTACTAACCTTTGTGCTTTGCATACACCTAAAAAGTAATCTCCCTTTACACACAATCGATTATGGAGTTCACAATCGATTATCTAATTGGTTTGCTCAACCAACTGATGATCGATTATAATCGATAATCGGAACAACACTAAACTGTACTACGCATTATTTTGCAGAAACAAAATTGGCAACAGATTTACAGATGGACATACAAATGTAAGATGAACACTGTAACACGAGATATGATTTCACAAGCGAATAAAAGTATACTCTATGGTCCTTTATGACATACCCAAGGAAAATACATCAGCAAAATAAACTGTATTACTGTGTAGTATTGCCAGGGAACACGGGTATAGTTTTACCTTTATAGAGAGTTGTTACTGATGAAGCAGCATTTTGGAAAGGTATCCAGACAGAAAGCTCATTGTGCCGATCTGTAAAAAGAAAACAAATTATGAATTCCAAATGTTTTTTCTTTTAAAAAATATTTTCACCAGGTCTTTCTGGTACAAGTTAAAATAGAAAGAAAGATGAATTCAAATGCTAAGCAGCTTAAATTAACAAGCAGTTATGTCTCTTGCAATTTGCAAAACTTAAATATTTCAATTCTCCTTTAGATCTAGTTCTGTAGACAATAAAACATGTAGACACAGAACAGTTCTTTCAGTAAATCTTAGTAGCATACACTTGCAATGCCCCCATTTCCACAACTACATGCAGTTGTTGCACCCATACCATGGTTCTGTACAGTTTTTGGCTTGGTCTGCTGACAGCTTTTGAATGAACACGTTTAGGACTCTACAGGCTTTAACTGCAACTTGACGAATATCAAAATGCGTGCATGGAAATCTCTGGTGAAAAGAAACATAATAAAGGTAGCTCCACCATTTTTCACCCACACAGGTTGCTAGACCCAGAGTCTTGTATTCCAAGGGAGGTGCCCTTTGAGATTGTCAAAAAAATCTAATTTACTTAGAAACCTCTAATCACTTTGTTTAATGATGTGTCAAAATTATTTTTCAAGACTGAAAATATGTAAAGTATTAATATTTATAACCATGTATGATTTTACATTTATGATGAGGCTCATCTAGTTATACAATACTTCTGAAAGCTGTAAACTTTATGAACAAAGCAAAGCATATGAAATATGAATGAGAAACGGATTGCCTGGGTTACCAAAAATTAGTGCTCCATCTTGGGTTTGGAGTGGAGAAATTCAAAGGCACAGTGAAAGGAATCAACAAACTTGAATATAAAATGCACTGGAATCTATTGTTACACAAACAAATCATTTGGTCATATTGACAAATCGTGAAAACAGTGGATTGTTGTATCATAATCTGCTTATGCTGATATCTAGTCTTATTACTGTCATGATACCTGACACAACTTCTGAAGGCTGTAACAGGAATGACTACAATCAATGAGACAACTGCATTACCATATCTTTTTAAAAATATCATGTAAAAAACGTTTTGTTGAAACTTCAAATAAAACTTAATACCTCTGAAGCACCGATCATATATATATATATATATATATATATATATATATATATATATATATATATATATATATATATATACACACACACACTTTTTTATGTGCTATAATTATTTGAAGTTGAAACAGCAATTGTTGGTCCTTCAGAGAGGGTCTATAGAGACACCTTCAATAACACATACATTTTCAAAAAAGCAAGCTGATCACCCCTAATCAAAAAAGAAGCCAGGAACAAGCTGAAATAAAAGCATTGCTTCATTTTCTTTGTGATTGGAACACATTTATTTTGCCGTAAATGTAAATAGTCACTTGCAAATACAGATCAATTGGACTATTTGCAACAACATGTATGTAATTTAACCCTTTACTTCTTAGGGTGTATGGATTTGTAGATACATGTAGTTGATATACATGTATGAAAGATTCACAGTTCAGTGTGCTATAAATAGAACACCTGATACCTATTTGACTACATGCACATAGGCCTATCCCTTTACTGTTACAGCAGTGTAGTATATGTTACATTCATATCAATTTGAACCATACTACCTTTCTGGTACATACCTATTATGTGTAGAAATTTAAGAGTAAAATCTGATTGTTAATGCTGTACAAATATTTTTCACCATTTTTTTTTAAACTTTTAAAATTTTGAGAGAACTCATTGTGATCAACCATAACTGTCATTTCTCGTACTCAAAATTTACCAGTTCTTTATGTATATGTTACTAAATCAGCTGGGCACAGAGTGGCCACGTGATCTAAGGTGCTCACAATTACAGATCACCGTCATCTCACCTCTGCATGTGTGGGTTCGAGTCTCTGGTTTGGCCAGTATGATTACGTAAGAAAGCTTGCCAGTAGCTTCTCGTTGGTCAGTGGTTCTTTCCAGGATTTTCCCCATGTTCTTCCTCACCATTTATACTGGCTGCCATGTATAACCTATCTTGTGTTGAAAAATGGCATTAAACACTTCAGCAACAACTAAATCAATTAAATTTGATAAATAAAAACAATTCAGTGTTGGAAACATCAATATTTGAGCCTTTACCCATGTTATTAAAGCTCTCAAAGAAGTGTTCTAATTAGGCCAACTCCTAAGTAGTGAACAAAATCCACATCCTCCATTTTGGAGAGTGTAGAATCTGACCCAGTTACCTTAAATAGCACTTCCATACAAATTGTGAAGAGGTGTCCACAGGCATTAATAGGGCCTAACCGGAATTCGCCTCGGACATTCACTTTGGCTGAATATCCGGTTTTTTGGTATGATTCAGAAGTATTCGCCTCAGCAAATAATACGCGCACAAATGGTTACAAGTAAAATAATTCAATAAATATCTAACTTTGAAAAAAAAGTTTTTTTAATATATAATAATTTTAGCTAATAATACAATTTTTCATCTTATAGGCAATATACACGGTATATGAAAAGTTTAAGCTTCGCATATGATAATGAAACAAACGGTACTCTCTGGAGTCACACCTACTACTCAGTTTGTGCCCAGATCTGGCAAATAGTACATCCAAATACCCGGATTCGGTAATTGGCAAAAATTATATACATGGTTAGGCCCTAGGCACCATCATGACAATGGGGTACACGAATTGAAAGGCACTCACATATGGGTTAATTATGTACATACATACCTATGTCATAAACATATATTAGAAGAAACAAAAACATGTTTAAAAAGCTATACCTTTTTACAAGTGGTATATGGATTTGGTCTAGTTACATACTTGTATAGATGTATGTCTATAATGCCTGCTGAAACAGTTATTAATGTCCCCACTTCAACCTACTTGAAAATAAATATGGATACCTCGACTATAGTCCTACAATGTAAGACAGCACAAGTTCTTTTTGTGTTAGTGCTGTCTTTCTACCCAAACAATGGGCTTGTATAGCATGTTCCGATGTCAGCTGACATGGAACAAGTAATCAATTTCAAGAATATCTCACACACTTGGCAGCCCATATCAACACTTCCACAAACTGACATGTAATTAATATACTTACAGTGCTGTGTTTATCCTTGTGGAATCAAAATCTGATAAAATGATATATTTTCATGTTCTGATGACATACATTTAAATTTGTTGAAATGTGAAAGTTGTCAAGGTATGCTGAAGTATATTCAAACCGGTCTATGTGGGAGATTTTTTCTTGAACGAAACGAAATGTTGCTTATGGTTCCAATAGACATACATGTATTGGTTTTGTTAAAGAATAATGTCAACTTAACCTAATTTTGACATTCCAGACTTTCATCGCTTTCCAGCAAACAAGAAATGTAGGCCAATAAAACTTGAAAACAGATCCCTTTCTTTTGTGATAATTTGATAGAGAAAAGACACCAGAGTAAGTAAAGTCTAAGTAAAACAGTGACTTTACTGTATAGAAAAGCATTATTATTTTAGTTGCCGGTTGTGAGAGATATTCCTGAAATTTTTACTTAAGCTACAATGTTGATGTCATCTAAATCAGTCAAATACTTTACAAGATACGACTTTTTAAAAAATGTGGGACGAAATTTAAGATCCCCACCGAAAATGATATTATCATCAACTTCAAATAGTTTGAAGTTTTAAGTGATACAATAGTGGCATTTACTGCAAAGCTAGACAAGTTCCTGAAAAAATGCAATCACTACAATCATATATAAAAATCTTTTTTTGTTAAGCTCAGTCTAAAACAGCAAAAGTACAGAGGAATGCCTTATTGGAAAAGCCAAGAAATAGAGCTTTTCCATGACTTTGGTACCTTGCTACAATAAGACTATGGCATTTAAATGCAAATTAAAGTTAGTTCCTTTGAGAAAAACTTCTGAAAAGAAAATCCAATTTTTCTGGGCCAATGGATATGAAAATTTTGCTGTACCAGATTAAAGAAATCTGGGAAAAGGGCAAAAGTTAAAATGTCAGACAAAAATGCAAAAATGACATTTTAAAAACTTTTTTCATACTTATTAACAGATTTTAATACTTCTTGTACCAAAATGCAGGGTATTATAATTTACATGTAGAATTCATGCAATATACAATGAGTGTCATCATTATTGAGAAAGTAGGCTTTAAAGCAGAAGCAATATTTGAAGAAAAAAAATCAAAAATGACAAAACAGCAATTTTCAAAAGTTTACAACTTCTTCAGTTAGTAACTGATCTTGATCATTTTTGCACTAAACTGGAGCATAGTATAGCCTTACTGCATATATACTAAATAAGCAAATATAATTATGATAAAGCAATGATAGATTACAAGGCATGAAACATTTACAAAATATCAAAATCTTTCACTTCGACTAACGTCTTGAAGATAATGTACACTTCAAACAGTAGATACAACTGTAAATTCATACAGGACTGCTTTGTTTAAAATAATAAAAAAGGAAAAACTAACAAATTTTAGCTAGAGATTTTTATTCTGCTGTATTGCTGGTCAATGTGTCCAATATTTTAAACTTTTCAAGTTCAGCCATTGCTTGAAACTTGTACATTAATGTTCCAAACAAATACAAAAACATGACTTAACCTCTTGTCATCACTGAAAACATCGGTTTTGATTTTCATCTGGCATAAAACTGTATGAGAGCCAGATCAGGCTGGTGAAGATCCAACACTTGTCTAATATTCTCCTTGGCATCTGAACTTAAAAGTACAAATGTATCTCATTACAATTGAACATCACTGCTGTCTTCTGATTCAGAGAGTGACAAGGAAAGCTTTCTCTTCAGTTCACAAAGGTTGGACTCAATATCTGCAGACTCTGGAGACAGATGTTTGCTAAGCCTGTATATTACCTTAAATATTTTCAACATTTTTTAAAATACAAATGTTTTTTTGAACTTCATGGTGTTTCTTGCTGGTGTTTTTTGTAGTCACATCACTATAGATGTTGTAAAGCGATCAGAGCTTCTAAAGATTAGGTGCTATACAAAGTCCCCATCATTATTATTATAATTAACCGAGGAATAAGCATTCCATTACCCATTATTGTCTTTAAGTCCATGATTGTTTTCTGCAGCTGTAACTCATTTTAAAGAGCTTCTTTTATCTCTGACTTTGCTGATAAGCTGTTTGTTAAGTTTCTTCGCATCACAGGCACAATATCAAGGGCCTCCGTCAGTCCTGACTGCTTAAAGAAGAGTTGCTTTCTTTTCTATTTCCAACTGCTTCTTTGATCTTGAGCATAACCAGTCTCTTTATTTTCTTGTGCACTGCTAGTACAGAGGTCATGCTAGGATTTTAAAACTAGGAGTCCAGGACTCCCTATTTGGTACAAATAGGGGTCCCACCAGTAAAAGTTGCAGTCCCATCCTTGACAATGTTGAACTTTGCAGATTAGAAGAACTGTTGGTTGCCATTGAGTTTAATTTCCACATACTTTATAACACTGACATGTACAACCGTACAGCCTATTCGGCGCGACTGGTTATTCTGCACAACAATACACAATTTCTGTAAACATTGGATGAAGTGTTAGTTTGGTTGAAAATTAAATTTTTGGCTGAAATGCCAGAAAGAGGCAAAGTAATGTATTTCATTCCCATAGCCTGATGCATAAACACTACATCTTTTCAAAGCCATGCGCAGAATTAGGCCGTCACATCTTGAGTCATGGAAACATAGGGATGGTATCCATTTGTCCAAACTTTATATTATTGTGAATATAATATTCTGGTGACAATTACCGCTTTTCAATTGGTAAGCATTGCAGATTTTTTTTTTCTCAAATGAGTTCGGTATGGGTTTTGTGCCAATATTGGTAACCTTAGATACCCAGAATAACCTGACTGCAATGTAACTCTTGATAATCCTTTGGGGTGAGGCTGAATATTGTCAATCCAAGGAATAGTCGTATTCCAAACACTAAGCCAGGCATCATGCACTTTCTTACACTTGGCTACTATTTCCATCCAAACTGTCAGTTCTAGAAACTTCAGCAATCTTCTGAATCTCATTAAAACATTTGTCAGTTTGCCATTTAACCCCAACTACTTATCCAATTTGCAAACGACGTTTTGTCCTGATGTGTCTTGATTTTGAGGTCACAGGCACTATTTATTTGGCTACAGTTAGTAATGAACACAATAATGGAAGCTAAAGTTCTGGTGTACTCTTATAATAACCATATGTACATCTCTGGATCTTTCGGTCTCTGAATTCAGTCATTGTAAATTTCAGCACATTTTCCCACCCAAGTCAAAGTCTTTGAACATGCCGCCCAGCTATTGCTACATGTTCTTTTGATGTACTCATATGAATACAGTAGGCACAACTGGGGGTATTTTAACCACTGAATTATGTCACTGTAAATATCAGCACAGCTAAAATGATAAAGTAATCAACAATGACTTTGTCTCGCAGCTATTTGCATGCGTACAGAGGACTCCTGCATGGAGTGATTTCTGCGTTCCAGATCACATATTTGCATTCAAATACGCGTAATTAAGCATTTTTCAGAGATCTCTGTAGCAATTGACTTAGTGTCCTCGTGCTTTTTGCATCAATTCAGCATCTTCCTTTCTTTACTTGACAGCCAGTCACATGTCCTGTTTCTTTTAAGCATATTAATGGTGATGCAGGGAAGAGTGTTCCACTTATAGAAATCAAAGTCACCAAAACATCTATCTCCCAACAAATTTGTTAGAGGACGGTGTACCAAGGTGTCTGCAGATTGCTCCAACTGTGTATTTCCATTCTCCAGAAAATCATACAGTTGTCTTACTGTGACTTTAAGGTAGTTTTTTAACACTTCCAACAGAGCCGATTTCAAAGTCAAATGCTCTCCTCACTTAAACTTTGCAAATATTTGTATAATCTTTTATATGGCTGTCGTGAAGAAACTCTGCATTAAAAATACCTGGAAAATTTGTTGTCTAAAATTTATAAAGGATCTTTCTCAAGATGTCATAAAATTGTGACCATTTTTTGTACATACACATGGAGGTCAGCATATTTTATTCTACTTTGCATGGGTCATGAGATTGATCATCTTCTGCATTAGCAGCCACACTTTCCAATTTTAAATCTGAATGAAATAGATAGCCATTTTTAAAAAATGACCCAATATCAGATGAATCAACATAGCTGCCTCTGCAAAGTAATTGTTAAATCTGTTGCTGTGATAGCTTGTCTACCCTGCTTTTGATGCCATGCTAAGAACAGAATGCAATCCATTCAGCCCTAATGCCATTTTTCTTGTCACCACGTGGTCCTAACATAACATGAGCCGTTCTGACAAACCTGGATGTAGCATTCTTTTTGCCCCCTTGTGGAATCTTGAATATTTACTATCTGTGTCACTGCCAAGACTACCGATTTCTTTCTCTATCTCTTGAGGGGTTTGTTCAGCTGAAGACAGTATGCATTGCAGTATAATAAGTGTAAATGTTCATCACTGTTCAATGCAGTCTGATGATGTTCATCAAAATTGTCATTGAATTTATTCATCACACTAGCATGATCTGACATAGTGCTCATCAATTTCTTTAAAATTTCCTGAACAACATCGTCTTTGTTATCATTATAATCATGTGTATTATTCATTCAAAATGTTCACAGTTACCTCTAGGAGAGTAGCAGCATCTTCAGGAGCAACCCATCATCAAGGGTTATTTGATGACCAATCAGCTTCTGACCATCAGTATGGATTCTGAAGTTTTCAGATTGAAGAATAATTTCTGTTGTCTGGAATTTGCTCAAATAATGACCTTCATCACTCATGTTTAGACAACTTTGAACACATGGCAACAACCTTTTCTCAATATTTGTATGAAACACATGATATTAAGATGTCTTTATGATATCTGAGCAGTCTGATGCCGCACTCCACAACCTTGAAGGGCAATTAGGTTTTTGGACGTCCTGTACGAGTCTGAAGCTTGAACGTTTTTTCTGGTCTGGCAACAGATTTGTTTTTGAGATTGTTCACTAACTTATTCCGTTTTAATTATTTCATTTCTCAATTCGTTTCGTTGAGCTGATGTTTCCTTCTTGACACTTGTTGCCGTTCTGCAGAAACTTTAAAAAAGTTGAAAGGATAGGATATCTCACGATAGTTTCTTAATCCATTCAAAAACCTGAAATGTGAAAGGTTAGAAAAAGTTAAGTCAGATGCACTAACTAATGCATGCAACAAAACAAAATATTAAGTAAAAGAATTTAAATAAATTCATGTACATTATTTGTTCACCCAAAAATATTTTGTAGATTATTTATTCAGCCAAAAATAAATTTTTTAAAAATGGTCCTGTTTTATGGCTGAGCACTGCTTGTTTTTTGATTTCCCAAGTTTTTCAAAATCATTGAACAAAAATGTGAAGTAAAATGGAAAACCACCCATGGCAGTCACATCAGTACTCACCTTCTACTTAGTCCTAATGGTAAAATCACAAAAAAATATTCAACCACGCAAATATAAAATTGTAAAATCTTACCTTATCCCAGCTGCATTTCGCTGTTTCATGCAAACAAAATAGTTAGACAAAAAACTTGTTGGGTACAACTTACAAGTCACAACTGGAAGACTAATTTGTCATCCCTTTCCTTGAGCCAAACAATGCTTTCCTAAAACTCTGGTACACATAATCACCTACTGATTTCATTTAAAAAAGAAATACAATGTACAGAATAAAATTAAAGCACAAATTTTTTCTTATCTATAAATTGTCAGGTCATTTTCATTACATGAGGCTAAACTGATTCATTTCCCATGAAGTTTTTAATATGAATTAAGTACTTTCAGCTACATTTAATGATGATGACATGACAATTTACCATTTGTTACAGACTGGAAAACTATGAAATTCCATGTAGATATATAAAAATTGGAAATTGGAGATATGTCTCATGGTTATAACGAAAGATGCCAGTTCATACCTATCTAGATTTACAAAGTCCATTCATCATTAATAAACACTTATCCCCTATTTCAAGCCTCGCTAAAGTTTTTTTTTTTAAAGTGAAGAAACATTCAATAGGACCTCTATTGACTCAAGTACTATAACCCAAATACAAAGACAAAAAATATAGAATATTAAAAAAGGATAATTTTACTTACAAACTAGTGATAAATAATCCATGGATGCAATATCGGCGGTCATAGTTCATCTTGGATTTACATCAAGTCAAGTTGTGCAAGTGTTAGGTCAGCAATTGCACATGGCCTATTCCCAGCATACTTTAAAAAGTAATGTGATCTCGCGTGACGCCATGGAAAATTCCGCAGTTTATACAGAAATAAAGTATGATGGTATGATATCAACTTTGTATTTAAATGCATGTCATTTTCTCTGCTTTACAATGGTGCTAAATACCATGCATAATCCCAAGCCTTAAAATAAACATGAATGTAATATTTTGATGTTCAGACTAATCGCAGATGCACAAATATTGCATTTTACATACCACATAGTTTTACATATTAAAACAAAAGAAAAACACAAAGATTTATGCATAAAACGATAGATGAAAAGTAGTTCTTGTGACAAATGTATATATTTATTGATTTTATGAAAAGTGTTTATATACAATTTATTGTTTGAAATAATTTGCCCTTCTAGCAGCACACTAACTTGGTCAGCTTGGAATACCTAATGTTAGTCAACATCAAAACATGCTACACAGCCCCATTAGTTGGGCAGTAAGACCCTGACGCACAAAACATTGTTATTGTTCTGCTCCATTACACGATATGGGATCAGTTCATAACCTCAACCACAACAATTCAAGTTGAGGCAATGACATCATACCTAGGACTAACTAAGTCCTAGCCCTACAATATAAGACATAGCAAATGTTGTTATGTTTTAGTGCTGTGTCTTATTTAGAGCTGTACCGATTAATCGCCCGTACGCGTAATCGGGCCGATTATTAGCACAATCGGTATAATCGGGTATCGGCAAAAATAATCGGTGCCGATGCAAAAATTTTTTTTTAAATAACCAATTTTTCCTGATAAAAGTTGTATATACAGTCGCGTTTTGACTGACCGTAACTTAATCCTTTGTAACAATAGAGCTCGGGATAAATTCAGTATGCAAACAAGTTGCTCATTAACTAACACTACTGTATAGTCGAATAACCATGTATCGAGATAAACACATCGAACCATCAATTAATCTTTTGTAAGAAAGAGATTGCTCTAATAAAGTATTTAAAAAGAATTTATCTTGCTGCCAATTGTGCGAAATTTTCAACTCCAGCGTCCGGTAACATTTGTAAACTGCAGTAAACCAGACTAAAGTACATGTCGCTAACCGCCATTGTAGTGCCAAAGTCATGTGAATAGCCAGTAAGATTAACATCAAAGGGAGTAATGATGGATATATACTAGGGATGTTAATATCGTTTTTTTTCCCAAAACCGATTATCGTTTGTAGAAATCCGATTTTAAATCGATCATCGGTTTTTGTCCTACATTGAAAATTACAAGAAATATATTCTTATAATGCAAGTTAGTGAATGCCTCATGCGAATAAAAGATATTCATTACATACCATAACGTATAGACGCGCATCGTCTGATGGCATGGAGGACGATATTGTGGCTCCACCAAAGCCATCAAATCACGGAAGGAATTGGATTCAACATTCAAAATTGGTAGCAAGTTTTCAGCGACAAACTTAGCTACACCAGCAGTAACTTTTTCTTGATGACTATCAGGACAGTTTCTTTGTGTTCCAATAAATGTTGTTAATCGTGGCTGAAAATTTGAAGGGGCTGCAATTCCGGGATGTTTGCTACGCAAATGTGCATGCAATCCAGTAGTAGTACCACCGCTCCGACTTATTTGTTGTGAACATAGTTTACAGCGAGCCATGCTTGATGAAATTTTTTCAAAGTTTTCCCATACATCAGATTTATTTATACGAACAGCCATATTTGTAAACTTGAAAGACACAACCAGCAGAGACCAGTCCTCAACAACACAGAGACTGTAGCTATTAACAGTTTATTGTTGTCAATTTCGGACATCAAAGAACTTAGCGACCGGTCGGTCGACTAACTATTTTCATCCTTCAACAATAAATGTATTCATTTACAAACACGCTGCATGGAGTGCTCACAAATTTTAAACAAACACACCTTATCTGCTGGCCGTATTGTATTAAAATGTAAACACTAAACAAATGCATGAATTAATTTTTTTCTGGCATTTTTTAAAATTTTCACTACAAAAATGGTAAAAAATATTGAATTCGATTATCGTTTTGTAAAAACAAAAACCGATAATCGTTTTCAAAACCGATAATCGGATTTCCGATTTTCGTTTAACAACCATAATATATACACAGTCAATTTTGAGGTTTGTGTTTTTTCTTCATCTTTATGAAAACTCACAAAACACCGATAGTCCTTATGTCCCAGTGAGAAATTGTTTGAAAGGGCTTCAGTGTAGGTTTGAGTACGTCGTCTGTCTTTCAGTTAATCCGTAATGCCTGGAGGGTGAATGAACTCATTGTCTTTAATACTAGTAAGTGAGAATCATTTCCGGATTTTTTAAAATTATTTTTTTATTTCTTTTGTTAGTGTTTCACCAAGCCACCATCTGGCAGAAGGGGCGGTCTCTCATAAGTCATAACAGGTTTTACTGTACCTTTGAAGCACCGACATATACTAAACAAATAAAACAATTCTATATCAATGTTTTACAATTATCTGATGTTGCCGCAGCAAAATCGAGTATTTGTTGTCGTCAAAGCAAGCCGACGACCTTTGCTCATAGAAAGTCGGCAATAAACTCAAAAGCATTGCCTCAATTTACATAGTGATTTGAACATATTTATTGTGCCGCGAAACTTTCCTGTTTGCAAAAAAAATATAATCAAATAATCGTTCTCATAATCGGTATCGGCAATTTTGATAATCGGCTATACACGGTATCGGCATAATCGGCAAAAAGTGACATCGGTACAGCTCTAGTCTTATTACCCACAAAAACAGGCTTGTATGTCGTGTACCAATGTTGGTGACATCAGAATGTGTAATCAAAGTTTCAGGAATATCTCGCACACTTGGCAACCCATATCAACACTCTTCCACAAATTTATATGCAATTAATATACCAAAATCAGACACTAGCAAATGGACATATTCTCCCATTTCGTCAACTACATTTGAATTTGTTGAAATGTGACACTAGTCGAGTTATGCCGAAGTAAGTTCAAGGAGGTTCATGTGGGGGATGTTTTCTGAATGAAACAAAACATTGCTTACAGTTCCAATCGGTATATTTTTTAAAAATTCATTTCGTTAAAGAATAATATTTCAACTGAACCTGATTTTGGCAATCACCACTTTACAGCCAACTCAGATATACACAAACAAATCTTGAAAATAGGTCCATGTATTTTGTGAGAATTTGAGTTTGTTAGTGAAAGGAAGTCAAAGTAAAGTCGAACTAAAACATGGCTTTGTAGAAAAACGTCGTTATTTTAGTTGTCAGCTGTGTGAAACATTCATGAAAAATTTACTTTCGTAACGATGTTATTCGACATCTAAACAGTGATACATAGCACCGTTAGTTATGATGTACGCCCACAACAAATATCGGCGTAGGTCTTACATATATGAGTAACCAAGTCCTTGACATTTCGTCTGCAAAACCCCATGGTAAACGTTATATTCCTTCTAAACGTTTAACAACGTAGTCTCCTTTAAAATAACATGACTACCTTTATATAACTGTGCTATTGCAGTTGCTGAATTTTGAAACTGAATCCACAGGTTTTGCACGTTTAAGTCTTTCTCTCTTTGGAGCGATTCCTCCATATTGGGTTCCGAGTCCAGCTCTTCCAGACATTGGTCCTCGAAACTGCTGAACCAATTTTCACTCAAGTGATCTGCATCCTGGCCCTCTTCATGGGCCATGATAGTTTATTGAAACTTTCTATCTCGCTCTTTTTGTAATAATGTCATTAATTCGTTAAAGAAATTTATAATTTATAAAATAAAGTATACCACTCCTAGCTCTTTCAGCTTTGAAGTTTTAGCGGAAGACAAATACTACGCATGTGCGATTGCAAACAATATAGACGCAGTACTCAAAGTCAAGAAAGCGCTTGGATATAAACATTGTGTTCGTATTTGTTTATTTTCGTTTGTTGGTTTTTCAAAATATTTACCCATTTATTTTTAATAGAAACGTAGTGGGAGGTTAAAAAGAACGATTGGGATGTGCATAAATTCTTCGCAGTAATCTTGTTAGCCTGGTTCCCGACCCAACCATATCTTATCATAAAGCAATAGAAACCCCGTCTATATACCATAAATGCTTCATACTTCCGGTGGTTGTCATCAATTATCTAATGAATTCCAGTTGGACAGTTGGATACGAGCAGCGGAGATAATCGGTTTTACACCTTTTCCCTAAACATAGTGAAACCAGCACATATCCTAAGGGAAATGAAGAGCAGCACTCCTTATATCTGACATTCCGCTAGAGTCGAGAGACCAAGGCTACAGTACAGCGGTGTTACGAAACACCCAAATCGCATTGTGCCTGCCATCTCATCTATAAATTAATTGCAACGCAACCCTCTCCACCTTTAATTTCTAAACAATTCTTTTTCCAAAAACCGATTTTTTTTCCTGATAAAAAGCAACTAACCTATGTGTATCACTTGTGCACGCACTCTGACAAATTTTAATGTCTTGATTACAGGCAGTCGATACTAATGTCCTGTCAAAGTTAACAACAGCATCCAACGTTATATATAGAACGTGAAAATTGAAATACCAGTTTTGCAAGTAAATCAAGCTATTTTTTTTTAAATCGAGATGTATCCAAGAAAAATAAAATTGAGTCTAAAATGTCTCTGTGATGTAGATTGGCGTGATTTCAGGACATGAAATGAGAGGGATATGGGCAATTCTCAAAATGCATTTTTGTTAATTTTCAGAAAAACATGTTCCCACTTAATTTCATAAATATTAACAAAGTCTATAACTCTTGATTGTGCATATTTATAGCTTGAGTTTTAATTAAGATAAACAATGAAAGCTATATCAAGTCACATGTATCGTCCGCCTGCTGAGGAATGTGTGTACCTTTTTACCGACCACATATTTATTTTCATGAAATCTAACACAACTGTTGGACCTTCATTACAACTGTTTCATGTTTGTATAAATTATTTCAACACAATTTATCCATGCTTAATAAATACTAAACTTCAGAAATGAAAAATATTTGTAAAGGGGCAATGATACGGAGGAGATAACTCAGTGGACATTTTCCTATGACCAACATTTGGACTCTCATCACAATTAGTATTTTCAGTTCAGTACCCATTTCAGAACCATTTTTTCCTCTCATTCTGGTGGTGATAGAAGAGTTATATTTATGCATTTTGGTAGGGATTTAAAGGTAATTGTTTATTCTTGAGATTATGAGCTCAGAGTGGTTGTTTGTGTGTATTTTGTCAACAGTGCACATTGAGGAATTAGGCCTTAGTGATGATCCGGAGTTGAAATCTGTATTCTGTTTACATGCTGCTCTGTTTACAGTGCAGCCTCTTACAAATGTACCAGTGAACCTTTCATATGAACATCAACGTGAAGTATTCTTTGGAAGTATTTTAGATTAACATATGGTTTCTATTGATTGTCACAGTTGAAAGGTCAGTACTGAGAAATACATGTAGAGAGCATATAGTAAAATTTATATGTATATCCATTTTGAATAGAGCTTTTTAGGACTAAATTTATAAAGGTATAATCCTGCCATGACGCTGTTCATTTGAATAAATTGAATAGATTCCTTTCAAGATAAGAAACACAAACACATTGCCTGTCTGGTGCTGAAAAATGGTGTTAAACCCTACAACAACAACTGATTTAAAAGATAGCTTATTGCATTGGCAATGTTACCATGTAATAATACTGATTTAACATATGGCTTATTGCAATGGCAACATTGCCATGCAATAATACTGATTTAAAAGATGGCTTATTGCAATGGCAACGTTACCATGCAATGATACTGATTTAAAAGATGGCTTATTGCAATAGCAACATTACCATGCAGTGATACTGATTTAAAAGATGGCTTATTGCAATGGCAATGTTACCATGCAATGATACTGATTTTAAAGATAGCTTATTGCTATGGCAAGATTACCATGCAATGATACTGATTTTAAAGATAGCTTATTGCAATGGCAAGATTACCATGTAATGATACTGATTTAAAAGATGGCTTATTGCAATGGCAACGTTACCATGTAATGATACTGATTTAAAAGACAGCTTATTGCAATGGCAAGATTACCATATAATGATACTGATTTAAAATATGGCTTATTGCAATGGCAATGTTACCATGCAGTGATACTGATTTAAAAGATGGCTTATTGCAATGGCAACATTACCATGTAATGATACTGATTTTAAAGATAGCTTATTGCAATGGCAACATTACCATGTAGTGATACTGATTTAAAAGATGGCTTATTGCAATGGCAACATTACCATGTAATGATACTGATTTTAAAGATAGCTTATTGCAATGGCAACATTACCATGTAATGATACTGATTTAAAAGACAGCTTATTGCAATGGCAAGATTACCATATAATGATACTGATTTAAAAGATGGCTTATTGCAATGGCAATGTTACCATGTAATGATATTGATTTTAAAGATAGCTTATTGCAATGGCAATGTTACCATGTAATGATACTGATTTTAAAGATAGCTTATTGCAATGGCAACATTACCATGTAGTGATACTGATTTAAAAGATAGCTTATTGCAATGGTGACATTACCATGCAGTGATACTGATTTAAAAGATGGCTTATTGCAATGGCAACATTACCATGTAATGATACTGATTTTAAAGATAGCTTATTGCAATGGCAAGATTACCATGCAATGATACTGATTTAAAAGATGGCTTATTGCAATGGCAACATTACCATGCAGTGATACTGGTTTAAAAGATGGCTTATTGCAATGGCAATGTTACCATGCAATGATACTGATTTTAAAGATAGCTTATTGCAATGGCAAGATTACCATGCAATGATACTGATTTTAAAGATAGCTTATTGCAATGGCAAGATTACCATGTAATGATACTGATTTAAAAGATGGCTTATTGCAATGGCAACGTTACCATGTAATGATACTGATTTAAAAGACAGCTTATTGCAATGGCAAGATTACCATGCAATGATACTGATTTAAAAGATGGCTTATTGCAATGGCAACATTACCATGCAGTGATACTGATTTAAAAGATGGCTTATTGCAATGGCAATGTTACCATGCAATGATACTGATTTTAAAGATAGCTTATTGCAATGGCAAGATTACCATGCAATGATACTGATTTTAAAGATAGCTTATTGCAATGGCAAGATTACCATGCAATGATACTGATTTAAAAGATGGCTTATTGCAATGGCAACATTACCATGTAGTGATACTGATTTAAAAGATGGCTTATTGCAATGGCAACATTACCATGTAGTGATACTGATTTAAAAGATGGCTTATTGCAATGGCAATGTTACCATGTAATGATACTGATTTAAAAGATGGCTTATTGCAATGGCAAGATTACCATGCAATGATACTGATTTAAAAGACAGCTTATTAAAATGCCAATGTTGACATACAGTGATACTGATATAAAAGAAAGCTTGTCTAACACCCACTGGTTACTCCATCAAGTCGTTCCACCACTACTCTCATGGAGGTGGAATTGCTGTCATCACAAAGAATTTCATGATAAAATGTCTTAAACACGACACAACCTTGAATTTCTGCCACACATTGTTTAAACTAGTGCAAACAACACACACACTGAAACAAATTCAGTCCATTTTTTCTGCCTCTAACACCCTCCTACTAGTTTATAAAGCAAGTTGACCAAATCTCTCTTTCTGTAGCAGTTTCCGAATCTCCTGGAGTATGAAAATTCGATAGGTGGCAACCTGATTATTCTTAGAGATTTCAACTTTCAAGTTGACTGTCCTGGAAACTAGAGCTGTACCGATTAATCGCCCGTACGCGTAATCGGGCCGATTATTAGCACAATCGGTATAATCGGGTATCGGCAAAAATAATCGGTGCCGATGCAAATAATTTTTTTAATAACCAATTTTTCCTGATAAAAGTTGTATATACAGTCGCGTTTTGACTGACCGTAACTTAATCCTTTGTAACACTAGAGCTCGGGATATATGCAGTATGCAAACAAGTTGCTCATTAACTAACACTACTGTATAGTCGAATAACCTTATATCGAGATAAACACATCGAACCATCAATTAATCTTTTGTAAGAAAGAGATTGCTCTAATAAAGTATTTAAAAAGAATTTATCTTGCTGCCAGTTGTGCGAAATTTTCAACTCCAGCGTCCGGTAACATTTGTAAACTGCAGTAAACCAGACTAAAGTACATGTCGCTAACCGCCATTGTAGTGCCAAAGTCATGTGAATAGCCAGTAAGATTAACATCAAAGGGAGTAATGATGGATATATACACAGTCAATTTTGAGGTTTGTGTTTTTTCTTCATCTTTATGAAAACTCACAAAACACCGATAGTCCTTATGTCCCAGTGAGAAATTGTTTGAAAGGGCTTCAGTGTAGGTTTGAGTACGTCGTCTGTCTTTCAGTTAATCCGTAATGCCTGGAGGGTGAACGAACTCATTGTCTTTAATACTAGTAAGTGAGAATCATTTCCGGATTTTTTAAAATTATTTTTTATTTCTTTTGTTAGTGTTTCACCAAGCCACCATCTGGCAGAAGGGGCGGTCTCTCATAAGTCATAACAGGTTTTACTGTACCTTTGAAGCACCGACATATACTAAACAAATAAAACAATTCTATATCAATGTTTTACAATTATCTGATGTTGCCGCAGCAAAATCGAGTATTTGTTGTCATCAAAGCAAGCCGACGACCTTTGCTCATAGAAAGTCGGCAATAAACTCAAAAGCATTGCCTCAATTTACATAGTGATTTGAACATATTTATTGTGCCGCGAAACTTTCCTGTTTGCAACCCCCCCTCCCCATTCCAGGCCTTTATTGTTTTCTAAATTTCTCGGCTTATACCTGAGTACATAATATGATAATCAAATAATCGGTCTCATAATCGGTATCGGCAATTTTGATAATCGGCTATACGCGGTATCTGCATAATCGGCAAAAAGTGACATCGGTACAGCTCTACTGGAAACCCATACACATCAAAACTCCTAGATTCCATTCATGTTTTCAACCTCAAACAGTCAGGTAACCAATCCATCCATAAACATTGTCACATTTTAGACTGGATTCTTCATAGACCTAATGATAATATTGTACGGTCCACCCTTATATCCCACGAACTTGCATCAGATCACCTCTGCATTATATGCCATCTGGACATATCAGTCCCTAACCCACATTTATTTCCTACTAAAAGAAACCTCCATATGATAAATAGAATCAATTTAATGCATGACATTTAAGCAAAACTTACAACTTGCTTACCTCCAACAGCAGAACAACTCTGTAACTGCATTCATTGCTTGAAAAATATAAACCAGCCACCAAGTGCAGAGTATCAATTCAAAAGTGTTCTCCATGATATAGCAGTGTTATGGACCAGCTTTTACACTGCTAAAAGAGATCGTCATAAAGCGGAAAGGCTTTGGCTTTCCACCAGAATCACTATTCATAAACAAATATATAAAGCCACAAAGAAGAACGTCACATAGTCCATTTAGCCAAATTATCCCACTATAGTACTAAGATCACAGAGAGCTCCAGCTGCAAAGAGCTCTTCAAAATTACTAACAAACTAATGTCAAGAACAACTGTACACCACTTCAAACTAGTTTCCAGTGGACCTTATGGATCTGTTTACAAATTTCTTCAGTGACAAGGTACAAAACATTAGAGATAAGCTTGACAACACAATTACAGTTGACTCGTCATCATACAGTTGGCATACAGAATTTCAGCGACAACCATTAGCAGCATTTGAACCTGTCTCTATGGATTTAGTACAGACAATCGTGATGAAGAGTGTACAAAAGTCACGCAGACTTGATCTAATAACAACAAAACTGCTGCTTGATTGTTTAGATCCAATATTACCGGTACTTTCACTAATTAATGTTATTAATAAATGTACTTCTCTCTCATTACTGGAATTCCCATCATTTTTCAAAACTGCCATTGTAAAGCCTCTGCTGAAGAAACCAACACTCGACCATAACGATTTAAAGAATTACCACCCACTTTCTACTCTCCCGTTGATATAAAAAATCTTAGAAAAAAGTTCTAATCCAACTTTTATCTCATCTGAATTCAAACAGTTTTTTTAGCAATGTACAGTCGGCATATCGCCTTTGCCACAGTACTGAAACTACTCTTCTGAAAATAGTTAATGACATTATCTCTGCTTTGGATAGCAGAAAGGTTACAATCCTTGCCCTCCTTGATTTGTCTGCAGCATTTGAAACAATAGCACATTATATATTACTTCACTGTCTCCAGCATGTATTGGCAAATATCAAATCAGCCTTACTGTGGTTCAAATCCTACTTAGTCAACAGGACACAAATTGCATCTGCAAATGGAATACACTCCAGCCCGAGTGTCACTGAGCATCAATCAGTGTATCACCAATTGTATACTGTTGACACCCAAATATACAATCTAGCCCACCCACCCCCAACTAAAGTCTATGATTCTAACCAAGGAGGAAAGAGGTGTATTTCTGAAATCATGGATGACATGTAACAAGCTGCAGATTAATGGTGATAAAACTGAGGCCATTCTGATCACAACACAAACACTTTCTCATTCACATCCTTTACCTCATACTATAAAATATCAGCAATGCCAACTTTAATTCATCACACAGTCAGTATGAAACCTAGGTGTTACTCTGGACAGTAATCTCACATTGCACCAACATGTCATGAACATATGCACAGCTGCATATCTTGAGACGAGATGCGTCAGCTCCATTCACAAATATCTTTCAGTTGATGCCACAAACACACTTGTGTGTTCATTACTACTTTAAAGACTGGACTATTGTAACTCAGTTCTGTCTGGTTTGTCTCAATATCTACTCCAGAAACTTAAAAAAGTTCAAAACACAGCTGCTCGGATCATCCTTAGAGTACCACGATCAGAGCACACCTCCACGCTGCTCTGTATCCTACACTGGCTATCCATTTGATCCAGAATCAAACACAAATTTTGTTCTTTGTCCTACGTTTCACTGATGGACTCCAGTCCAATATACCTATCAGGAGGGGCCCCGAGTGGCCGAGTGGTCTAAAGCGCTGTCCGTTACGGACCACTGCCTTCTCACCTCTGTCTGCGTGTGTTCGAGTCTAAGATTCGGCAAATGTAGTTATGTGAGAAAGCTTGCCAGTAGCTTGTCGTGGGTCGGTGGTTCTTTCCGGGCTTTGTCCGGTTTCTTCCTCCACCATTAATACTGGCCGCCATGTATAGCCTATATTGTGCTGAAAAATGGCGTTAAACCATTAAAAAAAAAAAAAAAAAAAAAAAAAAAAAATCAGGCCTCACCCATGTGTACACACC
This sequence comes from Unio pictorum, assembly GCA_030141615.1. Lineage (NCBI taxonomy): Eukaryota > Metazoa > Mollusca > Bivalvia > Unionida > Unionidae > Unio > Unio pictorum. The sequence continues at coordinate 23,955,127 of JARLTB010000021.1, forward strand.
AGCAAGATACTTACACTCCTCTTCTGACAATCATATACTCATTATTTTTACTATTAAAACGGAAGTGTTATGGGCAACATTCTTTTGCATACCAGGGCCCAGCAATGTGGAAAGAATAAGACACAAAGTGATCCCTTTTAAGAATGTTCTTAAAACATATTTTTTCAACTGCAAGAACAAACTTAAAGACTTAATAATGTGGCCTCCCTTAAATATTTTCAGCATTTTTTTGCATTTTCTAATTTCATGGTGTTTGTTTTGTTTTTTGTTTCTTGTAGTCATATCATTATAGATGTTGCAATGTGCTTAGAGCTTCTAAAGATTAGGCGTTATCTTTATGAGGACTGGGGTTAATGACCTCATGTATCTGCAGACAGTGTAAAGTGTTCAAAGCATATACCTTATAATAAGATTGGGTCATGTCCTCCTGTATCTGAGATTAAGTTCTGCATCTATCAAACAATATAAAGTCCTTCTACTCTTTGAAGTAGGAGAGGTACATACTATTTGATACATTGACCTTTGACCTAGTTATTACATAATATGATTTGTCCCATATCACCCATGTGAAGTTCTCTGAGTGCTGATATGAATGAAACATAACTCATAGCTGAAACAATTCATTTTATTCCCAAAATGTATTTTGGTAGTAGAGCACAAATATGACAACATCAGGAATAGTTCAAAGAACATTACATACACATTAATAAAAGACACAGCTTTGTACCTCCAAAAATTGTTTTTGACTAAGTACACTTGTTACTTGTACAGTCTCGAGATATATAACATTTTATTGAAAAAAATTAAGGTTGGTTATAGGTATAATGGTACCAATTGTACAACCTTCAGGTGGGCGGAGCTTAAGATGTGGGGAACATTACATTCATAAATAACAACACTATCTGTGATTGGTGTATAATGTAAGAGTTGTACTTTCTGTTAGACTTTATATATAATAATAAAAAGTTAAACCTCTTGGTCAGATGTGAGGATGTATTAATTCTTATCTAGACAATAAATGCATTTTTTATGATTTGTTTAAAATGTGGTACACATGGATGAAAATGTGTATTGTGACTAGATAACAATTACCGCTATCTAATTCCAGCAGCTATCTATTAAATGCAATTGAGTACCCCTAGTTTTGTCCTTATGAAATTGACAATCGAACAATGTTCAATACGACTAGTGTGTGACATGCATGCTGAGGTAGGATAGAAAGTATGTTTATTTCACAAAACATGAGCATTGAGGTCTACAGAAAAACAATTGGTATGTGATTCCTTGTACATGTATTGGTAAGGTCTCTGGCGAAGATGCATGTCAAGCGACCAATCAGAAAGCTGATGTATCTTCTCTGAAACTATCAGTGATTAGGGAACACTTGCTGACGTACGCAGTGTAATGAATAATACAAAATTACGATGAATGACGCATGGATATACTCAAGTCGACCCAGGAGCAACATTGAAAACATGTAGTATGTATTAACTACTAAAACCATAGCAATGTGTTAATTCAATGATGGGAGTGGAACGTAACTGCTTGAAATGTGGCTTCAATACCGTGTTTATTCCAGTAAAATCAACAATATAAAACAGTACTTATATTGGAAGAATCACTCCTTAAAGTTGCTTTTTTATTAAGAAAATTTGCCGTTACATATATTTGCTGACTTGGGTACAAGATTAAAACATATGACATGATTAAAATACGATGGTAGCCTATTAGAATAAAAGTTGACATTCGAAACATGCTTCAGATCATGAATAAAAACAACCCATTTTTCAATGAATGCCAGTTTTGATAAAACAAGAAGCAAGAAGTTGTAAGGCATCTAGAAAGAAGATTAAGTGTTGCTTAGACTAAAAAGGAAACGAAATGAGAAAAGTTGAATAGAGAGAACCGAACAAGCTTTTTTTAAATATTATTTCATGAAGTATTATAACGCAAGACTGCTTTTATTAACACCCCACTAGTTTCAATTTGCATGATTAAAGTAGTTATAGCATTGGTAAGACTGCCTTTTTATGAATGTTAACCACTTACAGGTATCGCGCTCACAAAGATCATATATATCATCTTAATAGTATGTGTTAGCCATGTGGACAAGAGCACAATCCTCCATCGCCATAGGTACCCGAAAGCTTCAGTCTAGCGACATTGTTTTGAACATGTAGATATGCATATGAGTTCTACCGTAGATAAGATGATTTTGCTAATTCAGTTTTGCAATACCACAACAACAAAAAAATACAAAAAAAAAAAAGAAAAAAAACCCATTGAAATAGCCATCAGGAGTATAGTTAAAGTTTCTGCTCTGCTTGAATATTATATCGTCGATTAATTTTGATTTTTATGTGAGTGTCTGATACGTAAAAATATATATGCTTACTCAGTGAATGTCAGTAAATAAACTAAAAAATAGTAAGTATTAGTTACTAACATTGTTTAGAAATGGGCAGTCGTATTTGTTTCAGTTGGAAGATATTAATAAACCAGAAGAATTTTTATTAACATTAACCATAGATCACAAACAAAGTTTGTTACAATGTAAGCGGGATATATGGAGCTATTGTTAATGCTTAAGCGTTTTCACGAAGTAATTTTATGTTTAAAATATTTGATAAAAAGGGTTAAAAAGTAGAAAAAAAACCAAAGACATTATTAATATTAAAAGAAAACTAATGAATACAACGAAAAGAAAGGTCACTCAGCAGAGGCGTTGCGATGATATCTTGCGCCCGGGGACGAACTATAAAATTGGCACCCCAGCAATCTTGTGACCGATTTATTACCCTTGTTTACTTATTATAATGTAACATTGTAAGCCTCATTTTGGCGCCCCTGTACCTTGGGCCCCCCCCACCCCCCGCCCCCCAGGTATGCCTCTGTCACTCAGTTACGTGAACGAAGGATTGGAAGATTTGTTTACTTAAGACTTCGGTAATCTCTTTATTCGTCTAATCTTCCTGATGCTGTTTTTAGATAAACAATGAATACGTACACATAAGTTTTTTTTGCCATTCTAATGTGCTGCCAATGTTTACATGAGGTAGAATTATCGGTAAGCAAGTTCTAGAAATTGAACTAATTAAATGGATAACAGTGAGAGCATGTGAACACTCCTTAAAGACAATAGACACACATCACAGTGCGTTAAACAGCTCAGTTCAATACATCAATGTCTTACACATACACCAGCTTGTATAACTCCTGGACAAATACTTTAGACCAGAATGCCTAAATTAGGAACAAGTCTTATCCTTCGATTTATAATTATAGGAAATAATACATAGTTGTGAACAAGTCTTAACCTTCGATTTAAAGTTATAGGAAATAATACTTACATAGTTGTGAACAAGTCTTATCCTTTGATTTAAAGTTATAGGAAATAATACTTACACAGTTGTGAACAAGTTATTTTTTTTAGCTTGGTAAATAAATTTTCACAGCATTTAAATATGTATGGATACCAGTATATATGAAAGAAAAAAAAAACGGAGAAGAATATAAGTAATGACAGACTAAGAATGTTAAGATCGAGAACTGATGACGCACAGACCACTGTACAGAAGCTGTTCTGTGTGCTGGCATGCGAAAATAAATTTAGCATGCTACATGATTTTCCAAATAGTAACATATCTTACCCGGTCACCATTTTTTATGTCATGGCTGCACTTACTTTAGGAAGCAGACATGATAGTATATTACATGGAACAGGATATACATCAACAAGAAATACACCAAAAAAAATATATATAGATGCGCACAAATTGTGTATTTACTATGTCTGATGCTAAGGTACACATAAAAAATGGATACAATCAGTAATAGTCTCAAATAATATTAGATTAGTAAATGAATGGTAACGCCTGCACATATAGACAACCAGAGATTTAGTATGTTGATCGCGGCGCTGAATGCTGGACAAACCACCGTCAGATCATCACCAAGCTCAACATTCGCAATTAGCCAAAATGACGTCCTCAGAAAAAGAAGGATTCTAAACGACTGATCATCACCAAACTTAAACGCACCAGTACCAACCAGTCTCTCATGAATGCCATGGAAGAACGCCTGAAATCCACCCCTCTCGACAATCAGGATGTGGAGACCGACTGTGCGACATTCGGAGAGCTGGTCTACAGCACAGCTTCGGAAATCCTAGGAACTTCAACCAGAAAGCATCAAGACTGGTTTGATGAGAACTGCAACGATATCAAGTAGTTGATGAATGAGAAACACCGCATCCTTCAAACCTACCTTAACAACCCCAAGTCCACCTCTAGGAATGATGCGTACAACAACATACACAGAGCTGTATAGCAGAAGCCGCTTCAGATGCGGGACATATGGCTGAGCAACATAGCTGATGAGATCCAGTGCTATGCATACCAGCATGATGTTGTAAGGCCCCTTTTGGTCCTTAAGGGTGCTACATATATGTGTACATAGGAAAAGAGAGTGACGTGTTATAGAAGGTCAAACGTTTGAGGTTGGGGCGATGGAAGAGGGCTTATATCATCAACATAAAAGCGAGAACAGTTTGACAATGTTTAATGAATTTTAAAATTAAATAAATAAATAGGAATTACCTATAGTTGTAGTGAACAACCAGATTCTGTAATTATAATATAACAGACTGTATGGGGGGGGGGGGGCTGTCAGGTTTGGTGGGAGACAACTGTTACAATCTATTTTTGATGGAACAAATCTTTTATTCTTGTTTATTCAATGTTGTAATATGCTATTCTTAAATATCCAAATGTACTCGCTCGACGCTTTGCTCTGACACTTCGAATTCTGGCGCTGACTGTACTCGTCAGTTGTCTGCTCTAGTGTTGTTCCGATTTCATCGATTATAATCGATCATCAGTTGGTTGAGCAGATAATCGATTGGGAACTCCATAATCGATTGTGTGTAAAGGGAGACTACTTTTTAGGTGTATGCAAAGCACAAAGGTTAGTAAAACTTCCAGCCACTAAAGTTGATTGGAAATTTATTAATTCCCATCACAACTACAAATATGAAACCTTATGATTCATAATTAGGAACATATAGCCATTATTACATGGTCAAGTTGCTAAAGTGTTGAGTTAATACATTTAAACACATTTTGTTGATTTGTTTCAGTCAAATTGCAACATCTTTTGTAGTATTTATAAACAATGACAAACAAGAAAAACATGTCATTCTAAATTTTAAATTATAGACACATCACATGTGAACGAAAGAATTTCGGAGGACTGTAGCAGTATTTCAGTTACATATGACTGATCAGCCATAAAAAGTGGCTTTCATTTAACAAAGTTGTAGAACAAAAGTAACACGTAATGTAATAATTATTGTCAGGTTAAAGTATACATGTCATTAAAAGAGATTACTCCTGTACCTTTGTAAATATATTGAACTCTTTATCAAAGATATAACTGTTTAACAAAAATTAAAATTTGCTCTTAGTAACCGATTATAATCGATGATCAGTTGGTTAAGGGAAACCGATTATCGATTATGAATTTCTGACCGATTTCCATCACTAGTCTGCTCTACAATGACAGCACTCCCATATTTATAACCTTCCCCCAGACACCACATGAGACAATTTAGCCAATCGCAGAATGCATGGTAATCCATGTAACCAATCAGTGTCTTGTATGGTGTGCCATGCATTGCATTGTAAACGATACAGTTTTGTATGCTATACAATGTCAACATTATAAACACATAAATTACGTTATAATAAGTATTTGAATGCAGTAGGGCTTGTCTATGAAACGAATAAGAATAGTTTATGTGCTCATGTTTATGTGAAATCAAACTTTATGATGATAACTTAAGTCTTGAATAACTGAGTCGATTCATATAGACGCGGGTTCTGCACTCTATGCAGACGACAGCTATTGTCACATCAAAACATGAATTGCATACATCGATACAAAGGTATTGCAATGATGTTATCACTAAAACATGCAAATTACTTTATTAGTAGTACCCTACTGTCATTAGAGAAAATAATCGCAAATGGCAGAATATAGAATCTCCAAATACGAAACTCATGCAAATCCAAAATGGCGGACATCGTGATACAGTGATATACGTGGACTTTTCCCGTCATGATTTTGTATGTATTTTACATAAATTACAAATAATAATAGTATAAAAGCATAATCTTTGTATCAGATAAGCTAAATAGTACGCTCTGAAAACACTTTATGACAGACCTTCAAAGATGTTTTACTGAAATGACCTCTACCTCGAAATTAGGTTACACATGGTAAGATGCGTTGCCAGGATTGACTGTTAGTTTGACAGTCCATATATACATGGTCATTACAATATGAAGAACTTATACAATGCCATGAAAGAAATGTATGGACCTACATTCTCTTTCTCAGCGCATACGGGAACATATTAATTACTGACAAAGAGAGAATTCTTCAACGATGGGCCGAAAACTTTTACAGCGTCCTGAATCGCCCCTCATCCAACAATCATGAAGCCATCAGTCGTCTCCCCTAATTACCCATGAACAAAGCACTTAATGACCCTCCAACCTTATTGGAGACACAGAAAGCGATACGTCTGCTCTCCAGTGGCAAAGCACCTGTTTCAGACTCCATCCCAGTTGATGTCAACAAGGAAGGGGGCACCGCCCTGATAGAAAGGCTCTACCAACTGTTTTTATTGATGTGTCGGCAAGAGACGGATCGCCAGGAATTCAAAAAAGTTACTCTAATCCACCTGTATAAATGAAAAGGGAACCACCGGGCCTGTGACAACCACTCTTAATTGCAGGAAAGATAATGTCCAGAATCCTACTAACCACCTCACTACACAACTTGACCAGGGACTACCGCCAGAAAGCCAGAGTGGATTCCGAAAAGAACGTGGCATGTTGTTTACTGTCAGGCAGCTACAAGAGAAATGTCACAAGCAAACCGACCTTTTCTCCATATTCATCGACTTGACAAAGGCCTTTGATACTGTAAGCAGGGAAGGCTTGTGGAAGGTAATGGCCAAATATGGATGCCCAAGAAAATGTATATACATGGTGCATAATTTTAATGATGGCATGCAGGCACAAGTCCAGGACAATGGTGAGAGACATCTGAGCCACTTCTCGTTGCCAATGGTATAAAGTAAGGGTTGTGTGCTGGCAACGACACTTTTCAGTTTATTTATCACTGCCATGCTGAATAATGCTTTTATAGACAGAGGTTTTGGAGTCAGCATCATATACTGTACAGATGGAACACTGTCCATCCCCTGGATGCTTCAAGCGAAAGTCAAGGTTATGACAGACACCATCAGGGAATTATTATTTGATGATTACTGCGCCCTCAATGCTGACACAAAATCCTACCTGTAATGCTGCTTTAACAAGATCTCCAGCTCCTCCACAAGCTTTTGTCTCACCGTCAGTACCAAGAATACTGAAGTCTTGCATCAGCCGGTTGTGGAAAGCCCTATGTTGAGTCTAACATCACGGCCAAAAAACTCAACGTATTGAACCGCCTCACATACCTTGGCAGCACACTGTCCCAGAGCGTCACTATTGATGACGAGGTGAACCTTCTCATTTCCAGAGCCAGCGCTACGTTCGGAAGATTGTATGCCAACGTCTGGAATAGAAGAGAGATCATGGTCCAGACCAAACTAAAGGTCTACAGGGCAGTTGTGCTCCCCACACTACTTTACACATGCGAAACATGAACGCTGTACCAACGCCACGCCAGAAAGCTGGACCACTTTCACACCACAAGTCTCGGGACAATCATCAACATCAAGTGACAGGACAAGGTTTCAGACACTCAGGTACTCACCCAAGCAAGTATCCCCAGCATCTTCGTCATCCTGATGCAGTGCTAGCTACGTTGGGCGGGGCATACTGTATGCATGCCAGACCACCGGCTGCCTAAGAGACTCTTCTATGGCGAGCTACAGAAAGGACAGCGATCCCATAAAAGTCAGAAGAAACGCTTCGAAGACAATCTGAAAGCTGCATTGAAAGCATTCAACATAAACCCTGATTCGTGGGTGCAAACAGCAAGCGATAGAGTCACTTGGTGTTCCTCTGTGCACAAATGCTCCAAGTTGTGCGAATCTAGCAGGACAGCAGCTGAAGAGATGAAGTGGCAAGCCAGAAAAGCACTTGCCATCAACCCTTCTGGAAATGTCCCACTCATCCCCTGTCCCTATAGTGCCAACGAACTGTCCGTGCAAGGGTTGGCCTTATCAGCCACCTGCGCACGCACAGAACTATACCAGCCACTCCATCCCTCGGATGACTAGAGATGTCTTAGTCGAATCGACGGACGAACAACAATATTGTAAAGCGATGTGGGCTTCTAAAGCTTAGAAGCTGTGCTAAGTTCATATGATTATTATTATTATTATTATTATTATTATTATTATTATTATTATTATTATTATTATTATTATATTGCGTCGTAGGTCAAGTGGGTATTTATATGTAAAGGGGTCATGGTAAACAATTATTCGTTTTTGTTTCCTATCAGTCTTGGGAATCTATGATCGAGTTTATTGTTGTGTTCAAATATAATTTGAGCGGAATTATTTATTGCATATATTTATTGGAATTGTTCATCGACTTTGTCTACATTATTATTATTGAAAATTATTGATAGAGACATTAAGGTTTATTTCTGATTTAATTCATAACTGTAAGTTTCTCTTTATTTTTCCCTTTGTAACTTTGTGACATAAATTATTGGTTAATTTTATTGAACTTTTTTTTTATCCGCTCCTGTCTGTTTTATATTTTAAGACCTAGAGCCGTGACAAACATCATTATATTGATCAACCCAATAGAAATGAAACTAATACAAACAATATAATTATCACAATCAAAAACTGGCACGAAAATTTTGAAAGTTAATTGTGTAATATATAATTCTAGGAAAGCAATATTTCTATTATACAAAGCGATAAAATGGATATACATAGGCAATTATGTCAAAGTGGGCTGTTGCTGCCTTCTTAAGACAATAAGATCGACGACATTTGTATTGACAAACCACTTGTTTTGAGGAAAAGTCTACAAACAATTGGCATTGCGATAAAACAAAATGTTGTATTAGTGAAATGTAGGCGAAGGTAAAACTTTGAGTGAAATAAAAGATTTCGCTCGGGGAGAAACAAACAAATAAACCAAGAAGCAAACAAGCAACAAAAAAGAGGTAAAAGGCGTCGAGTAGGCTACAATGGACGAATTGCATAAGCTACTCATAGTAAAATACCTTCAACACCGTCTAACAGCTGAAAAAAATAGATCTGATATGGACTGCTGCTTTGGTTGTGAAAAATCTTGTTAAATTTAATAAAGGGTATAAATATTTTCTAAGCATTATTGATACATTTAGTAAAAACGTCTCAAATATTGCAATTCATCATAAAACTGGTACTGATAACATGAGTGTTTTTAAAACAAAGACATGAACGTGAGAAGTCTGAGACATTAAGGGTCGACAAGGGCAATATTATTTATTATGGGGAACAAAGGCTGGATGAATACATGCAACAGGCAAATGAAAACATTGCAAAGGGCAAAACTTGTAAAGATTGTACAACTGTTGTCGAAATAATTTACAGAAAAAGGAAATTTATAATATGGAAATACATGTACTCAAATCAATTACGGGATAAAGTACCTATACATATGTTGATGTCCAGTTTAACGGTTAATTTTTTTCTTCAGTTATTAATGTATAAATTGCCGTTTGTCAACGTAACTTCATCTTAGACTCGAGCTGAACTGATGAAAACATAGGATCAGGTTATTGGTGAGATAAACGTGATTCACGATTACTTAAAGAAGCAAACAGTAGGGGAAAAAATGCTCGATGCAATTATTGCATTTTTCAGTAAGTAGAACCTGCGAGTGCTGATAAATAAAGTTTAGATTTTGTCACCGAAGCATACAAAACAATTCTTCCAGAGTGAGTGAGTGTCAAGGATAAAACGTTTCCTGACGGTTATAACAGGTTATCGAGTATAAGAAGTCAATTTGATGTTTTTATCTACCTGTACAATGCACTATCCATGACAAAAAAACAACAACAACAAAAAAAACACGTTTAAGGCACACATTGGGAAATCTGAAAGGTTTTGAATTGGTATACAAGTACGCCTAGAAAAAAGAAGAACATAAAAGAAACAAGCAAAATGAGCAAAGGCAGAATGCAGAAGATACCGAAGAACCACAGAAAAAAAGAGAAAATTTAAAAGCCCAGAGCAGTGTAGGGATACTGACACAAAAGCAACAGGAACCAGCTTTAAGTAATTAACAAAGCATGTCACAATTAGTGGGAAAGATTAACGTAAAGGAATCACTGAAATAGAAACCGATAAGGAAATATAAAATCTGGATTATTTATCAGCATATGGAGCATTGCCATTAGATGATTATACAGTGCTTCATCAATACCTAATCAGTTCCAGTGCTTAGTGATGTTAATATCAATCGCAGTCTTGTTAACAGGGTGATTTTTGTAAAATCTGAGCACATATACCAGCATCTCAGTAACCAATTATACTCTTATTCGACTTAAAATCCGCACAGGACATTAGCGACTATTTCATCGTGAGATATGCGACTCCGATTTTGGGTCACGGTATCAAGTACGCAGTAGCTGTCACCGTTGAATTTATGAAGATATACGGTACCCGACGTTTGTGACAAAGACAAAACGGATTACAAATCGGTTTGACCAGGTGCGAAAGATATTCAGTGGTTTCAAAAAGTGATTATACCAGAGAAGGTTCTGATTGGGTTTTGATCGTTATCATCAACGCGAATCTTAAAGTGTCGCTGGATAACCCTCGATTGGAGGTGGAACAGCTTCGTCATTACATGCGAAGATTAGGAAATAAAAAACAAAACAACATCCAGATCTGCGTAAAAAAAAAACGTGAAGAAAAACGACACAAAATGTTTCATATAGGCTGTGTTATACGCTTTGTATCCTGCTAAAACTACCAATCCTAACCGGCTGGTAACTATTAACCCTATCAGGACTTGTTAAACTTAGCCGGAAAGACTTTCAATTGCAACTCGTTAGCATACCTGTGTTGGAAAAGCTCGATAACATATCCGAAAACTACTTAAACGTTCATGAAAAGGATGACGTAGTTTATCCGTTGCTGATATAACAATTGTGTCAGATATCTCCATCGATTTACTTTTTGTCGGATAGGATAACAAATGACATTCTTGATAAATACTTCTCAAGATTGATGAACCGTTAATGCGATACAATATTATTGTAGACGATGCCTACACGGATGTTCAGATGTTTAGCGATTGGATGCTCATAAACTGGACTGCGAGCAAAACATTTTTTCGATGATGCCAGATAAAAATAAAAATGAATACAGGCTAGACATTACAAAATTTGCAGAAGAAAAAAAAAAGCCCTCATATTCCAGCTGTGATTTATGCGGATTTTGAGTCGTGATTGATACCAATAGCTGAAGTCCATCGTTCACGAGAAAATACCATGAACATGGTAAATCAGAGGCGTAGCTAAGGGGGGGGGGGCGGGGGTACATATGTCCCCGGGCGCCAAGGTACAGGGGCGCCAAAATGAGGCTTGCAACGTTACATTATAATAAGTAAACAAGGGTAATAAATCGGTCATTAGATCGCTGGGGCGCCAATTTTATAGTTCGTCCCCGGGCACAAAATACCATCGCTACGCCTCTGTGGTAATTGCGCGCGGTTTCGCTTATAAAGTCGTACACGAAGCGCGGTTATATCACGGCACCGATTGTTTAAAAAAAAAAAAAAAATCAATATGTTACTGAGAAGCTGTGGCATTTGACATCGTTAATAATCTAATGATGTTGACAGGCGATGATAAACTGGATTTTGCAAACATAGTCGATTGTCACATTTGCAGAAGACTATTGAATGATACCGCTGATAACAGAAGGAGTCGTGTGCGAGATCACGATCTATCCACATCTAAATATCGAGAAACCGCAAATGGCTGTTGTAGTTTACATCTGCGACGACCAGAACTTGCTCCATTCATGTTTCATAATTTTTGCGGATACAATTTTCATTTGATCATCAATTGTTTTGAAAAGTATCAACAAAAATATTACTTATATTCCAAAAAACTTAGAAATATACGTTATTTTATCTTGCCAGATTAAGATTCAGAGATAGTTTTTAATTGGTGAATGCTGTCTCGATGAACTCGCAATACCTCTAAAGCATTTAATCATACACGATAGCAATTCACAGATGATGTTGATTTTGTTACTTATAAATGAGTTTGTTACTTGTAAATGAGTACATGAACGATTCGGTGAAGTTCGTGGTGACGTCGCTGCCTGATAAATAATCTCTTCACATCCCACCGCTATGCAGAAAAATAACAAACCTCGATTACGAACATGAAAATCGTTCTTGCAATCGTTTCGAGTTTTAAAAATCTTGGCAAGTATCACGATTTATACTTGAGCACGGTTGTGTTATCTTTGCTCGCTGACCGTTTTTCGAAAATTTCAGAGATGCCTATGAACGTCATTATAACTTTTGATCCGGAATGGTATTACATGTCGCCATGTTTTTCGTGGTATGCCGCGTGGAAAATCAGCCGCATAAAGTGCCAGTTACTGACGAACGTCATGTTTCACTTTATCGAAAAAGTATCCTCGGAGGCAATCGGAAATAACGCATAAACATTCACGTGCGGACGACAAGTTCGTGTCAAATTATAATCCCCGCGAGGAATCAATACTCATATTTTATTTCAACTCTAATAATCTATTTGGTAAGCAATATCACAACTAACTGATGCCAGTTGGTGAATCGAGATCATGTCACACAACCACTGCTGGGTTCTGACGATTATCCCGAAACATTATGAAAGTAGATCTCAAGTTTCCACCGGTCGCTATAAAAATCTGAAGTATTATACCGATCTTGGGAATGCGATTCATTTACATTCATTACGTTTCAAAATTCAAACAACCTTGTGTCGAGACGTATATCAAGTTTAATACCTCCACAAGACTCACAAAAACAAAGCCAAAGACTCCGAAGAAAAAAAATCAAACTGATAAACAATGTGTGTTAACGTCGAGCTGGTAAAAGATGGATGTACCTCGTCGGGAAAAACTCTTATCATCACCGTGTTTCGTTAGTATGAAAATAGTTGATGATAACCAACGGACGATTATAAAACCTGATAAACCAAAAATTGCGGATTTACAGTGCTCGAGTTATTAAAGTTAGCAATGTACGAATTTCATGATGGTTTGATATTTTTTTAATTTAATTTAATTTTTATAAAAAAAAAGTAATCGAGCAAAACGACTTTTCATGGATACGGATAGTCTCCCTAAAGAAGCAGGGTAATGTCTGACTCGCAGGAAATTTTGAACTTTTGATTATCTTGAGAATAGTTAATTTTGTGATCTGATTATTAAAAAGGTTATTTGAAAACGTAAGGATGAGATGTCCTCTATACCACTGGCGGAATTTGTCAGATTACGAAGCTAGATGTAGTTGATAAAAGTCTTCAGTGTGATCGTAAAAAGAGCTAAAGAAATATAAAAAAAATGTTCTTTAAAAAAAAAAGAGTTGCTCATGACGATTACTTCACGGCGTTGTCACATTAAAATTAACATGAACACTATTAGATCAATAAATCACACGATCTATAAAAGTGCGCGCAATAAAAACTGAACTGAGTTTTTACGATGATAAACGATACGTGTTTGTTGGATGATGAATTATCATCGATAGCTCACATACACCTTGATGTCACAAGCGAAAGAGTAACCGGCGTCGATGATTTTATTCACCGAATTAAGATTATACTAATGATGAGTCCAAATGACGAGTCAATATCGTAATAAATAGAAGCTCATTGAGTCAATATGATGAGTCAATATCGTAATAAATAGAAGCTGAGTAAGTCTTCAATCAATCAATCTGGCGTCGCAGATTTAAACAGTTTATTGTTACTGGCACCCCATATCTGATTGGATAATGTTGCCATAGTTAAAACCTTTCTTTGGTTAGTCCGAATGTAATGTAAAAACAGGACGATGTAATTTTAAATAACCCGTCATTATAATCTTCTACTACATACAACAATAAGTTGTTTCCAATGATAGTATGCATATGTAGTTGTGTATCAAGTATAAATAATTTATTTCTATTTCGATAGATATTTTATTTAATTTAATATAAACTATAATAATAAATTATCTACTATTGTAGCGCGGGATGTTCCTAGAGATCTGCTACTTATACATGTTATATATAAACTTTAGCTTGCCAATATGTTTCAGCATAAATAAATTTTAAAAATCCCAAAACTTTACTGGTTAAAACAGCATATTTGATCTCGTAATTCAAAACCTCAGTCACGCATTGCTTGGAAAATTGTGAAAATACTGAGTCATTCATCAATACTATAAAATACATCCGTTGTTTACTGGATAAAAGTAATAACGTGGCCTTTGTCCGCTGCTAGTTTCAAACAAAAGCTACCAAGAAAATTGCTGCTGAAATTTATATTATGAGGTCGTCAGTATGATGTTGCTTTAACCTAATAATTATTCTTTATTAGTAAAACAAGTGAACTATCACGCTATGACGTCATTAAACGAAAGTGCGTCATATTGCGACGTCACAGTAATCATTATGACACTTAAGAAGCGTTGGATACAGTACAACAATTACAAATTTGAAACATTTGATAAAATGTAAACTTTTTTCTTCAATTACTCTGAAATATGTTATGTTTATTGTATACCTGAAACCTATTATTAATTGCAATATTTTGATGGCTTTTAAAGGTTGCAAATAGATTATCTAGTTAGCCGATGAGAACTTTATGATTTAAAACCAGTCCGTCGTCCATGTGTTTGAAACGCATGAAACCGACTCCCACGTGATCTTGATTTGAAATTTTTACTGCAATATTTTAATAATTTGCAACAAAAAGTAGGTATTGAGGTAGTACAGATAGCTATGACAGCTAAAGTATCGCCCAAAACAGGTAAAGAATGCAACAAAATTGGTTGTTTTATTTAAATGCCCATCACCCACGATCCCATACTGCAACGTGTTCCGCCATCTTGTTTATTTTCATTCGTCGGCTTAAGGTATTATTATTTTCAGCAATCTATTTCTTTAAAATTTCAAACGTGTCGCCGATTCCCCTATCAAGGGGTTTAGTCAGCAGACATTGGGCGAATCGCAAGTAAACACGTCAAAGTGGCCGTCACCGATAAGGGTCAGTCAAGTCCTGGGCGAGATCGCCAGCGCACGGTCACTTCAAACCAGTGGAACAGCATGAATCATGTGAATGGCAAGAGAGAAGATGAGGAAATGGACACTTCTACAAAAGAGGGTCTGCAGTCACATTATCACACTTGTAATGCATAAGAAAAAGTTTGTGATGTTATATATAATGATAATTTACAAAATGTCTGTGGCACATCATTTGTCCTGCAAAATTGTTCCCTGCACCCCCACCCCCAGTTAAGTTATTTATGCAAAATGAACAATAACTTAACGGCAAAAGTAATGCACAGGTCGGTTGGGAAATAGTACTCTTGAGTGTGAGGAAGTGTCCCGTTTTATTCAATTAAGTATCCTGAAACCACATTCACTTGATTCTGGGGAAAACTAACTATAACACCTCCCCAGGTAAGTTATGCAAGGTATACCAGAGTGCTATGGTGTGATGAATATTAAAACTTGCAGTCACTGAGTATGGAAATAAAAACACAGACCTTGAAGATGCTATATAAGTCTGTCGTTTTACTATAAAATGCATTTAATTTCCAGGTTAAATGACTGGGAAATTAATGATAAGCAGACACCATGTAGATTTCAGGTTATGCAAGGGGTGCTACTCTGATATGGTATTACTCAAAACTATTATGGCATATACTTCTCCCAGCGTTGGGAACTTTGTTGCACAGTGTAAAATCAGCTTGAAAAATGGATGCTATTTCCATAGCACTAATTGTGCCAGCCAGCAGAAACTTAGAGAGAATTAACAACTGAGAAGTTTTGGGGAATTTTCGCTGAGAACGGACCACTAAGATAAGCACGAAAGTACACTGAGCTCAGACTGATAGATAACTTGGGTTGTTTGAATGAAAAGTAATAAATTGTTTACAGCAAATTTTTTATTGTCAATATCTGTCAATTGTGAAAGCCACCAGAAAACATCTACTGCCCATACTTCATATTTTGACCATATTTGCTACCATAGATTAAATCTCTTGGTACTTGCCAAAGATCATGTGATTTGGCTCTTGCGTAACATCATTTGCCACTATCAGATGACAGACTGGTTAAGTGATTTGGTATTGATTTTGTCTGACAGCATGGGGTTGGGCCATTATTTGCAAACTGATAGTTATGGGTGTATTTTTAAAAGTGTATTCATCATCAATCCAGAAATTTTCCTGAAATAAACTGGTGATGCAGAACTAGTAACATATTGTAGTGTATATTATAAAATAAGTACATTATTGGTGGTGCACCCAAAAAAATACAGAAAAATCAGAATACGATGTTTCCATGAAATGTACACTATCATAGAGACCTACAATAAATGACTTGCAGGTCACAATTTGAACCCTTGATCATTCCATTATAACTTTTCAATAAAATCTACACCGTTAAAAAAAAAGACATCACAGACCTTTCCCACATAATACATCATTTAAGTACCTTACTGATTTTAAATAGTCACTTTTAATCAAAGTTTATCCTTTGCATCCTGTTTTATAAATTTTAGAAGACTGCCCATCATTAAAGTTAGGATCTACATCAAAATGAATGTGATTAGATCATTATTGGTTGGCTATTTTATGAAGTATTTTCAAATGTTGGTATCAGTTGCTAAATGTTGGCGTAACTTGACAACTTAACAGTCTCAGTCTTTTTGATTGTTTCTTTTAAGAAATGTTAAAGGGTCAGGAGCTCTTCGAATCATGTACATTATTACAAATGAACAGATTAGTTGAAAAAATGTACAAAATTTTATTTTCCAAATGATACCGAAAGAAAATAAACTTATCTTCACTTTTAATTTTAATTGCTGTCTTTGTTTTTGCTATATAGTCAGTGTCATATCCCAAGGCTATTCATACTCCATTGAAAAATAGAAAGTTAATAATAGCAATTTTGAGGAGGAGAATAAATATTCTTAAGTTATAAGTAATTTTAAGCATACGTTTTCACTACTAATGAAGACTCCCATATATGAGCTCATGACTAAAAAGCAAACAACTCTTGAGATTTAAGATTTGACTCAAGGTTTTTATTTTGACTTGTGAGATTATCACTAGTGAAATGACTATTAAGTTTTAAATCACTTGAGAACCCTGTATGTGTATGTATATATTGTTATTCAGTTAAGAGATTTCTTTCAGTTTGTCTCCAAAGATTATAACCAAGGTCCAAAGAACGAGGACTATAATGAATAATGCATTGTGGTAAATTATTTTCATGAACTAATTTAACTGCATATTGTTGGAGTTGTTTCTGGCTAATTTCAGATTAGCAAATTTTTACTGAAACTCCAGGCCACACAAATTTGTGGATCAGTAAAAAGTCTTGCTGGTTACTATCAGGAAAGTTTACCAAACATATCTAATGAAAAGAAATACATTCTTTTCTTTTTTGTTGTTGATTTATTGATTGGTTTGTGTCATCTAAGACCACCTGCTTGAAGAAGTACTATGAATGCTTTAGGTCTGCAGATGTTTACAATTAGGATAAGTCTATCAATATTTATCATACCATACACTTTAGCCAACTAATTGTCAGCCCAGAGCTTGTTTGACAAAATTCTAACCTATATCACTTACTATCAATTCACTTATGTTCTTTGGTATTGCATCAGTTTTATTTGAATCTCAATAAAGAAAACCATTCTTCATCTGGAAATGTGTTTCATTGATGTGGAAAGTAATTTGTGCTGTAATGACACAGACTGAAAGTCAGTTTGTCACTGTGCACTGAGGTTAAGACAGTGTAGAGACAACATAGCTGATCTTGAAGAGGCACAAAAAATGGTGAGGCATAAATCTTGCTGGTGACATTGGGCAGGGTAGTTCATTCATCTACATAAAAGAAATGTGAAGAGAATGCTTGCATACAGAAATACAAGAATGCTTGGCTCAGTTAACTTTACATAGGGTCTGTATACATTTTGTATGAATATCCTGTGAATCAGTGAAAAGAAATTTAAAACCCTGACCTGTCTTGTGATAATCTTTTTAAAGCTGTCAGCATGTTTAGCAGTTATAATACTTAATAGCTGACCTTTTATTTTAAATGGAAACTATTTTACTAATGTAGGTACTTAATTTCATATAAATGAACATCAAAAAGCCACAATATGTTAACAAGATCAATAGTAAGATAAATTGTTGTTTGTAGGGTATTAATGTTTTTAATAAAATTTATATTTTCACTTTACTTTCATACTTAATTTGTGATTTGAAAATAAGATTATTTTTAGGTATATTTTTTATATAAACAAAATGATTTAAAAAAAGATACAGCAATGCTAGTCTGGACTACTGAGTATTGGTAAAGGTGAATAATTATTTGTTTACTTTTAGAGCAATTATTAAGAATTTCAAAGAAAGAAGCATTGATAGTATCTTATTTGAAGGAGAATCTAATGTAATTAGTTGTGCACTTTTATGTTGTTGAGACACAACAAAACTGCCATCATCAGCTTCTTGTGAATTGCTTTGGACCCATAAATCAATTCTTTATGAGTAGAATCTGCTGTATTCTGAACTGGAAATTATAATAAACAAATAGAATTGAAAATATGTACATATATTTATGGTGATGATACCCTGCCAATTATTTAGCTATAATCTGTGTTTCCCTTTACCCTCATTTACGCATGACACCCACAGAGTTTTAATTTTACCCGCTGATCTGATACCATAACTTTGTCTTTTAAAAAAACTTTGACCCTTAATTTTGACAGTAAGTTTTTTTTTTAAACTCTCTATCTAACACCCCCAGGGGAACTATAATAGTTAAACATTGGGAACTGGGTACCAGGAGATGCATTGGCCAGTGCATTATATTTGCATCCATTTACTGGGTTTTTGTTTTTGTGAAGCACATGATTCCAAATGTTATTCATACCTTTGGAGTATGAATAGACAAAATCTTTTTGCTGAAAACTAAAAGTAATAAAAATAATAGTATTATAATTTGTATGTATAGGTTGAAAGTTTGTGTCTTGCTATTAATATTATAAGTTTTCATTTTATTTTGAATTCAGATGACGACGGGCAAGATGGTGGGGGCGATATCACTGTTCCAGTAAATGGCGAGTTGACGAATATAGGAGGAGCAAATCAGAATGATGAGGAGATGGAAGAAGGTAGTCTGAATGAACACAGTATGATAGGCAGATACATGCAGCATATTTGTGCCTGTTGAATTGGGTCCCTAGTGTTTAAGAGTGCTGTCCAAAAGTTATCTTTACCCCATCACCTTTTCATAGCTTGGGTATTGAGTAATCAGACTCAGTTTCATGTGGCCTAAATTTTTGGCCTTCTCTGTTGCTCTTGAATAGAAATATTTCTCACGCGCTTTTGCCTTTAATAAAAAGGTATTTTTCTTAGTAACATTTATTGTTATTCCTTTTAATGGTCGTAATGTTAAATTTTATCAAAAAGTTTTTGATTTAAAAAACAGCCATGTCAGATGGTTTTAAAAATTGTCATATGTTATATGTTAGTAATATTTTGTACACCATTGCACAAATCCCTGCAAAAATTGAATGCCTACCTCATTACAGTTGTGAAAATCACACAAATGATTTTCCACTTAACTAACCACAGATGTAATATTTTATTAGTAAACTGAATCTGATTGTTTTAGCTCTTAATTTATAGATTAACTATCAAAATCAGTTTCTTAAGTGAAGTTTTTCAATATAGTAAAGTAACACTAACGTTAGTAGAACTCATAGTAGGTACAGTAATGCTTATGCTTTATCTATTCACAGCACTTGACATAAAGGCTACAGTCAAGCCACGCCAGTGTTTCCTTGACCATCATTTGTGCATCATAGATCCTCCCAATTTTTAATTAGACCCTCAGTTTTAACAGCAGGGTGGTTTTTTTTAATACTTGATCTAACGCCAAGAGGAGTTTTTGGCTCTCAGTCTTGCACCCCATGTGGATAAACTGCACATCAGCATGCAGCACCCATTTTAGCTTTTGCTTTGCAACAATTACTATCAATTGACACACAATTGCTTTTCATTAAATCAGGTAATGATAAAATTAGTTGTAAAGAGGTCAGGGATATTACTTCTGAAAATGGGGTAGGATTTCAGTTTAACATTAAATCTAATAAAGTAGTAGTCGGTATGACCAAATGGGTCTCAGTGTTAAGACATAGACCAGTAGTGGTGCAATTGTTTTCCATGCATGTATCATGGATATGGCCCATGTGTAGAAGGGATTCTGTGCAACAATCTCTATCCATGCTAGACAGCAACTCTGTGCAAAGTTGGTACTGGAGACATTGCAGTTGGCTATGATCATTCATGTCCTCATACATCCTGCAGTAGCTGAGGCATTCCATTGATGGTCCCTGTCAATTTATGTGCAACATTCAGTTATATATGCCAAGTTTAAACAGGTAGCTTCAAGCAAGTATTAATTAATGATTCATATAATAAAATAAGTGATCAATGCTTAGCTCACCTGGCAAAAGGCCAGCAGAGATCATAGTCTGGCCCACCATCTACTTTCCATTGTGTGTCTGCTAACACTTGTCAGCACTATGGAAGCTTCATTTCTGATCAGATTTGATAGGGAAGCCTTCATTATCAAGACCTTGGATGAGTTTAATCTTGAGCAACATCCATACATATTGACAGGTGTGACCTTGCATCTCATTGGCTGAGCTTCTCAACACTAGCAGCAGTAGTTCTGGTCAGATTGATGTTGTAGTTTATATCATTAACAGATGAGTGATATCTACATATATTACTGAGTCAATTTTGGATATATTGGCTAAGTCTGTGAACACTCCAGAGACCATATTTCTAATCAGATTTGATGAGTAAGCTTATATCATTGAGAGTTGGTGAGTTTCATTATCAGTGACATCCACATCGATTAACGAGGTGATTACTTCTGATCAGGTATTTAGAAGTGTTGTCAATGTTTTATCTCTTGGGAGCCATTTTCAGTATTAAAATGTAAAAATTCTTGAGTGCCCACAGAGTGACATGCCTTAGATACAGTATGTAAGCATATATCACAACTCATATGAGTTCAGTTATGAGTGGAATCCATGTTTATTATTGAGATTTAGCGTACAGTTGGTTGTGCTTGTGAACACTTAAGAAACTATATTTCTGATCAGATGTGGTATGTAAGTTGGTATCAGGGGCTTAGATGCATTTGGTTAGGAGTGAAATCCAGACATATTAATGAAATGTTTTTGCATCTAGTTTGAAACTTGCATCAAGAAAGTTTTTCAAAGGTGTGTTTATAATATATTGTACTTTAAAAACCCAAAATGGCTGATTCCCATTGGGGTTCATCGTCAAATACTGGCTGATGAATGTAATGAAGGCATTTTATTGTTAAAATTAGGAATGTATCAAATGGAACTGGAAATGTGTTCATGGAGATAAAACATCATGATAAAGTTAATAAACATCAGCTTGTTTTTTTATTATCAACAACTCTGCTTGAACTTAATGATGTTTATAAATTCCAGATAGAACCTTGATGTAAATCAATTAAAGTTTGATTTACTAAATTTTTTGTGTGGAAATAAATCTACATCTTTCAGTTACTGGTGTTGTTGGTGATTTATTACACACATTTTTTCCAGACAGCAAAATTGCTAAGAATTGTGTGCTAGAACGAAAACAGTTCAGTCAAAAATAATGATTGAGAAAAACAAGGTGTTGAAAAATCTCCAATAAACAACCTATGTCTGAGCATGTGTTGCACTCTTGCACCTTATAAATGGGCACCTAGATAGAACAGGGTGCCTGTTCATATGGTGCAAAAGTGCAACACGTGCATCTGACACTAAAACACTAAAAAATTAAGTTGCTGGCCTACTTTATTGATGATTGTAGATGTAAATAGTTACATATGCATTAAAGTTTTAAAAATCGATATTTTTTTCTCCTGAAAATCAGCATCATAAGTAGTCATTTTTATGCTCAGGGTTGGCTGCTATGTTCTTGTGAACAACTTGCCCACCATCTCTTTGGTTGTTTTTGGGAGAACTGAGTGTGAGAGATAGTGTAAAAGCTCCAAAATATTATGATTGGATAAGTATTGCAAGTAAAAGAAAATCATTTATGCCATGCACTAAGGCTGAGGTTAAAGTTGTTCTGGCTGAAAGAACAAAACCAGTTTCCACACAACACAAATTGTGCATGATATGCCATTACAAAGAATTATGGATGGCTTGCAATTGAGGTGGAGACAAACCAGGGCATGAATTTAACACAAATTTCTTGGTAGCCAGAAGGACTAGTGTAGTGAGAAATGTACTAGTCCTGCCAAACATTTACTAGTCCTGTCCACAAAACTATGTCACATACTTGTATTGAGATTAACAACAATTTTCTTTCATAAATAGCATTATCATATGAAATGCAGAGGTACAGAAGTATAAATCCTACTTCAAATCATCAATCAGTCAATTAACATTTCTTGTTTCTCAAGACAATCTGGATCCAATTCCAGAAAGGGTCCAGGTGTCATTTTGCGTCCTCCACCTGCACTCTGGGTCTATATGGGGTTTGTTGTGGTCTCCTTACCCGTCTCTCTGAAACATTCCACAAATGTATTGCTGGTGACGGATCATATGTTGGAATGTTATTTGTATGGAAGATTATAAAGAGTAGGTCTGACAGAATCCAAGGTCTTAAACAAGATCTCCAGTCACTCTTCACCATTTTCATCTCCGATTCAATTTTAAAGTTCAAACAACTCGCAACAAAACTGGATGTTTTCTCTGTTTGTTTTTGCGAATTCCATACACCAGTTACACTGCATAATGTTCTTTTTCTCATCATAATTCAGCCATTCTCTGTCCTTTGTCCATGTCTTCTCAAACGTCAGATTACGCTTTTCCCTACCATAAGAATTATTCCTCTCTTTTTTTTAATTTCATTTTCATTTAACTTTTGCTTTTTTCCGGAGGCTGAACACCTTCTATAAAATGCCACATTTTTGCCTGTCTTATAAGGCAGGAATTGTGTCTTTGAAATACGAGATGTTACAGTATAGCTGACGCGAATTATTTTAAGTAAGAAAAGGAATGGCAGTGTCATGTATATAAGAAAGTCCGAGCAGGACGCGAGTTTCAAAACACGTGCTTTTGTTCCCCCCCCCCCTCCAAAGTAAATGGCCTCTCTCTAATAAAGTCTTGACTTCTGCAGGATCAAAGCAGTGGCTATTGTAAACACTGTTATAAAATATTAACATCAAAAGATAATGCTAGTTTCACCTTGGAAAATGTGTGTTCCCATCAAACGAAGTCATCTGACTCGGCACATTGCATTAAACAGCTCCAATTACGGTCTCGTCATTAATAGCGTAAGTGTTCCTAGTTAATCGGGCCTCAATGTATTGTTGAAATTAATAATAAGTGGAAATTTTTCAAATCTTAGATGCCCATGCTGAGAGATTTTAATTCCCAACAAATGTATGGTGTTCTGCTTGGATATCTCCACGTGTATTCAATTATTTGTTCAGTCTTGTATGGGAAAAATATTTTTTTAAAACAATTTTTATTGTCATAGAAAAAGTAGTTGTATGGAAGTGATGTGTCAGTAATGTGATCATAATAAATTGATCTAATTCTTATAATTATTTCGATACAAATGTAAATTATGCAGTTCCCCGTTTGTGACTGTTTAGCGTGTTTGTCCAGCAAGCTAAAAAAAAAAAAAAAAGGGAAACAAGCGAGCGTGCAAACTAATTTCTTTGAACAGTTGATACCATGTGTTGTAGTTTTGTAGTTTGTTAATGTGGTCGTGTGAATAAAGTGTGATACCAGGTTATTTTAGATTTAATTCGCATGTCAGATTAATTAGGATATCAAGTACCAAACTTCTGTTGTTTGTTAATGACGGGACCGTGATTGGCGCTGTTAAGTGAAATGAACAAAATCAGATGGCTTCTTGTAATAGAAACACATTTCTGAAGCAGAAATTGACTTCATCTTCTCGTGCTAATATTTTATGATTGAGTTTACAACAGTCACTGCATTAATTCTACAGAATATATGCTTAAGTCACGTCTTTATTAGGGTATTGAGTAAACAAACGCTGACTGTTGATAAACAAAACTTACTAGCCCATCGGACTAGTAACATTATGATAGTTACTAGTCTGACAGGAAATCTACTAGCCTCAGGCTAGCGGACTACCGCTAATTTCGAGCCCTGCAAACCATATTGATTTTGGAATCAAATGGTCATGGTCATTGTATTTGAAATAGGTGTCTGTACCTTAGCATCAGTTTTATTTTACATATCTCAGCTAAACCTTGTTGATGGTTTGAACTTGGGATAAGGATGAAGCCCATTGATGTGTGGGTTAAAAATATGAATGTAAAGGTCACTGACTGCAAAAAAGAAAATGGTTTTACAATAACATTAGTTTTTCATAACAAACCTTACCAGATGGCCTGCACTTGCACTTAGAAGCCTGTTGATTTTGGGGTGAACACTGACCTAAAGAAGAAAAACAATTTTTTTGCAACATTTTACTTACCTGCATAGAGATCTGTTAAAATGGGTGGGTTAAAATATGACATTCTCTGTATGCTTGTTACTTTTTTATTTCAGATGAGAGCCGAGCTGAAGCAACCTTTAGCTTTATAATTGAAAATATCAGCAAATTGAAGGAGTCTACACTGAGTCCCTCTTGCATGGTCAGAAATCTTCCTTGGTGAGTATGACATAACTTGTTAATGCTTCGACTGCAGCTCTTTTATGTTGACGTTTTTATCAGTAGATCCAAGTAAATCATCTTTTTTTTTTGTTTTGACTTCGCAGTTAAATATTTTTGTTAGGTGGGTAAATATTGGACATAAAGCTGAAAAAGCTATGACAGTTTCAATATGATGTGATCTGCAGACTTTGACTTTTTTTCAGGCGATTCATTGGGTAAAATAATGAAACTGAGTATTTTGTTGACATGTTGTTTTGCTTTGAACGAATTTTTGCAAAGGATGCTCTGGACATTTTTGTCATTGATACTTGTTCCCTTTCTGCAATAAGTAAACTTGATGCCTTTCCTTTCTCTCTTTTGTATAATCTGGATTGTTTAGTTTCTGAAGATACTGGTCACATAATGATGTTGAATATTTTTATGTATTTATGAGGATGAAAAGTGTATTGACTATATTGTTTGTTACACATGTACCTTATGTTTGAAGTTCATGAAATGAATAATATTTTATGCATTCGAATGCCTGCAGCAAGTAGTATTATTAGGTCAACTGGTCATAGATTAAAAGAGCTTACTTTGTTGTTTTTGTGGGAGTTTGCTTTTGGTTTTAATAGTATTTTACATATAATTGGCTATATCATGCAAAAGAGATGATTTCCCAAGGACACACACTGGCAGCCAACCCAGGCTGGGAGATTGTGACTCCAAACAATTCAAGCATAGAAAACTTCAAGCTTGACTTGAGCAAAAGATTGGTGATGTCATGTTTGTCAATACTAGCACACTTCGAAGAGTAATACCATGAAAATAATACATTTCCATTTGCTTTGACTCCTTTTGTACAAAGATTGGATTCTATTTGTTGATCATAAAATTAAGGACATCAGGTTTGCAGAGCAATGTTTTTATATAAATAATCCAATCCCTGGAGCTTCTTTAAATCTAGATGGGTCCCCTCCTGTATTATAATTGAGTTGCCTCCTGTCGTGCCTGTCCAAAGAGGGTTCATTTAATTTACCTGCAATAAATCTTGAGCCTTCTCACAAAATGCTGCATTTTATTTAAAGTTTTAAAAGACACTTGTAAATTATAAATATTCAACACCTTACTGAGCCCTATTAGTGAATCCATGGATATTATGAGAATCATCAGTTTAATCATATCAAAAGCTGTAAACTTTATATACAAAGTGAAGCACATGACTTATGAATGTGGAACAAGACTACAGTAATCTCCCTCTTGTATGGCCATCCCTTCTGCATTGAGAAAGTGTCCTAATAAGACAAGTGGTCTTTCCAGAGAGGGGGCTATAAAAAAATTAGAAGTATATAGTAAGAAAGTTACATACTTCAAAGCATTTAATATCTTTGTTTAAAAGTACAATTAATTATTAAAAGGTTCTTTTTATAATAATAGACTTGTTTAATAGTTCTTATTCCTGGTGTAAGCGTGATATGTGAGCAGGTATTGGCATGCACATTGTAAAACCAATAATAAACATTTTTTTAAATCTTGGTATATGCATAATTCTCATTCCATTTGCTACATTTTTCCACTGCTGCTGAATAACTTTATCAGTTATGACATTCAAGTCCTTTCAACAGAAAATTGTTTTATTTGAGTCTTTTCCACATAGAATTGTTTGGCAAGTTCCCTACCTCACCCGATGTCAAGTAGAATAGCAGTTTTTTTTTCTAAATTAATACATCTTTGTTTGCGTGATGACATGTTAATGTTTGGTAATGATTTATTCAGTTGTTGTTAACGGTATGTGATTTAATTATGCAATTTTTGTCCATTGGACGAAATGCCCTCTTCATAAAGGAAGCAGTAAATGTGTTTTCATGTGTTTTTTCAGTCTTTGTCTGGTACCCTTTTTTGTTCAAGGTTCTCTCTCCGATATCTGGTGGGTCCTGAATGAATCTGGAATAGGTCTGACCTCATATATGGCCAGCATAATGAACATAAGAATTGTATTGCATATAAATATATATGAGATGGTTTCAACATTAAGGAGCTTTTACAAAAATGTTTTTTATCTTGAATTCTTAGATATTCTTTTTAGATAGTAATGCATCAGTCCCTTTAGAGATCTTGTATTCACTGATAAAAATGAGTGATTTGTCAAAGAGTATATGCAATAATTGGTTGAACACTGTCCTTTGAATAATGTTTGGGTGATATCTAAGACCATCAGGCCAGAGGTCATCCTAAACTGTTTGAAGTCTTAATAAATATTATACCATAATTAGTTGTTTGCAATAGGTTTTGCATACAAGATGCCATGTTTTCATTGCATTTACAAATGAAAACTTGAATAAATATGTATTTTGACAAGACAGCCTGTATCTTTTTCTAGGAAAATCATGGCCATGCAGAGAATAAACCAGAATGCTGACAAGTACAACCAGAAAAGTTTGGGATTTTTCTTACAGTGTAATGCTGAGTCAGATTCCACGTAAGTCATCTAATTGATCTTGTTTTATCTCACCCTGAAACTGCTCCAGTGGCTTTGTGGTTAGAGTGTCTGCCGTGAAAGCAGGAGGGTCGTGGGTTTGATCCCCGGCTGATTCATACCAAAGACTTACAGAAATGGTGCTAACAGCTGCCTCGCTTGGCGCTCAGAGGTTAAGAGGTTAGTGTTAGGACTGGTTGGCCTGGTGTCAGGATAATGTGACTGGGTGGGACATCGTGCTACATGTCTGTGGCATGATACCCCAGTGCTTGACGTCACTATAAGCTGCCTCACTGCAGACATCATAGCAATGTGACTGAAAAATTGTTAAAGCTATTTTAAAATTCCTAATCACACATATTATCTTACCCTGACAATTGTAGGTAAGTTTTGTGTTGAAATCGTTTTAGGCACAGAGCCAGGGCTTCCATGTTACATGAACACATGATTAGTTGACTATCCATTTATATGTTCATTATACTCGAACAGAGAAATTTTTAGCAAGAAATTTTGTAAAGGAATAAAAAGCAAATATTTATCATCAAGTTGCTTGCCAAAACATCATTATGATGTATTCCCTTTCTTTGTTGTTGTATGGTTTAACACCATTTTTCAGCACACAATATGCTAATCATAGTGGCCAGTATTAATGCTGGAGGAAGATCTTGGGTTGAACGCCCCTGGAAAAAACCACTGACCAAAGAGAAGCTACTGGCAAGCTTTCACACTTACCCACATTGGCCGAATCTGAGACTCGAACCCACACAGTCAGCGGTGAGATGGCAGTGCTCTGTTATGGAGAATGCTTTAGACCATTCAGCCACTCAGGGCTCCCCCTTTCTTTCTAACAGAAAGGCTGCTTACATAGTTGCAAAAAATAATTGTTAAATGAAATCTCATGGAATCTTTTCTTATTTCTTTGCTTTCTCTGTATGTAAGGGGAAATAATTAAATGAAACAGAAATTGATGTTTCTTATCTGAGTAAGTTGGATTGCAAACACTTTGTAATACATGAAACCTTTCTCATTTCCAAACACTTGATGTAACAAATGACTATATACTAAGGTACTGTGAACTTTGGTATGTGTTAAAACTTGGCTATCTGATTTGAAATGAACTGGAAATTGTTGCTTAAATTGAAAGGATGTGACAGCCATCTTTTAATTTAAAAGGACCTCCAGACCACTGGATAAAAGTGTTATTTACATGAAAAAATTTGTAATAATGGGCACAAAGTAAGGCACTGGAGACTGGGTATAGTGATGTACGTTAACATCATCTGTCTGATGTGCTTTTAACAGGATGTTTATACTTTTGACAACACATTTATTTTATTTTATCCAGAAAGAATTACTCTTATGAAATCTCGATTCAGTATCAAAAAGTTTTGTCTAAACTTGAAATAAAATGATAACAAAACAATGAACACGATTGAAAACTAGGAATTTCAAGGAAAATATTACATATACTGAAATTGTTCATAAATTTATAACTGTTTATGCCATTTTCAATTCTTGCTGTGCAAATATTCCATGTGGAAGTGGTTGTTCACATCTACATACCTGTGTTGAAAAGGTAACCATACATCCATTTCAACTGCCAAGTGACAAAAACCCTCTGCTTTTTTGTTGGGCTGTTGTAATTAGATACATGTATTGTGTAAATATTTTTTTTTAAAAGAAACATTCATGTCTTGATGTAGACCGTGTCAGCTATTTTTTCAGTTGCTGACAGTATTTTAAAAGATTCCACCAAACCAATGTATAAAATTTATAAAGTTTGAAAATTTAACTGTTTTTTTTTTTCTTTTCTTTTTATGACTGAATTCAGTCATTCAGGTGATCATTCCAATGACTTGATTGGGTTAACAAATGTACTTTCTTCACAAGATTATATACAGTGAGGAACCTTTGAATTGGCATAAAAAAATTGTTGTTTTTTATGTAACACCTTTGACATTATTGTTATGATCCAGATTTGGTGAAAAATAATTTGAGCTTTTGATTTATTTCATGATTTTGCATCTGTATAGTTATGATTTCTCAGTAACTTGAACATCGGTGACTCGTAATGAAAATCTGCGCATGTTAACTGCAATTAAATATGACACTCTTATTACACCACTAATATGTGGGAACATCCATAATGTTTTGCTTGAAAATTTCAGTTTACAAATATATTTTACTGATAGTAAACTTTCAGTAGTATATTTCTTTTGTGAACTGTATATGACATATGCACTGGTTCAGATTTTGCTACTTATCTCTGGAAATACTGTAATTTTTACAGACTATTTCTTGGCCTCAGATTCTGTACCATATGCAAATGAATTTTTGACCAGACATTTTTGTTTGTTTTCCAGTGAACAAGTTGATAATCTGCTCTCAGACATTAAATTATTAATATGGCGGTCTTAAGCTTTGTTTGCTTATTAGCATGATAACACAAATAGTTTGAATGAAATGTTATTAAACCCAATTTGTTAATGTATGTTACAATTGCCTTGGATGGTGCCACTGACTTTTCTGCCAAACCCCCCCCCCCCCCCCCCGATATTTTGTGAAAAAGTTTATCTTGGATATTTAAGGGGAAAAAATTGGTATGCCAGAGTTTTTCAAGAATATCAGAAATGGTTTTCAGAGTTAGTATCTACAATGATTAAAATGAGAGATTAAATGTACTTTGTATCAATTCCTGGAGATTTTGGCTAGTGTAATGTTAGTTCATTTGAGGGACTCTGGCACTTTTTGTAATTTTTTGGCTCCAGTTGTTTGCTAGTAAATTGAAGTTGTATTACCAGTGTGCAATAAAGTTTGGAGAGTAAACAGATCATGCATGTATGTGTGTGTGTGCATGTGTGTGTGTGTTCCACGGTTTAAAAGCACATCAAGACAATCCTGGCAATAAAGAGCTGAACCAAAGGTTTGGACTATACTTGTTGAATTAAAAAGGTGAAGGCTTTTGGTTTTGGGCAATACAACACTAGAAGGCTATTGATGGATACTTTTAGACATTTGGCATGGACAAGGACGTCCTATTGGTCACTTATACCTTGCCCAATTTGTCGTATCATTGGAAGTATGTGAGGAGCTTTTTATATATCTTATTTACTTATGCAGATCTTGGTCCTGTAATGCTGCAGCTGAATTGAAAGTTCTAAACTGGAAACCTGAAGGGGAACCTTTTGTGAGAAGTAAGTAACTGAATTACAGTTCCAGTGTTATCCTAGAGAACCATTATATTTATACAGTCAAACTTCTCATACAAATCACTTTTATATAGCTGTATCTTATTTCAATGGCCATTACAATTGCCCGCAGTGAAATTACCTTTTGAAAAAATAGTGTATTCAGTAGTCACTTGCATTCTGCAGTCAGTGAGCATGTTTATTTTAAACAAGTCATGGTTTTTCCTTCAGTTAAAGTGGTTACGAGTTCAAGAAATGGATTTTTTGGTGAAGACATGTCATGTTTATGCTTTTACATGCCCATCATCCTCATATTCACCATCCTCAAATCAGTGTCATTTAAATTGGTTAATCTCTCCTTTGTCATGTTAAAGAATTTGAGTAAAGTCACAATAATGCATAGAAATGAAATCTTAGAATTAATACTTAAATCATAATTCTTTTAATGTGTTCTCAACTCTGCATTTGGTGGCACTGATTACTATATGTATTCATTCCCAGAAATTAATAAGGAACTAATTTTACCCAAAATTTGCTTTAGTTTATTGAGATTGACCTATTTAATAATTTTTTTTCCATGTTTACTGCATCATAATAGTTTGGGTATCAATAATTGTGCTATGCTTTCTCTCTCTCTCTCTCTCTCTCTCTCTCTCTCTCTCTCTCTCTCTCTCTCTCTCTCTCTCTCTCTCTCTCTCTCTATACACATTGTTTATGATGCAAATAAATCAGATTGAGCTTTCAGACATTGCTCATTTCTGTCTGATAAATTTAAAAATGGCAAAAAATGGCTATTAAAGTATTATTAGTATAATAATACTATTTGGTGCACGGTATTTGTTCAACATTCAAGTTTGCAAGATGAACCTGCATTTGGAGATCACTTGCATACAAAAAGCCAGTTTGGAATTTTGCCATGGATGACTGCTATTGACAGGTTTGACTTTACAAGCAAAAGATTATTTAAATGCAGATTTTTTAGGTGTACTGGTTGGAAACCAGCAAATTTCTGCAAACTTTTTATTTTCTTCAGATGCTACTGAAATCTGCAAAATATACAGCATGTTCTGTAAAGTTTTGAAATGATATCATAATTTACTTTTATATATTCTTTTGTCAAATGTTAACCCACTTTTATAAAGTAATTTCCAGATGATATGTGACAAAATTTTAGCTGCATTTAGTGCAAAGCTTTAAAGAAAAAAGGAAAGTTCTCTCTGAGAATAGATTTTAGTTTTGCAATTTTATTGATGCATGAAAAACTAGGCTAACCATTTATATGTTGCTGTAAAAGGTATCTGTGAGGGATGATGTTATTGAGAAATTCAAATCATAGTAGAATATGAAGGTTCAAGATTGGTACAATGGATCTCAGCTGCCTTTGATATGCATTTATAATTTATCATGTCTTAATTTTTTCCCAGAAATTCAGCATCTTTTCTATAGCAAGGAGAATGATTGGGGATACAGTCACTTCTTACCTTGGAATGTAAGTAGTGATTTTTTCAGACTGAAAATCTGCATTAAATCTAGTTTTGTTCTAGTTGGCAAAAGAAATTGAATACATTTCCTAATATGGAAAGCAGTTGCATTTGAATTTTAGCACACTTAGCCATATGGTGAAGTGAGTTTTGTGATATGGCCCATAGTTCATTTATCATCATTGATCTGTCCATATATTGCATATCTTGTTACTACTCTGGAGGCTCAATTTATTATCTTATTTTGATGAAACTTGAAATATAAGCTTATATCATTAAAATGACTTTATAATGAGTGAGCTCCATGCATATTAGACAGCTTCAGTGGCCTGGTGGTTAGAGCATCTGCCGCGGAAGCAGGTGGTCATGGGTTTGATCTCCAGCTGAGTCATACCAAAGACTTACAGAAATGGTACTAACATCTGCCTCACTTGGCGCTCAGCAATAGGAGGTTAGTGTTATGACTGTTCGGCCTGGTGTCAGGATAATGTGACTGGGTGAGACATCTTGCTACATGTCTGCAGCATGATGCCTCAGTGGTAGACATCACTATAAACTGCCTCACTGCAGATATCATAGCAATATGACTGAAAAATTATTAAAGCTACATTAAAAATCCTAATCTCACACACACACACACACACACACACCATGCATATTAATGAGATGACTTTGGTTCAGATTAGCTGGGTTTACTACTCATCAGGAGGCAATATTTCTATCTGGACTTTGATCAAACTTGCAACATAGGCTTATATCATAAAGGTCACAGATGAGTTGCATTATGAATGATAAACATAAATATTGATGGGGAGACAGCATCTAATTGGTTGAGCTTCTTACACATGAAAGAGGCATATTTCTGGTCTTATTTTTATCAGACTTTGTGAATACATGTATTTATGCTCACAACACCAATAATTAGTTTTGTGGTTGTCATAAATGTTCATTTATTTTAATACAGTCTACAACTTCCAGTTGATAGTCATGTGGTTTTTATTGGTTTGAAAGATACACAAGGTTCAGAACAAGGATAAAAAATAACTGGAGGTAGACATGGCTGGAGGAAAAAAATGATGATGGAGAAAGGTACTGATGGAAGAAAACCTTCTGCAATTACCCCAATTAAGTGGCTTCAGCTTTTTTCATTATCAATTTTTCCTTGGAATTATTTTCCTGATGATGATAACATTAGGAAAATAAACTTGCTATCTTCAGAATCCAGTCTTCCTGCAGTGGAAGAAACTCTTACCCATAACCTCCCATTTGCAACCACTTTATGTGGTGCCAGCTTTCATTTAGTACCATGGAGATGGTTCTGCGATACCTCCTGACAATCATTTGAAAGAGCATTCAATCCTTACAGATAATCTTTAATTTTATGGTGTAGTAAAGATGTTACTAGATGTGGTAGACATTTTTGCATTTTTAACTGTATTTATTTGAATTTTATATGCAGTGTGGGCATTGTTTAACCTGACCCAACAATAAACTAGTTGGCACATGTTAAATATTTCCACTGCTTGTATAATTCTGCTTAATTATGAGTTTTATTGTGAATTTGGGAACACTTTGGACCATTAGTTTCTACACACAAAAATTCTCCTTTTATTATTTGTTTCATTTCAGTTAAACGTGATAAAATGAAGAAATTCAATATTCAAAGAAGTGAGGACACAATGTTCTCTATCTTCTACATGTGATGTGATGTTTGCAGTCTTGCAATGCTTTTGCATTTAAACAGTGTAGTTTGGTTTATTGACAATGTATACATAATTGGTAAACATTTAAATGAAAATGCATGTTGTTATCATTCATACAGGTCCACATCATTGCTTAAGATGATTGTTACATTTGGGCAGAAGAAGAAGCTTATTGATTTAATGTAGAGGTGTCAAATGTCAAGGTCACTCGGTGAAAGAAGAAAAATGCTTTATGTGTTTAAATATTTCAGTTAGCCACATGGAGAACATTTTAACACCTTAAAAGATGAGACCTATCATTCTGCAGTATTTATGTCTTTAATGTTTGTTCTTAACACAGGAGTTACTGGATCCTGACAAGGGTTATGTGGAGGATGACAAAGTGCATTTGGAGGTCTTTGTCAAGGCAGATGCTCCACATGGTGTTAGGTAAGCGAGCCAGCAATAGCTAACTTGTCAGAAATACTTGTTTAGCATATCACAGGTTAGTCACCTAAGACATGCTTTGAAGGTCTTCCCATGTGTAGAAATCTTTGTTTTATTTGTTAATAGATAAAATGTAATCGGTGACAAATTCCTAAAAGCCAGCAAGTTATGAAGAATAATTAAATTAAAAAGTTAGTTTTCTTACAAGAAGATTAATATAACATTCAAATTTCATCACTGTAGGTGAAAATTGTATAGATGATTTTAATTAGAGCAGTATTTCGACTTTGCATTGTATTCTATTGATATGTATAGTTGGTTGGATGGTGTGTGTGTATATATATATGTATATAGATGATTTTAATTAGAGCAGTATTTAGACTTTGCATTGTATTCTATTGATATGTATGGTTGGTTGGATGGTGTGTGTGTATATATATATATGTATGTGTGTGTGTGAATAACATTTCCTTACTTCATTATTTTTTAGTTGGGACTCAAAGAAGCACACAGGATTTGTTGGTCTTAAGAACCAGGGTGCTACTTGCTACATGAATTCCCTCTTACAGACCCTCTTCTTCACCAATAAACTCAGAAAGGTGAGAAATTTGGATGGAGTTATTGCCCCATTTCAGTCCGTTTAAAATCTCCACTTGAAACCAGCCTAGCTTAGAAACTGTTCAACATATTATAATGCAAGTTGTTGTGTTGCATGGTCTTATTGACAGGGATGTGCCTTGAATGGGTTTTGTCATATTTGCAAGAACTGTCTACCCAGATCAGCCATTTTCCTCACTGCTTTCTGCAGCATAATTTTACAAAGTTTTTTTAAAATATTTCATTCAAAATTGACTTGAAGCTCCCTTTTGAAGAGACTTATATGAGCTTGAATTCGAGTATTCCATGCCTGCTGATTTCCATCATTCTGAATTTGGTTTCTGCTTCATAGTTTGAGCATACTAGTTTGATTTGATTAAATTTTGCCTGTATTCTTATATTAGTGAGACCTTGAATGTATGTGTTTATCCCAGCATTCCAAGTGTTCATCCATTAGTTTTTCTCCCTCCTGATTTGTTTTCTACAGTATTACTTTACTAAAGATAGATGGATTGCAACCAATTCAGCATGCAGATTTACATTGATAAGACCTTGAATGTGTGTGTTTATCCCAGCATTCCAAGTGTTCATTCATTAGTTTTTCTCCCTCCTGATTTTGTTTTCTACAGTATTACTTTACTAAAGACAGGGTTCCCGCTGGTCATGGAATCCTGGAAAAGTTTTGGAATTTAAAAAATAAATTTCAAGGGCCTTGAAAAGTAATGGAATTTGTCAAAACCATGCAAAGTTTTGGAAAATCCATGGAATTTCTGACAAGGGAGTTAAAGAAATTGATTACTTCAAATTTCTTAGAGCACAGAGCACCAGTTAAATAAAACACGATAAAAAAGATACGATAGATAAATAGTTTCATTTCATATAACAAGAGTAACAGTAGATATCATGTGGTTTCCGGTGTTGTGCAATTGGAAAATTCACATGGTCAGCCATGGCACTTAGAGTACTTACCATTTGACGATCTGTCAAATTGAAGTTAATTTCTTCCAAAAAGTCTGTTATTTCTTTGATGTAACGTACAAGGTAAGTACTAATTTGATTTTGTTAATATTCTTCACTTGTTTTTCGGGTCTGTCGTAACATCTCATGCAGCATAGTCAGTCATTTATTATGTCGCAGGGTACGACATGATTATAATCATTATTGTCGATTTCATATTCTTGTTTTGGGCTGTTACTTTAGTTCTAGTTTCAGAATATTGAAAATTGTAGTTTTTTCAGAAGCCATATTTAGATAACCTGACAACCCATCTGAAAAAAAATTCAGAGAATCATTTTAATATTAGACCTTTCTATGTCTCCCAATTGAATCTCCCGATTTTGCAATATCCTCAATAAAAATAAATAATAAATGCTATAACAGATCATGTATTAGGGCAAGAAAACTTTTCAAATTCAGAATTCAAAAGGCTTTAGTAAATTCCTGTAATATTACAGTGTGGGAATTTTGACTTCCATTTTTCAAGAGGGTTGTTAGGTTAGGATGAAAAACATGTTTGCTGCCAATATAGTTTAACTTTAATCAATAATTTTTCTGTATCTGGTAAACTTTGACGTCTTTTTTAGTGTTGCTGTTATAAGTATATTTAATGAATTTTTTTTTTAAAGTTAAAGAAAAGAATTGTCAGTGTCTGAAATTGGATTTTAATTTTAAATCTCCAAGATTCTATGTAATATGATAACGAATAAATCTTCGATTGTAAGTTTGGTCAGGCAATAGGTGATGAAAATGAATTACTTAATGAACACTGGGCTGTTAGAAAATTCTGAACACATAATACAATACACAATATCTCATGATGATAGTGAAGTCTTAAAATCTTAAGAGACTCTGAAGGACCTTGAAAAGGAAATAGAGCAGAAAAAGTTTGCTTCTCACTAAATACAAGAAAGCAACTGGAAAGCAATGTGTTTTGTTAGTATTGTAAATTAGAACACATACAAAGACTACATAGGATTTGTTTATTTTTTTCTTTTGAATACAAAATACATTGAACATTGGATTATGACATTAATTACTACATAAAGTCAAGGTGTGCATGCCCAGGTAAATTTAAAATGGACATATTATAAATATTTGTCATTAACTTATTTGTTATTTTTCATTGATGTCATTATTTATATTAATTTACTTCACAATGCAAGATAGTGTGGTCCTTGAGTTTTGTGAAATGGCCCTGGAAAAGTTTTGGAAAAGTCATGGAATTTGTTTTTGTTAAATCTGCAGGAACCCTGTAAAGATAGATGGATTGCAACCAATTCAGCATGCAGATTTACATTGATAAGACCTTGAAGGAGTTTAATTTCAAGCATTTAATGGCATCATTTACAGGCGATATGGCCCATGATTGCCTGTTCCCCATAGGTTTCCTGCACCTTAACTTTGCTAAGGAATGCTGGATTTCAACCAATGTATCATATACGTTTATAGTGCAGAGATCCTAAATGGGTTTTATTCCAACTTTCCATGTCATCATTTGGATGAGTTGTGGCCTCTACAGGCTCCTTTGTTTTACTGACAACATGGTTTCCTTTAATGCACTTTTGTGCATCTCTGATGCAATAAAAAAAAATGTATTGTCCTCATAGTCTCATGGGACAGAGTGCATTTTCATTGTTTCCCTTTACCCTCATTTGTGCATCAGAGACCCCCAAATTTCTAATTTGACCCACAGTTTTTATACCAAAGTTTGTTTTTAACTCGTCTTACCCCAGGTTTTGACACCAAGGAGATATTTTACTCTCGGCCTTGCACCTAGAGGATACACAGATTGTTCATCAAAAGTGTTAAAATCAGGATTGGATTTAAATGAACAGGCTGTTTAGCTATTAGCTAGAGTAATTTTTCAAGATTTGATCACATTCCTCTATAAATTCCATGATAAAAGAAACAAGAGTGTTCATACACTTTCTGTCTGAAAAACTTGAGAGATTTTGTTGAAGATGTAGCTGATAATCAGCTTATGAAAAAGGCTGAAGTTACTCTTTGAACTACTTAAATAATGGTGGTTCTGGGTAAATATTCACCATTCTTTTCTCTCCTTAAAGTGTCTTTTGCAAACCCATTTCAGACGCATGTTGCTGCCCGAGCTATTTTTGAATACTTGTTCAAAATAGCATTTAATAAAGAGGGAATAGTCTCTCACTTTGTAGAAAATTTTCTTGTCAGATTATACTTGAATTACACATACACACAATGACTTGGGCATTATTTATAATAATGACAGAAGGATAAACAAAGTCCACTTTCACATGGAAATGACACATTTAATCTTGATTCTCTAACAGTCACCCTCTATGCCATATATGCAAATTGACTATGAACCTGAAAGTGTGACCCTTTAGATGTGGGGGTTCTCATTAATTCTTAAGTTTCCACACTAACAGAAGCCTTGCACAAAATCCTGTGTGTAAAGCCCAGTTAAGCAATATTAGTATCATGTACCCATCACTAATATGTTTTTGATGAAATATCCCATTTGATTTTTGACTTAAATTTACTTTTGTTACTTAGAATTAATTATCTTGGTTCAGCAATATTTTTTTTGCTTCTTACAGGCAGTATACCTGATGCCAACAGAGAGTGATGATCCAGCCAAGAGTGTCCCTCTAGCCCTACAGAGAGTTTTCTTTGAATTACAATTCAGTGATAAACCAGTGGGGACAAAGAAACTTACAAAATCATTTGGGTAAATACAGGACATTATCACTTGCTTCTATTTTCATTATTCATTTGTTGTCTGAGTAATTTTCTCTAAGCCAGTAAAAAAAATGTAGATGGTACAGTTCTGCTGTTCTCATTACACTCGTTATATCATCCATTGCAAAAAAAGAGTTCATGTACATCGGAGCATCCTCTGCCTTTTCTTTGAATATGTCCAGGATGAGTCACAAAAAAAGAAGAAGCAGACGCTACTTTCATTTAATAATAATACATTTCTTAGGGTGAATATGTATAATTGACCAGTTAGGTTAAGGAACTATATTGCCGGTTGTGACCTTCTTTACTTTTTTTTTTTTTTTCCTCAATCATTATTCCAGAGATGCTGCCTCTGTGGATGACTGTGCCAAATTATACCAAAAAATTACGAATTTGCAGTGATGCACACTGATTCCCATAAATTAGTTGAGAGTTGCACATATGAAAATATACTTGGTGCAGCATAAAACAACAGTTAACCCATAAAGTGCTTGTTGCTACATCTGGTTTCCTCAGCTCGACATAAATGTTATGTTCAGCTAAATTTGATTGGCATCTAGTGTCATGAAACTATTATGTCGTAATCTGATCCTTGCTTTAAGGAAGTTTTATATGTGCTTGTTTAAAATACATGACGGGGTCCCGAGTGGTCTAAAGCGCTGTCCGTTACAGATCACTGCCATCTCACGTCTGCGTGGGTTCGAGTCTAAGATTCAGCTAATGTAGTTATGTGAGAAAGCTTGCCAGTAGCTTCTCATGGGTCGATGGTTCTTTCCTGGGGTTTTCCAGGTTCTTCCTCCACCATTAATACTGGCCGCCATGTATAGCCTATATTGTGCTTAAAAATGGCGTTAAACCATAAAAAAACAAAACGAACAAAATACATGACTCCTAGAACACCAAAAATAACTGATTTGGGGAATGGTAATTTTTCAGATGACAATTTCATTCAGCAAAAACTGGCTGATGGAAGTCATTTTTAAAGTTGTAAAATTTACTGGAGTTTGTCAATGGAAATACTGTGAGAGATTTTGAGCCTAAAAATAGCGTTAAATACAAGTCTAATGTACATGCTGGATGGACATAAATAGCATGCTGGTCAATCCTACTTTAAGCAATATTTTGAAATTAAATGTAGCAAAGGCAGAATATGGAGCCTCATTAAAAATACAGACAATTTAATTGATGTGATGCAATATCACTATACATCTTTATTTCGTTTAAGAGAAACAATAAATACAAATGAAAATAAGAAGTAAAGAGATTTATTTTCTCAAAATAGCTCTGTCAGACTAAGCAGACTATGGCATTGATGAGCTTGCAACCCTAAT
Source organism: Unio pictorum (assembly GCA_030141615.1). Classification (NCBI taxonomy): domain Eukaryota; kingdom Metazoa; phylum Mollusca; class Bivalvia; order Unionida; family Unionidae; genus Unio; species Unio pictorum. The sequence goes on from JARLTB010000021.1 coordinate 23,995,022, forward strand.
ACAGCATTATGAAATAAATAAGAAATTTGGCATTTGTAAAGCATTGATTCAAGAAAGTGTTAGTGGAAAATCCTATTTTGGCGCAGAAGAATCCATGAGATAATAGCAGTGGCTCTGTAAAATTGTACATCAATAATTAACAGTTTTCAAGCTAAGCTAGCTATGTATATACCCTTTCTGACAGGAACACAGAAATATTTTCATACAGTTAAGGAACTGAATGCTCAGAAACATTGAACTGATTATTGTTTATACAAGTTGAAGTGACATCTTTTAAAGATTTTAATTTCAATATAGATCTAACAGAGTGGAGTAGAATGAAAGAGAGATGGATATTGAAGTGTTAGGTAAATGTTGAACTATGACTGTTTTCTGCTTCCCATCCATTTTTCTACTCCTCTTTTATTTTGGTGACAAGAGGGGGGGGGGGAGCCCCCTGTTTTAAATAAAATCCTGGCAGCATCTCTGGTTTTATGAAATCCATCCTCATACAAATAGGGATATTTCTGACTTGACACAAAAGGCAGAGGTTGTTCCAATTTAGTTCATTTGGATTTGATTAGAAAATACAGGTATATAAATGTCTACCTGTAGGAATAATTAAATTCATGGACATTTTAAGCTATTGTTAGAAATGAATAGTGATCAATCAAAGGAAAGGGTGCAGATATAAAAACGGGTGGGGGATATTGTTACTATGGAAACTTTATAGACAATAAGAGCATGGGTACTTGCTGCTTTGCAAGTTATGGTGTTTTACTTATTTTGTTTAGAAAATCTTGAATAGTATAGGAAAGTTAGTGATCTATTATTTTTCTCAGTAAAATTACTTGGAACGTTTTTAATTGCATGTCAAAAGGCTGGGTATCAGTGTTATGATATCTATCACAGTCTATATGTTCATATCTTGGTTACCTTTTTCATTTCCAATAGCTTGAGTGTTACACCATTTACCTTAACCAAACTTAGTGAATGGCTCACAGTTGGAGTAAGGAAAATGTCTATAAATTTTTAGGGTCAAAGATCAATGTCAGGGTCGCTGATTAAAAAGAAGAATGGTTTCTGCACAGTGCCTTTGCTTTTACATACAAACCTCTGCTGAACTTTGTGGATAGCTTGCACTTGGAGTCAAGAAGTCTTTAGATTTTTTGGGTCAAGGTCACTATTGCAGAAAAAAAATGGTCTCTTCAATCAAACTTAGTTTGGTTCCATATAGGGTAACGGTCAAGGTTACTGTGATGGCAGGAAGAAAATTGTTTCAGCACAGTAACAAACTTCTTGGTCACCCACCTGTGGTAAACTTTGTGGACAACTTGCATTTGGAGTAAGGAAGTAGCTTGTTGATATTTGGGTCAGATGGTTAAAGATCAAGGCCATTGTGACTGAATGAAAATAAACTGTTTCTGCACAGCTCTAGATCACATTGCAGCACTGAATGTCACAGATTGCTTACACTTGGAGTAAGGTAGAAACTTATCTTTTTTTTTTTTTTGCTGCCAACAATTGAAGTCATTGTGGCAAAATAATGGTTTCTGCACAAAATCTTCTGTTGTCTTCTAAATACATTCACCCAAGTTTGGTTCCGAAACTTGTGCGTTGATTTAATAGTTATAGGTCACTGTTATTGAAAAAGAAGATAGAAAAATAAATGTTTGTTATCTTTAGTTGTAGACCTTGTTAGGAAGAGGCATATTGATTTTGGTGTGAGAAGGTCAGACATTGTGATTTTAGACAAAGGTTTTTACACAACAACTTGCTTTTTAGAATAAGATGTCAATCATCAAAGCCATTTTAAGTTTAATAAAGATCAAGATTTCTGAACAATATGTTTAGATTAATGCTATATACTGTAGTATCATTTATTTTCGTTGGGCTCAATTTTCGTGGTTTTGTAAAAAAAAAAAAAGGCATTTTCGTGGGGACGTAAATTCGTGGTTTTGCCTGTCAAATTTTGCATATTATAAGGTAGTTAATTTCATGGTTTAACCTCTACAAGTACCCCAAATAAAGAATACAAAAGAATAAAACGATGCCGACGCAAATGGCGGTCATATTAATGTTTAAAACAATACTACCACCTGTATACTACCAATGCTATATATCTTGTCCAAAGATCAAGGTCATTAATGTCCCATAGTTAAGTTATTTCCAGTCAACTGTGCCCAACTAATACTCCTCTTGTTTAAAACATTATATTAATTTACAGGTGGGAGACCCTAGATACGTTTATGCAACATGACGTTCAGGAGCTTTGTAGGGTGGTAAGTAAAATGTGCTCTTGACTGTTATATTCTTTGTAATGTTGCATGTTCATGGGTTTGAATTCCTATCTGAAATATATAAAGGTGTGCTCTCTTTACATCCAGAATATAAATCCATAATTTTAATCAAATTGTGCTTGTAATTTTCTCGTCTTTTGGCGGTATGTCCATATTCAGATGCATCATGTTCTTGAAAGTTTTATGGGAGAATAAAATTATTCTTATTTTCTATCTGTGCGAATTAACATTGGCAATAAACATGATAGGTAGCTAATAAAATTTTGAACTATCAAAAGATGAAGGGATTAAGATTGTCATGAGATTTATGATAAATTTGCTATTGTAAAGAAAACTGGAAGTGTGTATACTGTAGTTTGCACTGCTTACATAAAGCCCATGGATTTAAAGTCTGTTCTTGAAAACCCTTAGAAACAGTAGAAAAGGTTGCTAAAAGTCTTTTAATTTGTATTAGCAGCTAATTAGAAGTCTCTTTAATTTAGGTAATGTTTGATGTACAAAAGTGCTTCACATTTAGCTCTACTGGTCATGGTCCAGAAGGTTAATGTTCATCATCCCACATCCAGTGTATGATGGCTGTCTGTCTGTTGGTACAAGTTAATTATTGCTACTCCTATAGCCCACTTCAATAACATTTATTTACTTCCATAAAGAGTAACTGCAGAGTTATCATTCTTGCAATGAGTATACATTAGTCACTTCCAGGAATCATTGTAACAATGGATTTAATGAAGGGAAGAAGCTTCTATCAATTTTAAATGTTAAATGCAAAATTTTTAACCTAAAATGATTTTTAAGATACCTAGGTTTACCTGTGTCAGGTACTAAGTATGAACTAATTGAGTGAGTGAAAGGTGTGCAGGAAATAACACCATTGCAAGTGTTGAGGAACCATGATGAAAAATTCACAGAAGAACATAAGCTTGAACAGCTAGTATTGCTGTTAGGAGAACTTCCAGATTTGTCGGAACTCTACTCCAGGTGATCAAACAACATAACATCAATTCCATGTGTTACAAATAATGACCTTTACAACTACCTTGTTCTAAATAATAGCATGATGTTTGAGAATAAGCCAATATAGCCACTGTCCTGTTAACAAGAAACATCCTAGTACTTTCAAACTTTCGACCTCAAATTTTATTTATATCATCTGTATGGCTTTGTGAGGAGAGAACTAGAGTGGTTTTCTAAGTTTAATCTTTATGTGCAGATTTCTTTGTTCTAATTTATATTTAGTGCAGAACCAGTCTAAAGGTATTTGGTGCTAAAAAGTATATTTTATTTTAGCCAACGCATATTTGAGAGCAGAAATATCTCCTTTCAAACAATTTCACAGATGGATTAGAAAAAGAAAATAAAAAATGAATAAAAAACAGAATCATTCAAATATGAAGATGAGTGGAGCATCATGTGACCTGAAATAGATGTCACGTGATGCTCCACTCATCTTCATAAAAAAGAATTTTAATATTTGACACTAAAAGTGTTCAGATGGATTCTAGTCGATTTGTGTGTAAAGCTTAAAGTGCTACGTATGAAAACTTGAAGCAGTAAAGGATGTTTAAAGACAAGAGGGGCAAATAAATCATTGTTGATAAAAAATGTTACCATGTTATATGTGGAATACGCTTTTTGACCACTCAGATTACGTTTTTTCCTTGTCGTGTGTGTGTGTGTGTGTTTCCCCCCCCCCCCCATGCATCAAAGAATTTGTATTGCTAATAGTGTTCATAGTGAAAATGAATCGCTATTTGTTACACGTTTTTCCATCAAAAACTGACATTCTAATATGTGTCATATTAAATAATCAGAATTTTGTGTTGTTCAGTTACAATTGTCATGCAAAACTTTTGTGTCAAAATTACCTCATTTTTAGCTTCAGGACATCACCCCCTCCTAGACCTCCAACCAGGGTTTTGCTTGGGACCCACATAGGGGCATCCCTCATGACCTGCAGCCTACTTTTCTGTATTGTGTTTTTGACAACTTTCAACTATGTACCAGTTGGAACATTATTCTCCTTCATAATGCAATGCAAAACAGTACTTTACCAAAACATCTGAAGATAATAATATGTGCATATTATGGGATCTGAACTTGGTTCATCGGTATGCAAGGCAGCCATATTTACCACTAGACTACACAGGTGTCTATAAATAACTCAGATTTTTTTTGTTTTTAATGTTATCAATACATCAGTGAAAATACTTATCATATTCTACTCCATATATAATATTTCACTTGGAAAATCCAGTAGTTCATGGCCAAAATTTTTTTATGTTTAAATTATGATAAATTCTTTTTCAGCTTCTGGAGAATGTAGAGAGTAAGATGAAAGGAACATGTGTAGAGGGAACAATACCAAAGCTTTTTGAAGGAAAGATGCTGGTAGGATTAGAAGAGAAATTTTTACAGCACATGTATTGTCTGTTTCACATAATCAAAAGATAAGAAAATGCATCTTTAAAAGAAGTTGAATGTGATAACTTTATTTTGTTATTCTAGTACTGTAACAGAAATGCACTCTTTTCATGTGACACTTTTATATTTCTTTTCAGCTTCAAAACATTTCTCCAATAGCATTTAACATCAGAAATTTCATTAGTGTGTTGTACAGTAAATAAAGTTAGAGGAATAGAGAAAGTTTTAGCAGACACAAGTCAAAATGCCAAATACACGTGTTTTTAACATCCATGCTTATTAAAAGAGAATCAGTTCTGCCAGTGATTCTGCATATCATTACAAGTAGCTTTGTTTAAATAAAGATCACTGTAATCAAGATATGAAATCAATTACAAGTTATCAGATTGTAGGATATTGCATTTTGTGCTCTAGCAGGAACTTGTCACACTCATTTTCCATCTTGATCTATCTTCTGAGTTACAGTTTTTGTAAGGATAAGGATTAAAGTTTCAAAAAAAAGTACAAATCTTTTATTGTTAGGTAATCCGGCTTTAAAGTAAAGAGAGCTTATGATATGGCTCCTCACCTGTTGTGGGTTGTGTCCATCAGCAGTTGCTATTTTAAGCTTGTTCTCAGTACTACTGAACCAAATTTTTACAACTGACTTGCCATCAAATATGGCTGCTGATACTATTAATAGTCAAAATTCTTTAATAACCTATTCTCAAAAACTTTACAGAATTTGTTTCCATCTTACAGAAATGATCATTGAAGGACACCCTTTCAAAATAGAAAAACATTTAAACAGCTTTTTCGAAACTGCTGAATAGAATTGTACCAAAAATCATCTTGGCATGAAGACCTTTCAAGTTTGTACAAATGATGCAGATCCACTATTAGATATGACCTGTACTGAAAATGGAAAACCTTTTAAACAAGTTCTAAAAATAGCTGGACAGAATTTGACAGAAAGCATGCTGGTATGGAGGGTTATCTAGTTCATACCACTGATAAGAATCTGTCATCAAAATAAAAAAAAATGCAAAATCCTTTAAACAACTTTTTCAGAACTGTGGGATGAAAATTTGATTATATTTAAGAGAAAGCAACCTGGCATGAAGACACGATCCTCAAATTTATACAAAAGTGAGCAGAATCTCATTAAATATGGCTACTGTTGCTGGAAACAAAAACCTTAAGACAATTTTTCTTCTAAACCATGGAACAGAATTTTACCAGATTTCATAGAAAGCTGTCTGCAAAAGAGTGTTTTGAAGTTTATACAGTTTATGCCAATCTGCCATCAGATGCGGTTATAATTATTAAAAACAGAAAACCCTTAATCTTTTTTCCAAATCTGCTGAACAGATTTTGATCATATTTGACAGATAATGTACTAGCATGAAGACCTTTCAGATCTGCCCATGGTTGTTAAAAATTGAATGCTCTTGAAATGGATTATTCACCATAACCCTTAAATAGAATTTGACTATTCAGTTTGAAATGAGACAGAAAGCATCCTTCTTAGAAGACTTGACCATTTTCACATCTGTATGAATTATGCCAGTCAGATATAACCACTATTCAATAAAAATTAAAAAAAAGCATAAAAGCATTCAAATGATATTTCGTCACCAGAACTGCTGTATAAAACTTGATCAATCTTCACAGAAAGCATCCTGGTTTGAAGACTTCTCAAATTTATACAGATGATGCCAGTCCATAAATTAAATATGGCCATCATTACTAAGAAGTAGACAAATGTTTGAATATCTTACAACTGTTCATCTAACTGGATCAGATTTGATTAGGTACTGGCATAGAGGGCTCTCAGTTTGTACAGCTGATTCTGCTATTAATATGGCCACTATTAGTAAAAACTACTATTTTCTGGGTGAATACACACAAAAATAGTACAAAAAATAGAAAAACTATTGACACACTTTGATGTCAAACCACCACTAAAAATAGAAAATCAATAATACTGTTTAAAATAAAAACTGATAGGCAAATGATACTGATGGGCCATAAAACATAGATGAAGATATAAAATTAAGAGAAGCAAGTGTTGTGTTCATAACATATTGTGGTCAACAGCATTGGGAGAACTTTCAACAGGAAATCAAACTGACTCAGATTTCTTGGTCTTCAGTTCTTGCATTTGCTGTTAGGTAGATGTCAGATGTGAGTGGTCTTGAATACACTTGGGTCTCTTGTTTGCTATGAGCATGGACTTAAATAGCCAAAGTACTTATTTCTATACAGTGCACAAGAATATTGATATTTTGTCATGTACAGATTGTCATTTCTGCATTCTTTGCACACATGGTCCAGTCTTATATGTAATCTGTTCTGTTGTTATGTAGAACAAAGGAACTAGAGGAATGAAAACATTTTGCAATTTCAGTTTATAAAAAGCTATAAATTAGGTTTTTTTCTGAATTCATCACATATTTGTTGATAATCTAACTCGAGCATTCATTATGCTAATCAGCATAGTTAGTTTAAACTTTAATCAACTTAAGTCTCTTTTTGTTAATTTCTGGTGATTTCAAGGTTGGATTTTATGAATTGAGCTGAAATACGAATCATATTGGGTAATACTCAGATGCATTTCTGTTTTGAATAAACACACAGAACTAAAAATAAACATTTGATTCCAGTATTATAAGGTGATGTTGATAATTTAGGTATCTGTGATCCATTTTCTGGATGAAAGTTTTGTAGGCTTAAACTTGTATTGAATTCTTTTTATTATATTTTAATGTAGTTAATGGTTTATGTATTTTTTGTTGTAGTCCTATATTAAATGCAAGCATGTGGACTATGGATCTAAGAAAGAAGAAGCATTCTATGATATCCAATTAAATGTGAAAGGCAAGAAAAATGGTAAGTAAATCTTTGAAACTTCAGGGATAAAGTTCTTATTGTTTCATAAATTAGTGGAATTAGGGTTTGGATTTTATCAAGAAAAGGGAAAATTTAGCTATAATCTTCACATGCATTGTTGTTGTGAAATTCGTCTTAGAGATGGATTAATAGTGCTAAATGATTCATAAAGAGATACCTCTTGACAATAGAATAATATTTCCCTGTTACACCATTTTTTGTCTGTATAATAGGTCAATGTTTCCTCTTTGTTTCAGTCACAGAGTCTTTTAAAGATTACATCAAGGTAGAGTCTCTTGATGGCGACAATAAATATGATGCTGGAAGTTTTTCATTGCAGGTAAATAATATTAACACACTGTAATGTGTGGCATAGAGGAGTAAAGCATGCAGCTCATTACATTATACATCTCATTAGTTTTGTACCAAATGAATGCTCAAATAGGATTGTGATTGCATTGAAGACTTGGGTAAACCGTTCATCATATGAACATGCTAATATGGAGAAGGCTGTAATGGTCTATTCACTCCTTTTTTAATTATATCTTCCACATTTCTGTGAATTTAATGCAACCTTGTGTTTTTTTTTTTATAGAGTTTGGAATACATTGTACATTTTGTGTGCACAGTTCTTTTTCTTCCCAATTTGCAAACTTCACTTTTAATCAGCAATATAGTCATTATTGTGCTGACATGCTGTTAAACCAACACATACGTACTGTCTGAGACCTTGTTTATTGTGTTCCAGTAAAGAATATTGTTGAAATGGAATGCTGCCTAGGATGTGTGTGCGTAGCTGTGAAGAAGCTGGTTGAAATGGAATTTAAAAAATGGCAGAGGGCAAAAGTCACTATACATGTCTTTTAATATGTCTAATGTTGGAATCTTTGCAATGCTATGTAATTCTTCATCTAACATATCTTTTTTGTATATAAAAGAACTAAATATTTTAGGGACAGAATGTTGCTGAAACATATCAACAGCTCAGGGATTCTGTCCTTCACTCGATGCAGTCTCAAGAGAAAAAGGTTCCTAAACCTTTGCAAAACTCTAAATCAAGAGTATCGGGGGGGGGGGGGGGGGGGTTCTCTTATCCGATATAGAATTGGACCAGTTAGTAAATGTGTAATGTGATCCTAGAATCTAATGTCAGTTTTATGGGTATGGAGTTGTACAACTGGGAGGAAAGAAGGATTAAACTAGGAAAAAATTTTAAATAACGCATATGTACCTAATAGTCTAGTGTAATCATGTTGGAATTTATCTGAAATTTTTAAAGCTCCATCATTTTAAAAGTCTCTGAACAGAAGCATCATTATTATTCAAGTGTTTCAAGGTAATGAAAGTATAACCTGGCAAATTGAATGTGGAATAGGATGTTGCAAAGCGGAGCCAACTTAAAATTGTAACTATTGTCATAATTATTAAAACATCACACACACAAGATATTTTGCTTGAATCTATCAGTCCTGGTCTTCTTTAATAAAGATCTTTAATTTATTTTCAGGAAGCAGAGAAAGGGGTGATATTTTTGAGTTTCCCACCAGTATTGCATTTACATCTTTTGCGTTTCATGTATGACCCAGCAGCTGATGCCAATGTGAAAGTGAATGACAGGTGAGAGGAGCTTCAAGAGATTAAGTGAAGGGCTGTATCTTAAAACATAAGAATCCATTCTAGTTGAACATAGTTACATTTTGATGTGAAGGTTGTGTCAGTATAGGGGAGCCACAGTAGTTGGTAGAGTGTCTGACGTGTAATCCAAGGGTTGTGGTTCAGTACCTGCTGTTATAATCTTGACAATTACATCCACACGTAACCATCAAAGTGAAGCCTAACACTCTTATCACAACATTGTTGAGCTCATTTCCTATAAAGATCAACTTTTACAGATAATAAAATATTAACCTTAGTGGTACATTTATTTTAGCCAACACTTCTTTCAAAACATGAAATTGGGAAACAGTTATTGGTACAGATTAATAAATTACTTAAACAATCATATGATTTAAATATTGGTTCTGTACACATCTTAAAATGTTGTTACATGTGAGGGGATTATTTTACATTTTTGTACCAATGTGCTGGCCACTGGTCACAATAGAGGTGTGGCCATTCTTGAGGGAAAATCTTTTGAGTACAAATTCATCAGGGCCAAGGGGACAGCATATCAGGTGGGCCTTCAAGAGGGGGACCACTGTATTCCTGATGTATACCAAGATGATGCAATTAAAGGTTTGGTAAAATGTAATGACACAAAAATATTGTGATACATGATAAGACATAAGATGTGATCTTACAATGTAATTGTCATTCAGTGACCAGCATTTTTACAAACCCATCCATCCTATGACCCATGTAATAGTAGACTGCTCAATGTCAGGCAGATATTTTGCAGTTGTAGTGTAAATATAAACATAATATACTTTGTTATTTCCCTGTTATGCTTAATATTTTTGTGATGTGTAATAAACATTATCAGTAGAGTAATTTAGTAACAATTATTGTATTACATCTTTTGACAGCATCTAGAACCACATCTGTTAAGGGTCTCATTAAATCATTGTCAATTTAAACTAATATTGCAATCAATATTGTGGTTACATTTATTGACCAAAGTACAGTATGCAAGGCCTGATGAACATTTATATCAGTGTTGGAATTGGTTAGTTATACAAAATACTGACAAATTATTTTTCTTAAATTTATGCATGTTTTAATAAGATTTTATATCTGTTTTGCTTCAGATTTGAATTTCCTGAGAGGTTGAACCTTGATCAGTTTCTTAGTAAGAAGGAAAAGACTCCAGCAGTATATATTCTCCATGCTGTGTTAGTTCACAGCGGTGATAACCACGGAGGGCATTATGTTGTATATATAAATCCAAAGGGAGATGGAAAGGTAATAACCAAGTTATTTGATTGTTTTTGGTAAAAATTATTAGATTTAGTTCTATTTTATTTACAAGTCATTGCTTATAAATTGATTAGTTGGCCTTTCAATGTAATCACTGTTCAGCATTTATTTTATAAGATATCAACAAAAACAGATTTTGAAAACAGCCCTCACAACATGTAAGAATCAGCATTCTATAGCAGAATTATTTTGCAGCTTTTGCTGTCTTATTAGAGTACTTTGCACTTTCAGTTACTTTAAAAAGTAGGAAAATAATCCAACCACATTTTGCACGATTATAAAACAAGTACACCCTTAAAAGTCCTCCTCTTTGCTATGTTCTGGAAGAGCATGCACATTTCTACTCCTGCAGTGAGAGATATTTGATGGGATTAAGGTGGGACAACTCTTGACTGACTTCTACCTTGGTAAGCAGATGGCTTTCTAATATTTCTGTTGACTTTTGAGTTTGTTTGGGTAGGATTTGAAAGGATGCAGATGTGTTCCTAATGTATTATGATTGGATAAGCATTATCAAAGAAATAAATTTTATTCTAAATTATAGTATCTGATAAAATTATAAATATATTCTGTTTTCTTTCACCATCGTTATTCATAGTAGTCAAAAGGCTATAGTGGAATTTTCAAACTTTTTTTTAGTCAATATTTAAAATCACATGCTAGTTATCTGTTGAAGGAATATGAAACTTCTCTGTTTGCTTTACAGTGGTGCAAGTTTGATGATGATGTGGTGTCTCGATGTTCTCGGCAGGAGGCAATAGACCACAACTTTGGTGGTCATGATGAGGACATATCGGTCAAGCACTGTACAAATGCCTATATGTTGGTCTATATCAGGGAGAGCAGTATGGGTAAATTCCATTTTCCATTTTTCATTTCTGTCACAGCAGTAGCTGAAATATCTTCCAGTATTATAATTGATAAAGAAAAGTTCTCACGTCATGGTTGATGTAACAAGAATTGATTTAATTCGGAAATTCTTAATATTTTGTAAGTATATATTGAGTAAATATTTCTGTTGTCCTTGGGGATGGGAGTTATGGGTGGGGGTGTTAATCCTTTTTTATTTTTTTAAAAACCAAACTATGACAACAGTCTTAGCAGAAAGATTCGTGGATGCTCGTACAAGGTCTAAATGTATGTCAAGGGTTGGGGTTTAACAATGGGGGAAAAAAAGAACTTCATAGTGATTATGCAGTGACTTTTCATTGTAGCTGCTGTACATAACTTAGGCCCCGGTGTGAAACTGCTTTTTGATTAAGTATTACAATTCCAGGTACACTCCATGTGCAAGGTGTAATTGCTTTAAATATCCATAGATCATTGGCACCAGTGGAGAACATGGCAAGTCATTACATACTGTAAATCTAGGAGCTAAACTTTACCTTGATTGTTTATAAAATCATACAAAACTGCATGTTAACTGTTTCTTGCATTCCCTATATTGTTACCTGTTTTTCTCCATCCATATATCTATATATTTTTACTCGTCCAGCGCAGACTACTGTAGTATCATCAATATTCGTGGGGGATCAATTTTCGTGGTTTTCGTGGTTGCCACAAACCACAAAGTTAAATCCCCAACGAAAAATGAGCCACATAGGTTGATGATCCCCCCCCCCCCAATTCCCGGCCCGTTTTTTTTTTTACAGTGTTTCATTTAAGTAAGGATAGAGAGAAAATATAGAAAAAGCATAACATATTCAAACAATAGTAATACTAAACAGAAAGAAAGAAAGAAAAAATACTAGCAATACAAAATAACTGCATATGAAAATTAGATTTAATACTTAATCACTTGGTCAAAAACACGTTGTAAGTATTGAACTTGCCGGGTCTTAGATATGTACTCATACAGGTGGTAGTATTGTTTTAAACATTAATGTGACCGCCATTTGCGTCGGCATCGTTTTATTCTTTTGTATTCTTTATTTGGGGTACTTGTAGAGGTTAAACCATGAAATTAACTACCTTATAATATGCAAAATTTGACAGGCAAAACCACGAATTTATGTCCCCACGAAAATGCATTTTTTTTCAAAACCACGAAAATTGAGCCCAACGAAAATAAATGATACTACAGTATGTGAGTAGTGCCCTTGCGCAGGGAGTCATTTTCAGAGGGGTTCTTAATGGGAGAAGATAAGGGGCACAAAAATCAGACAAGGGAACTAAAAGAAAACCTTTTTATTTCATCATTTGAAAATCTTTTTATTTGGTCTAATGGGCATCAGTTTCTTATTTGCTTTCTTATCAGAAAATATTTTAATGAAGGTGGGAACCAAATGTCTATTTCACATCGGGTGCTGTATTGCTTCATGACAGCCCTGATGTTTGGTTAAGTTTTACATGTAATTCCCTTTGCAGGCACTATGATAGGGGATTAAAATGTTCCATTAGCTTAGACCACTTGTGCTGGTTTTTGTATATTTACAATTTAGCCTATATTATTATGAGACTATTAAAAATTTTGTTTTGTTTGGTATTGAGTCAATTTTGAGACCTTTTAGCAGATTCTTATCATATACAGTCAGAGTGAAAGTGTTTTAAGTTATCATTTAATGAATGGATTTGTTTCATTTAACAGCAGATGTTTTACAACCTGTTGCTGAGGCAGATATAGCACAGACGCTAAAAGAGAGATTAGCAGAAGAAAGGTAGAAACTCTTTTTATAAATTTAATTCTCAGTGTGTTTTAAATTCTATTTTTTAACTCGCCTCTATTGTATTGCATTACCGAGCGATAGCATTTGCATCTTCACAAATAAAATCATTATATATACACACACACACACACATACACAAAAACACACACACTGCATTTTTAACCATTCCATTCTATCCTCCAAGGTCATAGGCAAGAGTTTAAAGTTAGTTTCACAGATTCACAGAACTTACCGTCAGGTACTAAGGGGCGTAACTGTTGGACAAGTTTGATATTAATTTGCCTCATAAATGGCTGGGACACTTGCCATGAAATTTTCCACACTCAGAAAGGCATTCAGCATGTGGTTTTCACCAGAAGACTTAAATTGATGACCACTATAGTGGCCTCCTGAGTGAATAATCATATCAAGATTGGGTTTTCAAAGAAAAACTTTCCATGATGTTTAGTTGCTTCTAAATGAAAATGGTGCCAGGTTGACATCCCATATGGCCAACACAACAGCTAAGTTAACAATTTTGTTATCACTGAAGAATATCAAAGATGGTTTCCTTTTAAAGGAAGAATCGGTCTTCTCTTGAATATCTGGAGAATTTTTTTTCAGTCAGTTAAGCATATTCTCGTAATGACAAAACTTGTTGGCCCTGTGATGACATATTTTTCTTTTTAATACTTTCCCCATTCATGTTTACAATTGGGATATGTCTGCTGCCTCTCGAATCCAGGCATACTAAAAGACATATATTCATCTTCTTTATATCATATAGAAAAAGGGCATTAAATACTTGCCCATTACCTCCTCATGGCTTCATTAGGTGTTGCCAGTTTTTAAGCTTTGCTTCTATCTTGTGAGACTAGTCTTGTTTTAAATTTGAACCATCCATGTAGGATTTTGGATTTATTTGGATTATTATTAATTCCTAAACAGGTGGTACATATACAGACCTGCCAACCCTGATGAGTCCATCTCTATAAGGCATTTGATTTTTTTCTGTATGTTTAACCAGTTTTCCCTAAGGTGTAAAAAAAATATATTATAAACTGCTATTGTAACCCTGGAAAACTTAGTTAAAAAATTAGTATTCAAAACATGCAGTGACGATAAACATTATGTTCAACTTAAAAGTTTGTAAAGTATGTGGAGTCTTAATTCACCACTAGTGCAGTAGCACAAACTCTAGTTCCAAATCCTATGCAGCTCAGTGGCTTATTGCTATCTCTCAACTTAATGTGATTCTTGGAAATTCTTTTTCCATTTCATATGATTTCCATTTCATATCATAACTCTGGCCATGAATCATACTCCAATTGGCTTGTGATGTCCTATACACGTAATTGTGTCTCTTCCAGCTTTTATTCACAAAAATCTGAATATCACTTCTTAACCTTCTATGTAGATTATTAACACTTTTCAAGAGGCTTATTTTCACTTTTGTCTGAAACACTTGTTGCATGCTGTACGCCATTTAAAAAAATTATATAATCAACAGTTTGATCATGCAGACACTTTACACAAACAAATAGGTGCAGTTTAAAGTGTCTGAGGTGATGCTGTAAAGATAATATGGTTCCCTGACTAACTTCACTAATTCTAATATGAAACCCAGATCCAAATAAAAAATAGATGTGCAAGTTTTTCAGATTTTTCAGCAATGATCATTTTTCTATAGATTTTGCTTCTATGCCGTAAGTTCCTTTTTAAGAGTAATTTTCGTAAGACTTGCGGCAAAACCATAAGGGTTGTCACGTTTGGATATATGTTTTGAATTTTGCGAATATGTTTTGAAATGTTTCACTTTCTCTGACTTCCTACTTCCAGCAGGTCTTAGTCTTTAATTCTTGTATTTGTTGAGCCTCTTTAGTCCATAATTATTCCTGTCGTTTTGCTTGACAGGCGCATGGAGGCACAGAAGAGACGTGAGAGGAGTGAAGCTCATCTTTATATGAATGTTCAGATTTTGACAGAGGATCACTTCTATGGTCATCAGGGAACAGATTTAATTGATCTTGAAAAGGTCAATTTTAGGTATGAGGAATAAATTGCGACCATGGCATAGTTACATACCAAACTTAAGGTAGCTTAAATGCCTCTGCTTCATGAGTCTTGGCATTATTACTAACTTGTATTCCAATGTATCATATCTTAGTATCAGCAGGAATGTATCATATCTTAGTATCAGCAGGAATGTATCATATCTTAAAGGCAGCAATCAAGAAATAACAGTTTAGATGAACTAAGTATTGACTTGATTTTAAGTATTATATAGTTTGTTCGCTGCACCAAGATTTAAATCTTATTTGACTTTAGTATTACGTATAAATGGGATGTCAGCAGTATGAAATTATTCAATTATCCCCATGCTTGTCATAAAAGTGTTGGAGATATTGTAATGCTGTTTCTTTCTGTCTATTTTCATATTTACTTTGAAACCTTTGGGTAGAAGTTTATGAAAATTTGTTACCCTCTGGGGTGTTATTCATTGTTTCCATCCCTAGGATATCTGGGAGTGGGTCATAGGTCAAATTAGCAAAAATTACAGTTACAATTTTATTCTCATAAATTGACCCTGTGAATGAAATCATTGTAAAAAGACGATATTTGTGACAGATTTTGCATTATAACCCCTTGGTCTCTGTTATGAGGAGGACGATTGTTTGGAATAAGCAATAAAAGCATGGAGATTTTTGATGATGAGCCACTATAGTTGATGTATTTTAGATTATAGAACTATAGAACTTGTTTCTTTTATGACATTTTGTAAAATCTGGTTTTCATTACAGAGGGAACATGCAATATGGTAGTACTGAGCTCTAACAATAGTAACAATGTCTACAGTGTACAAAGAATTCATGCAGGGTCAGCACAATAAGCCATGCAGAATCTTGAAATGTTATTTTAGGGTAGCAGTGATGGATATTTTTACTTTATGTTATTTCATCTACTGCAGAACACCGGTATGGTGTTCATTAGAGGTTTTTATGAACAATTACAGCTTTTTAAAAACCTTATTTCATAAATTCTGGAAAAATTGTACTCCAGTTCATTGAAAAAAACTTTTAAAAAAACTAACCTGGCTTTCAAGAGGCTGCAAACTAAAACTAGAATTTGACTGTTTTGCTGGTCTAAGAACAGGCATTAGACTGTAATTTGTAATTCAGGATAACTTTAATGTCACTGTCTTTTTGGGTTTGATTTGTAAAATGTGAAATTTATTGTCCAAAGAATGTTTTATGTATGCATGCAAGAAACAGCAATGTGTTATGCAAAAAAGGAATTCACATTCTGAAATAGTGTTATTATATCTTTTTATTTAGGAATTTCAAAGTAAAGAAGACAATGATCTTATTTGATTTTCTGGATGTATTAGCTGAGAACTTGGTAAGTAGCTATTATAATTTAAATTTTTTATCCACATTTAAACATGAAATTTTAGTAAACACATACATGTTTACATGTTTTAATTAGTATTGAGATGCTCTCGTTATGCTTCCTGGTATCATTTATCATATTGCCCCTGTAACCTGTGGCATCATATTCATGTCATTCACAATTTTAAAATTCCCCATTGACCTTGGCATCCAGCATTTGGTTTGTCCATTTTGTGTGGGTTATGTGTATGTTATTATATGTTTAGCTTTGTTTGAAGTTTTTCTTGCAATTGTTGCTCACAGACCCACTACTTCATTCAGTTCATATTCGGAATATATCATATCATATATTCCCCTTCTTTCAGTACCATTCCTGGCCTTGGTACTTTCCCATTTGGGGGTTATGGGGTGAAGAATTATTATGGAAACACATTTAAGTTAAATTTATTTCAGTACTTGTATTTCTATTACCCCTTACCCAGTTTAATATCACTTACTCCCTTACCATCAGGACTATTCCTGCCCCAATGTTCTACCCCAAGTGGGGACATGTGGTCAGAAGTTATAGTGGATCCTGTTCCTAGATGGGGCACTAAAGTCAATATTTAGGTCATCTCTTGTTAATAGTTGGCATTTTTCCCAATTCACAAAAAATGATGCTTATCCCAAAGACAGCTTTCTCACATTACCCTGTTATCATTGGGTTACATCCTTGGATGTGGCCATTTGGTCAAGGTGTAGGATACTTCCCATTGTCCTTGTACCATTCTTGCTATGTCCCTGCGTGGGGAAGTAGGACACACTATTATTATTATTGTTAATATTATTATTATCTTTTTGATCTTCTAATTAACCTGTAAAATCCAGGAGGTGAAAAGGACAATATGAAGTTTATAATCATTTGATAGGTGAAGTAAGGCCTAGCTGTATACTTTCCAAGTCAAATTATACCCCACCCCCACAATATTAAACTGCAACAAAGGAAATTAAAAGTTCTTTTACTTTTTGTCAATACATCAAAAGCAGAGACTTTCCTTGGTTATGCTAAAGCAAGAAAAGGATTAAAATGTGGTTCTAGTTTAAAGAGCATACAAAGAATTAAAAGAGACATGTCAAAATATGAATATTTAATGAAATCTGGTAGCCATCTGTGAGAGAATCTATTTTGCCTACCACTGATGGAAACATGTGCTAAATATCACTATTTTGTTTTTATAAGATTGTTTAAACCTAGTCTCTTTTAGACTTTATTCTGTATGTATAATTCATGCTAGAAAAATGGTTCCCAACCTGTTTGCTGTGGACTTCTGGGGGATAACAGGGTTATTACAAGGGTTATATATTTTTTAAATTAACTGAACCTAAAAGTACAACTATTAGCATGTGTGGATCTGCAAAATTGTTAGAAGTTAAAAGGGATCCTTGTACTCCAAAAGGTTGGGAACCACTGCAATAGAGCTGTGTATTGCCACTTGTGTACAATTGTATATTTTTCTTTTCTTTTTAACAGAGATACCCACGTGAGCAAATTCGGCCGTGGCCATTCCAAGTGCGACAAAACCAAACCTTCCGGCCAACTATGCTAGATCTTGATACAGATCTCAACAAAACAGTAAGCAGACACAGATATATTATTGATTTACAAAGCTAGGTTGCTTTGGCAGTGACATGTATTTTTAGCTTGGCTGGCCATAAAGTCCTGCATCCAATGTTTGTTGTCCATTGTATCATCGTTGGTAACATTTGCAGTTTTAAATTTCTGAATAATCACCAGACCAGTTTCAACCAATATTTTGCAGAGAGCATCCTGACATGAGAAATACAAATGATGCAAGGCAATAACACGAATTTCTGTACCCATTGCTAAAAACAATTTGTTTTCAAAAATTGCACAACAAAATATGACTAAATTTGACAGCATTTGACATGATAAACTTGCAATTTTGTATAAATGTTGCTGAGCCACCATCAAATATGGCAGCAGCCATAAAAATAGAGAATCTTTAAACAACTATGAAGTGCTTGATTGAGTTAACCAAATATGACAGAAATGGGGTTCTTACAGTTCCTTGAAAATCCTGAAAGAGCTTGAATTTTAAGAATGCAATGTCTTCAAAGTGCTTCTTCAAAATTGACTTTGGAATTGATAGCTTTGTTGGTCATGGATCAGAAAAAGCTTACAGGTTGGCCCTTTGAATATCATCCATTAGCACTAGTTTGTCTTTACTACTACTCCTAAACTACTTGGAAGATTGTTGTGATAGTTGACACACATTCATCCCAAGGTCTTGTTGGCCCTAAGTGATAAAGGTGCCATTAGAACAGTGAGTATGGAAACTATATAGCTTCTTCTGAATGGAAAGTCATATCAGAGCAGATAGTAATACCGCTAGCTTAAAAAAGCAGAACCATTTAACATGACCCTAAAATAAATGTATAAAATAAAAGAGAAAAGGGGAAAGGAAGGGAAAGGGGGGGGGGATAATATGAACATTGTAATGCGAGGAAGGGGAGAAAGGGAAGAAGGAGAAGTGGAAGAAAAGAGAGAACATTACACTAAGTAGTGGCACAATGTAGGTACAGTAAAACCAGTCAACCGACAAGTGGCAAGATAAATACAAGTGTGATGAGAACACCGGGATCAAATAGTGATAGCTCAAGGAAACATAACACCAACCAACCGACAAGAAAAAGTAAAAAGAAAGGGAAAAGAAGGAGGGAAGAAGGAAAAAGAAAGAAAGAGGGAAGAAGGAAGTAGGAAGAAAGTGGGAAAGGGAAAAGAAGAGAAAAAGAAGGAAGAAATGAAATAACACCAAACACACCCCACTCCAACTCAATTTTTTTTCCCCAGGGTTCTCATTTGGTACGAGAACACTTTTCGAAAATCTCTTTCTCAAAATCTAACTTGATCAATTTTGACCACCACTCAAAATTAACAAGCTAAAATACCTAACAGTGACTACACTCATTTATGTCGCTGAGACATTTTAGCAATTAAATTTGTTAAGGACCTACAACATGTACACTATGCACTAGAAATATTTATTGATAGAAAAGATGAAAAATTCTATGACTATATGGATTTGATATAATTGCACAGGCAGCTTACACATTATTGGTATTTTTTCTGTCCATAGTAAAACTGGACTAGATTAGAAATAAGGGCGTTTCAAGCGTAAACAATGACAACATCCAGGAGTGTGGAGAAACAGAAATAGGCTAACCTGATTGTCGACGAAAACATGGCTGATCCATTGGACTTTATCTACTTTTACGTAACACAGGTTCTGATTAGATGTTGGAAATCTTGATTTCAAGCTCGGCCTATTCTCACACTGATGTAAGTACAACTAAACTATTTGGCAATTCACTGATTACACAGATACTTAATACTTCATTTTAGAAGTAATAAGATATCAAACCGATTGAATTATGTCTTTAACTAGAGTGAAACAATTTGACAAACTAGCTGTCCTAAACTGGGTGCCTTCCTGCTTTGCCGTGACCCAACATGTTACTCTAAGGCGAGACTGCCATTTAAAGGGGGTGCCGGGGAAACTGCAACAACACAGCCTAGTGTAGTCAAAGTTACCTTTGGTCCCGACCAATCAAATAGCCTGACCCTCGGGCATTAACTGGTCGCGAAAGCACATAGTTGCGCATGAGACCTTAATTCATATTTTAAAAAAAATATCAGCATGGGTTTTCACCAGAAGACTTTTTATAATGTCTGATTGTTTTAAATGGAATCGGTTCTCTCTGGACAACCAATGTGACCACCACATTGGCCATCGTGAAAATCTTGTTATCAATACTCCAGAATAGATGATCATATCAGTATGGAATTTTTGCTAAAAGACTTTTTATAATATGTAGTTGGTACTAAAAGAAAATGTTGCTGATCATACATCCAGTAAGGCCACCATCTTGAAAATCTTATCACTTATCCACTTGATTGAAATGTCAAATCACCACAGGGGTTTTGACTGAAGTGGCCATCTTGAAAATTTTGTCGCTACTTCTCATGGATGTAAAATCATATCGCCATTGGGTATCCACCAGAAGTCTTCTTATAATGTTTAGTTAGTACTAAGCGAAAATGGTGCCTATCTGACATCAGTATGGTCAAGATCGCGTCTGGCTTGAAAATCTTGTTATTGCTACTGGTCTGAAAAGAATGTAAAAGTTAAATTGACATGAGGATTATGCCAATAGATTAATTATAATATTTAGTTGCTCCCAAATGAAAATAGTGCTAATTTGACCTCAAATACGGCTACCATAATGAAATTAATGAAAATCCTGTCATTAATTCTTTCTTCTAATGGTGTCCAAAATGAAAATGTTTCTGATCCTGCATCCAATAGAGCTCTGACAATGGCTAATTTTACAATCTTGTAACTCAGTAATATCAGAGACTTTTTCAGCACTCTGCAGTTCGAAAGAAGAATCTAGAATTTTTGGAAATTCTTTACAGACACTAGAGTGTCAGTCCCTTTGAGGGACTTTTGTTTATCAGCTTATTACCTTTCCTTCATATGATGGAGAAGAATGTTATTATTTTTTGTCTGTAATAACCAGCACTTTTTATTGCAGTATGAATGCATGTTTATGGACTATGTTTACATACCACACAACTCAGTATTTTTGTTTTACTAATACATTATTAATGATTTTCCTACACAAGTCAGTATTTCATCTGATTTTATGTTTCGTTTCCATGGAATTATTGTCGGTATTGTGTACAGGTTTTGACAGTTATAAAAATTTGGAGTATCCAAGCATATAGTTGGAATACTTGATAATTTGACCATTATTTATTTTTACCTAATCAATTCTTACTGCACAGTACCTAATTAATGTGTTTATGTCAAACATTGTTTTGTCTTCATATACTGTTGCATTTGTGATTTTCTCTTCTTTATTTGACTTGCTTTGAATACCTGTTGACTTACCTTGCCATGTGGTCTGCTTCACTCAATGAGTGCACAATTCAGTACATGTTCTGAAATGTCCTTGTTAGCAGCATCAGGGACAGCAATTCCTGCAAAAGATTAATTGATATTATTTTATTCTGAGATATAATTTTTTGTGCAAAATATCTATTTGGTAATTTCTTTTAGAATGTTTGTGGAAATGTAGATTTTTATCACATTTATTGTAAGAACAGATTTATATTGTCAATGTGGGATGCGATGTTTTCCTTACTGATTTATTAAATTCTGTTTTACCTGTATGGAACTGTATATTGTTATTTTATGCTAAATTGGATCTTTATTTTTTTAAAAATTCCAGATCTGGGATATTTTATTATGCTGAAAATAGATAATTTATTTTCTTAAATTATAGGTTAATTGCTTTCCATCATTGATATAGTACATTTTCCTCCATTTAATTTATTCCTTGATAAACATAATTTCAGAATGTTCATAAACTAGAATATTTGGGTCCTTGAGAATGTTGACCTTGTTATTCTCAATGAGATTCAATGAGTGCTTGCATGATATAACACATCATTAATATAGTTTGGTTTTTATAATTTACTGGCATTGTCCAAGGCGTTGTGTTATCCTCACTGACTTGGCACCCTAAGTTCAGATCCACTTGATGTCAGTTCATGTTGGATAAGAGTGCATTTGAATATAATTAAAGTGCATATCACTCAGTTTGGTTCCAAAAAGTACTATACTGTTAGGGGCCTCGAGTGGTCTGAAGCACTCACCGTTTGAGTTTCACTGCCATCTCACCAGTCTGCTTGGGTTTGAGTCTCAGCAGACATAATTTTTCTCCGTTCTAAAACGGAATTCCACTTTTCTCCTGACTTGAATCCGATTTTTCTTGATATAGTCCGTTTCTTTAAGATAATGTCTGATCCGTTTTTTTTCTTCGGGTTTTTAACCATTTTTTTTTTTCTCAGTCCTATTCCGCAACAACCTTTGCAATGTATTCGCTCCATATATTTGTTAGCCCACAACTCTCGTAAAGAGTATTCTGATTTGTCAAAAATTTAAATTCATCCAATGAATCTTCATGTAAAGGAAACTGATGGCAATGGAAAGAAGAAGCATGCTTGCAAAAAAAAAAATGGCGTGACTAATTGTTGTGATAGATGATGACACGAAAAGTTTAGATAAAGGTTTTAAAATAATGGAAGGGAATGGCTGGAATGAATTGTCAACGGAAATTTAGTTGGTCAGTTTTTAAGAAAACTGAACACTCGAGGACTGGCATTTTGTGCCCTCTGCAATATATACATTACAGAAGTCATGGTTGAAAGAGTCAGGAACCACTTCAACCGCACCTACAAATGAAGCTGCATACGGAAAAAATGAAACCCTCTGTCAGAATATGTTCACCGCACGTTGCCAATACAAGCTGGAGCTGGAAAAGAAAAAGGCTGTCGTTGAGAAGGAAAAGAAACAGTTGCACATTGAGCCAGCAAAATCATTGGTGATAAAAAAGAAGACTAATAAAATCTTAAAGCTGCAAAAAGAGCTCAACTGGCATATCAACAGGTTGTGTTCAGTGGACAAAAGACAAGTGAATATATGGGATTATTTGTATATAGATGATGTATTTTACATATTTGTTATGAAAAGAGAGAAATATAATAAGTTGGCAGCAAAATATGCCTAATTATTGACTTAATTACAATGTGAACACTGACATGCACATGAAATAAATAAGTACCAATACTAGTATTGGAGAACAAATTCATATCTTGTGCTAAAATGACATTAAACCTTAAAACAACAACAACAATTATTATGCTGTTGTTGAAGTGTATGTAAAGTCAACCAAGTCTTTTTGTGGATTTTATATGGAACACATCACAATCAAGTTTTCTTCCAGGGCAACTGAATCCAAACATAGTACAATTTTCATTCTTTCTGAAAAAAGTGTAATGAATATAATGAATTAATAATATGGTACTGTCATGATAGGTAGGCGGGGGATAGGTAGGCAGGTTGTTTCATAATATTTAGGACTATATAGTGCCAATTAAAATTTCAAATGTGAAGATAAAGTATGTATAAAATAAAATAAAATAAAATAAAATACACTATTACTTTGAAAAGGTACTAAGATTATTGAAGTCTCATATTTTTGTTTTGGCATGATGATTACAGTTGCTTGCTACTGGACACTAGTGAGAATAGAGGCCAGCAATGTAATTCTTCATTACTTTCTGGTTTCTTCAGGGCATGCATGTTTTACAAATACAAATCATTTTTTTTCCCCCCTATTTTGTTTGCTGTAGACTGGAGTGATCTCGAAAAGAAACAGCAATAATACAGCTACAGTAGGACTACATATTTATGTCTAGTCAAAAATTAGTCACTTGAAATCTTCATTGCTACACACACAATGATGCATTTACTAGTTCCTTCATCTCCACCTCTGTCCATATGGGCTCAGGACTATGGTAAGGCCAATATGGATATGTTAGAAATCTTGCCAGTAGCTTCCTGTGGGCCGATCGTGCTTACCAGGGTTTACACACATCTTACTCTACCTTTTATTCTGGCTGCCATGTATAGCCTATCATGCTTTGAAAAATGACATTAAACCCAAAACAACATCATTGACAAAATTATGAACACCGGTACTGTAGTGCATCAGTCTTTTGACCTGAAAAAGGATTTACTTGATCAAATCCCTGTACAGAATTTAGAGATTACCTCATCTGTTTTGATTACAAATAACAACCTTTGTTCATAGTATTTCCTTCTCTTTTGACTGTTAACATACTTTTTAGAAATGCATGAATACCTATTTGTGAGTTAAATTTCACTTGCTTAGTTTGTCAGACTAAGTTGATTAGACACAATGACTATATCTTTCAAGATGTTACATTTGCCTTTGCCTGTGTCTCAATTTCAACCATGTCAGACTAGTATTTGGCTTCAACTGCTGAAGAAGCTATGTTACCATCTGGGAAAATCTTGAAGTTTTGGGGGGATTGCATTTATCTAAAATAATTTTTCCTGTGTTTTAAACTTGTTACTTGTTTTTTTATTTTATATATATTTTACAGAATTATAATTTGTAAATTTGATATTTTATCTTGTTGTGGACTGTTCTGGTGGCTTAGTGGTTAGCACGTCCACCTTGCATGCAAGTGGTCATGGGTTTGAACCTGACCAAGTCATAGCAAAGACTTTTTAAAAAAAATGATACTACCAGCTGCCTCGCTAGGCGCTCAGCATTAAGAGATTAGTGTTAGGACTGTTCGGCCTGGTGTCAGGATAATGTGACTGCTGCAGGATGCCCCATGTGCTAGACATCACTATAAACTGCCACACTGCAGACATCGTAGTGATATGACTGAAACATTGTTAATGCTACAACATAAATCCAAGTCACCTCCTTGGATGCGGGAGGTCGTGGGTTCGATCCTTGGCCAAGTCCTACTAAAGAAGTACAAAAATTGTACTAACAGCTGCCTAGCTTGGCACTCAGTATTAAGAGGTTAGTGTTAGGACTGGTCAGCCTGGTGTCAGGATAATGTAACTGGGTGGAACATCATGCTACATGTCTGTGGTAAGATGCCCCAGTGATAGATATCACTATAAACTGTCACACTGCAGACATCATAGCGATATGATTAAAAAATGTTTAAAGCCGAGTTAAAAATCCAAATCACACAAACACACACATAAATCCAAATTACACACACACAAACTTTGTTGTGCTATATGTTTTATTAATTTGGAAGGGTTTATCTTAAGCTTGTGTGTAATTCAGTATAAATGTATTTGAACTTTACCTTTAGCGTATAACCTGTTGTGATGAGGTGCAATAAAATACAACATCCATTCATCCATGTTTGCTTGCCTTGTAGATTCATGATTTGGCAGATGAAGGGACCTGGACAGTGTTCATAGAGACAGTTGATCCAGAGAGCAATCTTACTCGACTACCAGAGTTCAATAAAGACAGTAAGTATCTATACATTTCAATATAAGCACTGTGCTCATGTGGCTTAATCTAAAGACTGTCAGATCCTAGACTCCTTAAAATCTTAAAAAATGCATAGTTTAGTGTGTGTATTTAGATATTGACATTAAGGTAATCCCAAAATTTCTTTTATTGAGACCTCACTCAGAACAAAGTTATAAGTGATTTTAAATTTTTAGATCTGAGCAAGTTCAATTTTTGTTGTATGACATTTTCTTGACTGTGAGGCCTGATCACTGAACAACGTGTTTAGGATGTTTCTCTGAGAAATATTAGTAAATAACATGGAAAACTTTTCAAATTCAGATTTGTTAATAACAGGGATATAATTTAGGATAGTGTAATTCCCATTGTATCCAGAGTACTGTATTATTGCAACAGTCATTTCACCAGTTTCAGTGGACACAGTTGTCATGTGCCAATATATTATATTGTGTGATCTTCAAAATCTATTTCTGCCTTCTCCCATGAGAATATTTCTCCTGCATTGGTATATGATGGGTTATGGTGTCCGTGCCTTAAGCTCAGGAGTTTTTCAAGACAACACTGTAAGAGAAGAGTTCTCTTTGGTGAAGGTAATGATAGAAAGATCAGTCTATCCAGTAAGCATTAAAACTTTTGTGTTTTGTTTTTCTTTTTTTCAGGCGATGTACTGTTGTTCCTGAAAATGTATGATCCCAAGACAAAGAGCATATCCTACTGTGGACATATCTACTTTCCTATAGCTGGAAGAGCATGTAAATAACATACAGGCTTGAATAGCCAGACTGCCTATTATTCCAACCTTACTCATGTGTTTTCTTCCAGTACATTTCCCAATCTTATCACCTTTGAAGATATGGCCACAATCTCTCAAATCCAGTCTTCGCAAGCTGGTATACTGCAATAAAATATATCACCTGCACAAATAGGTGGGAGACGGACAGAATGATCTCCCCATGGGATACAAATATTGATGCCAAAACAAATTCATGCTTCATTTGCTACTTCTACTTATTGTATTAGGCATGTTCTTTTGGAGACCTCAAAGTTGTTTTCAGTTTGTAACTTTTTCATGTAGCTAGTGATTTTGAAGAGTTTTCTTACACAGGCATGTATATGCCATCTACATTCTAAGTTTTGCTCAAGTGTACACAGGATGAAGATTCTTACTTTATTAGTTGAATTTCATATTGCAAGATACATGTCATTGCTGTTTTGATTCACTGTCCTATGGCTGGTAGTTTGCTCAAGTAATTTGTGCTTGACCTAATAGATGAATTCTGTCACCAGTTATCTAGCTTTATATACCATTAGGTCATTCATGTAATTACTGTTGACATTATGTTCATCACATGTGTCTTCCGATTGTTCACAGGATGCTTAATTTTTTTCACCTATATAGGATATTGTTTTGCCAGTCACTTATAATTGTTGGACGATAACCATGGTAAAAATCTGAAATGATGGGGTGTTTTGGACATCTTGGACAGTGTAGTGAAGCTCATTTATATTTACTGCAGAACCAGTCTGAAGGTATTTGGCGTTAAACGGTATATTTTATTTTAGTAGATGAATGAATAAGAGTAAAAATATCTCCTTTAAAAAATTTAACAGATTGATTAGAAAAAGGCAACAACAAAAAACGAAACAAAATAACAGAATCTTCAAAATATGAAGACACATGTGCAGCATCACGTGACATCTATTTCAGGCTGTATGGAAAAATTTTAATATTTGGCGCTAAAAGTCTTAAGATGGATTCTAGTCAATGTGTTTGTAAAGCTAAAAGTGCTACATATGAAAACTTGAAACAGTAAAGGATGTTAAAAGACAAGAGGGGCAAATCATTGTTTATTGAAATGTTAGCATGTTACATGTGGATTATGCTTTTTCTGCCTGGATTCAGCTTTTTGACCACTTGTATTATGCTTTTTCCTTATCAGGTGTTGGCATGTATGCAATATACAATTATAGCAATCAACATTTTGTGACAAATAATACTATAAAAGGGTCAATTTTGGGCATATAGAAGTTGGATTCTAGGCCTGTTGAATTTGAGTTAGGACTGGTTGGTGGGTTTTGTAATTATCAGCCCATGGCCTGTGTCTAAAAGAGCATTTTCTTTGAGCACTGAGGTTAGTATGAAAAATAAATGTACACTTTTCTTACACTTTACTGTAGTTTTGGCTTATGATACTGTTTATCAGTTGCACTTTTTCTGCTCAGATTATGCTTTTTTGCCACTTTTGTTGCCAGAAATTATGCTTATACCTCAGTCAAGGTTGGTATGTATGATTTTATATATTTAGGTGGATCAACTTCACATACATGCCAACCATTCCGCTTTTGGCATAATCATTATGCATTTTTTCACTAAATTACGTCTTGCGTGTAAATGTATTAAAATTACGCTTTTTTTGTATATCCCCCTCCAAAAAAATTAATAATTTGTTTTCTTTTTTTATTAACATCCCATTATTCCCACAGACCTTATTCTAAAAAAGACAGCTTCTGTGTAACTATGACATAAGAGTATGCTTGTCCGTAGACGTGCATGCACTTTCCTAGCAGTATTATGTTCTATTTATAGCAGCTGCCCTGTTTCCAAGAAACTTGTTTCTACTTTCAAATATTTGACCTATCTTTTTATTTATAGCAGCTGTATGGCTTAGGAGAGAGCAGATTGATTTTCTAACTTTTAGTCTTTACTCACAGATTCTTTGTTTTAATTCATATCTAGTACGGAACCAGTCTGTAGGTATTTGATGCTAAATGTCATCAGATTTTTTGAGTTGATGTGTATTTGAGCAAAACTGTTTTTCAAATAATTTCACAGATGGATTAGAAAAAGACAATAAACCGATTCAGAGATGAATACAAGAATTACACAATACAGTGTTCAATTTATGGGCAGCTTCATGCTCCTTGCAGGCTGTGGGGAAAAGATTTTAATATTGGTCATGGTGATAAAACAGATACCTTGAATTAGCTCATTTTACAAACTCCAATACTAATGTAACTTCTTATTTAGAGCAGAACTAAATTGTGGACATAAATTTTATAAACATTATTTACCAAGTTCTTAATAGAATACGGACTACTCCTAGAGGTAGAAAATTACATTGGTCATTTGTTCAAACAGATGTTTCCTGATTCCAAAATCGCAGAAAATATGCTTGTGCAAGAAAACATAATCTAATATTGTTATGTGTTTGGCAGAAGATACTTTACTTTCAAATTGCAGAAGCTTTGAAACTTGTATTGTAACAGACAGGAGTAGTGATTATCAGGACAAAAAGTTGTACACAGTCTGTGTAAAAGACTTTGACAGTGAAAAGGGCAAAGTCAGAGTGCTCTTCTTTCATTACCAGAATTAACAGTAGATTCCACTGGAGAATTTTTTCTTGTGCTTGATAATGTTTTGAATAAGCATAAGTTGGCAGAACTATATGGTGTTTTCAGCTGATACTGTATCAGTGATGACTGGAATTCATAGAGTTGAATTCTATATTTTGAAAAATGTCTCCCTTCATTGTACATATCAGGTTATCACTGTCATATAATGTACCATGCTGCAGGAAAGGCTGCTAATTAGAAGGAGAACTAATGAAGTATCAAGTTGGCACTCTAGCTGACAATACACTTCATGCAGACAGTTGATTTTTTTCTTCTCTTTCCCAGCTAAAAGACCCAATAACTGGAAGATATAAATTTTCTCTTTGTCAGGTTATGAAAGGAATATTGGTTCTGTACCATTCTAATGCTGTCTATGAGAGATTGTTCAGTAATGTTAACAAAATAAACAGAATTCAGATACAGGCTCTTTAACCCAGCGCTTAGTGCTCTACTTGTTTGCAAAACATAGTCTCAGCTGGTACAAAGTATTAGGAAATGCAATATGAGTGTGTTGCTTTTTAAATCTCAAAGTGTTATAAATGAAAACTTGAAGCAATAATTCTGTTAAAAGTCCAGAGGGGTAAATAACTCTTTTTGTACATATGCTCCTTTTATCATGTTATATGTGGATTACTCTTTTTGTCCACTTCGATTACACTTTTTCCACACCAGAGGTTGGCATGTATGACATGATGTATATTATCTTCTGTTAGAATTATTCATAAAGTATTTTGATTCGTTAGGCTAATTATGGGTCAAGATCACAATTAGGCTACTTTTTGCTGAGGCAATGGAGCCAAATACCTTGTCCAGGCACACACATTGGTAATTTGCCCTGAATGATTTGATTTTATGTTTGGAACCTGTGCAGAAAATAATTCTCCAAACAGTTTGTACAGAAATAAATGCAGCTCAGTCTGATTTCATGGTTAGGTTCAAAACAGTGGAAGCCTTCATTTTGTTTATCAGCTAGTGCATTTATAATTATTAATTGAACAGAACAAGATTATTTCTGGAACATAATATGACTGTTTATTTCATACCACCATGACAACTAGATCATGAATGTGCAAAAGATAGCAGTTTCTAATCCCAAAGATTCTGTTTTTATCTTATTTTTGAGGTTTTCTAGAGGTTGATTTGTCGTCAATCAGTCATGTTTATGTGTTTTATTTAGTTTAACCATATTTGGCATGACTTCCAGACACTCGATTTTGGTATGATCCAAACTTTTTCTTGCAAAACTACCATCTGTCTGACAAAAACATGGTAAGGGGGCCTCACCCTTCCTCCACTTGAATATTGTTAAAATGAAGATTATACTGTATTGTCATTATTTGATTACTAATAATTTATCGTTGTATAATACAAGCATTTGTCTTTTTCAGCTGAAATGTTGCCTGAACTGTGCAGAAGAGCCGGTTTTCCTGTTGATACTCCATTACTTCTATTTGAAGTGAGTTCATTAGTGACCCGTTTTATTTTCAAGTGTGGGGTGTGTGTGCTGTTCTCCTGTCATGTAAAGTGATTGGACTGTTAAGTGGTTCTTTTGTAGCTTTTTTGTCTATCAAGTTTACGTGTATGGTCTGGCCCTGCATCCATTGTTTGCCATGAAATCCTTAACCTTGAAGTTACACCAGGTACTGTAACATGGGATGTGATAATGGTATGTGTACACTTTCCATGGTTTTAATTTACAGTGATCACATTATATAGTTGCAATAACACATCAAGTCATATTGTGAAATTTATGGTTAGTAGGCTGAACCCTGATTACAGTGTTGAAGTTAACTTTGTGTAGGGTCTTGGGTCTGGGGTAAACACTTTTACTTCTTGCAGATTTGTAGTTAAGGTTTATGGTTACAATACAACTCATCATGAGTTCTTTCCCTCACTGTAGGAAGTGAAACCTAGTCTATTGGAGCTCCTGCAGAACCAGGATTTACCACTGGAGAAGTTGCTAGATGAGCTGATGGATGGCGACATTATAATTTTCCAGCGCCATGACACAGATGATCTTCTAGACCAGTATGAGCTCCCCACCGCTAAGGAGTACTTTAGGTAACAGCAAGAAATTTCTGCTATTGCTTTTACTTCATTCTACCCACTACCCAGATATTACACTGCAGGAACAATTCCCACTGGAAAAAGCAGTGATCAGAATAGTACATCATTATCATCCACATTATTTTACTTTAAGAATGTTAGATTGTTCAGTCAGTGAAATTTTCAAACATTTACTTACCAACGATGTGACAAGATAGAATTGTGACAATTATTTGAAATCAGCATCATCATTTGGAGTAAAAACAACAATGACAGTGATGAAATTAATTATTATTGTTATAATAATCATCAGTTATCATCATCAATATTATAGAACTTCAGATAATGAGCATATTTGTGACTTTTTATGCAGGCAAGCAGACTAAAAGATCAAGAATTTTAAATGTGTTAAAATTACAGAAAACAATTTAATTTTGAACTTTTTAATTTAAAATTGTCTGCATATTGCTTCTGCCTTAGACATAGTCAATGTCATATGATGGCACTTTTGATCAATATAAACTGTGCTGTTCCAGAAGTAAAGTACACTTCTGAAATAATGCTGCCTGATCCTTGAGAACACTCACTCAAATAGTCATAACTGAACACAACCTTACTTGGTCTGCCATTTTTTAAACTCACTTGCTTATTGCTACAGAAGGGAAGGCAAGACTGATCCACAAGAAACAACTTAAAAAATTGGACACAAAGAAAATAGCAAGCAAAAAATGTAAAATCTGTGGTGACAGTATGATATTTCTTTGAATAAAGTTAAATTGTTTTATTTGACCTGTATATTGTGCTGTGTACATTTCTTCTACAGAATAACAAAGCTAGTTTGAATGTGTAATTAGTATTTGCTTTTATATCAGTTACTTTAAAAATTGAAATTGATATTTTTGAACAGTGGAACCTGTCAATGAAGTGAAAAAGGGTAATTTGTCAGAATGCAGTTTATTTTATATTTTATCACATTTGACTACATGAAGAAGGAAAAAAAACACTCTTTCACTGGTTTAGTTTTAGTGACTGACATTAATTTCTAAAAGGCCCCTTGGGACCCTCACTGAAGTCTCATCCCTTAATCCTAATGAAGGTCCTATGAAGTCCTGAGACCTGCAGAATATTTCAGCTTTCTTCATTCTTCCTATCTATAAATAGATTTGTTCATTCACTGACGGTTCAAAAACTGATCATGCTGTCATTTGTGTGGTCAGCAAGATTTCACACGTAAAAAAGATACATCTCGCTTATTTTGCAATTAAGCCTCCATTAAAGACATACAAGTCCCACAGCATTACAATTCTTTGTAGAAGTATCTCCCTTGACTTGGCTCTCCCGTGTCACTGCTAAGGTAGCACTGATGTAATTGTTTAAATTTACATGTGCCTTGATTATAGTTTTGCTGCAGCTCATACTTCTTTCAATAAAATAAGAAAGTTTTATAAGGTGGTGATACACAATAAATAATAAGTTTGACTTTAACCATTGCTACTGTGATCCGTCTTCATGAGGTTATTAAAAGACAGAGTTCAAATGATGTAGTAAGTTTACAGTTTACAAAATACATGAGATTTTAAATTCTAACAGTTTAAGTACCATGCTTCATTGTTTAAGAATATGGAGCTGTATTTTACATTTGAGCACAGAATGAAAATATTTAACAAGTCCTACCTTATTTACTAGTGCAGACTAAAATTGATTTTAATAATTGAAGAGTAGCTATCTGCAAAGAAACCTATTGTTGCATTTGTCTTCCATGTGAATGTTCAAAGATGGCATTGTATTTTTCAGGGATCTCTATTATAGGGTAGAAGTAGTTTTCTGTGATAAGAATGTTCCTAATGACACAGGGTTCACATTAGAATTGTCTCTGCGTATGAATTATGACCAGATGGCTCACCAGGTTGCACGTTATCTCAACACAGATCCCTACCTTTTGCAGTTCTTTAAACCTCAGGGGTAAGTCTTTTGTCGATCAATCGAGAGAGAGAGAGAGAGAGAGAGAGAGAGAGAGAGAGAGAGAGAGAGAGAGAGAGAGAGAAAGAGAGAGAGAGAGAGAGAGAGAGACAGTAGTATCTAATATATTATTGGAATTGGATGGACCTTCATATAAGATGATTAATTGTTACATTATGTGTACATGTAGTTTGGAGCAAACATGGAATCACAGAAACTCACACTTATATCCAATGAATTTGTAGTTTTATGTTTTTATCTGACCAACTCTTGCATATTTTGGCTTGGTTCATAATTATCCCATTCATACTAAAATTTAATTAAATCCTGTGTGAATTTTGCAAAAAGACCCAAAAGATTATATGTGCGATCAATTTAAATGTTTACATATACCCCAAAAGGTAATGAAAAATTGAGTCTGATTGCCTTCATGTGATACTTATTGTCTTTCCGTAAAATTTCAAAAACATTTCACTGATTAAATTTGTATGACTTTAAAAAAAAACATTAGGAAGTCCTGATGATAATTTGTTTTAACTCTATGTTTTGGATACATGGAATAAAAACTCTGTGAACATGCTTCATATCATCAGACCCAAAATTGAAAAGTGGCATTCCTCACAGAGATGAGGTACTATTCTGCTTGTCATATATAGGACATACATACATGACTAGGGGCCCCGAGTGGCCGAGTGGTCTAAAGCACTCTCCATTACGGATCACTGCCGATTCAGTCAATGTGGTTATGTGAGAAAGCTTGCCAGTAGCTTCTCGTGGGTCGGTGGTTCTTTCCGTGGATTTTCCTGGGTTCTTCCTCCACCATTAATACTGGCCATGTATAGCCTATCTTGTGCTGAAAAATGGCGTTAAACCCTACAACAACAACAACAACAACAACAACATACATGACTAATGTATTACCTCCTTATTAGTGAACCTTGAACTAAGTGCAAACCCTGCGAGTATCCACTGCTAGTACTACACATTTTTCTTGAATGTATTGACTTTCACTTGCTGCAACTCAATTATTATTTATAAAAACAATAAGTAGGTTTCAGGTATTATTTAGAAATAGTTTTCACATGAAATGTGCCAATTGTCAGTGACTGAACTTACATGTCCTTTTTATATTCAATATTCAATGACACCTATTCTGTCATGTTACACTCAACAAAATGGTACAAATGATTTCAGTAAGATTCTTAATTAAATGTACTTCGAAAAGCGTTTAATTAGTGATTTTGATTCTTTATCGCATTCATAAATATGTTTTAAAGTGTTGGAGAAATTGTTCACAGACAAGTGTTGATTGCAAATTGAAATAAAGTGACTGTTTAAATTTGGGCACAACATCTGTTACTGAATTAGACTGCAAGTTTGCCTGTGCCGAACAATTTGCATTAAATGCAAAAATAACAAAATAAAGAATAAAAATGTTTAAAGTAAAGCTAACAATCATTAAAACCTTGGTTTAAAAATGTAACACTTCGAAGTCTGTCAGACTGCTTCTTGATGATTCTTCTGTCCCCTAACAATGTTCTTGATATCAAGGAACAAATGTATTACTAGAAATAATAAATCTCTTATTATTTGTTTGAAAACGGTTACTAATTGAAGAAGTACACAACATGAAGCATTATATATTGGCTATATTTGTTTAAAAAAATCATTGTCCAAATTATTGTAAAGTTTTGGAACTGTTTTATATGTTGGCACAGTATGAAAAGAAACATCCATGCAAAATGATGGTATTTACCTTTACAAATATATAAATTATAAACTCTGCTTTACATTTTAGTAGATTCAGAGAAACATTTCACATGTGAAAACATTTGTATTGTCACTGACTTTGCAACTTCTGTCACTATACTGATATTATTTCAGTTGTAATATATTTCCTTATATCTGCTAAAATAATGTAGATATCCTCAATTTTGCCTGTATCTGTGAAGATGACTGAGCACTATAGTGTCATTATTGTTCCATTGTTTACGACAGGTATAGAGAAGGTCCAGGCAATCCTATCAGATGTACATATGAAGGCACATTAAAAGAGTTGTTACTTTTTCCCAAACCTAGGCAACTGAAGAAACTTTATTTTCAACAGGTATGTATGAAAGTGGCTTGAAATATCTATTAATAAAGATATTTTGGTGAGATTCAAAATTAATTATCCCCATGAGTATTAAAGAAAAGGTTTTAATTGTGTGATCCACCCCATGTGGACATGTGTGCTTTTGTAATGTTGCACAACGTGTACACCATTCCAAATAGAGACCTGAAACTTATGTTATTTTAGATGATGTGTAGATGTGGACAACAGTGAGAAAATTTTGATCTATTCTTTAGAGTGTAGGTTATATGTGGGTACAGTTTGTGCCTTTATTTATTGTATATAAAATGTTTAGTAATTTCAAGAGTTATAATTGTTGAACATCGCCACTTCAAACAGAGACTTGGAACTATGGAATATGATTGTGGGTGAGCCATAAATGTTTATTTTGGTCTCGAAAATATTGATCCACTGCTTGTAGGTGGGTAATGTTATAATATTAAGTAACGTTTGCCCATTTTTTTTATCAATACCCATCAAAGGCGCACATAGAATGGGTGGATAAAATGAGTGCTGGAATATGTTTTAAGAACAATTTCTAGTTTATAAAATAAAATTTAACAAGAAAGTTTTTTTATCCCAAGTTGTTGCATGTAACATATGTAGCTTGTGTTATTCACTGACAGTTAGTTCTTCTTGAAGAATACTTATGCCTGCATTGATCGTATATTAACAAAATGACAGGGTAGTCTTATTTGGATTGCTGAATGATATGCTAGCTCTTTCCTTGCAGGCAAGACAGTGTAAAAACTAAAAAGATGTTTTTGTTGTTTTCAGAGATAATGTACTATTAAGCAGTTGTTTAGGAAAAATATTATGCTGGCAATTTAATTACCAGAAATGACTAGTTGGATATCTGGTAATAGATTAGATGCCTTTTAAATCTAGATAGAGACATTGATTTGATATTATGTTAATTCTCAATAATCGATTGCATGATTTTAGTAATAGTTTTTCAGTTGTTTTTTGTGTGTTGCTTTTAATAATTATTGTGCCAAAGTGCACAGCATTTTTAGTCACTTGTAGGTTGTATTAAATATATAAAAATTTATATTTCAGTTGAATATTAGGATAAATGAACTGGAGAACAAGAGGCAATTCAAGTGTGTATTTGTAAATAGTAAATTGAAAGAAGAGGTAATCTTTGTGCCTATCTCTCTATGTATGTTTCTCTATTTCTTTGCCCAACTTCCTTATGTCATGCTCAATGTTAAATATACACATAAAATTTTATGAAAGTATTGTCATGTTCACCTTAGCATGTTGAGTCAGTTTCCTAGTGTACTTGCAGCCCTGATAGAAATCTGCTAGTTCAGACTGAATAGTCTGTACACCCTTCAATATTCAGACAAAATCTGTACCCACAGTGGTTCACCACTTGTGGATCTGTTGGTGATAAGCTACCCACCTCAATCTGTCCAGTCAAAGATTAGAGGCAGAGACAATTTATACTTTGTTTCATCTCTGAGAGTTTTCGTTCCAAAGGCTTTGTCTGACCTGGTGGGACCTCATGGAGCAGCAAAATAGGCTACCATAATGGGATGTTCAGCATTTTCACAATGTGGTGACTAAGCTTCACACTGGATATGTGCTAGGAGTGGGGAGAATGTTCCTAGCAAGATTAATTCGTTCATATATATTACCTAGCTCTAGCCCATATCTCTCACAAGATTTGAAACAACTTTATAACAGAATATTCTCTGGGGTAAGGGAATATAACTCTTCCACTTCTTCCCATTTTTCCTAATGTATTATGATTGAGAAATGCATTTGAAGAAGCAGCCATTCTTGTATGATTGAGAAATGTATTTGAAGAAGCAACCATTCTTTATGGACAGGATCTGGCACCGGTCGTACTATCCATGGTTAGATTAATTGTTTCTGCAGCCAATTGGGGTTTGTAGATGAATTTTTGGCACACTTGTTTAAAAAAAAGGCTAGATTTTGTAAATCACTTGATGTATATTTGATTTATTATTATTGGGTAAGTATTATGGAAGAAATATTTTACAGGATTGACACTGCATATGTGTAAATCAAAAGCAGCATTTACCAAAGGGTTTTGGCAAGAAGTGGTTGAGGATTCTCCATTAGTCTGTTCAAACATATGCTCTGGAAAACCTTGACCAGTTTTGTTTTATCTGTAAAGACTTGTCAGAGGGTTTTGTAATCACTGTTGTAGATTGAGTAATCCTTAATATACCAGTGTTTAGCTGGCAGGTAGCTGGCATTAGGTCAGGTTATCAGAAATAACCAATCAAAATTTGTTTAACCATTGTCTGTTTTAGCTAGTCAACTGTCTCATTAACTGGTGGCAGTCAGCTCAAATTCCTTCTATTTTTAAAAATTGTAACATTGTAGCCATCTACTTGAACAACACTTCAGCATCATATATTTGATATTGTTGAATTGACCTAGCCATGTATGTTTGAACCAGTTACTTCATAAGATATTGAGATGGTTGCCATTATTTGGTGTGCTTAATTGATGTATGACTTTTATAGCAATGTTAGCCAGTGTTGGTTTGCATCTGGCCCTTATTAGTTAATGTTTACAACTATTTAGTTGGGACATTAGTTAAACCTGTTATGGCCAGGAATTTGCCAGGTTAAAAGCTTGGATGAAGTTTTTAGCTGGTGTTGACTGGGTATTTAGAACAAATGGAGGTTCCCATCTAATTGTTAATCATGCAGACCAGAGAACAATAAGTATGTGCACATAAATTGAAAAGATTATGATGTGAACAAAATAGGCAGTTTCTTGCCTTGGAAGAAAGGTCAATTAAAAATAACAAATACTACTTTCTGTGAGATTTAATTTTCAATTTGTAAATGGCTGTTATTTGTAATGTGTGGCAGTGAATATCAAGACTGTTGTAAAAAAAAAAAAAAAAATTTCTTTTATTTTTCCCCAATAGTCTGTTGTTTTTGGTGTAGGTACAAGGTCATCTGTGGTTAAGTCATCAACCATGGTGTTATTAATGGACTTTTGTTAAGTTGTTGCATTCACTCATTGCATTATATCCAATAAACCTAAGCTTATTCGGTTGGTACAGCAGCAGCTACATTCATCCTCTGATATCTTACAACCTTGCACTATTTAAGCAGTACACATTTTGAAATCCTTTCTGGACATTTAAACAAACCAGTCCCAATACAAATCTATTTTTTTTATATAAAAAACTTACAGAAAAGCTACAGAAAACTTATTAAATGTATTAAGCAATACTTAATGATTAAACTAAAACCTAAGACCAAATATTTTTGGTCAATAGAGTATCAGGCCTTTTGAGGGACTCCTGCTTGTTTATACTCCAATGATTTGTTTTGTTGCTTTGTTTTAAATAAGTGGTGCATGACCTATAATTCATAACAAAATCTTGATATATCTGCAGAAGGAGCTAGTGCTGTATCCCAACAAAAATGGAAGAGTAGCAGATCTGCTGGAAGAGGCAAAGAAACAAGTGACCTTGTCAGATGTAGGCTCAGGCAAGCTCAGGTACAATATCTGCTAATAAAACCATCTATTGCAGCATTTATCTGTAAAGAACCTGACTTTTGAGTAACACACCATTCATGTCTTTTTCCTTCTTGCCTTGAGCACAGGTGAAGTGTTCAGGGACAAAATTTGTGACTGAGGAAAAAATTTAATAAGGAGAGAAATGTGCAACTAGCTAAAACTAAAATGGCATCTACTCAGTCTGCTTGTTTTGATTTCAGAGAGAAATCTGTTGCGTAATAACTGAGTCAATTTTTAAGTGAAAACCGGCAAAATATACACCAGTAATTGTTTGCAAAATTAAAGATAAATCTTCAGACAAGCATAATCAACTGATCACAATTCATTGACTCAGTTTGGGTTGTTGTTTTATAGTATAGCAATTTCAATAGATTACTTAGTGCCAAGGCAGTTGAAATAAAGTGTGTTGCCTATATAGCTAAACTCAAGCTGAGCTGATCCAGTGGTAGAGTATTAAACCCAGAACTTTGTGCTCATGAATCTGTAGACTAACCACTGGCATAGCTGCCAGCTGTCCTGTTTTTTCTGTATTTGTCCTGTATTTTGGACCTGAATATGGGTGTATGTTTTATTTTGCAAAAAATACGTTTTTTAATTAAAAAAATAATAATAAAATTTCTTTGGAATTGTCAGTTTTGAACGCGCTCTCGGTTATATTTTGACAAAATATATTACATGTATACACGAATACAGTTCTACAATATGATTGGTTCATTCGAAATCTAGGCTACTAGGCCTGTCGTAACCCGCCATATTGGATTTCGCAATAGTTACCACTGTTTCTGTATCTAGTCTTCGTAATATTCAGCTTCTAATCATGATAAATTGGAAGGCAGAATATTCAGAATTTTCTCCAGGAGAAATAGGAGACAACTGGAAGGATATTTGTGCCGTCTTGTATAGATTTGTGAAACCATATAGTAAAGGAGAATAATTGACGTTTTGTAAATTGTGTAACATGATTGGGCATGGAGGCGCCCATAAAAAATGCAAGAGCAAGAAAAAGCTAATAAACATCAGCTTCCTGCTTCATCACACACAGCTCAGCCTGAACTTACGACGTAGATAAATGACAGATA
The DNA here is from genome assembly GCA_030141615.1 of Unio pictorum. Classification (NCBI taxonomy): domain Eukaryota; kingdom Metazoa; phylum Mollusca; class Bivalvia; order Unionida; family Unionidae; genus Unio; species Unio pictorum. The sequence goes on from JARLTB010000021.1 coordinate 24,034,601, forward strand.
GAACATTAATGTACATCGATCAAGATTTAATTTTTTAATTTCTTTTAGAAATAAGCCTTCCTTTTTCAGTGTTGTTGGTGATTTATTTTGCACACGTTTTTCAGACATTCAAATCACAAAAGATAATTCTTATGCTTGAACGAAAACATTTCAATAAGAAAATCTCAAAACTGAGATAATCAATGAAAGTTGGTACTGGAATCAATGCTTAAAAAAGAAACAAGGCATGGCAAGGGCTCCTATAAATAGCTTGTGTTTGTGTTGTACTCTTGCACCTTTTGAATGGGCACCCATATGGAACATGGTGCAACTCCAGAAGGTACAAATGTGCAACATGTGCATCTTTGAGATTAAATAATTATGTAAGGCACTGTCCAACTTTTCTGATGGTTATATATGCTGTAAATAGATACTTATGCATTGAAATTTAAAAATCGGTATTTGTTCCTGAAAGTGAGTATTTTTGTCACAAGTAATCAGTATTTTTGTACTCGGGGGTGGGGGGGGGGTTGGCAGCTATGCGCTGGGCCACCATGACTTCTGTCAGAATTAGTCACCTATTACAGTGTACAGATGAGTGTATGAAGCCAATCCTATATCTGTACAATGGAAAATCTCTGTACAGTCTTGAATAAGTTCTCAGATTATGTATTGTAAATTTTTTTCATAGACGAATCACATAAATGATTGTTGAAAAACATAGTGCACAGAAATTATTTATAGAATAATTTAGATTTCTCATTATTTATCGTGCCCTATTATATATGGTAAGTACAGTAGAGATAGATTTTTTTGGGGGGGAAAGGAAGTCAAAATTGTGAATGAAGACTATATCAACAGGTCAGATTAGTCATAATCAAAGTGTGCACAATTTACTGCCTAAAATATTATACACGGTTGTAAATTTTTTGTTATTTTATACTGTTATGAACTTGTAATATACTGTATTATTCACTTATAAATCAAGTCAAACTGCAAACAACAATGATCCTGACTGCCACAGCATAATGCACATACAGATCAGGGCTTTTTGTTGTTTGTTCTACTGATTACTCCAAACAAACTGCACAGACCAGTATCTGCCAGCACATTATTTGATGGCAGATCTGGGTCTATGCAGTTTGCATTTTGCTTTGTCTTACAAGCGAGTGTATATGGTACTGTTGTTTAAGTTTTCGTTTGAATTTCCTCATTTATTGTCCTGCCGTATCTTTATTCAGTTGAAAAGTAGATTTCCAGATATTAATGCATTTATAAATTCATCCTTAGGTTGTTGGAAGTAATAGGCTGCAAGATCTATTCCATACAGAGAGAGGACATGTCCTTAGAATTACTGAACAACACTGGCACCACAAAGAGCTTGAGAATAGAAGAAATACCACTAGATGAGGTCAACTTGGCTGATGATGAAACCCTCATCCATGTAGCTCATTTTCAGAAGGTAGTAGATATGCACTGAAGAAAAAAGTACACAAATACATCTTTTTTGTGTTTGTTGGAGATTAGTACATTTGCCTTCCAATTACCAAGGTCATCGATTCATGTAACTTATTTAGAATGTACATTACCCTATTGCCTTATCAATTGTATTCATGTAGAACGTATTAGATCACCTGGCTGTAAGTTTCAATTAGCTTATGGTTTTTTATTTTGTGACATGCATCATCTTGTAATCAACAAACAAATGCTGTTTTCATTTTGTTTTCAAAAGTTGTTTAGCAAATTTCAACCAAACTTGGCACAGAGCATCCAGGCATAAAGGTCATTCATGTTATTACAAATGATAATATCTAAAATCAGATTTTGCCAGTGTTGCATTTTTTTAAAGAAAACCTGTATTGGTTTGGTCTTGATCTGTTGAGCTGCATATGTCAGGCTTCCAACAGCAATTGTTTTTTCTTCAAATTTTTCACAAAACTGTCACTTTAAAAATATAAAAAAATTGACACGGAGCATCATTGCATAAAAACATTTTCGGTTTATGCAAATGGTCCTTATCTGCTATGAAATATGGCATCCACTACCAGAAACATAAATGTTTAAATTATTTTTCCAAAACCACAGCATAGAATTTGACATGGTTCCAGTCCACAAAGTATGTCCATGTTATCTAAAATAGATCATCTGTCCTTTGATTTTAACTTCGCAAAAACCACCAGGCCAATTTCAAAGAAACTTGTTACAGAGCATCTTGGCAAAAAGACTTTTAAGTTTTGTACAACTGATGCTGATTTGCCATCAAATATTGCTACCAGTACTAACAATAGGAACAACTTTTAATTTTCTTCAGAATTTCTGGATAGAATTTGACAAAACTTAACATAAAGCATATTAGCCTGAATATCTCTCAGATTCATACTAATGATGCCAATCTATCAAATATGGCTGCCATTTTTCAAAATAGAAATACCTAGAAAGAATGCCAATTTCACTGTCAAATATATGCCTTATACATCCTAAATTAACAGCCTCATTTATTTAATTTTATAATTCCTTTCTGTATGCCTTTTGTAGCTAAATAATATATTACTTTGACTACAAGCAAAAAGGTCTCGCTTTAATAACTGATGTTTTTTCTTCCTCAGGAAATTTATGTAACATTTGGAGTGCCATTCCTTTTGAAAATTAAAAACGTAAGTATCTGAAGCATCTGTAAGATCTTATAGTGTAAGATATATCACAGATGTCTCTGAATTCATCCCAGAAGGAATTTTAAAATCACCCAGAAAGTCTTTGCTATTCATTAGGGCTTTTTAGATAATGTTGAAACTTTAGTAATCTTACATGTAAGGATGTATTTATTACGATGTTAGAACATTACAGTAATCAGAAATTGATAGATGTAGAAAATGTATTCATGTTTTTGACTGCTTCGTCTGCCTACTTGCCATGTTACCAAAGTTTTAAAAATTCTTAATAATACTTTAAACAGTGATAGTGAAGGAAGTTTCAGATGTCAGAATTTTAGGGGAATCCATTGATCCTAATGATTGGTTACCTGGGTAACTGATCAAATGGAAATTGTATTAAATGTGAACCTGAACTTCTTTTTTGTAAGTTCATGCTTGCAAACCCCCCCCCCCCCCCGATATAAGTGTATTTATTACTAATACTAGTATCAAAAAAGTTCAGTATGAGGAAAAAAAAAAGTATATATAACATGCCATAATTACAGAAAACCCTATGTAAAGTTTAATTTATTTTTGCTACTGACTTGGATCTGCAGTTAGTTCTTGTTACAAATCAGCTAAATCCATGTGGATTAGTATGAGAAAACAGATGCAAAAGAAAAAGATAAATTATTTAGACATAACATTCACCTTAACTAGTCTACATCACAGAACTTTGGCTGAAAGGATGTCAAGTCCACAAATTCTTAATGCTATATATTACATCACTGCTGAAATACTTTTTAAATGTTTTTATAGCAGTGTTGATTTGTCCATTTCCAGTTTTAACATGTTCATCAGTTTAACAAAATCCATCAGTTTTGAAAATGATTAGTCATTTAACATAGATCAGTAAAGCCCATTTCTGTTGATGCTTGGTGCCAATATTTTTTCAATATTAACTGGTCTGCTAATTGAGTGTGTATCAAACTATAATGACTCTTTAATGCATGTTTTCAAATTGAAGAAACCCATGTAATCTTTAATCTGAACTGGTTGTTTTGTTATGGGTTTTTTTGCTTGTTTGTATAGCTATTTTTATTACTCAGGTAAATTATGAACGGGCAGGTACCCATTGACATAGGTATTTCAGTATGACCATGAGCCAAAAATTTCAATATGACCATGAGAAAATTGTTTGGGTTTAATTTTGATACTGGACAGATGTCCAATTCTAGGGTTATTTTAACCACCTTGAAAATATTATGTAGTTGATCCTAAATGAAAATGGTACTGGACAGATGTCCAATTCTAGGGTTATTTGTAACCACCTTGAAAATGTTATGTAGTTGATCCTAAATGAAACTGGTGCTGATTGGACCTAACATAAGACTGCAGTATAAATCATGTAAATCTTTTTATGGCAGTTTCTTTAGAAGAGAATTTTATTTAAGCATGCAGTTTTCACTCTTCAGCAAACTAAAATTATTATTACTCTCATCATATTGCATGAAATGTTTTAAGGAGTCAGTTTCAGGAAATAGTAACAATTCTGCTTACATGATGTCTCAGATTCATAAAAAACATGCAGTATTCATACATCTGCAGTGAGTGTATTATATTATATTGTGGTCTGTTACCAAATCTGTTCATGCACAATAACTCGAGTTGCCATCTTCTACAGGTACCAAACTTTATGGATGTGAAAGTGTTGTACTTGAGGTATCAAAAAACAGATCAATTTCAAGCACAGGGGAGTTAGAGTAGGGAGAAGCCTTTTGATTTTGGGTTTACAAGGTTATGGTCACTGTGACAGACAGAAGAAAATTATGGATCCTAGTTGGTCTTAAGTGAAAATGGTGCCTTTTAATATGACCACTTCTGTTGTTGTCATCCTGACAATTTTTTTTACTGCTACATCTCCATGGTCACAAAGACTTGTTCTTGGTTCTAAATAATCAGACCTCTAATTTAATGATTGTGGTAGCCATACAATAAAATTGTGCTATAACTACTTTTCTTGAATGGATATCCATATCAACGTAAGGTCACTGAAAGCCTTCTCGCTATTTATTTGGTCTTAAATGAAACTGATTCCAGTGTGGCCTTCATAAATTTGATCTATTTCATAAAAGTGTAACAGCTGCTTTTCCAGAACAGGTGACGTCAACATTCTTGCTGCTTGTATGTGTATGTATATAGTAGTGGTTCTTACTGGGGTGAGGCCCTGAGTGGCTAAGTGGTCTAAAGCACTAACCATTACAGATCACTGCCATCTCACATCTGTCTGCATGGGTTTGAGTCTCGGGCTTATATGGGTATGTAAGAATGCTTGCCAGTAGCATCTCATGGGTTGTGTTTCTTTCGGGGGGGGGGGGGGTTCCTTGGTTCTACCTCTACCATTAATACTGGTCACCATGTATAGCCTGTCTTGTGCTAAAAATGTTGCTAAACCCAACAACAATAACAATTTTTACTGGAGTTTTCTTATATTCTTCCACAACAGTTTACTGGACACCATGTATATCATTTTATGTGTTGAAAAATGGCATTAAACCACCACCAACAATTTAGTATTTGTCTAAAGCTAAAGTAGAATTATCGATATTTCAGTGAGATTGTATGAAATATCCAAGCACCGCATGATAGCTTCATTTGAAATATGCCACTTGTTTTATACATTTTTATTAAAGCCATTTTAATCCTCACACTTGACATGAATCATGTGAAGAGTTCTTTTGTATAGTTCTTACCTTGTAAATCAGAACTGAGATTGGTTTTGAATTGAAGCATTCATTCTACATGTATAAGAAATTTTTTAATCTTTTACATTACCTTTTCAGAATGAACCCTTTTCCTCTGTTAAAGAAAGGATACAGAAGAAACTTGATGTTCCAGATAAAGAATTTGACAAGGTAAGATTCCAAGGTCTTTGTATTAGATTTTAGAAGTAGATTTAGAATCAGATGCAGATCTGACAGATTCAGTTCCAAATATTCTAGCTTATAAGTCTAGTCTAACTGTATACTGCAAAGAACCGGATCTGTTGTCACATGTAGTGCAAGCACATCTAGGTCTCTGCAATTTGTTTGAAGCAATCAGTAGAAAAACAAAACCAGATCTGCAGAAACATATGCAACAGCAGTTCAGGGTCTGTTTTTTTGAAAAGATGAACTTGTAAGCAAGTATATACAGTACTTTTGTAACTGTTAGATATATGAGATACAAAATTGTTGTCTGAATTAATTATTCCCCCACTCTCCACATTAAAGAGAGGAAGGCATAGGTTTTGTCCATCCATCTGTCTGTCCATTTGTCCATCACACTTACTTGTAGCAAGATGACTCAAAATCTTTTTGAAGAAAAGCAAACCAGATTCAATGTTTACATATCTTCTGTAGACCCCAGGATGTACAGTCAAACATTTCCCTTGCGGCCACTTATGGAAAAAGACAAAACTGGCAGTTGCACACAGGGTCACTTGTTAAAATTGATTTTTTAACAAATAACAAATTTGTAATCAGCATCCTCTTTTTTCTTCTTTTCTTCTTCTTCTTCTTCTTCTTCTTCTTCTTCTTCTTCTTCTTCTTCTTCTTCTTCTTCTTCTTCTTCTCCTTCTTCTTTGACTTTGATTTATATGCATTGTATAACAAAACCATAATTACAGCTATATATTGTTCTCCCCCCCCCCCCATTTTATGGACCATTTGTTGAACTTGCCAAGATCATTACAAACAACAAGAACAAATTATGTGAGAAGCCATTGATGAACAGAAAATCAAAAGAAGCTGAGTATGGCTATTTATTGTGATCTATGAACTGAAACTTCACCTGCCTTTACAGATGTATTTTGAATGTTGAATGATCTCAGGCCTTTAAAGAAAAGGGATGTAACTCGTATCTTTTCTGAAAGACAACAATTTTCTTTTAGAGATAGCTTTATTCACAGACAAATTCAAGATATCTAACTATAACTGTCACACTGGCACAACATGTGCCTTCCATTTCTGTTACGATAACACAACTACCTTTCCCACCATTCAGCAAGTGAATTGCTTCAACTCTTTACTCAAATGATAAAAGTGGCCTTTGAATTTGGCATAATGACACCTTCGAGTTATGCTGTCATTGAGACTAGAATTATGAGTACAAGTGAGACAAGAAATGTTTGCACATTGATTCACATGATATTGCATTATCTAAGCAATGCCTTCCTCTTCAAGTAAAATTCAGTTTACTTGGACTGAACAGTCAATGTAGATATGCTCTAATAGTTGCTTAAGGCAGGAAGAATTTGTTGCCGCTGATTGATAGAGCTTGTTGCTACATTGGAAGCCATACATCTCATTTAGTTTTTGTCAAACTTGAAAATTGGGACCATTATATCAGCAAGAGTTTGGATGGGTTCAGTAATAAGTGGGAGACATGCACATTATTGATGTAATGTCTGATTGGCAATCTGTTTCCACTCTGGAAAGCCATATTTTTATCATGGAATGTATGATTATAGGATCAAGATCTTGGATAGTTTTGATAATAAACAAGTTTCATGCATATTGATAAGGTGATTTTGTACATGAACAGCTGAGCTTATTACCACTCTGGAAGTCAGTGTCTGATCTAATTTGATCAGAATATGGGCTTATCTCATCAAGATTTTGGACAGTTTCAAAAGGGAATAGGATCCATGCAATTCTTTGAGCCCTATTTTTTTTATCTGATTTTCATTCAATGACAAACATTGGCTTATATAATCATATATAAAATCATGATCTCTCCAGAATCTTATGTTTATGATCTGCATGTGTTAATGAAGTGATCATGGCATGTAATTGACTGATTTTGATATTACTCTAGAGCAAGTATATGCAAAATATTATCCAGTCCTTGACCTGGTTTTATCCTTTATTTTATCTTATAGGTTATAGCTTCAAAAAGCAAGTTAAAAATGCTTGAACTCCCATTTAAACCGATGTTAATCCCTATCCACTGTAGAGTAATTGGTATATCAAAAAACGTTCTCATATATTTCTTAAAAAAAGTACTACTGGAGAGGTCCAGACCAGATTAAAAAAATTGTATTTTCTGATATTAAACACAATCTATGTTGTCAGATAAATTAAAATGCTAAGACACGGGAATCTTTCTGATTACGGATATCCGTCATGTGTACTTTTATTCTCACTTGGAATTCACTTTTAGTCTCACCTACATACTAGTGCAAAAAATAAATGACATTAATGGTGTGGTACATTATCCTCTTTGTTTTCGAAATAGAAAACTGGAAGAATCAGTTACAGAATGCCCAGAAACAGAGGAAAATGTAGCTACTTCCCAATCAATTCCACTTTATATCACAGTGAGAAAACTTCTTTCCAAAATTATTAAATTTGACCAACTAGTATGGAAAAACATTCACAAACAAAGTAGTCCATTAATTGCAGTTTCTGGAGGAAAATAGATAAATATAAAATCTTCTGATGCGCATTTAAAAACCTCAAATATGAATATTACTTGAGCATGTATATTTTCAGAAAGTTTGCATTATTTTGTGGCATTGCATATAAATGAAATAATGGAACTTTTGAGCACTTTAAACAGATTAAATAAAACAGCAGTAGACATATAGCTAAAATGTGATCTAGAAGAACGAGATTTAGTAAAAGCAATGAGAAAGCAGAAAATATGTACATTAAAGATAATGACAAAAATTTTTTATAATAATAGTTAAAAACAGTTGATTGACCTAGCAATTGAACAAGAAATGTGCAATCAACATTAGAAACAAATTTTAATAGAAAACATCCTATTGACTCAGATTTCTTGGCCAACTGCTTTTACATTTGACTATTAGGCAGATGTCAGTCAAGTGTGCTATCTCAATTACACTTGGTTCTCGTGTTGATTTTCTCATGGGGTTGCAGCTGTTGATAAAGCATTTTTGTGTTGTAAATTAAAATCCATTGAAACTGCTATTTCATTAGCCCCAGCTATCTTTTTGTAATAGTTTGCTTTTTTTGTACATCTTTATGCTTTACTTTATTTCAGTACAAGTTTGCTGTCATTATAACTGGCAGAGTGGAGTATATCTCAGATGATGACCATGATCTGAAAGTCAACATCTCCCAGTTTTTACCTCATTCCTTGACAGGTAAATTTATTTTCCTTAAATTCAGGTATTTTTACTGGATTTAGCTCTAGTTTTGGAGTTGGCAGGTAAAAAAATGTTACTTTTACTCATTGTTGCATGAGCTGTAATAATTAATTCAGCAGGCATTAGATTGTATAATTAAGTTGCAAGGTTTTGCTGATCATCACCAGTAGCATATTCCTTTACTGTAATGGCCTACATGACCTGTTTTGCCATCTTAGTTGTGGAAGTGTGATTTTAATTCTTCTTTTTACTCTTTGTTTACTGTCGAGTCTAGTGGCTGAAGTTGGTCTGTACTTGACAGGTACACACAATGGAGGGATTCCACTTTATTTTAAATTTTTAAATTAGCATCTTGGTACTTTGGGGGCATGGATTTCTTGGGTTTTGGACAAAATCATTTATCTTGACAGTTGTTTTATTGGTGCTCATAGAGATGGTAGTATTATATTAGTGTTCTTGATTTCATTGTTATTCACTCCAGCAAAAACATGGTGTTGAACTCTGTGTATCTTTTAGGAATCTAAGACGGAGAGTCAAAAACCTTCTTAGTGTCAAAACTGGGGTCAGACTGAGTAAAAAAACAAAAACTTTGGTTTCAAAACTAGGGGTCAAATAAAAAATTTGGGAGTCTCAGAAGTGCAAATGAGGGTAAAGAGAAACACTTTTGAACCTTGTCATGTCTTTGATCTGTGCTCATAAATTTGGTAATATTATTTTAAACAGTAAGATGACCGTTGCTTTTGTTGGCATAGCATTATTTCTGATCTTATTCTTTATTTTCAGTATCTGTAGAAGTTAAATCATGAAATTAAATACCTACTAATATACAAGCTTAGCAGAAATTCAAGTGCCCATGAAAATATAATTTTTTCTACACAAAACAACAAAATTGAGCCCCAGTAAAATAATTTGTACTTCACTAACTTTCATTATAATCTTCCAAGATTTGATTTGGTTTGGAGACCAGATCAAATAAAACTGCACCATCTGACTTCAACACAACCATCAATGCCCATCAATTAGTTGACACATATGTTTGAGCAAGTAAGTCTGCTTTTAGTCAATTACTCTTATTATTTAAAAACATTAGAGTGAATTAAAATACTGTTATTAGTTAAAAATGAATATTATGGGGATTTTTTGGGTGAGAAACAGTGAAGAAATATGTTTTAATGGAAACATTGGAATCATATTTGGATAATATTAAACAGTACTTTCTACTTAGAGTTTAGATGTATGAAAGTAGAATATGAAATGCCTACAACATAAGACTTTTGTCAGCATATCATACAGGTAAGAGATTTTAAGAAATGCCTAGTTTTATGGCATTGATTTAAATTGTTTTTTTAAAAAGTTTTTACATTAGCAAAGAACCATTAAAATAAATGTTATGTTGAAGTGTTCCACACATACACACACACACACATGCACATATCTGCACTCTTTTCATGAATTCTTATATGTATTAACCTTCCTCCATACAGGTGGAAACTTACAAACTCGACCTTGGCTTGGACTGGATCATGTCAACAAGACCCCCAAGAGGGCCTCCAGATACAATTACCTGGAAAAGGCAATCAAAATTCACAACTGAATAATCCACCTGACTCTTCTATCAATTTTCCTACACAGTGACCTAAAGCAGACAATAATTGTGGTGTGATCCCAAGCAGAGGACAGCCTGTGACACTGCCAGCAGCATGCACAAAATTAATTGCCATTTCAGGATAAAATTTATTGTACATGGTACCCAAAGTTAGATGCAGTATCAAAATATGGTTGCCTTGCTGGATTGAAAGCTGGTGATTCCGTGTTCAAGCATCATTTAAAAAAGATCAAATGCCGTCTCTCTGTTACATCGTTACTTGTTTTGACTGGTGCACATTGATGGCAGTGGTCAACTTATTATTTCGGTGAGGGTATGACTGTCTTGGATGCATTCAGCCTTCTTGTAGGATATGAACTGAGGAGATTCTAACTCTTTATCATGCAGGAATATTTTTTCTACAGTGGATCATAATAACAACATTGCTTTTTACATTTTGTTTGTTTCCTGGTGCTAAACCTGCGAAGCCAATCTTTTTTCCCCCTAAAATTGCTGGTATTACATGTTTGCTGCGGTTTGTATGCACTTATTTGCATGATATATTTTGTAACATTGACATGGTCAATTAGAAACTATGCTACCAGTGTTGGAATTGTTCAGTCAAAGCCATCCTGTACGCAACTATTTGGAGAGGGAAAAAACCTCATGTCATTTACCAGTTATTAGTGATATTTGTGGTAGCTACAAACACAAATTTAGAGACTCCACAGGAAATTATGTTTTGTGCAGAATTTAAAACCCTCCCATCCATTAGAGGCACATCTATTAAGTATCCTCTAAAATGTCATGTTTTGTAAACCCAAAAAAAATTGTGCCCCAAAAAATAAATAAATCCACAGTATCACAATATATCTGAGGTCTAAATGTGTAATCATCTTCTTAACTATATGTAAAATTGCCTGTATATTCCCAGAGATAGACACTTAATTTAGTGGATTAGATGCTTCCCTGCATCTGAACTACATAGTATTTGCACAGATCTTCAGCATCACTATAAACCAGGTTCATTGCTTTAAGCAAGTATCAGATATGTCAGTATTTATTTCTTCTGAATTATTTTATTCAGAATGTTTAAACTAATTCACCTGATAGTCTTCTTTATTTGTTCAGACAGGGAAATTCAGATTGCAGTTGTTCAGCATTTTTGTTTAAACTTTCATTTGTACCAAAAAATTTAACAATAGGGCCTCTGTGATATGTTAACAATTCACAGTGCAAACTTTCTTTCTTAAAAGTATTATTGAAAGTGAAAAATGAGGCTTATAGCTTCAATATATTACTGTGTTACCTCTTGCAAGCCCTGGTTTAAACTTTGGATCTCAGCATCCTGTGAGCATTATTATTGTGTGTAGTTTATTTCTAGAGAAAATCCATTAGAATATTCCTGTTGTTCTGTTTTTTGAAAGCAGTTCTATTTTAAAGCATAGGTTTGGGATCAGTCCATATTCATCATGATATGCTATTCACTATATATTCTTGGTTGCTACTCTTATGGAAGAAGGGCTTTTCTCAAAGAAGCGTTTAATGTTTTTAAGATGCAAAGTATATTTCACAATGTTGTCAAGTTTTGAGTGTTGTCATTAAGTAATTTTGGAGCTTTTTATTTAGCAAAACGTAATGTATGTGAGCCTAAAGGGTCAAGGCACAGTACTGAAAGTGAAACATGAGGTTTCATCTTTGAAAAGAAGTTGAGAATTAATTTGGTGCAAAGCTAATCATTTTTCTTATATCTTGAGAAGTCACATGAAAACTACATTGATTTTAGATGCCATGTTGGGACTTTCAAAACTGGAGTGACAGTGCATGCAGTTGATTTTTGTCCCCCACCTTTTTGTGAATAATGAGGAACATACTCTATTATATGCTTCTCTTTCAAATCTTCTCCATCAAATTTTTTCCCGTTCTATAATTTTAAAGCTATTTGAGATTAAGGGACAAAATTTGGTATAAATCTTCACCATATTTAGAAGCATTAATATTTTTATCATCACATTTAATGGTCATTGTGAAATATTAAATTTTCTTCAATTTACCTTCTGCTGTATAATTTTCAAGCCATCTATAGGTCCTGTCTTCAAGGTGACGGTCACAGCAGTGTGTGTGTGTGTATATATATATATATATATATATATATATATATATATATATATATATATATATATATATATATATATATATATATATTTTTGTGTGTGTGGTCATTTTTCAGTTGAGAGATTAAGGAATGAAATTGGATATATTTGTACATCTTTATTAAAAAGTCTGTCAGAAACAAAAAAGCCAAGATCACAGCTTAGTGTTGTAAGTAAGCCATCATAATTTACATTCCACTCTGAAAGAATATAGCTATGTTAAAGTTGAGGTAGAAAACTTTGAATACTTACCCATAACCTTTAACAGCTGTATTACAACTATTTTGAGATGAAGGGACAAAACATTGTATACTTGTACATCAATAGTTGTATCAGCTACCACATTAGAAATAATAATGTGAGAGTCATGGTCATTACGTAATTTGTTAGGTTTTCAGTCACACTTTTATTCCAGTCAAGAAGTTCAGAACTACTCTGTACTCTACACTGGCTATCCATTCAATCCAGAATCAAACACAAAATTTGTTCTCTGTGCTATGTTTCACTGATAGACTCCAGTCCAACATGCCTATCTGACCTTACCCACAGGTGTACACACCAGCAAGATACTTACACTCCTCTTCTGACAATTGTAAACTCATTATTCCCACTATGTAAATGAAATCAAATGGACAATGTTCTTTTGCATACCAGGGCCCAACAACATGTAACGAATTGCCCACTGAACTTTGACACAATAGGGCTCTTAAAACTCACCTATTTCTACTGCAAGAACAAACTTTAAGAACTAATAATGTTTTCTACCTTAAATATTTCCAGCATGTTTTATGTTTTCAAAATTTCATGGTGTTTTTTTTCTTCTTCTTTTTGTTAATCATATATTTTTTTAATGTTATAGGTCTTCTAATTTTGTAAAGCACTTAGAGTTCTAAAAATGAAACGCTATACAAAGGCCTCGTTATTATTATATACTTATCTATAGTTTGAATGTCTTTTGTTCCCATCCTTATTAAAGTCACATATGAATATTTCACTTTTCCATTGCACCTTCCTTTCATTTCGATAACTTTAGACCCACATCAGCTATAAGGAAATTTTTGTGTGTACTTGTACATTATCATTATAATAGTGTCTTGTGTACAACATTGGAATTCTTGCCTTTGGGGGTCATGGATATTGGTCCTTATTTTAATTAAGTTTTATATGACACTTCCTTTTCTATCATTAATTTAAGAGAAATTTGAGATTAATTGATGAAACTTGGTGAACATGTATACTTTTACATCATCATTAGTTGGCATGTTGCATATCAAGCAGGGGTACTATCTTCACTGGAAAGGTCATCAGTCAGGAATTTATGTTTTTATTCCTACTTTCCATGCCAGTCTGTAACATTATTTAAGATTAAGGGATGACACAATTATCATGCACCACACTGGTTTGATTTGTTTTTTTATAGGATTTAGTGACACATTTCAGTACATGATAGGCTATATATGGCAGCCAGTATTTTTTATAGAACCACTGATCCATGGGAAGGAGTAACACACTGGTGTTCCCATCTTGAAGGTCAAGATCATTTGATATTTGTTACAGTAGTGATGTCTCTTTAGCTCTTTAACTTACAAGATGCTTAAGATCTGTGAACAGAATCTGCTGCATGTGTATATTGTTAGTAGAAACGTTGCATTTTAAGTTTGGGGTCCTCCTGGTCTATATACACTGAAGGTCACATATATTATGGGTACTTTTTTTTTTTTATCTCAAAAGCTTTTCTGGGTTTTCATTGGTGAAACATGGTACATCTGTTCTGTTTTAAGCATCTATTGCATCAGTCAACAGTTTATCTTTAAAGTCCAGCTAACATTTAGTATCTTCCCATCATTTATCACTTTTACTCTAATACCCTTTTGGATAGATACATCTGACTTGGTTAATTCTATATCCACATAGTAACTGTATAACTCAAACAAATATTTATCATTGTTTATTTTCACGACCTCATCACAGTAGGCAGGGGACAAAAAAATCACTAAATTTGCTTATTTGAACTGTTTTGTTGATAATATTAATGTTGACTTAAATGTGTTTCCTTTAATTACAGATTAAATGGCAAAATGGCATAAAAATGAATATATATCATTCCTCTGTCAAATATTGGATCCTATGATATCTTTAAAGAACAAACCACTTCTGAAACATGGCCACTATGAAGAGCACTGTTGTGATGATTGTGCATAATCAAAATTATTCTTTATAAGAAAGACATGAATAAATAAATTTGAAATGTAAATTAAGACTTAGAAAAGTGATTTGAGTCAATCGAGGTTGGGTGTATTTTACAGTGGTTTTAGACTGTTGTCAATATTTTCATGGAACACTTCTATAAAACAAGTTACGTATACATTTACCAAGCTATATAGACAAGGGGAACATCACCCTCTATGCTATACATTCAGTTGTTGTACACACTGCTTTAAGTGGAGAGATGTTCTTTCCAACATTGTTGTGAGAGTTTTTATGTTTTCTCATTACTTTATTACTTTTTCATGCTGTACTATACTCGATTAGTTTTGTTCATGTAAGTATTATTATCTGTCAATGTACAGCAAACAATTTTATGTGGAAATGCTTGAATATGCATTAAGAACCTTTTTTGTGTGTTGCTGCCTCTTAGTTAAGTAATAAAGTTCGAGCTTGTGTTGAGCTACTTTATTAGTGTCTCACCACGTAACCCTGTCCAGTAATGTAAATATTGAAACCTGTACACAGCTTTATTATCACATTGTATAAATGGCATGTTATAATCTTTGTTATGGCATGTGTTTGTACATTTGTTTCACAAAACATTTCATTCGCAGATGGTAATTGATGAAAGTATCTTTATAAAACATGTATTAATCTAAATTTACTGATATCCAATAATTTGGGTTGATTTACTGTAATTATATTTTAGTGTTGTCATATTTGTGTGAATTCAGTAAATTTAGATTTACCCGAGTTATATACATTTTTCACAATTTCATAATTCTTAACAACAGATTATCAAACTCGTTGCTATTAATGGAATACACAATTTGCAGGTTTATCAGGCTTGTTGTATAATTTGCACCAAAAAAAACCCACGATACTCTGGAAATCATAAGCTGTCAGAAAAATTGCTCCTTGCATCCTCCCCATTTCCATCTTGTCACCACTTTCAAGGTGGAAACTCCATTGACATCAGCAATAGAAGGTGTGAAGCCGTTGCTTATGACACATAAGATTTGTCATCTTTCAGTAAATTTTGTCAGGAAAGAATTAACTAGCATATGACTGCTTCATACTTTGTTAACCAGTAATAAATATTGCTTACACATGGCACAACAGTTGCATTTGTATCCTTCTTGGCATTTACTGCTGTTTTGTTTCCATCCTTTGTCATTAGACTCTGAATATAAGTTTGCTGGAGTTATTTATGACATGTAGTGATCATTATGTCAAGAGTGTGTTTTACAAGAATGTTTGTTTGCTAGAGTCACTAATGATTTGTGGTGATTATTAAGCCCAGATATCAGAGGGAGCAATGTGTTTTACAATGGTGACTCATGAAATACTGTATGTTAAGTTTGTTAAAATCACTAATGACTTACTGTGATCATTCAAATAAAAAAATCACAGGGGATAATGTGTGTTACTGCCATGAGACTGAATGTGAGTTAGTAATGACTAGTGATCATAAAGTCAAGAGGATGAAGGGGGCTCTGTGTGTGTGCGTATTACAAGAATGCAAAATATCGCCTGGATGGGTCATACTATGAAGCAAGCAACAAAAGATGAGGCATATTTGCCTTCACTTTGAAAATTTATCAGCAGAAACTTTGATGTAGGTTTATCAAGCAGAAACATTGATGTTATTTGGAGTTAGATTAAAAGGGATCTCTTGAATGAAAGACAACATGCATATTATGCATATTGTGGTTTTCCAGTTGCAGTAATGTTGTCCCCTAAAAATGGCACATATTCTGTGTGTCTTAGTGCTGGAACTTTATTTTTAATACAAAATGTCATGCAACATTATTTGTAAATTTGGTAAGTTCTGATTATTCATTGTGCACCACACTTCACTTTCTAGTGCTCTCATGTATTAGAATGGAATATAACATGTAAATTATTTAAGTTCAGTTGTATTTCAGTGAATCATTACTACTTTTAAATTTATGTCATGAATGAATCAGACAGTGACATGTTCAAAATAATAAATAAACTTTGTCCTCATGTGTTCTTAGCATTAATTATTTGTTAATTATAAGAGGATACGTATAATTTGGAAAAGTCGAGGGGAGTGGAAATGGCATCATGTTTCAGACACTTGACCTATTGGGGGTCAGTCAGGATTGGTATAAAGGCACAGCTTAGTATAGCCCATGTCTACAGGATCAACTTCCCATATGAATTTTATTTTTCAGGTTATCAGAATGGTTTATTATTGTATAATGGACGTTTTTGGGAAGGGAAGCTTTTGCAAATACAATCCCAATATATGGGGGAAGTTTTGTGCCTTTTATTTTTTACTTGCATATGTACATACACTATGAAATACATTTTTGTAGCTATGCAGGCTTCTATTTTTACCTCACCTCAGTAGAGGGGTGAGGCAGGCTTGTATAGTAATCATCTGGAATGCCATGAAACTTTATATGTAAATATTATGGGCATCATCAGAAGAATATATGGTTAAACAAATAATTATGCTCCAGCAATTTTCACTTTCAGTCTCTATTAGCAAACACCAGATTTACAATATTGGAATACCTTAGCATAAAATATTCAACCTCACTTGATGAAATTTTAATCTTATTTTGATTTTAGCTTTATTTTCTGTGTAGCACCGTATACTCGGGAGATAAAACGACAGCGACTGGAATGCTGTGTAAGAAGTTCAATGGCATTAGAATGCAATCAGTGCAGAGTTTTTTTAACAAGGAAATACTGTAAATTGCATTTGCTTGCATTACGCGTTAGTCTAAGTGGTATAAGAGAAAAGTTTCAAAATTTGCTTTGCCGATCATACAGACATGTTGGCAAATATTGTGCGTGCCATTGATAATTCAATGAACTTATGTTGGGTGGCAGAGTGTAAAGCGATCTCCATTACAGATCACTGCTATTTCACCTCTGTCTGTGTGGGTTCGAGTCTCAGATTCAGTCAATGTGGGTATGTGAGAAAGCTTGCCAGTAGCTTCTCGTGGATTGGTGGTTCTTTCGGGGGGGATCCCAGGTTCTTCCTCCATTATTAATACTGTCTGCCATGTTTAGCCTATTGTGTGCTGAAAAATGGTGTTAAACCCTACAACATGAACCTATGATTGTAAAACACCTGACAATATAAATGAAGAAATACTGAATGATATAAATGTAGAAACATTGCAAAAGTCAATTGCAAAATTCGATGGAAGTATTTGTAGTTTCTGATCCTCATAAAGTAAAAACTACTCTAAACGATGGAAAAGGTCTTGGTGGTCATGGACATAAATGTGGGACAGACAAAGAGTCTGAGCCATCTGGGTT
This sequence comes from Unio pictorum, assembly GCA_030141615.1. Classification (NCBI taxonomy): domain Eukaryota; kingdom Metazoa; phylum Mollusca; class Bivalvia; order Unionida; family Unionidae; genus Unio; species Unio pictorum. Next base: position 24,052,613 of record JARLTB010000021.1, read on the forward strand.
TTAAGTTGTGTGGACCTACAACAGATGAATGAGCTTTTAGATCATTTGGAAAGATTAATGCAGTAAGTTTGCGTTTCACACATTGATGCATCAGACTGTTTAAGACTGATGATTTATACAATACCGATGACAAATTCTAGCGCACTCCCTTTTTTATCCAAACCAATATTGAAATGTAATGTGTTATTACAAACACAACCCATTGGGAGAAGGTTGCACATTTGAGATTGCATTAGCGTATTTGCATGTGTTTTATAATTGGTCTATTATGGTCTTTGCACAAATAACTTGTGTTGTCGTCTGACGATGATGCAACCTAGGATGTAGCTGAACTTTCCACTGGTGTATACAACATTTTCTCAGCTTATAAAGACATCCAACGAAGAATTTTGTTGTTTGCTGGTAAAGGCCTTAAATTTTTTATAAACAAAGGCAAGCATGTAAATAGAGATTTCATCCCAGTGGTAACTTTAGACTTGCTGCTGATAGATTCAGATATTATTTTCTCATGTATGTATCCACTAATACATGGGGTCTCATAGAATTCAGTTAGTTGAACAAACACTCATCAGAAAATCATAATGCTTAAAGTTAAAATATTAAATTCTTGGAATGCTTTGTTTGGGTGGTATTCCAATGATAAGTCATCAAAAAAAAAAAGAGGAACAAACCAGTTTTTGTTGATGGCTCGCTTAAGATCAATAAGGACAAAAGATTTGAAATATGTGGGACAAATGTTTGGAATAAAACATTAACCCTCTTTTGATTGGCTGACAGGATGCTAACATCAATAGATTTTGTTCCACATGATGACGAATATATGTCAGAGTGGTTAACCAATTTACATATTTCAGGTTGGTTAACGACTGATATATAATCGTCAAGATGTGGAACAAAATCTTCATTTGGCCAAATAGAAATCAATAGTTGGGACCACCCTCATATAGCAATACAAATTTAATTTCAGCGTATAGCATTAGCACACAAAAATGTGCAGTCACAGAATGCACACACATAAACTCACAATTGGATTGTTTCTACAATGATGAAATGGACTTCAACAAATCCACATTGATTATGTTACACCAAGGTGGCAGTGGACAGTTTTTTAAATTGGTCCATAGCAAATTTCTTATGACTATGGTGTGACATCTTGAGCTATTATTGTGTAATAATTATAAAGATATGGATATATTTGCGAATGTGGTCTTTCTGGCTTGTGTTGTTCTTGTGAGGCATATGTTCATCTCATGTAGTTGAAGCACAGTATGTAGCCATTGAAATACCAATAATCTGATAGGAAGCAGAGTTAACCACTAGACATGTTGGTCAGACATGAAAAATGCATGTATAAATTTAGGGTGGGAGCATCAACTTTTTATTCTTGAATTCTTACTGATCTGGTCAAGTGAATAATATTCTTGGAGCAAGCGCATTTGTTTATAGCACTCAGCTTGAAGGATTTCTTAAATTTTTGTGATTTCTTGTTTGATTATGTTTAGTCGGTACTTTTAATATAGTCCTCAGACCAAAATAATTAGCCAGTTTAACTAAGAGCAACTGTCACAGATATAAGGATTAGTTTCCATAATGCCATGGTTTACTTTTGGTGAATTCAGGTCAGAGTCACGCGAGTGTCCTGTCGCTCAATAGTCCCTCTTAAAATCTAGTTGAGTAAATTAACTGACTCCAGGTGCAGTATTTATGATTGGAGACTAGTTAATTATACAATGGAATAAAGGAGAAGGGACTGTTCCCCAGTTGGCAGATGCCATTGATTGTTGCCAAGGTCGTAAAGATGGTGCAAAGTTACAGGTGAAATATGGCTTGAATTCATGATTTGACTGGTCTAAGGTGGCATAGTTAACATAGTTCCCTGTATTAGGTGGTCAAGTTGTATAGTTTCATGGTGTGAAATGCTGGTGGTATATTATGAAAAGTTAAGAGAAACCATGCAGTTTTGTGGTTGACAGACGTGAGATTTGTGGTATGGTATTAGAGTAAAACTATTTATAGAATGGACATGGACCTTCCAGCTTACAACAGTAATTGTATGGGAGTCTTTGGAATTGGGGGAAACTGGTACCAATATGACTTCTTAGGGTGTGCTGCTGGTCCTAGATGAAAATGATGCTGATCTGATGACTAACATGGCCACCATTGTGGTCATTTTAGATTTTCACCAACCATTTTATGACACTAGTTGATCTTGAAAGGAAATGGTGCCCTGCATACATTCAATATGACTGTCACAATGGTCATTTTGAATATCTTTTCACTAATGGTCCAGACTGGATGGTCATATTGGCATTGAGGTTTAATCAAAGTTGTAGCAACAGTGGACCAGAATGATAAATACCAAATGGGTGTATTTACTGTATAATTCAATTTAGGTTTTACAGATGAACAATTTGAGTTGTAAGCATCTAAACTGCCCTTTCGAATAATGATGTTGCATTTCTCATACAGAACAGTATTAAAAAAGTAGCAAAGTCTCAAACAAGCATACCCTATGCCATACAGTTGTGAAAAGTGGGCAATTTAAAAAAAATCATTCCACGATCTAGTCGGTTCTAAATTAAAACAGTGCTGCCTAAACATCCAATTTGTCTGCCATAATAACACCTGCATGGATAGTCATGAAGAGTTTTCACTATAAAAAAAACTTGTGATGTCTAAATGGCCGTCACAGTGACAATCCTGATGATCTTATCTAAATTCCTCGAACATGGATGGTCGTATCAACATGGTATTTTCACTAAAAGGCTTTGATGTCTAGTTGATGTTAAATGAAAATTGTGCTGATTTAACCTCCAGCATATTTGCCATACACTGGCCACATTGAAAATCTTGCTATCAATACCCCATCTAATGGCTGGTTACATCAACAAAAGACCTCTTATCACATCTAGTAATTTGAAAAAATGAAAATCATGCCTATCTAATGTTCAATATAACCAACAAAGCGACCATCCTGAAAATATTATTATCGCAATTCCTCTTGAGTGGATCTCACATCAACACTGGATTTTACTGAAGAATTCATGTCTAGTTGGTCCAAAATAGTACAGTAGCCCTAAAATGACGCTGATCTGACATCCAATACAAACCCATCTTTAAATTCGTAATCCATATTAAAAATCTTGTTTTTAATACTCCTACATGGATAGTCGTATCAATATATGGTGGTTTGCTGGTTATAAATAAAAATATTCAATATGACTGCCATATTGGGTGTCAGATCAGTAGTTATAGCAAAACACTCAAGGTGGTGTGATGACCATGTTGATGTCATATTGGCATCATTAAAAAAATTATTAAAACCAACTAGAAGTCTTTTAGTGGAAACCACATGTTGATATAAGCATGCTTGCAAGAGGAAACACAATTTTCATGAAGGATGAAAATCTTGTTAACACCACCCTTGAATGGAAAGTGATACTGACATGAGATTTTCACAAAAATTACTCATGAGGTCTAGTTGATCCTAAATGGTGTTGAAATATGGCTTGTTCTTGATTCAAATTTTAAATGAACATGCAATAAATTTGTTATAGAAAAGCTAGGGTTTCTTTGAGACTGTTCCTCAATTTCTGTGAGTATTTTAGCACACGTGTTCATGCATGTATTAAATAACTTGTCAATGCACACAATGGTATTAAGAACCTGGTGTATTGTATTCACCCTGGTCAACCAAAAGGCATTAGCAATGATGTCAACCTATTGGCAACATTTCCATTGGGCAACACTATTTCTATAGACTGGCAATGATATAAATGCTAAGTTGACACCTTGGAGAGGGTTTATGCTTGATTTCTCTGTTTTATTCATATCAAGACAATTTTGTGCTTCCATTAGCCATGCAACACTGAAAAGACAACACCCTTTCCATAATAGCTCTTTAAGATTTCTTATTTGACAACCACAAATTTCAATTTTTCATATCGACAACAAAACATCCAACAACAACAAAAATTTTTGATTTTCAGAAATGTATTTATGATTTGTGGCCAATTTCAAAACTTCTCATGAAGGTGCACATGATCTAACCTAACCGGCAATTGTCATAGATAGAGAATATGTCTTTATTGTTTATTGTTGCTATTTCATTACAACATATTGTACAGCACTTTTGTTTTAATTCAGATCCAACAGTGCTGCCATATTTTGTGAAATAACTATGTTGTCATTTGCTTGCAACTCTGAACCAAAGTCATTGTTCAATATGTTTAAAAGTACATCTAGGGCGAGATAATTAGATGGTTGTGCAGATGTGATGACATTTCATGTGCCTGCCCCAAACACACAAGGTAAAATTTAATCCACTTGCATATACTTAAGTGACCCTCTCATACATTTCTATGATCATACCGCAGTAAAAGTTGCATCATGTGTACTGCACTGGATAAAAATATTATATACATCTAGTACAAAAGACGATTCTGTGTACAATTTTGAAGTGGATTTAAAGACTGGCATGATATCTACAGCAAAGGACAACTGATAAGGTCTAGGTGGAAAACCTTAAGGGAGTCAATCCACCCTGGGGCATTGTATTCCATACTCCATAACTGTACTAGGAAAACAGTAGTGGTATGCTTATGATTGTCTTCTTATGTGGCATCCATAAGGAATCAAATACTGGCTGGCAGGTATATCCACTAGATGGTAGAATACCTGTATACTATGGGGGGGGGGGCATTACAAGTCTATGTCTGGCCCAACAGATGTGTGGCTCTTTTGTGTAAATCTCAAACACATCTGTCAGACTGGCAGTCCCTGTTTACTCTCTTAAAAATTTCAATGCTGTAATGTGAATAAGGGTCCCAAACTGTTGAGGAGGATTTGAAAATAGGACAAATAAAGGTCTTGTAAAGTTGAGCTTTTTTCTCTGGTTTTGGACACTCACTGATGGTGAGATTCAGGCTGGCAATGCCACAATTTGTTTTTTTTGGGTGAATGAAAACATCTACATGTGAATTTCAAGACTAGTTTCTTGCATTGTTACTCCAACAGTAGAGTTATTAACTCTTCCCAGGTGATTGATGAAGTAGTGGTACATAAATTAAATACCTCCAACTGTTATGGGTGTGTATATATATATATATATATATATATATATGGAATCATTTGTTTCTTGCTATTTCATTGAATGATCTTTGCATTACTTTACTTGTAATTCTGGTCCCTTGGCACTAATTTTTTATATCAAACTAAGCCCAAATTAACAAGAGTAAACAGGTGTGCCAAATTAAACAATTATTTCACCATGAATGTGATGGGATATGAACCTACAAAGATGAATTGGTTCAGATTTATAACCAATGTGTTTTTTATTACAGTACAAATGTAGAACAAAAATAGATTTAAAGATGGTCTTTAAAAATAAGTTTTCTATTCAAACATTTGAATTGATTTTAATTTCAGAACAGATACATATTCATGTCATTTAAATTATTTAATTTTATCTACTGTGGATTCAAATGTTGCAGTCTGGACAATGAAACAGGCAAAGTAAATAGTTAGGATATATGTGATGCAAAGCATAAGGTTATATCAAAAATTCAATGTTGATAACTTTTTATCTTATTTTGCAAAAAACTCCCTCCTCTTTTGTGTGGAACATTTAGTAGAACCCACTGAAGCACTAGAAGCCTCATAAAATATTATGAACTCTTTTAGAACAGCATGGTCCTTTGAAGATGAAAAGAGAGAAACACCTTCAGAAACCTGTGTGGCTTACAAAAGAAATCAATGAATCCATATAGAATAGAGCCTACTTTTAAAAGTCAAGGACTGGCACAACTACAAACTCTAGGATAATAAATGTACTGCCATGATTCAGTCTGCTAAAAGAAATATGTGTAAAATATCTGTTGAAAATGCAGAAACTCCAATTGAAATGTGGAAAATTTTGAATAATTTTAATCCATACAAAAACAATAAGATCCCAAATCAACCAATAACTAATGGAATGTGCATGATATTGTTAATGAATTTAATTAATAGTTTAAAATTTCTCAAAATGTACAATTCACTATTCTATTTATGTCATGTGAAGATGCAGTAATTGAACGTGAAAAGTTAAATTGTAAGAAATCGGTTGGAATGGACCACATTGGTCCATTACCTCAGTCAAATGTGCTGCTATCACTTATCTACAAAATTAATCACAGCATTACTGTGGTAATCTTCTGATCTCAACTGCAAGCAGCCAAGGTTATGCCTCTTTTTAAAAAGGGTTTAAAATCAAATCCAGATAATTATAAACTAATATCTATTCTGCCAACCATAACCAAACTGTTTGAAAGACATGTTTCCAAAACACCTGTTAATGTCTCATTTAATTCACCTGGATTAATTAAATCTGGATTTAGATGAAACTACTCCAGTGAATTGGCACTAACAAAGCTCATTAATAAATGGCTGCCTGCAATGGACAATGGATAAATTGGTATACCTTGACTTTGATAAATGTCTTTGACCATAATATAATAGTAAGGAAACACTCTCACATAACACTCTTATGGTTGAAATCATACCTATCGGACAGAAGCCAATAAGTTGTTATTGATAACATTAAATCAGAGCTGATGTTAATCAACAAGAGTTCCACAGGGATCTATTGTAGGGCCTGTACCATTCATATTGTTATAAATTACTTGCCCATCTATATAAAACATTGGAAAATTTATATATACACTGGTGATACTACTTTATACATGTCTGATTCTAATTTTATAGCTTCTAACAAAAGAGTGGGTGAAGATTTTATATTGACTATTGCTGCTCACTAAATAAGATGTTTATCAATCCCGTAAAAACCAAGGCAATGTTGCTTCAAGCTAAGAAAAGATTATCAGGAATAAAAATGTTGAGCTGTATATCTTTAGTAATAAAACTGAAAATGTTGACAAAGAAAAACTTTTCAGGGAGGGTTCATGTTGATAAGAATCCTGACAGGTGTAAACAATGAAACAAACTTGTTCTGTGGTCAACTCAAACCAGTTTTCATTGTAAATATATAAATACATGCACTCCAGTTAATTTTGTTATTATGTTTCATATACACTTTGTGCTTTTAATGTATTTAAATATGCTTTACGATTAAAAATTTTGTTTTCTCTCTTGTATTAACAAGTTTATTCATCTTGCTGGCTTAAGCAGAGAATATTATATTATTTACTGAGTTACCTCATCAAATAAAGTATTTATTAGTGTTTCATTTTCCCTTGTTGTGACCAAGACCCTGAGTAAAGGGGGTCATGACTGTGGTATGTGACACACTATGTAGTCATGACAAATATCCATACTAATGATGAGTGCAATGGGAAGGGTCCACCTTATCACAATTCACTTCAAGGCCATTGTGTAAGGAAACCAAAGTTAGGAGATGGGTGGGGGAGGATATATTTCCACTAAATGATGGCATATAATTAAAAAAAATTAAACTCAAAGTGGAGGATATATTTCCACCAAATGATGGCATATAATTAAACATAATTAAACTCATTAAGTGTCAAAAATATAAAGATGCATTGCAAGTTTGACTGAAATTTATCAATCCTTGGTAAATAAATGCCTCATAAACAAAAGTCTGGAGAGTGGACCAGCAAGAGCCATAACCCCTGTAAATGAAGTTGTGGAACACTAGAAATCCAATTCATTCAAAATCTTGTCAATATAAAGGTGTGTGCAGCAGAAAACTACAAAGGATGTGAAAACCCCAGGGCCACAACTCCTCTAAGTGATAGTGTGAAATACCTGAAACTGAACTTGTTCATTGTCTTTTCAAAATAAAGCTGTATCTAAATTTGGCTGAAATCCTATAATCCTTCTTAAAATAATGTTGCAGAAACTAATGGTAGGAAGACAATAACAGGTTATGACTCTTAAGCATGAAATCTTGGAGGAACAATAATGGAAATTAAATTGATTAAAAGTCTTACCAATAAACAATAAGGTAGTGATGATAATGCCAATAAACAATAAGGTAGTGATGATAATACTAATAAACAATAAAGTTGTGATGATAATGCTAATAAACAATAAAGTTGTGATGATAATACTAATAAACAATAAGGTAGTGATGATAATGCCAATAAACAATAAGGTAGTGATGATAATGCTAATAAACAATAAGGTAGTGATGATAATGCCAATAAACAATAATTGTGATGATAATACTAATAAACAATAAGGTAGTGATGATAATACTAATAAACAATAAGGTAGTGATGATAATGCCAATAAACAATAAGATAGTGATGATAATATCAATAAACAATAAGGTAGTGATGATAATGTCAATAAACAATAAGGTAGTAATGATAATGCCAATAAACAATAAGGTAGTGATGATAATGCCAATAAACAATAAGATAGTGATGATAATGCCAATAAACAATAAGGTAGTGATGATAATGCCAATAAACAATAAGGTAGTGATGATAAAGTCAATAAACAATAAGGTAGTGATGATAATGTCAATAAACAATAAGGTAGTGATGATAATGTCAATAAACAATAAGGTAGTGATGATAATGCCAATAAACAATAAGGTAGTGATGATAATGCTAATAAACAATAAGGTAGTGATGATAAAGTCAATAAACAACAAGGTAGTGATGATAATGTCAATAAACAATAAGGTAGTGATGATAATGTCAATAAACAATAAGGTAGTGATGATAATGCCAATAAACAATAAGATAGTGATGATAATGCCAATAAACAATAAGGTAGTGATGATAATGTCAATAAACAATAAGGTAGTGATGATAATGTCAATAAACAATAAGGTAGTGATGATAATGCTAATAAACAATAAGGTAGTGATGATAATGCCAATAAACAATAAGATAGTGATGATAATGCTAATAAACAATAAGGTAGTGATGATGTCAATAAACAATAAGATAGTGATGATAATGCTAATAAACAATAAAGTTGTGATGATAATGCTAATAAACAATAAAGTTGTGATGATTATACTAATAAACAATAAAGTTGTGATGATAATGCTAATAAACAATAAAGTTGTGATGATAATGCTAATAAACAAATAAGGTAGTGATGATAATGCTAATAAACAATAAAGTTGTGATGATAATGCTAATAAACAATAAGGTAGTGATGATAATGCCAATAAACAATAAAGTTGTGATGATAATGCTAATAAACAAATAAGGTAGTGATGATAATGCTAATAAACAATAAGATAGTGATGATAATGCTAATAAACAAATAAGGTAGTGATGATAATGCTAATAAACAATAAGATAGTGATGATAATGCTAATAAACAATAAGGTAGTGATGATAATGCTAATAAACAATAAGATAGTGATGATAATGCTAATAAACAATAAGGTAGTGATGATAATGCCAATAAACAATAAAGTTGTGATGATAATACTAATAAACAATAAGGTAGTGATGATAATGCCAATAAACAATAAGGTAGTGATGATAATACTAATAAACAATAAGTTAGTGATGATAATGCCAATAAACAATAAGGTAGTGATGATAAAGCTAATAAACAATAAGGTAGTGATGATAATGCCAATAAACAATAAGGTAGTGATGATAATACTAATAAACAATAAAGTTGTGATGATAATGCCAATAAACAATAAGATAGTGATGATAATGATAATATGGCTTATATAACTTTAGGTAGTGATGATAATGCTAATAAACAATAAAGTTGTGATGATAAAACTAATAAACAATAAGATAGTGATGATAATGCTAATAAACAATAAGGTAGTGATGATAATGCCAATAAACAATAAGACAGTGATGATAATGCTAATAAACAATAAAGTTGTGATGATAATGCCAATAAACAATAAGATAGTGATGATAATGCTAATAAACAATAAAGTTGTGATGATAATGCTAATATACAATAAGATAGTGATGATAAAGCTAATAAACAATAAGGTAGTGATGATAATGCCAATAAACAAAAAGGTAGTGATGATAATGCTAATAAACAATAAGGTAGTGATGATAATGCTAATAAACAATAAGATAGTGATGATAATGCTAATAAACAATAAGGTAGTGATGATAATGCTAATAAACAATAAGATAGTGATGATAATGCTAATAAACAATAAGGTAGTGATGATAATGCCAATAAACAATAAAGTTGTGATGATAATACCAATAAACAATAAAGTAGTGATGATAATGCCAATAAACAATAAGGTAGTGATGATAATACTAATAAACAATAAGGTAGTGATGATAATGCCAATAAACAATAAGGTAGTGATGATAATACTAATAAACAATAAGTTAGTGATGATAATGCCAATAAACAATAAGATAGTGATGATAATACTAATAAACAATAAGGTAGTGATGATAATGCCAATAAACAATAAGATAGTGATGCTAATGTCAATAAACAATAAGGTAGTGATGATAATGCCAATAAACAATAAGGTAGTGATGATAATGCCAATAAACAATAAGGTAGTGATGATAATGCTAATAAACAATAAGTTAGTGATGATAATGCCAATAAACAATAAGGTAGTGATGATAATACTAATAAACAATAAGTTAGTGATGATAATGCCAATAAACAATAAGGTAGTGATGATAATACTAATAAACAATAAGGTAGTGATGATAATGCCAATAAACAATAAGATAGTGATGATAATGCCAATAAACAATAAGGTAGTGATGATAATGCTAATAAACAATAAGGTAGTGATGATAATGCCAATAAACAATAAAGTTGTGATGATAATACTAATAAACAATAAGGTAGTGATGATAATGCCAATAAACAATAAGGTAGTGATGATAATACTAATAAACAATAAGTTAGTGATGATAATGCCAATAAACAATAAGGTAGTGATGATAATACTAATAAACAATAAGGTAGTGATGATAATGCCAATAAACAATAAGATAGTGATGATAATGTCAATAAACAATAAGGTAGTGATGATAATGCCAATAAACAATAAGGTAGTGATGATAATGCCAATAAACAATAAGATAGTGATGATAATGCTAATAAACAATAAGGTAGTGATGATAATGCCAATAAACAATAAAGTTGTGATGATAATGCCAATAAACAATAAGTTAGTGATGAAAATACTAATAAACAATAAGGTAGTGATGATAATGCTAATAAACAATAAAGTTGTGATGATAATGCCAATAAACAATAAGTTAGTGATGATAATGCCAATAAACAATAAGGTAGTGATGATAATGCCAATAAACAATAAGGTAGTGATGATAATACTAATAAACAATAAGTTAGTGATGATAATGCCAATAAACAATAAGGTAGTGATGATAATGCCAATAAACAATAAGATAGTGATGATAATGTCAATAAACAATAAGGTAGTGATGATAATGTCAATAAACAATAAGGTAGTAATGATAATGCCAATAAACAATAAGGTAGTGATGATAATGCCAATAAACAATAAGATAGTGATGATAATGTCAATAAACAATAAGGTAGTGATGATAATGTCAATAAACAATAAGGTAGTAATGATAATGCCAATAAACAATAAGGTAGTGATAATGTCAATAAACAATAAGGTAGTGATGATAATGCTAATAAACAATAAGGTAGTGATGATGTCAATAAACAATAAGATAGTGATGATAATGCTAATAAACAATAAAGTTGTGATGATAATGCTAATAAACAATAAAGTTGTGATGATAATCCTAATAAACAATAAATTTGTGATGATAATGCTAATAAACAATAAAGTTGTGATGATAATGCTAATAAACAAATAAGGTAGTGATGATAATGCCAATAAACAATAAGGTAGTGATGATAATACTAATAAACAATAAGGTAGTGATGATAATGCCAATAAACAATAAGGTAGTGATGATGTCAATAAACAATAAGATAGTGATGATAATGCTAATAAACAATAAGGTAGTGATGATAATGCTAATAAACAATAAAGTTGTGATGATAATACTAATAAACAATAAGGTAGTGATGATAATGCCAATAAACAATAAGGTAGTGATGATAATACTAATAAACAATAAGTTAGTGATGATAATGCCAATAAACAATAAGGTAGTGATGATAATGCCAATAAACAATAAAGTTGTGATGATAATGCCAATAAACAATAAGATAGTGATGATAATGTCAATAAACAATAAGGTAGTAATGATAATGTCAATAAACAATAAGGTAGTAATGATAATGCCAATAAACAATAAGGTAGTGATGATAATGCCAATAAACAATAAGATAGTGATGATAATGTCAATAAACAATAAGGTAGTGATGATAATGCCAATAAACAATAAGATAGTGATGATAATGCTAATAAACAATAAGGTAGTGATGATAATGCCAATAAACAATAAGGTAGTGATGATAAAGCTAATAAACAATAAGGTAGTGATGATAATGCCAATAAACAAAAAGGTAGTGATGATAATACTAATAAACAATAAAGTTGTGATGATAATGCCAATAAACAATAAGATAGTGATGATAATGCTAATAAACAATAAGGTAGTGATGATAAAGCTAATAAACAATAAGGTAGTGATGATAATGCCAATAAACAATAAAGTTGTGATGATAATACTAATAAACAATAAGATAGTGATGATAATGTCAATAAACAATAAGGTAGTGATGATAATGTCAATAAACAATAAGGTAGTGATGATAATGCCAATAAACAATAAGATAGTGATGATAATGCTAATAAACAATAAGGTAGTGATGATGTCAATAAACAATAAGATAGTGATGATAATGCTAATAAACAATAAAGTTGTGATGATAATGCTAATAAACAATAAAGTTGTGATGATAATCCTAAAAAACAATAAAGTTGTGATGATAATGCTAATAAACAATAAAGTTGTGATGATAATGCTAATAAACAAATAAGGTAGTGATGATAATGCTAATAAACAATAAAGTTGTGATGATAATGCTAATAAACAATAAGGTAGTGATGATAATGCCAATAAACAATAAAGTTGTGATGATAATGCTAATAAACAAATAAGGTAGTGATGATAATGCTAATAAACAATAAGATAGTGATGATAATGCTAATAAACAAATAAGGTAGTGATGATAATGCTAATAAACAATAAGATAGTGATGATAATGCTAATAAACAATAAGATAGTGATGATAATGCTAATAAACAATAAGGTAGTGATGATAATGCTAATAAACAATAAATTTGTGATGATAATGCTAATAAACAATAAGGTAGTGATGATAATGCCAATAAACAATAAAGTTGTGATGATAATACTAATAAACAATAAGGTAGTGATGATAATGCCAATAAACAATAAGGTAGTGATGATAATACTAATAAACAATAAGTTAGTGATGATAATGCCAATAAACAATAAGGTAGTGATGATAAAGCTAATAAACAATAAGGTAGTGATGATAATGCCAATAAACAATAAGGTAGTGATGATAATACTAATAAACAATAAAGTTGTGATGATAATGCCAATAAACAATAAGATAGTGATGATAATGTCAATAAACAATAAGGTAGTGATGATAATGCCAATAAACAATAAGATAGTGATGATAATGCTAATAAACAATAAAGTTGTGATGATAATGCCAATAAACAATAAGATAGTGATGATAATGCTAATAAACAATAAAGTTGTGATGATAAAGCTAATAAACAATAAGATAGTGATGATAATGCTAATAAACAATAAGGTAGTGATGATAATGCCAATAAACAATAAGATAGTGATGATAATGCTAATAAACAATAAAGTTGTGATGATAATGCCAATAAACAATAAGATAGTGATGATAATGCTAATAAACAATAAGGTAGTGATGATAAAGCTAATAAACAATAAGGTAGTGATGATAATGCCAATAAACAATAAGGTAGTGATGATAATACTAATAAACAATAAAGTTGTGATGATAATGCCAATAAACAATAAGATAGTGATGATAATGCTAATATGGCTTATATAACTTTAGGTAGTGATGATAATGCTAATAAACAATAAAGTTGTGATGATAAAGCTAATAAACAATAAGATAGTGATGATAATGCCAATAAACAATAAAGTTGTGATGATAAAGCTAATAAACAATAAGGTAGTGATGATAATGCTAATAAACAATAAGATAGTGATGATAATGCTAATAAACAATAAGGTAGTGATGATAATGCTAATAAACAATAAAGTTGTGATGATAATGCTAATAAACAATAAGATAGTGATGATAATGCTAATAAACAATAAGATCGTGATGATAATGCTAATAAACAATAAGATAGTGATGATAATGCTAATAAACAATAAGATAGTGATGATAATGCTAATAAACAATAAGGTAGTGATGATAATGCTAATAAACAAATAAGATAGTGATGATAATGCTAATAAACAATAAGGTAGTGATGATAATGCTAATAAACAATAAGGTAGTGATGATAATGCTAATATGGCTTATATAACTTTAGGTAGTGATGATAATGCTAATATGGCTTATATAACTTTACAGCCGATCATTTCACCAAGCAGGCACTTTAAGAACATAACCCTATAATAATCTCCCAAAATTTATATCATGTTGATTTGATATATATTACTATGCAGTCTGAAAAAACATTCCTCCAAAATAAGGAAACAGTTGATATCAACATGTTTACCAAGTTTTATTGAAACTGGACAAGAAATATAGTCTGTAGACCCAAACAGGTAACATTAAAATAAGCTCAGCCAATCAGATGCGAGAGCTTTTCATTAATGTATATCACTTAACACAGAACCTAAAACAATGATTATACAAACTTATTTACAAAGCGAAGCAAAATCCAACAAAAGTAAAATTCATCCAACATCTTGATGATATAAGACTTTTAAACACAAACAATCAAAATCAGATCAGAAATGTTATTAGTTTTGACAAGCTCATTAATATGTTGTTGTTATTGTAGGGTTTAACACCATTTTTCAGCACATGATAGGCTATACATGGCGGCCAGTATTATTGGTGGAGTTAGAACCCAGGTAAAACCCCGGAGAGAACCACCGACCCACGAGAAGCTACTGGCAAGCTTTCTCACATAACTACATTAACTACATTAGCCGAATCTTGGACTCGAACCCACACAGACAGAGGTGTGATCATTAATATGTAGGTGGGGGAATCTTGCTTAAAAACATTCTTAATTTTCTCAACATGCTTATTTTCTAAATCTGAATGAAATCCAAATGATCTCTACAGTGGTAAAAGCCAAGCCAATCAGACTTATGATCACCTCAAAAATATGCACAGGTCTTCCTAAGAATAAAACTCGGTGTATATCTTGCTGATACAAGCCTATTTACCAAATACAATGACCAGAAATGTATTTGCTTACAAGCTGTCAATCAGATGCAGTAAATATAAATTTCACTCATAAAATATTATTGAATAAGTCTGAGAATATAAAGCTAATAAGCAAGGTTAAAAAAGAAACAACTGGTCAGAAATAGAGCCAGTAAAATGTTGAACAATACAGCCAATTAATTGCATGATCACCTCGTTTATGTTGGTGGGTCTCACTCATTATCAAACTCATCCAAGAGCTTGATGATACAAGCCCATATTCCAAGTTTAATCAAAATTAGATCATAAATAGAATTTCCCAATGTTAATAGACTTGGCCGATCTGATACATGATCATCTCATTATTATGCACGCATTTCACTCATCAAACTTGCTGAAGATCTGAATAATTGAAACTTATAATAAAAATCTGATCAGTGATATGGCATCTGGCGTGGTAACAAATGTAGCCAATCAAATACATGATCACCTAGTTAATATGCATTAATCTCAGTTATACAACTTGTTGCATATGGTGATGTTATAAGACATAAAACCAAATTTAATTAAAACTGGATCAGAGATATAGTGTCTAGACTGGCAACAATCTCAGTCTATCAAATGCAAGATCACCTCATTAATATGAATGGATTTTGCTCATTTGCTTAAATAATCCAAGATCTTTTGATTTCATTTTAAGAGTCTAATTAGATTTGTTGTAACCTTTATGCTAGGGTTATATAGTTTTGTAGCACATGCTCCTGCAAGGCTAAACTGTGACGAGAAATGAAATGAAAAGTGCACTCAACTTTCCAATTGTCTGTCTTTTAATCTGGCTTGTTTGTCTACATTTCTACATTTAATTTTGAAATGCCATTAAAATGCTGTGTTAACCATCATAGTTTTGTCCATCACTTAATGGTATCTCCCATTATCACTTCACAGCTCCTATAATCTGATCTATCAAATTTGTATTTAACACCATTTTTGGATTCAAATCATTTAATAGTATCTCCCATTAATACTTCCCAGCTCCTAAAATCTGATGTATCAAATACATACTTAACATAATTTTTGGGTTCAAAATCACTTAACGGTATCTCCCATGAACACTTCCTAGTTCCTATAATCTGATATCTAACTGTAAAAATAAATTGCCTTGATTACTATGATCAGCCAGATGAATAACACTGGGAATTGGCCATTTTGGGTCTTCTAGACAGCTTGTAAATGCACATTTCTAAAACTTCCTTGAAGCAATGTTCAAAATTCTACATAATGCTTGTTATGGGGCTCAATGGGTAAATCAAATTTAGTTTAAAAACTATTAATGTCAGGCCAAAGAAGCCAAATGTGTAAACAGTAATGAAAAAATGTGTGTCACGACTATACAATATTACTACAATTTCTACAAGCACTTTACAGACGAATGGCTAAATAAAGTTGCATACTGCACAGAGTATATTTTCATATGCATGGGAATTCTCATGCATTACTGCTCTCCTGGTATATGAATTTGTACAAATTTTGTGCAAATCACTCAATCACCTGCTTAGGGAGCATCTCTGTCAAAGTATTTCTGTAAAACATGTACCGCATTGTCCGGCCTATAAGTCGATGTGGAGTATAAGTGGAATTCACTAATTTTGTACATTTTCCAATTTCCATCCTTTGGTCTATATACAAGTCGATTAAGTCATGGCCTGGTTAATAACTTGGCTTTGTATTTTACACTGGTAACTTCTGGTTTCATGAATATTAATGGTATCTCTTTATGATATTCCATATTAGTGGCAATCATGAAATTGCATCACCAATGCTTACATGCTTACGATATTACTCCTGTACAATGGACTGCAATGTTATCAATTGACACAAGCTGAAAACACGGTTCATGATCGTCTTAATTCTGATATCCACTGTAACAAGAGCCACATATCTGTGCATGATATGTACATGTTTATTAAATGTCTCAAGCTTTAACCTGATTATTCCAGTTGAAAGCTGTTGTTAGGGCAAGATTCAACAGATGAGATAAACTTAGTGAGGCTAACAATAGGGACATGAGGTAGGGAAATCAGAAATGTGAAGAAAATTAAGAGACAGAAAACAGAAAAGTTACCAATATATAAAAAATGCAGCATCAAATTTTACACAAATGAACAGTTTTATAATACATGTAAAAATTATTTAATATGTCAATTATAACTGAAAGCATGTCGATGTTGTAATTAATTTTATTACCTGTAGTAGAACTGTTCCACATTCTAATTAAGAAAATAATGACTAGGAGTTCACTTAATCATCTCCACTATCTGAAAATCCCTTGAAGTCTTCAACTGCAGTATTGGAATGAAAATTGGTGGCTATCTCAGTGCTCAGATCACTGGAAATTTTCTCATTATCATCCGTCTCCATTTCATTCCACAACATGTGCTGTGTTGTGTCAAGACATAGTCTTCTAATTTATCCTCAATATTAATCCATCTTGCCTTGCAGCCACTATTTGCTTTCTTTGGGGTATTTTTTGAGCACATAATGCAACCATAGCTTTATGCCAATCCTGGATGCATTTTTCACAGACATCATATTTTCTGTGAGCAGCCATATTCCCACCTTTCTCTTCCACAAAATTTACAACTTCCAGTTAAAAAGAAGCTGTGTAAGACTTGCTGATTTGACGATAATCATTTTGAGATAAGTTGTATGATTTATACAGAATTCTTATATGACTGAAAAGATTGATCAAAACATACCTAACTCATCAAAATGTGCCAGTACTATAGCAATGAAAACAATTCCCATGGCAAAATTCATTCTTTACATACAGCAAAAGGAGTGGACATAATTTCCTGTTGTTCTTAATCCACTTGATATTAAAAATTGGTCGCGTAATTGATAAAGAACAATGGAGTATGGCAATACAGTAACTAGTATCGGTAGCCAAAGCCAATTTCAGTGTTTAAACAATCACGGCCACTGGCTTTGATTGTTGTTGGAATCCGAAGAACAATTTATCAACTACCGGAATAATCAAAGAGAGACACCAAAATGACAGTGGGTTAAAAATGAATATAAGTGTTGACATTACAATTTCCTTTAAACTGAAATGCGAAACTAAAAATGGATCATTGATGATCTATGAGCAGTCCATCTATATATCTGATTTTAGTTTAGTTTAAACCATATTTATTTGAGAAACTTTGTCAAATACAATTATAAACATGATTTGGGTGATTCAGTAGAAAGCATAATCTATGGTATTTTAAAAAAAATTAAAGAATGCTCAAGTTAATATAGATTACATCCCTTTGTAGGATCAATTAGATCAATGAAAAAGCTAACCCCGGTAATCCCTTGCAACTGTCCAACAGTATACTGGAAAATCAAATATCAATAGACAAGTTGATAAAATATAATCAGGAAGAATGATGTATGGTTAAAATGAATGAATAAAACAAAATTATTTCTTATATTTTTTTTAAGGAACAAACAATATGCTTTGAATTTCTTTTGCCAGTAATTGTTTTCTTTTACTTCTTGTTTGAGAAATAAGAAAATACATGTAGAATGCAAATGAAATAATGACAAAACTTACAAATATAAACAGAGTCATATTAGTTTATAAATTTTTTTTATTGACATAGCAATTTAACAAGAATTTTTACTTGTATATTACCTGTTTT
Source organism: Unio pictorum (assembly GCA_030141615.1). NCBI lineage: Eukaryota > Metazoa > Mollusca > Bivalvia > Unionida > Unionidae > Unio > Unio pictorum. Next base: position 24,071,671 of record JARLTB010000021.1, read on the forward strand.
TGATTATGCCAATTATAGAGCAATTTTAATAGCATACAGGGTACTGTAGTCCATATATAAGTCAATGCAATTTCAATGACATAATCCATATATAAGATGATTTGGAGTATAAGACAAAGACATGGCTTTGAAGAAAAAAAGGATCAACTTTTAGGCCAGAAAATATGGTAACCATGACCACTAGATCAAACGGTTGAGCAAGCATGTCACAGAATGAATTTTCTAAGCACTGTTATTATTCATCAAAAGTAGGATCATAAAGTTAAGGAAATACCTGCAAATAAAAAAATCTTGAACCAAAACCTTAATGAAAATTTTCTATGCCTTTGATCTAACTTTGACCTCAATATCAAAAGTGCCTCTTTTGTACATTGTTTGCAAGAAAACTTTGGTTACACAAGTGGTCAACAAATAAAATTACCATGCAAAATTAATTTTTCTTCTTGAAGTCAGTGACCTTGACCTTTTAAACCAAATTTTAAATGGTTTCATCCTCACCAAAAGTGAAAGCCACAGATAAAGTTTGGTCTGAAAGTGAAAGCCACAGCTAAAGTTTGGTCCAAAAGTGAAAGCCACAGATAAAGTTTGGTCCAAAAGTGAAAGCTACAGATAAAATTTGGTCCAAAAGTGAAAGTCACAGATAAAATTTGGTCCAAATCTATTAATCAGAAATAATGCTATTGTATGGAAAGTATTTTTCTTCTTTCAATCGCCATGACAACAACCAGTAATTGTTTGACCACAAAATCAATAGGCTGATTCTATACATTTGGTGCAAGCAATTCACAAAATTTGGCACATATCTGTGATGCAAAACTAATGGTAATGTGTGGAAACCACTTATATTCATGCAACCAGTGCCAAATGAAATTTGACCTTTTGAACTCAAATGAATAGTATTCTTCCTTACTTCAAGTGCATGGCATCTACAAAGTTTTGCCAACTGCAGATATTAAACAGCTCGATTTAGTGAGTGAAAAATAAATTGGTAACAGACAGCAGACATATGGAAAAATGGCTGGACATAATAGCACATGTTCTGCCTTATAGTGGATGTATAAAACCTTTAATCAAAAACTTTAACACAAATTTTAAGACTGGTCAAAACCCCAAGGTGTAAGTGGCAAATGCATGTCACAGAATGAATTGTCTTAGCTTCATTTCATTTATGAATGAAATTCATAAAGGGTGTAGGAAATACAAGTATATGCATAAACTTGAACAAAAACTATAATAGAAAATCGTTTTTCAAATTATGTGACCTTCAGTACAAGGTCATAACTGGTGAGTAAGTATATCAAAACATTAACAGACCTGTCAATGAACAATATAAATACTTTTTCTATCCTCTATTAAGCATATCCAAGTATGTAAATATCTCATTTATACATCAGTACCGATTTTTAAAACTTATTAAGAGGCTGATATTTCTCTTTGCCTTCAGTGTTTTGTTTCACATTTCCAGATGATGCTATTATGTCAAAGCAAAGCATTTGAGGTGCCCCTGTTAAGGTAGTCTGGTTCCTTGATTAGCTTCATTGACTCGAATATCAAACTCTAGATCCAGACAACCCAAAATAATGAGTTTAGCTATTGTTTCACAAGGTCATAATGTAAGTCTTACAGTAAAATTGTAAAAGTTGGCATGTCTGCAATATCAAACCACTGATACTGCTGCCCCTGACACTGAGAAAGTGACTGCTATATTATGATTCCCACTAATATTGGCTTGACAATAAAATTAATTATGTTCTTTCTCAGATATAATAAAATCGAATAGCCTAAGAGACAAATTAATCTGGCATCTGCTATCTCTTTCTTTTGCTTGTTGACATTTCCTCATCCGAGTCAAACACCGCACCACATTTTTTTGAGGTTGTGCCCCTCATGGAGATGTTGGCTGCTTCCTGCTGGAGCTGGGGATGTCAAAGGGATCCTCATTTGATGTGTCCGATGATATGATATCAACTTCCTCATCTGATATCAGCCTGAAAGGAAATGTTATCAAGTAGGAATTATCAGTGTTCAGATGTCTGGAGTTACAGTAAGCTCCAGAAATATAATGATATAGAATGGATCCCAATATTACAGTGACATGTCCAAATAAAATTATACTGAATAAATCGCAATACTACAGTGACATGTCCAAATATAATGATATAGAATGAATCCCAATATTACAGTGACATGTCCAAATATGATATAGAATGGATCCCAATATTACAGTGACATGTCCAAATAAAATGATACTGAATAAATTGCAATACTACAGTGACATGTCCAAATATAATGATATAGAATGAATCCCAATATTACAGTGACATGTCAAAATATGATACTGAATAAATCCCATTATTATAGTGTTATCTCCAAATATAATGATATTAATTAATGTATCCCAATATTACAGTGTTATATCCAAATATAAAGATACTTAATGAATCCTAATATTATAGTGTTATATCCAAATATTATGATACTTAATTGATCCCATTGTAATAGTGTTGTATCTAAATATAATGATATTACTGTATCCCAAAATTATAGTGTTATATCCAAATATAAAGATACTTAATGAATCCTAATATTATAGTGTTATATCCAAATATTATGATACTTAATTGATCCCATTGTAATAGTGTTGTATCCAAATATAATGATATTACTGTATCCCAAAATTATAGTGTTATATCCAAATATAAAGATACTTAATGAATCCTAATATTATAGTGTTATATCCAAATATTATGATACTTAATTGATCCCATTGTAATAGTGTTGTATCCAAATATAATGATATTACTGTATCCCAAAATTATAGTGTTATATCCAAATATAAAGATACTTAATGAATCCTAATATTATAGTGTTATATCCAAATATGATACTTAATTGATCCCATTGTAATAGTGTTGTATCCAAATATAATGATATTACTGTATCCCAAAATTATAGTGTTATATCCAAATATAATGATATTTAATGGATCCCGATATCATAGTGTTGTATCCAAATATAATGATACTTAATTGATCCCATTGTAATAGTGTTGTATCCAAATATAATGATATTAATTAATGTATCCCAATATTATAGTGTTATATCCAAATATAATGATACTTAATGTATCCGAATATTATAGTGTTATATCCCAAATATAATGATATTAATGTATCCCAATATTATAGTGTTATATCCCAAATATGATACTTAATTGATCCCATTATAATAGTGTTGTATCCAAATATAATGATATTTAACGGATCCTGATATTATAGTGTTATATCCTAATATAATGATATTTAATGCATCCCAATATTATAGTGTTATATCCAAATATAATGGTATTTAATGAATCCCAATATTATAGTGTTATATCCAAATATAATGATATTTAATGAATCCCAATATTATAGTGTTATATCCCAAATATAATGGTATTTAATGTATCCCAATATTATAGTGTTATATCCCAAATATAATGGTATTTAATGAATCCCAATATTATAGTGTTATATCCCAAATATAATGGTATTTAATGAATCCCAATATTATAGTGTTATATCCCAAATATAATGGTATTTAATGAATCCCAATATTATAGTGTTATATCCCAAATATAATGGTATTTAATGAATCCCAATATTATAGTGTTATATCCAAATATAATGATACTTAATGTATCCCGATATTATAGTATTATATCCCAAATATGATACTTAATTGATCCCATTGTAACAGTGTTATATCCAAATATAATGATATTTAACGGATCCCAATATTATAGTGTTATATCCCAAATATGATACTTAACTGATCCCATTATAATAGTGTTGTATCAAAATATAATGATATTTAACTGATCCCGATAATATAGTGTTATATCCTAATTATATAATGATATTAATTTATCCCAATATTATAGTGTTATATCCAAATATAATGGTATTTAATGAATCACAATATTATAGTGTTATATCCCAAATATGATACTTAATTGATCCCATTATAATAGTGTTGTATCCAAATATAATGATACTTAATGCATCTCAATATTAGTGTTATATCCAAATATAAAGATATTTAATGGATCCCAAAGACTGAAAATTTATGTGACAACATTTATCGTTTCCTTTACAAAGACAACATTTTGTCCACTCAACACAAATTCTGTCTGCATAATTAAATCACATATACATGTAGTTAGCAACAACCGAATAAATCATTACCAAACATTAACATGTCATTGTGTAAACCAAAATGTATTATTTTAGAAGAAATTTGGTTATTCTACAATGACATTGAGTCAGTTGGGTACTTGCCAAACAATTTTATGTAGAAAAGAATCAAATAAAACAATTTTATGTTGAAAAGACTTTAATAAACAATAACCAATAAGAAGGTTATTCAGCAAGTGGGAAAATGGAGCAAATGGAAATATAATTACGTATGTACCAAGATTTAAATGACGTTTTTAAATGGATTTGCAATGTGTATGACAATATCTGCTCGCATATCACACTTATGCCAAGAAGAACCTTTTAATAATTAAGGTTACTTTTAAACAATGATATTAAATGCTTTAAGTACCTAGCTTTCTTACTATGTACATTACATATACTTCTCAATTATTCTTTAGTCCCCCTCTGGAAAGGCCACTTGTCTTAAAAGGCCACTTTCCAAGTGCAGAAGAGATGGCCATATATGAGGAAGACTACTGTATATTAAATGAAAGTTGGACACCTTTTGTAAAAACCAGAACGAAAGAACATAATTCTCAAAATAATTATTTCGAGAACACCAGCCAGAAACCTGTCGCTGTAGCAACAATCTAAGTCATATTCATCAAGCATAGAGCACATGTCAACAGGTCAGTCATGGGATACAATAAACCAAGTGAAGTTGTTTTTGGAATAAATATATAAATAAGTTTGTGTTCTTTCATTTTCGTTCAATATTATTACCAAAAGTATATGACTTCATTTAATATTTATTTTTCCTAAAACATTTGAAATGGGTTATTATTAATATCACTTGATAACTGGCTCTATGATGTTATTCATGAACATGTGGGTTCCATAATTTACTAGCAATGCAGGTCAGATTTCATAAATGCCATAGTTTCATCTTGTCTTTCAGGACATTAAAGACATAAAATTTAATATTTCTGAGAAAATAAATAATTTTCATATAGATTTCAAGCAGCAATGACATGATGTAATAGCATTTAAATTTACTAGGACATCTGGTAAGTGGCACTACTTTGCCATCATCATTTATGCTTCATGTGATGATAGACTGGTTTTCAACTTTAAATTTAAGAAAGGATGTCATTATCAAGCTGTCTGTAAAACAAACAGTCTATTAGCCAAATCTATACCAATGAAATAGTTTGATTAGCTCGACAATTATGTTTATGGCAAGCACCTAAATGATCCATTCTGCAACCTCAGATTATTCTTCAAAACTTGCTCAAATTTGTTTGTTTGTTTGTTTCTTTGATTAGGTTTTTTAATGTAGTTTAAACATTTTTTCAGCCATATCGCTACGATGTCTGCAGTCAGGCAGTTTATAGTGATGTCTAGCACTGGGGCATCATGCCGCAGACATGTAGCATGATGTCCTACCCAGTCATATTATCCTGACACCAGGCTGACCAGGCCTAACACTAACATTTTAATGCTGAGCGCCAAGCAAGTTAGCTGTTAGCACCATTTTTGTAAGTCTTAGGTATGACTCGGCCGGGGATCAAACCCACGACCTTCGGCTTCTGTGGTGGATGCTCTAACTACTAGGCCACCAGAGCAGTTACTTGCTAAATTTAACTCATGATCAGTTCAGTTATGACTCAATTACATAACTATTTTTGGCATCAAGTGTTTGGTGGAAAATACCTGGTTTTTCCTGAATTTCATCATCATTTGCAAAATTTATGGACCAACCTTTCCCTTAAACCGTTTTGAAGGGGCGGGCCGCCCTGCCGCCTTTTGCCACAGCCCATCTGCCTTTGAAAAGTATTAACAAATGAAAAATGCGTCCTTTTGCCTCTTACCGTCAAAAGTTAAAAAGTTACCCTACTGGTGCCTAATAATTTGTTACTGTTGCAAGCGTGTGACATTTGGTACAGGATATAATTGCGTCATACCCTAATTGACATGTCCATATCGATCGATTCCCGGAGTGCACTCAAGCATGTGTAATGATGAAATCTTCTAACATGTCACATGCCGTGCTTTGGTCAACGTTACTATGTGTGTATTTTGTCGAAAATGACATTACGAGTCTACATTTATCAATCAACAGGTGTGCATATCCTGCAAATGTCTTTAACTGTACATGACACGTTTACTCGTTAATAAATATGACAATCGCCTAAATAAATAACATGTCTTGAATTCGTGATAATATACGACATTTTTATTGTTTATTCCAATTTACAAAATAAAAAGTCGGGACAATGTTTCTGGTTAATCATTCCCAAAAGTTCTACCCATTAAAATGCCTTCACAGAAACGTCGCCTTGAACAATTACAACGAGAAAATAGCAAGATAGCCAGAACAAACAAATCCATCACAAGTTTCTTCGGTGGTGACCAGAGTCCGTCAAGGTATTTATCTATTGTTTGAAAGTTAAAATAATGCAGATTGTACAGTTAATTAGCTGTGATTATTACAATAGGTTAAGCATTATTTAAACTGGGAATGACTGTACACATAATTACATAGGCAAGTATGAGAAGCAGTGGCGTAGCTAGGGATTTGGGGGCCCGGGGGGCTTGGCCTCTTTGGGGGCCCCTGCATTTTGACATTCGACATCATGACATGAGATAATGTACTTAATAAATATATAAGTCTAAATTCAAATTGGTACAGTATATCAGTAAAATTAACAAAAAATAATCATTAAGACTCTTTTAATGAATAATACCGTTGTTTATTGGCGAGATAATGCACAAGTGACAAATCTCAATTCATATCGCCTCACGTCGTGCTTTCTGTGCAGCAAAGGCATCTATAACATCATCTAGATCAATGCTGTCTAGTATTTTTGACTCCACTGACATTAAAGCCATGCTACTAAGTCTTTCTTGCGTCATTGTGCTCCTGAGATAGTTTTTTATTAACTTGAGTTTTGAGAATGATCTCTCACATGATGCAATGGAAGTGGCCTGAGTTAGCAATATTCGGATGGAGGTTGCAAGGTTTGAGCACACATCATTACCATATGAAGCCAGCTTCCTCAATATGTCAATTGGTGATTGTGGTACTGGTTTGTTGATGAAAAGTGCTCGTGCATCAATGACATCATTGAACAAGCGATTTGCCTGTATTTCATCATACAAACAGGAAAAAGTAACACAGTTTTTCATCAGCGTGTCATCATCCATAGACTCCAACAGGTGTCTTGGTTCAAGAAGAAACCCAAAGGTGTCCACCTGGTTTTCCAGCCTTTGGAATCTGTCCTTCATCTCCATATGAAGTCTGTCCAGCACTTCTATCGCAACTCGTTTGAATTGCAGTTCTATTGACAGTCCTACATCAGAACTCAACTCCCCATCAAGTCTTTTCTTTCTTCTGGTTGTTTTGCTTACAGGAAATCCATAGCATTCACTGCCTTCTTTTGCTCTTTCGATGGATTGGGTGATCAGTTTCGTTCGTTTCTCATCATTTTGCAGAAAGCATGAAAGGGTCTTAATCTCTTCAGCAGCTTCCCGTATGTGCAGTCCAGACTTTTGTAGTTTCTTCTGAACTATATTGATTGGGCGCAGGAGATTTGACCAGAATTCCAGATACGCAAAAAATTCATAATTTTCCACTGCATGAAGAAGATTCTGTGCACTGCTTCTAGTGTCCATTCTTTCAGTTGTTGATTCAGAAAGTCTGTCTCCAACAGCTTGATGATTTTGTCAAGATGCAAGGAAACTGCCGACGTAGCTTCTTCTCTTGAGGACCACCTTGTACTACTCTCCTTTTTTAGACTCCCGGCTCCAGCTTCTTTCAGTTTGGCCCATCTCTGGGGTGAATTGGAAAAAAGTTGAACAATTCATGTACAGTTCCAAAAAAGGTGACAATAGCTGGATCTATCTCAGCAGAATGAAGAGCTGCCAGGTTGAGAGAGTGATAATCACAGTTCAGAAATGTTGCCTTTGGATTTATGTCTAAGAGATGTTTCTGCAGGCCAGACAGACGGCCACTCATTGTGGCTGCGTTATCATAGGTTTGACCTCTGCACAGATCAAAGTCCAGTCCAATGTCTTTAAGAGTTTTCAGAACAAGTTCTTCATAATGTTGTGCATCTGGCTTCACAATTTCAAAGTAACCAAGGAATGACTCTTTTATTTCGAAATTCTCAACATCCAAGTAACGAACAATAAGGGATACTTGTTCTTGGTGAGAAACATCTGGAGTGGAATCAAGCATCAGAGAAAAGTAACAAACTTGCTTGACTTTCCCAACAATTGATTCCCTAACTTTATTGCCCATCAAGTTTATGAACTCATTTTGAAATTCTGGTGACAAATAATGTGTCTTCCCAGATTCAATTCTATGTAAGTGGTGTTTCGTAACTTCATCAAATTCTGCAAGAAATTTCAAAGATGCTAGGAAGTTCCCAGGATTGGGAGAATCCCGTTTTTCTTTGTGGGCACGTAAGCTTGAGTTGGTTTTTGCTAAGTACTTGACAGCTGCTGCTACATGCTTCAGAATTTCTCTCCAATACTGCTGATTTTTCAAAATTTGCACATGAAGCATATGTGACAGCTCATCTGGTTCTGCCTTAAGCCTTTCTTCTTCTAACTTCCACTTCAAAAAAGCTTGTCTGTGGTGGACTCCTTCTTCATGTTCTTTCAGTCTCTCAGGTTTCTTCCATTTGGTGAAACCAACTCCAGGTTTGCTCAATGCACTAGATGTCTTTTCTGGTGCCTCAGAAAACAGTACACATGCAAAACAAAACAGACATTCCAAGTGTGGAGAGAAGAGGAGCCAAGATCGGTTGCAAATTTCTCCTGTTGGAAGCTTTCTGGTGAACCATGATGATGTCAAACTTCGTGATTTATTTTGGGTAAACTCTGTTGGAAACAAGTACTCTTCATCTTTGTTTTGGAAAAATAAGCTACCCTTTAATACAATCTTTGCTCGCAGTTCCTCAGATAAACTTCCAGGCCGGATATATCCGAAGTCTTTGTACTTAATTACAGTTTCTTCAACTTCTGGAGAAAGTGATTTTGGAAGATCATCACTTGACTCATCGTCTGTATCACTTACTTCAGATGTTTTCTCTGACTGTGGTAAAAAGTTCCCCCCTGAAGTTTCTTCAGCACTACTTCTCTCATCAGGAGGCATTTCCACTTCTAAAGTCTCTTCGACTGCTGTATCTTTGTATGAATCATCTGAATGGTGATACTTTTCTTCGCCATGTTCATGGTCTCCTTTGTTTTCAGTGCTCTTATCAGGTTTCTTCTTAAAGAACCCTTCAAAAACTTTCCTTGATTTTGCAGCCTCTTGCCTTTCTGCAGCACGCTTTTTCCGTTTTGTAGCCCAACTCTGGTAAACTCGTTCTTTCGGCATGGGTGAAGTTCCCCTATAAAGAATAACATTCTTTTAATTTCACAAATAAAAAAATATACAAAAAATTATATATACTTGTTTCATCCACCATGATTGTGAAATTTCGTCAGACGAATAGACATAAATATACGAACTATTACCCTTCTATTTATGTCTATGGACAGATGGATTATAGCATGGGCATAAAATAGAAGATACCGATAAAATGCCGTCAAGATAACGTGTTTTACAAAAACCGGAGTTATGTATTGACAGTTTTTAGTAAACTTTTTACCAGTTTTTACACGCGTGTTGATATACGTAATTTTGAAATCCTTAATCTGTGTGGAATACATGCAACAGTGTCACTAACTTATATAACAACGTGAATAGCAAGATTACATGGCGGTGGCGTAATATTTAATATTTAATGTAAAAAAAAAATTCTGACACTCCTTTGGGGGCCCCCTCAAGTGGGGGCCCGGGGGAACTTTTGAATTTGGACCCCCCCCTCCCCCTCCCCTAGCTACGCCACTGATGAGAAGTCATTCAAGATACCGTACATAGGCAATTATGAGAAATCACTCAAGATACAATGGGGGCCCTGCGTCGCCGCGTGGTCTAAAGTGCTGTCCATTATGAATCACTGCTTGAAAGGATTCCGGTCATCATTATCTTTTTTAATGTCCATAAAAAAAAATCATTTCAAAGTTCGTGAGTGTTAATCATTGGATAGCACGTCAAAAATTTACGATTTTCGGGATCGAAAACGATTATATCCACCGAAATATTACAATTAGTTTTGGGTCTCTGCATTTAATTTACAAATTTTTTTATACAGTTTAGTTTTTACGTTAAATTTCATTTGTTTAATAATGTGAAATTAATATTTTTAAAAAATGCGATATTTATAAAAAAAAAATTGTTATTTGCCCCGCTAATTACGGCACCGACATTTAACCAGGGAATTAAACTTCTGAATTGAAATATGCTTAAACTGCTGTAATATTAATTTGACTATAGATACACAGTTTAAAGTTTTTATGTAAACAATTTTTTTTAATAATGGAAACTAATATTTTACAAATAAATGCGTTATTTATAGTAAATATAAATTATTTCTATATGCCTCAATTCTTATAGTACCGACTTGTGAGAACGAAATTAAACTACTGAATGAGAAAATGTTTAAACGTCCGTAATTTGGGAAAATGTTTTTGTAATGCGACAACAGTTGAATCCTGGTGGCACTTACGAATTTAACCGGAACTGTAAACTTACGAATGAAATAATTGTAAACTGCCACAATTTACGTTTATTATTATTAATTTTTAGACCTCCAAGCGACGAATCAAAAGAAAACGACACTCCTACAAAGAAAGCAGACCCTAAAAAATCAAAGCATAATACAACAGGGTATGACAAGGCGTGGGAAAACAACCGACCTTGGTTGTACTGTAGTAAAGATGAAGATCTAGACGTGATGTATTGCTGCCTGTGCCAAAAACACAACACAAAAGGTCTGAATGGAAGCAGCAAATGGAACAAAGAGGGATATGCCTGTAAACGTCTGGACAAGGTTAAAGATCATGAGCAGGGTAAACAACACCATCAGGCACTTGAATTGGAAACCAGACAACAGTTAGGGATAGAGAATGCGATTAACCAAGAATCAATCACAGACAAAGATGCGAAGGCCATTACTTCTGCCATCAAGTGCCTAAACGTTTTGTTGCAACACAACATACCATACACAGACATATTCAAAGCATTCATCGACTTTGCAACACACGAACTGCATGCACCAGATCTCCAGTATCTGTCTGTAGGATCCAATGCAATGGTGGACGAATTCATTGACACAATGGCTGAACACGTGGAAGATGCTGTTTACACCAATATTAAATCTAGTCCAGCGTATTCCATCATGGCAGACGAGTCTACCGATGTTTCAAACAGAAAACACCTAGTCTTTAGTGCTAAGTATATTGATGTCGTTACTGGCGAACTTCAAACAGAATTTGTTAAAGATGTAGAATTGCCTGACGGTAAAGCTGAGACCATTTACGATGCTACAAAAGATGTTATCCAGACTAAACTGAGTTTAGATAACTTGGTTGCCTTTGGCAGTGACGGATGCAATACAATGATCGGATCTAAAAGTGGTGTCGCTACAAGACTGAAAGAATTGAAACCGAACATTATAAACATTCACTGCCATAATCATAGATTGGCACTGGCAGCAAAGAACAGTTTTGAAGACATACCACTCTTCCGAGATGTAGATGACACACTAACTCATGTCTTCAAGTATTATCATTATTCAGCTGTCAGAACGAAAAGTCTAGAGAAGATACAGAAATTGCTTAATGATGCAGAAGAGACGAAAACCATAAAGAATGCCGTCCACACCGATGGTTATCCCATCTGAATGCTGTAACATCATTAAGAGACACTTACGAGTCAGTACTCGTAGACCTTGAAAATGCAACAGCAAGCGGTACAGACAAGGTGCGAATCGGATCTGGTCCTTCAGCCTCTGGTTTATTAAACAACTTAAAAATGCAGCAACCATCAGGGTTGTTCATTTTCTTTGTGATGCATTGAAACCAGTATCCCAGCTAGCACTTACCTTTGAAAGAAATGATGTGGAACTTAGCACCATCCATCTACAGTTACAATCTACACTGATGACCCTTGGTAGGCTCAAAGAAAAGGAGGGAGTGAACACAACAAAATCATCTGAGCTAATAAAGAAAATTAATGTTACATGGAAACCAAAGGAATTAGAGAGTGTTCACACTGCAGAGAAGAAGTTTATTGATGGGCTTGTATCCAATATAACAACAAGGCTTCAGAACACTGAAGTCATTGATAAATTTACAATATTCAGAAACAACATTCCTGATGAGGTGAAGAATGGATTTTATGGCAATGATGAAATAATGGATCTGGCAGAACATTTAAAACTGGATGTAGATGAAACATTGTATCAATGGGACTTGTTCAAGACCTCAATTGCAGACAACAGTATGGACCTTCTGACTGGCCCTACTGCAACAACAAAGGGATTGCTGAAAATGGAGAAGACATTAGGCAATATCTACTCTAATATACTGAAGATATCATCAGCTGCTGCTGTACTACCCTTGAGCACAGCTGAAGTGGAAAGGATGTTTTCACAAGTGAAGCGAACAATCACAGTTCTTCGAAACAGAACAAAGGTGGAGAAAATGAATAAATTGCTAATGATAACTCAGAACAATAAATACATTGACTTTCAAGTGATAACAGATAAATGGATGTTAAAAGGAAACAGACGACTGATTGCAACAAAGAAATAAACAAAAACAATACAACATATTTTTGAATAAAATTTTTATTAATTCTTTTTTATTTCATAAACTTTCAAGCAAGTTTTGCATGTCTATTGTTGAATCTGTAGTACTGTTACAAAATCTAAAATAAGTATTTATTAAATATTATTTTAAACCTTGTTTAACATGTGGATCAATGAATGGTACAACTGAAACAATACAAGCTTCATATTAAGAAATGAACTGTGCAAGATGCATAAGGAATCGGGTCGTTCTAAATTCTTTCACCTTTCCCTCTGCCCTTGCCTTCAGGAAAAAATTCCCCTGCCCCTTTTGAGCTTCTGTGGGAAACCCTATGGACTTTTCATGAAAAAATGTATCATTTCTCCAGAATTTGTTTCTGACTTCCTGGTAGTGTGGGAACCCTGTTAGTACTCAACAAGATACATCTCAATTATTCCAGTTATAACAGTATGATCTAAATTCAAACACTTAAACCTCGCCACAAAAATGTGAATTGTTGGTCAAAGTGATCTTCTTTTGTTGTTAGAGTGTTTGAATAGATTTTTGCATTTTTGGTTTTGTGTTGAAACCATTTTTAAGAACCACTGATACATGGGAAGCTACCAGCAACAGAGCTGCCAAACCTCCCAACTTGCAATTAGTGAAAAAAGGGATAAATATTAGTGAAATCTGAACAGAATTAGTGAAAAATTATACCATGACTCTAGTTCCATCCACTTTGATGGTCTGTATGCTTTACATAAAAATCCCAAATAAAACTAAAACATTATTTACACTAATTACATGTACAAATTTATTTATGTGTAAAACTTATGTTCTAAATAAAGATTAAGTACTTTAAAATGCTTGCTACAGGGCAAACTTTAATAACTGGATGTAGTTCTACTAACATCACATCTAGCAGTACAGGACTCATAACTGGCATCAGTGACCACTGCTGATATTGTGACTAGTACTTATCGTGATAAAATTTATTTTATTCCTGATTTAAGCCGATTGAGAATTCATGATTTTTTTTGCATGCAGCATGATTCTGTGAACTGCTCTCATGAGTCATGAAATTCACACTAAAATTGTACAAGTTGGCAAGTTTGCTGCAAGCTTTCTCACATACCCACTTAGAGAGCTGCCTCTGTTTTCCATCCCTGGGACATTCCCCCTTCCTTTACTTCCTCGTGAGCCTCTACCGCCACCCCTGCTGCCTCTTGTAGGTTTTACCACTTCATTACCTCGTCTGCCTCGCCCACAATAAGAAGTGTCTGAGATTATGGATTTATCACCATCTGAGTCCATGTCATCTTGGTCTGCATTGTCTGGAAATCTATCATCATCCTGATTCTCTGGGTGCTTTTGTTGGGCTCTCTTGAAAGCTTCTCTATCTTCTTCTTCCTCTTCTTTTCTCTTCTTCCTCTCCTCCCTAAATCGGCTAACTTCCTCATCTATTTGTTCCTCCATAATGTGTTTGTTTTTCAGAAATTTCTGGTAAAAGATATAAAAATTAATGAAAGTCATTTACAAGTTATCTAATATGGGTACAAAACTTGTAATGCGAAGCATAATGAGCTAACAAACAGTTTCACCTTTACTTTTATAAAAGTAGGTCCTAATGCCTTCTCTTTAAATTATGAATTGATAATTTATTTACAAAAGAAAGTAAGTAAAGCTGTCAAAAGTTTAGGAAACTTCTACCAGTTACCAAAAGAAAATTGTTACATGAACCTGATTTTCTCTGTTGTAAGTTCATACATACTGAATGGTCGTAACGTCCACAAATGCTGAATGCTGAATTAAATCACTGTCAAGGTCTTCTTTTCAAATTTAAAAAGTGCTTTTGATTTGTCCTAAATTTAAAAAGTGCTTTTGATTTGTCCTAAATTTAAAAAAGCCATTGATTTGTCCTAAATTTAAAAAGTGCTTTTGATTTGTCCTAAATTTAAAAAAGCCATTGATTTGTCCTAAATTTAAAAAGTGCTTTTGATTTGTCCTTAATTTAAAAAAGCCATTGATTTGTCCAAAATTTAAAAAGTGCTTTTGATTTGTCCTAAATTTAAAAAAGCCATTGATTTGTCCTAAATTTAAAAAAGCCATTGATTTGTCCTAAATTTAAAAAAGCCATTGATTTGTCCTAAATTTAAAAAAGCTATTTATTTGTCCTTTTCAGTACCTGTTTTTAAATTTAACATAATCCCTCTCCTCTAATTTTCAGTCATATAACATGTATAAGCCCATTTCTCTTCATATCTGGCACCATTTTATTTCAATTTAGACTGATCCATTATATATAATAAATCTGTGACACATGAATTCACATTCAAGAAACCCATCTATTATCTTGGAATTGTTTCATGTGCAGTTACTATAAATAGAAAATAAGTAAATCAGACAGAGGGCTAACAAAAGAAAAATTTGCAGCCACCAAAAGTCAAACAACATGAGTTACGAACTATATTATTGTGTGTCTCACTTGCTCATGATGTCTTTGATCGGAACTTGGGAAAGTTTCTTTAAAAATTGTAATGGGTACCCAGCTGTCGATTTTATTACCTAGGTTATTATCAACAGATGGGTATACAAGCAGCCAATGATAACTTTGAAAGTGAGAAGAGCAGATTTTTCCATCACGGTTGAAGTTTCACTAAATATCTTCTGAAATAAGTTGTTCAAAATTATACACCTCTTGCCAAAACTCATGCACAGTGTAGTCTAAAAACAGACTGCAAAATAAATAATTGCATGAGTTAATAAAAGACCTTCCCAAAAAATAACAAGTGATGCCATTCCTGCTGGACACTGAAATAATGGCTAAATACTCATTTCATAACTGTGTAAGGAATTATTGTCAAACAGAAATGTTCATTTTTTAAATTAAAAAAAATTACTTTATTTTCAAGATGTGCAACCTCTGATCATTAAAATTACTCAAACTGCTTTTTCAGCAAACTTCACATTTTGTATTACATCACTGTTCTTTGTTGTTGTTGATAAGTCTCCTCCTCTGCTTTGACTGCATCTGCATTGCACTCTTCTACAGCATATGCAGCAGGGAACCAGACTAGTTTATTCAATTCACAACCAAGATACCTTTTTTCAAAAACTATGGACATTTAAAAACTTTGAAGCTCTGCTGATTTTGTTTACTTGTTATATTAGTGAAATATTGATGTCATGATTTCACTGTAAGTAATAGTAAAACATCTCATCTTTGAGGAAATATCGGAGTGCCAATTCTGGAATTTTAAGTTAACTCTGAAACTTTCTTTTTTGTTAGAGTAAGCTGTATCTGCAAAACAAAGTCTTTTATTTCTATGATTATTCATTTCACTACTTGCCTTGCTATGTTTGTTTGATCACATTTGTGAATCTGTCAGCTAATTTAATTACATCACATACAAAATAATATTGAAAATGATGTTCAAATGATCAACTAAAATGAGATGACCTGATCTCAGCGTGTGGAGATAGCCTTTATGGTAGATTTACATATTTCATTGCCTTTATGCATAATACATTTAAGCCAAATGAGAGAATAAAACATGAATTTCTCTTGATAAATACTTATTTATTAAAGTGTTGTCTCCAGGCAGCATTAATGTCATTTTAATTCATTGAAATTTCATTAAAAATTATTATTTACAGTGTACTATGAATGTCATTTGGAAAGAACATTTAACAAAATATACGACTTCTTATTACATTGATTCAAATTTCCAGGTCCAATCTTCCGTTGTTAACGATAAAACAAGTTATATGTCAAGAGTTTCAGTTGCCAAGTTTGATCAAATTTTTTTTCAGTTTAAATAAATAGGGAGTGTCAATTTTGTTGAACTGTCTGGTAAAAGTAACAGGGATCCACACATGAACACACATTATAAGCAGGTTTGCATGTTATCAGGGCATGAGTTATCGAGGGAGTTGTGGACACTGGACAAGTATACAAAGCTTCCTGTTATGCAGAAGGCATGGCTATGGTATGCAGCTGGCTACTGCTTCGAAAAAATGTCTTCTGTTGTCCAAATGTTATGCCATGCACAAGAACAGTGGCACTGGGTTTTGCTGTTACCTTAACCTTGAGGCAAGGGGCATTCATATGGTACACAACACACCATCTAGTCATGGTATGAGTATGGGAAATTTTCACGAAAATCTCTCCGACACATTATAAAGTTTATGGGTTAGACAAGCGAATGTAAGAATACCATACCAAAACATAACACAATGATCTTAAAACAGTTATATAAAAATAACCACATAAAACTTGGTTGTTGCATATTAATAGATTATGGTAAGATTCATAAATGCCCTAGAAGAGACTGAACACTTCTATACAAAAGAATTTTCTGTAATCCAAGACAAGACAGTTTCTTTGTTTTAACTGCTGAGTGCTGAAACCATCTCTAATATAACTGACAATAACAAGATTTTCAAACTGTGGCCATACTAGATTTCAGATCAACACCATTTTCATTTAGGACTAACATGGCATCATCAGGTTTCATTGTGTCACAGAATTAGGCGAAAATTTAATTTATTTTCTTCTTGATTTACAAACTAATCTCACCATTTTTTTTGTTTTGTCGTACATGCGTTGCCTGGGGTGATTAAGTGGTTTTCTCCAAGGTAAGCGGCGTGTAACGATTTGCATGTGCCTGACTTCGTATCACTTGAAGTCAGGGAACACCAAGAATCACGGGGTGCACGGTAATTTTTGCCGTGATTTCTGCTCACCTATTTGAGAGTATATAAGGCAGAATATTTCTCATAATAATTACGGGACCAAAAGTATCTAATCACAGGATAGATAGCTCGTCTTTCAATCTCCAGCTAAAGGGGTGAGTGTTAAATTTATATTTCGTTTTATTGTGAATTTTATTCAGTTTATCATTTCATATAATGATGCCTTTATTGCAATGCAGATTTTAAACGTGGAATATTTGGAATTACTAGTCACCATTAGACTTTCAATGCAATAGCGTGATCTAAGGTTTAGATTATTTTTTGAGACAACTGTTATTAGTCTGGTTTCTTTATTGTAGCTGATAACATCGTTGATAACATCTGATAATGTCGGCTGATAGCATCTCTGAGAACATCTTTGATAACATCACTGAGAACATCTCTGAATTATAGCTGATTTATTGCGGAACATCTCTGATAACATCTGATAGCATCTCTGATAACATCTGATAGCATCTCTGATAACGCATCTGATAACATCACTGAGAACATCTCTGAATTATAGCTGATTTATTGCGGAACATCTCTGATAACATCTGTTATCGTAGCTGAAATTGTTGCAGATTTATTGTGCAATCAAATTGAAGTATCTGACTGTCTGTCTGTCGAACTGTCTGTTCGTCTACATCTGTCGTGACGTGTAAATATCCGGAAAGCTAGAAGTCCGAGTGTCGGAGCTGTCTAGAGTTATAAACATCCGGGGCGACATCTAGGGTATTGAGGAACGTTGGTTCTAGTAGATGTTGTATGCTGTCTGTACGTATAACTGTGGTGGATCCGTGAAGGGCAAACGGCCGATAAAAGTATTGGTCAACCCTAGGTCTTCGGGGAAACTGGGCGGCGATTCAACTCTGGGTGAATTGTACGGTTATACAGGGTCGAGACACATGTGTGTGTTGCAATTGTGTACAATTGAATACATTGTTGTATTTACATGGTTATTTCAGAACACAATAGTATTTCAAGGCATTGCATGATTCTCATTAACAGCTAGCAACTTGATTGAATACCTGTATATGTTCATGCTAGTTGTCGCAATCCATACGTGTGATAGTATAGTTTGATGTTTGTGTTTATTATCGTGATTTATACTTGCGTTAATAGAACTTTTGTAAAGGTTCTTTGGATCTGTGTATAGTCCAAGAGATTCCTTTGTATCTGTGTTTTATTTTGTATTAATATAATTTCATTTATTCATGTATTGTGAATGGTTGTGAGTGTAATTGTGGGTTGAACGCATGAGTTATTGTGTTGATACATCATTATTTTTCATTAATAATTTATTTCATAAATTTACATTATCTTTCACACTTGTGTTTGTGTTGTTCATTTAATCCACCATCAACTCGGTAACAATTCTGTTACACATTGTGAAAACCCCGATACCAATATGACCTTCCATTCAGAATTCATAAAAATATATTCAAGACTGCTATCATAGCAGACATACTGTATGTAAAGTTGGCACTATTTTGAATTTAGGACCTAACATATGTCTGAATACGTCATTAGGTGAACAATACAAGTCAATTTTGCCATGAATTTATGAGAAAAAGCCAAAGCAAGAGTTTCAAGATGGTTACCATGGTAGACATATTGGCTGTCAGATCAGCAAAATTTTATATTCATTAAAAACCAGAAACCATAAGAAGTCTTCTTGTGAAAGGTTGATGTCAATATGATTTTGTATGAGAAGGGGCAATAACATAATTTCAAGATAGTTGGCAGGCCATAATTGATTTCAGATTAGCACCAATTAAAGACAAACTATACATCATAAGAAGGGGGTCCCGAGTGGTCGAAAGTGCTGTCTGTTTTGGATCACTGCCATCTCACCTCTATCTGTGTAGGTTCGAGTCTCGGATTCGACCAATGTGGGTATGTGAGAAAGCTTGCAAGTAGCTTCCCGTGGGTTGGTGGTTCTTTCCGGGATCTTCCTCCACCATTAATACTAGCAGCCATGTATAGCCTATATTGTGCTGAAAAATGGCAATAAACCATAAAAAACAAACAAACAAACATCATAAGAAATATTTTGATGAAAAGACCATGTTAATTTTAAAATCCATCCTGAATGATTAGTAATAAAAAGATTTTCATGATGGCTACCATGATCGACATATTGGAAGTCAGATTAGCAACATTTTCATTTAGAACCACCTAGATTGTATAAGAAGTTTACTAGTGAAAATATGATGCTGGTATGACTTTCTGTTCAGGTGGAGTAGTGATAATTTTTCAAGATGGCCACCAGTGTGATGTCATTGGAGGAAAGACTGGCATCATTTTCATTAGGATTGGTTAGATATCATGTTTTTAGGTGATAATTCCATGTTATAGTATCAATAACAGGGTTCCTGCAGACTTAACAAAAAAAAATCCATCACTTTTCCAAAACATTGCCAGTGCCATTTCACAAAACTCAAGGACTACAATATCTTGCATTGTCATGTAAATTAATCATATTTGAAATAAGTTTAGAATCAATGCTTAGCTCTCAATGAAATTAGCGGTTTTCAATTATTTTAAATTTCATTTTCAGAAATTCCACGACTTCCAAAACTTTGCATGGTTTTGAGAAATTCCATGACTTTTCAAAGCCCTTCTTTTTTTAAAATTCAAAAACTTTTCCAGGATTCCAGGATCCACGGAAACCCTGTAATAATAAGATTATCAAGACAGTAACTGTAACTGTAACTGTAGTGGCCATTAATGCATGTCTGAGCAGCATGATTTTCATTTAGGAACAACTAGACCCTGCAATAGATGTGTGAAATTTGATGGCATTCTTCCAAGAGAAAGAGTAGCAATAACAAAGATGTGCTAACAAATGGATGGACAACAGAGCACACAATAATCTTCTGGTTTAAGACCAACAGAGCTAAAGAATTGAAGCCAGATTATTACAGAGCTGGTAAAGCAATTTTCTGGAGGCCACTTGATAGACAAAATACTGTGAAGCAAGCAACAATGTCATGTGACTTCAAATTAGAGATGGTCACTAAAGACTGAATAATATGATGTAAAAACTTAATTGATATGCATAATAAATTTATCACAGAAAAAATTACCATATTCAAGTTATATGGATAGCCAAAGCAAAAGTGTTTTTTTCATGTCTACTGTGTGGTGCAAAAGTCTGCAGCATGTCAAAATTCTACAAAAAATGTCAGACAAATTAAGGTTTAGATTTAACCGTAACAGTTTTGGTAAAACAGCCATATTTTGAGGTCAATGATATCCCCAGCTATCTGAAGAAACCAAGATACGAGATACAATTGCTAGCTTATAACATGATGAGTATCAATAGATGTTCTCAAGCCTTTCAGTCTGGCAATTTTGGGGGTACTCTCTGGCAGCTCAGTGTGCAAAATGTCAGACTCAAAATCCAAGGCTTGCATGTTTGATTTCCATCCAGCTGTCCCTAGGTTGGCCACCTCAATATGTCTTTGTAAAAGGCAATTGGCTCCTATTTCCTTGGCTTGATATAGCCAATAATGTTTCAAAAAGTACAGTTAAAAACAACAAAACAAAACAAATATATGTATGGGACATGCTTAGGAAACATCATATATCCCCTTCATTAGGGGTACATCAATTTTTATTAAAATTTTTACCTCAAGTAACAGGATGACAGGATGTTAATATCAGTCTTAATGCCATTAATCATGATCATATAAAATGAAATAGTCAGTTCAAGGATTAATATAAGGCCTGAATTTTATATTACAGTACCTGGTAAGTTACCTGTGTTTTCTCAAGCTGGAAGATGACAAGCTCTTTTATGGCCTCCGGTTCTTCCTTGTCCACAAACTCCTGCACTGCTTCCCCCATTCCCCGCTCCGTCAGCACCTGCAGCTGCAGCTTCTGTCATTGCCCAAACATACAGACAAATAAGTAATGTATCCAACCTAGAACTATCAGTACACTTCAACTTTAACATAACTTTTCACCAAAATTGTTAAACACATGTTGGGGATTCAAACACCATCTCTTACATAATTCTGCTTGTTATGGTCCAGCACAAATTTTAATATAAATGTAAATCCCCAGTCTATCTCATTCTAATCACATCAATGTGATTCATGGGCACATAATCAAATGTTAATTTTAAAAAATTATGCCAAGTGTCAAAATGCAAAATTATTTTTATCATCTTATAACATGGAGTTTCGATTGAAACAGTTTATACCCTCCTAGAATGAACAATGATAGAGAAATGAATCCAACTAGAAAAATATAAACACAAGGACCATGAATAGCATATTATATGCCCACCTCATGTCCTCTGTGCCTCGATGGTTGATATGGAAGATGTTATAAACCAAGTAGAAATGCAATCTTGAACTAAACTCAAGGTATAGAAACCATTTTTGTCTTAAACTACTTGTCATGACTGTGACCTCTGACCTTTAGAACCCATAATATATAGGCTTCTTAACAGCAAAACCCATTTTTCTGAGATACATAACTGCAATATCAACAGACCTTTTTCATACATAAGTGCAAGCCCTCCACAATCTTTGGTCAAATACAAAAGTTATTAATAAAAAAAGATTTTCTTTTTTAGCCAAAGTAAAGATAATCTTTGAATCCAAAAATCAACAGGCTTTTTCTCAACCAAGTTGTCCAAGTACTTTGTAAAGGTAAATAATTAATACTTGAATATTATGTGAAGAAAACATGTCTTCTTTCAGTCATACTGAGCATGACCATGAAATCTGACCTTTTAACCCCCAAAATTGCTCGAGTTTTACCTTACCCCCAAGTGAGAGCCATTCACACATTTGGTTCTTTTTCTGTGCTGAAGAACTAATGTTGCTGTGTGGAAACCATTTTTTCTCTTTCAGTCACAGTGACCTTAATCTTGGATCTTTTGACCCTGAAATCTATCAAATTTCTTCCTCACACCATGTGCAAGCTATCCATAAAAGTTTGGTCCTTATATATGACATAGAACTGAAATAGAACTGTGTGGAAACCACCCGTCATCTTATAATTACATAACCTGATAGGAATGGTTCTCAAATCAAGATTTCTTCCTCATCACAAGTTTAAGCCATCCAGTTTTGTAAAACATATTATTGTATATAAACCATTCTTCTTCTTTCAATCATAGTGACCTTGACCTTTCACTCCAAAATCAACAGGTTTCTTCCTTATCCCATGTAGAAACAATCCACAAAATTTGTTAATTGCAGACAGTGAACTCAATGTATTCAGTGAGTGACCTTGTTTTTCAATAGATTTCTTTGATAAACAAAGTTTGGTATGTAAATGGAGGAGTTATTCTGCATAAACCTTTTTTATTCTTCAAGTCACTGTGAACTTGACTTTTTAAAAAAAACTCTCAAATCAAAAGGAATATTCATTATCTAAATTAGATGCTATCCAGTTTGTGCAACTGTAGACGGTGCACAAATGAAGTTATGATGCATCAAATGAAATTAATAACAAATAATATGGATGGAAAACATCCCAACATTGCTATGTATATTTGCATTGTTTGTTAGTTTTTTTTAATATAATTTTTTTTGAATTTCATTTTATGCTATTATATGTTGGACTTAACCTTGTTTATTTTTTACTTGACCTGAATTACAGATTTTTCTTCTTATTATTCTGTAAGCAAATAAAACATAGCTACAATATTCTGTGCATGGTTTTAATATCAGCATCATTATTAATAGAAGTAAAATTTGTTTATTTGGGTCTGGGTGTAGGCTATTGGAATTCCCCTTCAATTTACCTGGTGTACCTGACAGTCTATGTTCTATATTACATTTAGCACAAGATTTCTAATTATAACCAAGATTTTATTTTGTTAAGAACTTTCTATAATGTCATTATCCATAAGGTGATGACTATATAATCTTGCTACTGGAAAGATTATTCTTTCACGATTAAGATTTAGCAGAATCAATTTGTATTATTGTTGTGTCCAGATGTTGACTGGGGCTGGACATTATTTCTATAAATTATTTAATTCTGTGATTGCTTCTCTAGAAGTACTAAGTGCTAATAAAAAATAATATTCTTGGATAGAGACATTCATTTATTGTGAATTCAAACCTGGAATTATATTACTGTGCTTCAACAAAAGAATGTTGTAAAACCACTACAGGCACACCAACACTTTCAGCATTAGACTTAATTTGGATTTCTACTAAATTATAATCAGAACTTTAAATTACTTGGACTTGTATCTGTCCTTTTCTGGGATTATTCTGGATTTAAATCACAATACCTTAAGTTCTTTCATTTTTTAAATTTCATTTTCACTTTGTATTCATGGAAAATAAATTATGTGCTGAATTTTTAGAAAAGCTTATTGCTTTTCAGTCATTTCTGCTAATTATTTAAGAGCATAGACTTGTACCAACATACTATGCTTTACCTTACGGCAAGCATATTTAAAAAACATTCTCTATATTAATTTCAATAGTGTTTACTGGGAATGCCATGTCTTGCTGCAAACAATGTTAAGATGTACACCAATTTATGTGACTTTCAAAACAATCAACACAAAACTTACAAAATTACAACCATGTTACTGCAGATATTGTCACAGCAATTGCAGGAAAAGTAATACCAATGCCACGCCATGTTTCTAGATGCAAGGATAATGAATTGAAAGAACTGTATACAACCATGGGACACTGGGATATGGCCTGTTAATATTATAGATGAATGATGACAATTTTTTACCTGATCTGCCTTTGCAAAATAATCCTTGACCATATCCTCCACACGTGAGGTGTCCAGGTTCTCCATTTTGATCCCTTTCAGCTCCTCTAGATCTGCAGAAGTTAAATTTAATTCACTCTATTAACAGTGACATAAATATGCTGTTGAAGCATAAATAAAAGCAGACTTGAACAGACAGATAATAAAAGGCATTTACATTAAAGAACTTTTTAATGAGACACACATAGCCTCAAACTATCAAAACTTGTTGCAGTGTCTCATAGTCCATTTACTTTGGATTTCTGTAACTCTGATTAGAATGAAGTTAGTGGATTATTGAGCTCTGCTCTCCCAGCAGCATACTGGTCTGGAGAAAACACCAAGATTTCATCAAAATAAAGATGCACACCAGATTTGGTTGGAATCCATTTATTCCATGTAAAGATGCTCATTGGAAGCTGTATTATCCTGTAAAAACCAAATTGTTGACAGATGAATCTGGTTATAATATAGTTCCAAGTTTGCAGGGTGAGAAATGTACACACAAGGTTGAGACTGAGACAATATAATATAAATCTACTGTAAGGTCACAATGGTGAAACAATTGATGCCTGACTTATAATATCTGACACTGTACTTCACTCACCAGGTGCTATTTCCACTTGAAAATATCCAACACAAATTTAAGTATAACTTCAAGACCTCAAAGCAAATAATAACCCAGCCTGTCACAAATCTATTACATGGTAATATCCACACCAAATTATATTTTTAAACAATGGACATTCTTTGATATAAATTTATACAAAAAAGTGCTCTACATAAATAGCTTTGGTTAACAAAGCTGAAGGAGGTGACAGGGATGGATTACCACCAGCGCAGTCAAGTTACCAATGAAGCCATGGGAATCTCTCCATGAGCCATTAGGGAGAAAGGTAGACATTCCAGATCCACCACCTGGATGTGGGAATGCCCAAGCCCTGTAGGGATTGAATGAAAACAATAGGGAAAGTTGGGGTGGGGGTTGGAAGTGCAAGTCAGCTCATCTTTGACCAATGCATGTTGCCTTGCCCAATGCTCAGTACCATCACATGATGACCAGTAACATATACCTGGTGATCAGTGACCTTACAATGATCACTGTCAGGAATCACAATCCTTGTAACTTCATTGAGGACCTCAACCCATTGAACTAGACAGTAGAAGACCATGCTATTTTAAGGCATGAAAGATGGGACTTGCTTGAAGGTGCCAGTGTCTACCTTATACCAGAAAGTGCCCTTGATCCCTCCTGGATAGGTGTGCTGGCAACTTCCTTGAACTTCACAGTGCACGCTTGATATGTTTGTGACTTCCTGGAACCAGAAGTTCCAATGATCCCTCCCTGGATTGGTGAGCTGGGAACTTTTTTGAATTGGAATGTACCACTGACACCTTCTCAACTGGTGTGTTGGCAACTTACCTACTCAAGAAAAAATGCTACTGACCCCTTCAAGGATCAGCATGCTAGTGATTTCTTACACTGGCAAATGCTACTGATTTCTCTGATGCATCGAGGGGTCCAATGGGGAAGAAGAGGAAGTAGCTCCTTTCTTCCAGCTCCTACAGAAATATGGTTCTCTGCAAGTTGACCAGTCAAAGATACTGAGTTTGTCACAGAAATGAAGGTGTCATGTGAGTTCCTGGTAACCAACAACTGTAACAAATCTAGTTTTCAGGCGTAACACATGGTGATAGCCACACAAGGTGTAGCTGATGCAATAGTGAATTCAATTACTGAATAATACACACAAAACATCTCAAGAACACAAACTGTCAATGGTCCTTTTCTATAACAAAAATCGCCTTCAGATTTTAAGATTTAATAATCTAAATTTTAGCTATGAAGACAACTAAATTTTCATAGAAATGCACCTGAATAATATACATCTTTGTGCTTCCAAACAAACCTATATGGGATTGTACTTCAGTAAATTTCTGTGCAACTTTTGATATCAGGTTTAACCCTATCAGTGAATTTTAACATGCTTTAAAATTCTGAATGGAATGAAAAGGTGAATAATATTTGGGAAATTAATAATTTGTCAATATCTGCAACAAATGTATACTTGATAAAAATCAAAAAAATGTGTCAAAAGAAAAAAGGAAATATAATTTTATAATAAATAATGTGAGTTTACTGTAGATGTCATCAATGAAAAAGGGATTTGCAAGCATTAATCTTAAAGAACAATTCTAATGGATCTCAAGCTATTTTACTTAACACAAATTGTTACTCGCATCAGTTTTTATATATACCGAAGCCTCTTCTTATTTTATTGATGTGAAAAAAAAATGACTTATTTCTGTTACTACACATAATTTTTTGTTTGAAAAATTCTAATCTTTTGTATTACATTTCATATACTATCTTCGAGGATAATATTTTAAAGACATTTTTTAAATATCAGCGATTCATCTTTACCATTATATTAACAGGGCTCAGGCTCATCCTTTAAATAAATTGCCATACAAGAGAAAGAGACCAATATGATACTCATAACCCCAATACATGACTAATGAGTTGTTTTATATATATCGCTCTAACAATATTGAACCAAAACTACTTTATTTTTTTGGGACTACATTACTAGGCATTAGAATTATTTCATCCAATAAGTGGCAGCAGTAAACAGTCGTTTTTATTATCAAAGAAACTGATGTGAAAGCAACAACATTCTTACTCCATCTAGTTGCCATTTACAAAACTACAAAGTAGTACATGACCATATTAAGAGTGGTTAAGCTCTAAGTAATTAGCAGGAAATACCGAGTTGACAATCAATTAGTGAATAAATGGCATTATTTAAATAATTGTTTAGAACTTCTGACAAATGTGACAAACTGAACCAAACTCAAAGATATTTTTTTTTTTAAAAACATTTGACTATCTAGTAATGATAAAAATAGAAAAATATATTTGAACAAATATTCGATTACTGAATAAAAGTGGAAATGGAGCAGCTGCAATGGTGATATCTTTCTTGGCTGTGTCAGCAATATTGAAAAACATCAACTAAAAAACTGCTTAAAAAACAATTGTGACATATGAGCAACTTAGAAACCTTAACATTACAAGAGTTGGTAGCACCTGAAAATACTGAATGAATAAGTATTTCGCTGCATCAAGAACTCCTCACAAGTCTATGAGAAACGATATCATTTTGCTTTACCTTCTTTGGATTCCTTTTTTGAAATTGCTTTCTTCTTATGGAATAGAATCAGGTCTTTAGGGTTGGCAACTCTGTCCACAAACTTTTGCCCAAATCTAGAAATAATATATGTACTTAATATTTTGAAGAATAATAACTGATTTTCATTTCTTAAACATCAATTCATTAATGTGAAGATTGTTGTAAGTTTATCCTTCATTTCTTTAGTTCTCATTAAATGAGAAAAAAATAAATTGTCATACAACATCTATATGAAGCTTCATAAAGTAAAGCCTACATCATTTCATAACAATTGCAAGCTACTGAGCAAGAGACCCAACTGTATCTGTGATCACTCACCTGACATTAGTGACAAATACACACAACAGCATTTGGTCAAGAAATCAAATCCAAACAAATACAAATGTTTCAAGGTTTTTCTATTTTTGTATCTTTATCCATATTGGATGCCACAGCATCATTTGTCCAATAACCAAAGCAGGATTTTATCAAATATGTTTTCAGAGCTACTTGTCCTCGCCTTTTAAAAAAATCAGCTGCCAAAAAATTGTATCACTCTTCCATGAATTTAAATAATAGGGAAAATGTACTTGCTATTTATTGTGAGTTACTGTCTTTGACCAAATTTTCAACTCCTGCAATTTTTGCTGACACAATATTTTCAAAATGTGCAGTAAGATTCTGTAAGTAAAAAAGATTCTGGACATTTAAGTATTTTTAAAGCAGACAAAAAGGAATGTTTTTCCTGCACTAAACCAGAGTGTCAAACAAACATGCAACTCACCTCTAATTTTACTAGTTACCATGAGCCACTGTAAACATTATAATGAGAAAATAAATTTACACAAGTGATCTTGGCCCATTTTCTAAATATTTTTCTTCAAACTTCATTCTTACTTTAGAACCTTCCCATTTTACATATTCAATTTTGAACTTTTAAATGCATAAAACAAATAAAACAATAAAAAACATTTATTTTCAATATATCAAAAGACAGGTACTACAATGAGTTAATAAAACCAAAGATTGCAGTTGTCTTTCAAAATTATTCTTTGTTGTAATAGAGATACATCTTATCAAATTTCATTATCAGAACATACACATCACCCTAAATATTACCTTTAAACACAAACTTTCGAAAATGTAACTGAAGCATGGAATACAGGTCACAGAAACCTCTTTTTGCAGAAAGACTAAAAACCTAACAAGATGCATGCTATTACCAAGCTTCATTAGTTGAGGTAGGGTAGTATTCATATAACATGCAAAAACTCAAATAATCACATATTCAATGCAAACCCTTAAACAATGCCAGTAACAGATGAAATATAGGTCACAGTGAGTAAAGGGGTGGTGGTAACACAGATGTTGGGTTTTTTTTGTTTCTTTTTTTATAGGGTTTAACGCCATTTTTCAGCACACGATAGGCTATATATGGCGTTCAGTATTATTGGTGGACGAAGAACCCGGGAAAACCTCTGGAAAGAACCACCGACCCACGAGAAGCTACTGGCAAGCTTTCTTACATAACTACATTAGACTCAAACTGACGCAGACAGAGGTGATACGGCAGTGATCGGTAACGGAAAGCGCTTTAGACCACTCTGCTACTCGGGGCCCCCAATAAGGTTGAGGATTAGACCCATGCAAGTCACTGTTGACTAACAGTGGGATAGGTCCTTTGCAGAGTTTCTTGCAGACATTGTGTATCAGCCAGTCAGTGAAATACTGGAGGATAAAAATCTGAAAAGATCTCAAGTGCTCCATTTTTACCCCCATCACCTGATAAAGACTGGAAGTGGAGGTCAGGTCAAATGGATGTTTTAACATGCATGGAGTCATGACCTGGGACAAGTGTTACTGGTCCCTCTAATCCTGTGATCCTACAGAGGGGGGATGGAACTGCCAAAAGGTGTCTCAACCTCGAGTAGTAGAGTCAACTGACAACATTGAAAAAAACATTTTGTGCCACTCTATTCAGAGTAAATAAATTGATCCTTTTTTCAAAATTATTTTTTATATATTTATAAATGTGACCCAGGACTCATGTCATGGACCAATGTACGTGTTTGTCATTCATGAGGGAGTGCGCGAGTGAGCGATCGATGTGCATGATTCCTGTGCTTCACAAGTATTACTAACAAAACGCTTCTAGGATTCCTACTCTAGTTCTTGAGACAGACAACACCTCGAGCAGTAAGAGTTGTGAAGATGAAGAGCACTTAATTGGCTTTCACATGAGTGAAATACCATGGATTGAATATAATTTGGAAAAATTATACCCTTCGAGTCTGGTAAGGTATCATTTGTGTTTTTCTGTGATAAAATTATAAATGCCGGTGTGTGTATTGTGTATTATATTTGTGTCGGTTAGATTCTGCATTATATTTGTCTTGTATTCTAAGTATGCACTTTGTATTGTTTTAGGTTTATTTCATACCATTTCATCTCACAATAAATATCACAATCGACAAGTGAGTGTTATCATTTCAACCCTAAATGAGACAGAGCTTACATAAATAATTACTTGGTTAACCTATTACAGTGTGACCCCGCTATAACGGGGTAGTCGGGAGCCAAAGAACCTGACCGCGTTATAGACCGAACCATGTTATAAGCAACCAGGTCAGTTAGCTAAAGAAAATGACGCATGTACCTCAACAAAATGCTGGCGGGAGGTGGGGTGGGTGGGTAGGTAATAGATGCAGGCAGTAAAATACGAACTTCATCGGCACAATTACCATCTTAAATTGATGCATATTAAATGAGAGATACACCTTTAGTGAAGACATAAATAGTTTACTTTATTTAGAGAACCACGAATTGGTACATATATGTGAATACTGTTTATATATACATGTCTAATGTATAGCATGAATAGATTATCAACACCGTGTACTCGCCTATGAACTTCATCAAACACGTTGAAATGTTGAATCCACAATACAAGTGATTCCATCGAAAATATGCACACACACACAGCTTTAAAATATTCAAAAAAATGTTCACAGGTCATATTGGTCGGAATTCAGTGGAAAAACATAGCATACTCACGTAACGAATTATGAAGCACATTTACTTTTCAGTATGTCCCAAGTCGGTAAAAGTTAGTTTGCATTTTAAGCAGCCGTTGGTAGCGTTCGCAAGCATAAACGTTTTCCAACAAAAAGGAAACTTTCACGGCACACTTAACATGTTCCAGTCACAATGGAAAATAAAAAAATCCATCAGATTCCATTACTTTTATTTAAGTTTGGTACTGACTTCCTTCAGAGGCGTAGCTAAGGGGGGGGCAGGGGGGTACATATGTACCCGGGCGCCAAGGTACAGGGGCGCCAAAATGAGGCTTGCAACGTTACATTATAATAAGTAAACAAGGGTAATAAATCGGTCACAAGATCGCTGGGGCGCCAATTTTATAGTTCGTCCCCGGGCGCAAAATATCATCTCTACGCCTCTGACTTCCTTGTAGGCGGCTTTCTTTGATGACAGGTTCATGCGTTTTTGAAGTCACCGCTAAAATATAGCTTTGGAGAACCAAACAAATGCCCATTTCTTATCGTGGGGGCAACATCAAATAATTGTATTGCATGATTGAGATGATTTTTTTTTTCCATTTGCTGAGTACAATTTCATAACAATCGGTGCTTCAAAGGTAATCTGTTTCCTTTGACATTTCAGCAAACTATTTTATCTGGGTGCATTTTTAAAAATGAAGTGGCCGTCATTTGGTCGATTGTAGTTAACAGTTCCTCCTGCCTACTGAATAGACTACAAGATGTTTTTTTTAATATTTTTTTTTTTACATTTATGGTAGCAGAGTGATGCTGCCTTGCACTCATGCGTCAGAAATTTAACAAAGGGTCAACGCATGATAGAGACGCATGTGCTCAGGTCATGGATTATTTAAAAAAATGTGAGTGTTTTGAAGGATTTAATTCTGAATGGAAAGAAGAGGAATTTTACCTACCATCCACATTTGGAGAACCAAACAAATTTGTAATATCAGTAAATATATCCGACAAAGATAGATTACGAGACAATGCTTCATCCGGTTGATCTCTGCTACCAGAATTGTCAACAACAACAAAAAAAAGCAAATATCTAAAAACATACAGTACTCATGCTCAATGTTCGATGTCAGCATTAGTGGATTATGATGTTACAATACACTGTTAAGATGGTTTGCCATTATAGACAAAGAAATTGTTTATGCAACAATAGATACATTTCAGTGCATATTATATCAAGTTTGTGGTTACCTTTTGTGGGCCTCTGAATTTCTCAACTCCAAACCAATGGTTGTATATACAAGTTTACACAGCCAATAATGTCGATAATAAAAAAGTCACCAGATGGTATATTTTGCCGCCAATAAGGAGAAAAAAAATCGCAGTTTTTGACATTGGCCAAGCCCTACGTGATTCTAGAATAAACGTTTTGCACTTTATTTTTCTTATTTTCTGCTTGGTTGTGTATATGTATGCAGGTTATTGTTTGTGCAACGATTCCATACAGAATTAATTGAAGACAATCACAAAGACAACTTACTGGCATTACTCATGGATCAGTAAGCAGTAACATTTACGATAATGTTTATTTTGGCATAACACTTCATGAAACTGGTGAAATTGTTAAATTTCAGAAGCTACGATCGTATTATATTCAAATTCATACTAGAACTCTTCCCCAAATTGATAATAAATGTTTTACACACTATTTCTAGTACTTAAAAAAGAAAAATACACATACATGTAATCAAAATTGCAGGGACCACACCACGATTGTATTAAATTCAACTTAATGCGTGATCTCTTCCCATAATAATAAACTTCGAACCCAAAAATATTTTTTCATGTGTGAATGAATATACGAAATTTCGGGAGCCACTCCACGACCGCGTGATATCCGAATTCGTGTTATAGCGGAGCGCGTTATAGCAGGGTTCCACTGTATTGTGCTTTTCTTATTTCTTTATTATTTTTATTCTTGGCCATAATTAACACAAATGAATTAGAAGCTTCAGAAATTAAACAGATTAAAAGTTGAACTGCTGCAATAATCAAGTGAACACACTGACAGCACTGCTACAACCCTAGAATTAATGTATGAAAGATTCAAAGAAAACTAGAAATAATTGGATTGACAACCTATTAAAGCCAAAACTCTTCAAACTCCACTTCACAGTATATGAAAAAGTTTTACCCGGAATACATGTTTAAAGCCATTAAAAATATAAAGACACAGAAATCAATTTAATTAGATATTTCATAGCCTCAGCAAACAAGTGCCATATTTTCGCGCATTTAAGACGCACCTAATTATAAGACGCACTCATATATAAGACGCGGGTTTTGACGATTTGTGTAAAAAATATTTTAAATAAGACGCCCACAAATATAAGACGCACGTGGCATAGCCATCTGCTAAACTGAGCAACTTATCTCCAGTGGTTACCTTTCCTTTATCATAAATGAAAATTTGTCCAATGTTCCATCACCCGTCGGATGTAAACAAGGCTTCATTACCATTTTTAGTTGAGATCAAAGGCCAATAGCGGATGGGTTTAGTACCTGGTATCTAGATTCTAGAACAATAAACGCTGGATGTAAAAGCGGCTTCATTGATCCGCTAGGCCAAGTCTTCAACGGGTGGGATTAGTACATAGACCAATAAACGCCCGATGTATGCGGTTAGCATATATAAATCTGGGAACAGTCTCTTGTTATATATAACTTGTTATATATAAATGAGTGATCAATTTGCTTAGCATTTTTAAAATTTATAAAATTGTCATGACGCCGAAGCGAAACTCATATACGGCATGGGAGAAAGTGAAAATTACGACAATCATCAATGGCTTCAGAAAGTGTGGGATAATTCCCAAACCGACTATCTATATCAGTTCTTCGGACGACGACTCAGCTGCATCCGATACCACTGATGCCAATGAGGATCAATTAGCAGCAGTTATTGAGTTATTCCGCGATGACGACAGTGAATTTGATTCAAGTTTTGATGGATTTGAAGCCGAAATTGATGACGATGAAAATGAAGATGAATAGAACAATACCGTACATTGATTTTTGATCAAGTCTAACACTATTTAGTAACAGTTTATTATATTGTGAACACTTACCCAATTGTTTTTACAACTAGGAATGAAAATCGTGAAACATGAATATCGACCACATTAATTGTCCTTCAATATCACACACTGTACCGTAAGTTCATGTTAAAAAATACTTAGATAAGACGCCCATTAATATAAGACGCACCTTGGGTGCTGGGTACATCAAACTTTGTATAAGACGCGTCTTATATACGCGAAAATATGGTAACTTAGCAATTTGGGTCAATATACAATGGATTTGGCTGGATTGCCTGGATTACGACTTTAAAATGAAGCAATAATACTTAATCCATCCACTCCACTACAAGCAACAATGTCCACAGTCATCACTATATTCAGTCCATGATGTACACCAGCATGGACAATGCAGAATGTGCAATGTGTGTACTGTGAGCCACTAAAATGTGAAATGTAGGTTATAGTTAAGATGGTACTATGCAACCATCTCCGGCACAAACAGAGTTCAAACAATAAACTTGCAACAAAATTTAACCCAAGTCTGTGATGAGTGAAATACACATCAATGTCATGAAATATAGATCAGTGACCTACTTTAGTGATGAGAGTGTAGTACTCATCAAGATGCTCTCCCTTACCAAGCTTCCTGAATATAAGCTTAATAGTATATAGTGCAAAAAACCTATTTGGCCATGAGCTACGCCATAAAACTAGGAAATGCAAGTCAAAGTGATCTTCATTTGTAGTAAAAGTGTGCTGCTAACAGCAATGCATACAATCATATAGTTTGATGATTCCAGCATGAACAGAGCTTAAGAAATAAACTTACAACACAACAATTATTAAAAATTCGTGAAGCATGATACACAAAGGACCATATTATAGCTTAACTTTGTCTCATGGTTAGTTTGAATAAGAAAATAAGAACAGAAAAAATTGAAAAGAGACAAGTCTGCTCATCTCAGAAACCATATAGAAGTGCTCTCACCTCATTTTGAAAGCAAATACAGTTGTAGCAGAGTGCTCAATATATAGCAATAAGCTCATCTTAGATTGTAAGCTACTGCAGTGTGCTCATCTCAGTTTGTAAGCTTATTGCAGTGTGCTCACCTCAATTTGTAAGCTTACTGCAGTGTGCTCACCTTAGTTTACAAGCTTACTGCAGTGTGCTCATCTCAGTTTACAAGCTTACTGCAGTGTGCTCACCTCAGTTCGCAAGCTTAATACAGTGTGCTCATCTCAGTTTGTAAGCATACTGCAGTGTGCTCGTCTCAGTTTGTAAGCTTAGAGCAGTGTGCTCATCTCAGTTTGTAAGCTTACTGCAGTGTGCTCATCTCAGTTTGTAAGCTTACTTTGTCCAAAATAAACATATCAAAATGTCCAAAATAAAGGTAGGATATACATATCATACCTGTTCAAGTTAAAGGGTTCAAATCCTCCACTATAGTCAACTCGCAGACGAATTAGAGGTTTTTTATCCTGTTTATTATTTCCTGTATGTTCTAACTCTGAAATACAGAAAAGTAGAGCATAGCAAAACACCATATAATCAATTAACATATACTCACATGGATCAGATATATGGCTCATAACTAAAAGCAACTGTACAATGATTATTTCGCCAAATTAAACAATGATTATTCCACCAAAATGTACAATGATTACATCACCAAAATGTACAATGATTATTTTGCTAATATGTACAATTATTTCACCAAAATGAACAATGATTATTTCAAGAAAATGTACAATGATTGCTTCACCAAAATGTAAAATGATTATTTCACCAAAATTTACAACGATTATTTCACCAAAATGTACAATGAATACTTCACAAAAATGTACAATGATTACTTCACCAAATAATAATATTTTAAGCTGATTTTATTTATTCAAAACTGTTTAATCTGTTAAATAAAGTACAGGTTTCTAGAGCACTTAAACAAAGGTCCCAAGTGGACTTGATATCGTCTTGAGAATGGAACTTCACACATAAATTGAAACTGTTAATTAAAAAGCTTAGAGAAACTAGCTGCTACATATATTGTCTCTTAATACTTGTGTCATTAATTTTCTTTCCTAGATCATACCGTATTTTCTCGCATATAATGCGTTTTTACAATTAGCGCAACCGCCCACGGTATATGCGTAAGATCGTTATCCCAGTTTTCTGTTACAGCCAAAAGCACATCGATGAATTTCAAGCAACCACCCTAATAAACCAGTTATAATTAATAAAAGATTTATTTCATACACATACAGTATAAATGAGGTTTATTCAAATCTTTAAGTAGAAAATAAACAATTCGAAGTTGATACAGTGTTGTGTGAGACGATAAACAGCCTCATAACGCATATCAGATGAGGCACCTCAGGCAGTCCTGTGTTCCGGCAGGCCTGTGCTGGTTACAGCGCAGTATATGCATGGGCGTGCAATCCAAGATATTTTTTTACACAAAGACGCAATTTCCGTGCATTATCTGCATGTATGCGTTATACACATAGGTGCATTATATGCGCAAAAATACGGTATATATAAAATCACATTCTCTGCATAAAAAGTTAGTTTTAAAATGAATCTTAGAATATTCAAAAACAAATTTGCATTGAAAACTGATATTCAAATATGTATTGTATCATTCAAACATGAACTTGTTCACTTTTAATGTGCCTCACAAGTTACTCCAACTGAGATGGCTATGTACTATATAGCATCACTTTGTGACCAGATTATATACAAACACTAACCAGTCAGGTAAAAGTTGGCAACCCAGAAGCAACCACATGCAAACAACAATGCACATTTTTAATTTTGTTCCCATGACAGAAAAAAAGCATAATGCAAACTCAGTAAATACCAACTCTTTTAAAGTGGAACTACATATAATGTGACAAAGTGCATGAAGACACAGTGGTGCCTTTTAAGAGTGCTCTCAAAACTCACCTTTTTCGACTGCAGGAACAAATTTAGAGACCTAATAATATTTTGTATCTTATCTGTTTTCAGCATGTTTATATGTTTTCCAATTTCATGGTTTTTGTTTTTTGTGTTTCTGTGTTGTAGTGTAGTCATATTATTATAGATGTTGTAAAGCGCTTAGAGCTTCTAAAGATTAGGCACAATACAAAGTCCTCATTATTATTATTATTTGGATTTTTAACACAGCTTCAACAATTTTTCAGTCATATTGCTATGATGTCTGCAGTGTGGCAGTTTTTAGTGATGTCTAGCACTGAGGCATCATGCTATAGACATGTGGCATCATGTCCCACCCAGTTATATTATCCTGAAAGTAGATTGATCAAGCAAGGCAGTGTGAGTGCCAAGCAAGGTAGCTTAAGTTCTATTTTTACAAGTCTTTGGTAGGACTCCACCAGGGTTCAAACCTTGACTTCCTACATCAGAGGCAGATACTTAAACAGTCAGTTAACCAACCTACCCATAAACTTGGTCACATTTTAGACTGGTTTCTTTATAGACCTGATAATAATATTCTGCAATCAACCCTTGTATCCCACGAACTTGCATCGGATCACCTCTGCATTGTATGCCATCTCAACGTATCAGTCTCTAACCCTCCACCTCTATTTGCTACAAAGAGAAACCTCCGTATGATAAATAGAACCAAATTCATGCATGACATCCAAGAAAACCTAACAACTTGCTTACATCCAACAGCAGAACAACTTGACAACTGCCTGCGTTCATTGCTTGAAAAACATGCCCCAGCCACCAAATGCAGAGTATCAATAAAAAAAGTGTTCTCCTTGGTATAGCAGTGTTAGGGACCAGCTTCGCACTGCTAAAAGACATCGCCGAAATGCAGTGAGGCTTTGGCTTTCCACCAGACTCACTATTCATAAACAAATCTACGAAGCCGCTAAGAAGAACGTCACAAAAATAGTCATTTTAGCCAAATCATCCCACTACAGTACTAAGATCACGGAGAGTTCCAGCTGCAAAGAGCTCTTTGAGATAACAAACTAATGTCAAGGAACAAATGTACACCACTTCCAATGACCTTCTCTACACTAGAACTACCAGACCAATTTGCAAATTTCTTCAATGACAAAGTTCAAACCATTAGAGATTCGCTTGACAGCACAATTTCAACTGTTTCGTCACCATACAGGTATGATGCAGAATTTCAGCGACAACCGTTAGGAGCATTTGAACCTGTTTCTATAGATTTAGTATGGACAATCGTGATGAAAAGTGCACCAAAGTCTTGTGAACTTGATCCAATTCCGACATCACTGCTGCTTGAGTGCTTAGAACCAATATTGCCTTCACTAACTGTTGTTATTAATATCTCTCTCTCATCAGGGGAATTCCCATCATTTTTCAAAACTGCCATCGTAAAGCCACTGCTGAAGAAACCAACACTGGACCATAACGATTTAAAGAACTACCGCCCAGATTCTAATCTCCCTTTCATATAAAAAAATCTTACAATTGTTCTAACTCAACTTGTATCTCATTTAAATTCAAACAGTCTTTTTAGCAATGTACAGTCTGCATATCGCCCTTGCCACAGTACGGAAACTACTCTTCTGAAAGTATTTAGTGACATTCTCTCTGCTTTGGATAGTGGCAAGATTACAGTCCTCACTCTCCTGGATTTATCTGCAGCATTTGACACAATAGACCATGATATATTACTTCACCATCTCCAGCATGTATTTGGCATTCAGAATATAGCCTTACAGTGGTTCAAGTCATACTTAGTCAACAGGACACAAATTATATATGCAAATGGAATACACTCCAGCCCTGTTGACGTATGTTGTGGTGTTCCACAGGGATCTGTTCTTGGACCTGTTATCTTCATTCTGTA
Source organism: Unio pictorum (assembly GCA_030141615.1). Lineage (NCBI taxonomy): Eukaryota > Metazoa > Mollusca > Bivalvia > Unionida > Unionidae > Unio > Unio pictorum. The sequence continues at coordinate 24,110,120 of JARLTB010000021.1, forward strand.
CACTCAGCCTTTCTCAACTGTCATAGATCATCACCCAGTGTCGCACCAATTGTACGCTGATGACACCCAAATATACAAGTCTAGCCACCCAACTGAAGTTGATGCTACCATCCATTCACATCCTTTACCTCAGACAATAAATATCAGCAACACCAACATTCAATTCTCACAGTCAGTACGGAATCTAGGTGTTACTCTAGACAGTACTCTCACATTGCACCAACATGTCATGAACATCTGCAAGGCTGCATATCTTGAATTGAGATGCATCAGTTCCATTCGTAAATATCTTTCAGTTGATGCCACTAAAACACTTGTGTGTTCATTAGTACTTTCAAGACTGGACTATTGTAACTCAATTCTGTCTGGTTCATCACAATATTTACTCCAGAAACTTCAAAAAGTTCAAAACACAGCTGCACGGATCATCTTTAGAGTACCTCGATCAGAGCACACCTCACCACTGCTCTGTACCCTACACTGGCTATAAATTTGATACAGAATCAAACACAAAATTTGTTCTCTGTGCTATATTTCAATGACAGACTCCAGTCCAACATACCTATCCAGCCTCACCCATGTGTATACACCAGCTTGATCCTTATGCTCTTCTTCTGTTAATCGTATACTCATTGTTCCCAAGGTGAAAACAAAGTCATATGGACAACGTTCGTTTGCATACCAAGGCCCGGCGACGTGGAACGAATTGCTCATTGAAATTAGACACAAAGACACAGTGGTTCGTTTTAAGAGTGTTTTCAAGACTCACCTGTTTCGACTTCAGGGAGAAACTTAGCCACCTAATCGTGTTTTGTATCTGATATATTTTCAGCATGTTTTTATGTTTTCCAATTTCATTGTTTTTGTCATTTGTTGTTCTGTATTGTAGTCATATCATTATTGATGGTGAAAAGCGCTTGAAGCTTTGACAGATTAGGCGCTACACAAAGTCCTCATTATTATACTCTAACACTTAGGCCACTGGAGTGGTCAAAAGCATTCTTTGTTTTAGGACTTCATTTTGCAAAGTGACCTATCTTTCACAAACATGATTCCATTTAGTATGCCAAAAATTCCAATTCACATTATAAATTTACATTTTCCCCATTATCTCGATTTATATTCATTCAATGTTTATCAATAAAGTGTTACTCATTGTTGGTATATACTCCTTTTGAAGACAGTAACAACTGCAAACAACATAAGCACTTACCTACCATTGCATCATGCACTTGCAAATCTATGTTGTTTATTCTACTGGTGTCTCCAAATGTACTGAGAAGACCCAGTACTGCAAGCGCATTATGCAATTTCAAATCTGAGTTTATGTAGTTTGCAGATGGACTCAATTTATAACCAAGTCAAAGAAGGTAGACCTTCATCAAAAGAAAATAGTGCAATTTTCAAATCTTACACAATTACATTTTTGGTTTGGTATACTATATGGGTACAATTTTATTTTTTAAAAAGAGCTTTATTGTTAAAATACAAAACAATTAAATGGTACAAATCTTTATCAATTTTTAATATTTTTTTCAGTTTTGGAGGGCTGTCATGCTTGAGGTGTGGGAGTTTCTGATTTCCAACCAAAACTTCCGGAGTTTTCAATATTGACAGCAGCTCACTATACACTGAAATAACCATAACTTACACAGATTATTGCTTAACAGCTAGATTTTGAATTACATAAATACAGAAGAATCTGGTCTCTCACGACAGATGGTCTCTCATAGTAATGGTCCTTCAAGAGAGGTTTCACTTTATCTATTTGGGTCTTTACCTAACCGAATGTTTCAACTTATCTGTATTACTGTGAAAGTAAGTGCTAAAGGCTGTTAGACAAGAGAAGCTTTCTTTTCCTTATGAGATATTACAAGATTAAACATTAGGTGGCCTAGTGGTTAAGCATATGCCTTGGATGCAGGAGGTCATGGGATCGAAACCCACCCAAGTCATACCAAAGATTTACAAAATTGGTACTAACAGCTGCCTAGTTTGGCACACAGCATCAAGAAGTTAGAGTTAGGACTGGTTGGCTGGTGTCAGATAAATGTGACTGGGTGGGACATCGTGCTACATGTCTGCACTATGATGCGCCATTGCTAGATATAGAAATTATTAGCTGCATTTAACTTGGGATTTGGTAATGACTTTGTACTTGTACTTAATGCAGCAAAAAATTTCCACATGCAGCATGTACTATGCTGCTCTGACTATATATTTGGGCTACTGTTTTTGGTAATGCTAATAACTAAGACACAAAAGTGTATTATCTATATTATCTCTAGTTATATATAGAACTGTTTCACATTGCATGTTTTCTCTCCACACAATTATTTATATTTCTTCTATTTACCATATTTACGAAGTTATGGATTTTCCATTATTACATGCAATGTTTTAATTTATTCTAATATTTATAGATCATTTGCCATCTTAGTTGGAATTTGGTGTCCAAGTTATATATATAACAATTGTAGTTTTCAAACAAACCATGGTTATTTAGCATTTGTTTTTCACATGTGTATACCTGACCACTTAATACTGGCAGATAATACGTATCAGATTAAACAATACAAAATATCTGAAATTTTAAGTAAGAAAAAAGTTAATCTTGTCTATGTTCTGCAGATAAAGGTGTCCAATTTTGTATCATTGTTATCTGTCAAGTTACTCCTTTAAGCCAAGTTTCAGTTAAAAATGCTGTTAAATGAAATGTTCTGTATTATTATGCTCATTGTTGCCTATATTCACTTGTAATCTGTGCAAAAAGAAGATACCAAGTTATATGCACAACTTTTGTAATGTGTTGTTTTCATCGACATGTTTAAGTCAAAATACAAATCCCTGAGGTCAGTTTTATAAATGTTCAATAATATAAGATCAAGTGTATGCAGCCAGTGCATACAAAAGGTTGTTTACATTTATTCAATATTTGTCATATATGTAAAACTTTTGGGACCCAGATCTCAGCCAAGCACATATAGTAACATAAACTTGTACACTGGAGCAATTAACAGCACAATACATCAAATCACTCTTTTCTAACTCACTTGCTTTATCCAGTAAGGACAGAACTTTTTCTTCGCAGTAAGCCTCTACTTCCTTGACTTTATCGTGGTCTGCCAGATTTAGACTTGTGTCACTAAGTACAACATCTTGCATGTAAAACTGTCGCACAGTCTCTAATGGTATTTTAGACATCTCGGGAACCTTTCCACGTATTCGTAGTAAGCCAATGTGTTTTGGAGCTGTTTCACTCTCACTCAGTGAGGTGGCAATGCTGCTCCCTGGCTGACTTACATAAAAGTTCTGAATGCTGTTCCATTCTAGGTCGATCCGACACTCATGCTCATGGCCCCATATAACCAGATTCAGAAAATCATCCAGAAACTGTTCTGGTATGTAATTTGTGGCACTATGTTTAGAGCGATTTTGATGAATCACAAATAAATTAAACCAGTCATCTTTGTCTTCCCGTGGTCGCAGCATTGTAACGTTTTTATGTACAAACATTCTGTGAAGTCTTTCATCTCTGATAGATCCCAGCCCATAGAGTGCTAGTTTTGTGTTTCCTTTCTGCAAGAGAAGAGGACTAAGCTGTATTCCCTCTAGTGATGTAGTCTTACCAAAGTAGTTCACCAATCCCGCAGTGTGCATCAAATCCAGAGAACACAGATTCCCCTGACCAGTTGGATCGTCATGGTTACCATGGATTGAAAACACGGGAATAGAAATGTTCAGGTTTGGATCTTCATAATTCAACCCAGGGAATTGACAGTGCTTAAAATCAACAGACTGGTCACTGAGAAACTCAAATTGGACTGGTTTGTCTCCCATGCAGTAGCGTCGTAAAATGGCAAGGCAACCATGTAGGATTTTACGAGAGGGTTTATTTTCATGAAACAAATCTCCACCTAACAAAACAAAGTCTACCTCGTACTTTTTGGCATTTTCCATGATCTCCTCAAAAGTAACAAGAGAATCATTTCCACGAACAGCATCTTTCTCACAGTAGCCCAGGTGGATGTCAGTAGCCACTAAAATTTTGAACACATTTTGATCCCCCTGGTCTTCTTCGATTGGAGGCATTGTCTGTAAACAAAATAAACATGAAGATAAAACCCTGAATGAGATAAACGGGATATCAAATTGAGCCACAGAAGTGTGTCAATGATCTTCCATGTACCGCAAACTATTTCATGATATAAAGCAGAAACAAATGAAAACATAAAATGGGCACAATGCCTTAACCTTGAAGAAAGCATCCCCCCCCCCAAAAAAAAATGAATGACATCCTCAAGTAACAATATAGTACAGAATTTGATATTTTAAAAGCAGTGTATGTAACATCCATAAAATAAATTCAGCTTTTTTATGAAATGGTTAACAAAATTAAGACCTGGAACTTTGAAGTCAATAACAGAGATAACAATGATATCTATTTAACTCATTAACCCCTGGAGATTTTTGTCATTTTCGCCTGAAATGAGAGTAAGATACACAATTTGGGGTCTGCTTCTGAAAACATCCCCACAAATTGGCTTATAATAGATTTCCATTTCTTCTGAAGTTGTGTTAGAAAATCCAATGTTCATATGGCCATCCTTAAGAAAAACTATTGATAACAAGATTTTCAATATTACTGCTGTGGCAATCATATTGGTTGTCAAGCAAAACATTTTTCCTCGATATTCAAAGTTGTGACATGAATGTATAATTTTATGTTGCATGCATTAAAGGCATACAACCTAAGTAAAAACGAATGAAATTATTTTTTTCTTTTTTCAGTTCGTGATTATTTAGTTGAAAAATTATGATTCAGGCTGTTACTGAGGCCGAAATCAGGCTAGTATCGGTAATTTTGTGATAAAATACGCGATTTTTTAATTATTGTCTGCCAGACAAAAATTCGCTATTTGCCACGCCTATATTCATGTAACCTCTGTGTTGACCTCTCCCCAAGATTAAGAATTTTAGCCATGCGCAAACACATGTTTACAAAATAATGGCGTGTCCGCAAGTAGATCGAAAACCAAAACTGAAAGGAGGGGGAAAAAAGCTCTTTGGGCAAATTATGGCAGCACACGCATGTGTATTGGTGACCACCATGAACGATGGAATTAAAAGAAGTCCACTTTGCGCCTGGAAACTAATCCAGAGGTCGCCAAATTCTTGCTGGATACTGGTGAGTCTCAATTTTGCAATGAACAGTCAAGTTTTTATACCGCTGTTTTATTTCTGTATTGTTAACTCTTTATCAAAACTCTTAAAATAACATATTTTATATAAACTGGCATTATTCCATTTTGCTTGAAATAAAATGTCACAGCCCTGCAACAATATCGCTGAAATCTGCATGTACATGACAGACTGCAGCTGTTTTTGAGGCTACCAAAGGGGATTTATTGATAATCTTCATTTTCGCACGCAACCATAAGACTTTATTTAGAGGCAAGCAGTCACTACTGTTGTTTTAAACATACAAATTATTTATAATGTAAATGTTGATGGCTGTAAATAAAAGTAATGCAATACAGTTAAGTATATTTTATGCATGACCAAATTAAATAGCACACTATGTGTGCATAAACGCCCGTGGGGATGTGGCACCATTCCTTACCCCACGGGAAAAATTAAATAACTTTCTTTTGAAAGATAAAAAGTGAATACTGACCCATCGTTTCATTCACTGTTATTTGTAAAATATATATAATTTTTGTGTCTAATGAAACATTTATTTTCTCTTGCTATATTAGTTATGAATTTAATGCCAGTGCAAGGAAAACATAAGAAACAGAGTAAATGTCAAAGAAGACATGGCCACAACTTCTACACCTGGGCCAACAATTCATAGGATACAAATTCCTGCTGTGTCTGGTATAACCACATCAGAATCAGATATGGCATCTGTGTAAGTATTACTACATTTGATTAAATTTTATAAATTTACATTTTATTAAATTTTATGTATATTTACTTGTTTACAAATATTTTGGTAGATGCACCTGGAAATTTATCATTCTATACTAGTTTAATATTTTGCAGTTGGTAAAGATTGTACATTTTGTTAAAATCTGGTTTGTTTTATTTAGAATATTTTTGTTGCAAATTGTTGGCACGTCTTTTTATGTATTGATATGTTCCTCATCATGTTGTTTGTATTTTAGTTAAAGAGCCTCAAGAGAGAATAGTCTTTGACTAAATGAGTCACCCCTTTAAATAAATTATTATTATTATTATTTCTTGAAACATTATCATTCCCATTATAATAACCAAGATAAATGATAATGCTTTCTTTTGATACAAAACTAAAGATTTCCAAGTTCAACATTAGTATTTACACATTTCAAAATTTTATTTTAAGGGATTCAGTCTTGTCTGAAGTTGAAAAACTTAAGGAGAAGGAAAGTGTTATGATGGAAAAGTCTAAAAGTTTTATCAACCCATTTGAGAAAGTATACTAACAAAAATAATTGTGATACATACAAAATAGGAGAATATTTGTGTTAAGTATACTAAAAAAACAACCATATATATACATCTATAGTATTGTATTGGTATTTGTGGATGGTATTTGTGTATAAACCAGAAAGTTGCTCCAACAAAAGCTTTCTTTGCAGTGTATGAACATACAAGTTAAAAATGTGTAATTACAATATATCTTAAATATAGTATTGATACATAATTGAAAAAATGAAGATATACTGGTTATCATAGTAAGAATATCAATACATTGTATTCATATTCTTAAAAACCACACTAAGGCCATAGTTATGGTTTGTCCGTTTAGTACACATGGAGAGGGCATGGGGGGTTTACCCAAATGCATATGCTTGTGTATGGGGGTGCGTGGTCTGCTGATAATGTATGTACACATATACCTCGATAGTAATTTGTCTAATATGTAACCTGCTTGACTAGGTTCAGTTGGTGCTTGAGTTTTAGTGGACCATCGACAAACTTTTAAAAGTTACACAGCTTATTTCTTTGATGCAGCCAGACATTCAACATTGGTGGACTATGTTATATTAAATACATAATATTATTAATCCTTGATCTTTTCTATGTGGATTAAATATAAGCTGTTCTACAGAATGGGGAGGGCAATCGCATGTATGCAGATGGGGTGTGTGTAAAAAAAAAAAAAGGATGCATGTGTACAGGGAGGGAGGGGTCAAGCTTTACCCGATTTTTGTGCACATGACCAATGTTGGAATCAGATTTTGTTTCCAGATTTTCTAATTCACATCGGTCTGAGCTATACACAAACAGTTAAACATTTGCAGAAGTAGGATAACATGGGGATTGAAAGTAAAAAATGGCCAGAAGGAAAATGATGGGTTAGAAGAAGAAAAAACTCCAACTTTTACCCTTATGCAGGTGCTGAATGATGTTTCTAGCTCACCTAGGCATATATCTAAGCAAAAAATTCTTGGAAGCAGATATATTTCAATGTATTCAAAATTAGCCCACAAATGCGTTCCCTACCCCCATTTCAGGTGACAAGGAAAAAAATTTGTAGGGGTGGAATGAGTTGATAATTCTCTGCCTGTATAATGCTACTGTACATTGGCATTTTCATCAAAACAGATTTATTGGGATTTATAAATTTGAAATAGTTTTCTGCATCTGAATTAATTTATTTATTTAGCCATTTTACCTTGTTTCAGAAGTACAGCAGAACTGGAGAATTTCCAGAAGTTTGATTGTATTGTATGCCTCCAAAGAACATTCATATAAGCCACCAGGTTTCAGAGCTAGGAATCTGTTGGCAACTCTTGATCATAACAATCATATTGACAGAGATGTGATTGTAAACACAGATGGAACAATAAGGTAATAAACTTTATTCTTGTTTGTACACATAATAGTTCATTTTTGTTAAAATATTAATGCTTTACCTGTAAGTTGATAAACCATCTGTTTGTGGTACAATTTAATCTTTTACAGAAGAAATTTTTAAAAATAAATTTCATAAACCAATTTTGGTTAGAATTAGTCTAATGTAATTAGAAAATTCTGTAAATAATCTAAACATTTTTATGATATATGGGTTAGATACAGGTTTGCTATATTGACATTTTCATCTGTAGCAAAATGATTTGTTACATGTAATTGTAAGAAGTTTTTATTTGGACTTTTGAGAATTAAAAAAATATAAAATGACATTGTCAGTGAAATGTTTGCATTTTCTTGTCAGATACCAAAGGTCATTCAACAAAAAAGTGAGAGATGGTCTGCAAACCCAAAGAAAGCTGATCAACAGTACCTGTATATTCCGGAAATAATTATAAAAATATTGAAAGTGAGGTTAGATGATAGAATTGGAATGAACCAGCTAGTTGTTTTGGACATAAATGATCATAGGTGAATATCTGATGTACTTGCTCCAATACTACCACCACCACCTACAGAAGAGATTGTTACAAAGCAGAAATCTAATTTTAAGTTAAAATGATTTAGGCCTTTTAGTCGGGTAACATTTATTGATATCAAATTGTTATGGAGAGACTATTCTAGTGATTGTATGATAACAAATGATCCCTACCATGGACCCATACAGACTTTGACTAAGTCTTTCTTGAAGTGTCTACTATGAGCCAAAGTCCAGCATCTGTTTCATTTCCAAGATTTAGTTTATCTTCAGACCACTGTTGATTATGTTCTTAAAGCTTTCAAAAAAACCATGCATTTGAAACCACAAGATGTAAGACCTTTTCAAACTTTTCATACCATTGCATTTATACTTGTCTCATATGTATGTTTAGATTGAGGTTAATGCAGTGTATTTTGGCCATATGATGTATTAAAAAAAAGCACAGTAGAAACTATTCATTGTAATTCATTTAATCTTATAGGAGTAACAAGATTAAAATCATGTAATTGCAAGTCGGTATTATTGCATAATAAAGTACCGTTTAATAATTTTATTTTCTAAATGTTTTGTGTAAAATTGCAGTCAGAAAGATTTCTAGCATACTTTGAAGAAGAAAAAATGTACATTGGAGCAAATGACTTCAATCCATACTCTTCATCTTGATTTCATTGCTCCCGCTAAACATTACCGTACTGTACCTATCAATAGACAACACACTGAAGCATTAAAATTGACATGTAACTGAACTGGATCCTTTTTTCCAACAAAACCCATCAAAGAACATGTGTTGTGCCATGTGAGTGCATCTAAATGTAACTACACACTTTTTAGATTTATTACATACATCCAATATTATGACTGCATATTTATGGTTTTATTATTTGCCTAAATACTGATAGCAATGATATGCATTGCTTAAAAGATTTTTTGCTTCACTACTATGTATGTATGTATGTATGTATGTTTTTTCATGAAAATGAATTAAATCAGAAAACAGCATTGAGCTTAACAACATTGTTTCGAATTCCACAACATAGTATTGTCCCATATTTCTGATTTCATTATTAAATATTTAGGCAAAATCTTCTAACACAAAATATTTAGACTTTGTTTTAATTAAATTATATATTTTCCTGAATTTATTTGCCCAATTTTTTAAGAATACAATGTAATGAAGTGGTTTATCACAGGTGCAGCAATGTCTGCCATTACCGGTTCACATACAGTTTCAAACTAATTTTATAAAGAAAAAAATGCTGTTAACTTCTGTTTTTTTTAAAAAAAGAAAAAAGAAATCAATTAGAAATGATCTTTACCGATTATATTTGTTAACAATAAATTACTATTTACATACTGGTGTTGACCGTTCCAGTGGCCTAGTGGTAGGAGCATCCATCTCAGATGCAAGAGGTTGTGGAGGCCTTGATCCCTGGCACAGTTATACCAAAGACATAAAAATGGTATTAACAGCTGCCTCATTTGGTGCTCAGCATTATTTATATATTTATAATGCTGTGTATTTATTATTGTTATGATTACCATTGATATGTATGGCAGTCCACTGGAAATGAATCCAGTAACATTTGTCTGCTTTGTTTCATTTCCATCTAATGTAAATACCAAATTGTGGCATAATGTGTTTTATCAGAGAGATGGTAGTTTTCCTAAAGTATCTGTAGTTTCATATTTGTTGTATCACAATGTGTTACATATCACTTCATGTCACTCTGATTGGTTCAAATAAGCCCATGAAATTATTATTCTCTTTACTGATTGGCTGAAGTCATGGGAAAACTTTTTTAAACCTGCCTTCGTTTCAATAAACATTTTGGAAGCCATTTTTCAACTGAACTCACAAAAGGAAAATATTGCAAAATGGCCTCATCTGTCTGAATATTGGCTTTGATTATGAAATATATTCAGCGTATCATCTGGTGTTTGATGATGTTGTTGTTGTAGGGTTTAACGCCATTTTTCAGCACAAGATAGGCTATACATGGTGGCCAGTATTAATGGTGCAAGAAGAACCCAGGAAAACCCCCGAAAGAACCACTGACCCATGAGAAGCTACTGGCAAGCTTTCTCACAAACCCACATTAGCTGAGTCTGAGACTCGAACCCAAGCAGACAGAGGTGAGATAACAGCGATCTGTAATGGTGAACACTTTAGATCACTCGGCCACTTGGGGCCTCCATGTTTGATGATTATTGGTCATGTACTTAGTGACATACGTGTCCTTACAATGTTAAGGTTGCAATTTCATTCCATGGTAGCTAATACAGACTCAAATTGACAAAATGTTGCTTATGAAGTTATGACCATACTAATAATAAGTAAATAGGAATACAATAACCGTTAAAGTTTCTTGAAATCAATTATATGTATTTCAATAATAACAATAATGATATTAATAATAATTTCTTAAATATTTTTATTTCTTATCCCCACATTGTATTTAAAATTCATATAAAGTTTGTTTAATGATATTATATTTTGTAATGTTGGTTATTCATGGATTTCAACTTTAATTACATTTGTGTGACCAATTTGATCATTGGATCCCTTCGTTTATATGGAAATATTTTTACCAGTATAAGTGTGGGGACATTCCTTCTTACAGATAAGTTGCATTTTATGTTTATCATAATACATGTTTGCTACCTTACGTCAGTTGGGCAAATATCATGATAATATAAAGTTGTTCCGCAATAGTATGTTAATTTGGGTCAGCCGTCATAGCAGTTTTATTTACATTTATGCCCTTCGATTGATAATTTTTTATATATACAGGAATAGAAAGAGGGAAAGTCATTGAAACTTTAAAAATTTTAAGTATGCTGCAGTAGCAAAAGTTTTAATTTCTACCGATAAGAACAGTAAGTATCGCGATAATACAGCGTTCCGGGTGATTCATTACATGTACAAATCGCGTCCTTTTTGCCAGATATTTGCCTATAACAAGAGCTGGTATGCAGCGAGGATTTGTCCTGGACAGTAGTGGATGTGCGTCATAGTGACCAGTCACGTGACTATATTATGTAATATGTGTAGCCACAGGGGATGATTTTTTCATAATTATAGAATATATAAAAATAGAATATTTTCTGCTTAATTTGAGTGTGCAGATTTAAAAAATGAACCCATCTTTATGATATCTTTCCAAATAAATTCACAGGAAGCATTTAAACACATGTACCGTCCACCATTTTTAATATTGGTCTTTGGTCACTTATCTTGATCTCGTGTTATTTCATGCTGAAAGTTGCATATTTTTTACATATGGTTATAATTTATATATAAATGTGTTATGAACATTCAACTTCAAGAATAAATTCACCTTTTATGTTATAGGTACTTCTGAAGACTTTCTGTGCCTTGTTATCACCCCCCCCCCAAACATTTTTGCATGAAATTAAATAATCATGAGTCATACCAAGTTGAAATTGAATGTTACTCTTACAACAAATAGTGCATATTCATTAGTGTTTTTGTACATATATACATTGATTGAAATCACAATTTAGTACATAACAATTGCTATTTTAGAATTTAGTTATCATAAGATATATTTGGTCAGTTTTCATATCTACGAAATAAAATCAATGACAAAGGAAAAAAAAAAACAAATGTGGTATCAGAGATAGAGAAGAAACTGACACAGAGTTGGTTCTCAAGAGATATTTTTGATTATTTGTTTAAATGGAGAAATACTACAGATCGATTATCTATTCATTGGCTTATGATGACAACATTCATATTGATATTCACAAAAAATGGCATTAAATTTTAAATACAATTGTTTTAATTCTTCAAAATTCTGAAAAATTATTTAACTTTGTTTTATTATCTCTTTTCCGTCTTTACTAAATATGAACATTTTCATTTTAATACCAGTGTCTCTGATAATATCTCAGTGATCACAATCACATACATATTATCAATAGTATCACTGTATCAGTGGGTGATACTCCCGTAGAGTCCCTAACATCGAAAATATATTACACAACAGACATCGTACAAATATTTTGTAATAAGTTTGATATCATGAATGACAGTACATCTCTATAATCAGATTCCTTGCTATAAACGTGTGCCTTTTCATACAATGAAGTTTACGTGTGTTTTTAAATCCAAATTATGTCGTATTGTTGTAATTGTTGACATTTTGTACGTAAAGAGTTATCGATCATGCTGGCATGGGTGACCTTTGTAAAAGACTTAATTTGTGGGTTTTCCGCATATATTCGCACAAATTTTACCAATATTTTTCGTAAAAAGGACTCCAAAGTATTTTTTAAAAAAAAGAAGGCGTAGGTGAGCATATATGTTCGTTTAGTTTTTCAGCGTTTAGAAAAATTTGGTTTTCGTTTTTTCCCGCTGAATAAGTTGTATTATAAACATTTGACCATTCAACCATGAATAGATTCGGAAGTAATAATGTCGGCTTTTTACATATTACAGCGGAGAAAGTACCATGTGTAATGAGGTTGACATTTTGAGAAAACGTTAATCTTGATCGCCAGTGCCCTCTAGCGACGTTCGCTGTTGCTAGTTTAACCATAAAACGCTTTCCCTTTGAATATTCAACTTCAAACAAGGCACTTCGTAACTTGGACATGTTTGACTGGATTGATAGAGTGAATATAAATATAATACATCTTACTTCATTTGTATATATGAAAGACAGTCTACCAGATGAATAAGTTCCTGTTCCTCTCTCGTGCTGCAATTGCAGCATTGTGGGAATCACCATAGCAATTCTTGCAACATAGGAAGATTCATTGAAAGGCTGTGATATGTAAAGTTCGTAAATAAAGTTAAGAAACAAAAGAAGAAAATGGTGCATTATGTTCCGCAGTTATGTAGATGAATTTTAAAGAAATAAGAAATTAAGGCTCTGCATATTTTAAATTGTTTGCAGAAAAAAAAAACTGTGAGTTGTAAATCGGACGAGGGTACAAGAACGGCATTACATACCTCTGCATTAGTGTATTGTGAGCTTACGTACTAACATAAATCAAAAATGGGAGAAAGAGGGGGTAAGAGTGATATGGATAGGATTGATGTGTTCCAGGAAATGGGATATATAACCATTGGTGACAGATACAAAACACCAGGAAGTGAGTATTGACTAATAACCATGACAAGCTTCTCGGGATCTCAGCTTCATTTAAAATATACATCATCATCATCATCATCATCATCATCATCATCAACAACAACAACATCAATAATAATTATACTTCCAAAATAAATCTAATTAGCTTTGAAATATTACTTGACAGTAAATGTAATCAGATATCTCACACTGGACTAGAACTGATACACACCAACAGCTGGTTTGTGTTATATACATTCACTAGGGTTTAAGTTCCATGGGAAATATATTCTCAGGGCAGACTTTACTCCCCTTCCAAGCTGTATAGATTTATTGTATTGAATAAATTCAACATAACGTCTTCTACGGTTATTCTTCAATAATAAAAAACATTACATGGTGGCAGCGGTAAAAACACAGGATTGAAATTATCAGAGTTGAAAATGGCTTCATTTCAATTTACAAATCCGGACAAATTTGACTTTTCGAGACCTGAAACTTGGGAAAAGTGGTTTCAGCGTTTTGAACGCTTTCGTCAAGCGTCTGGACATCGTGAAAAAGATGAAGAAATACAAGTGAATACCTTGATTTATTCCATGGGAAGTGAGTCTGATGACATTTTGTCTTCGTTCAACCTAACAGAGGAAGATCAAAATAAGTGGAAGCCTGTGACAGATAAATTCATGCGATATTTCATTCCAAAAGGAATGTAATATCTGAAAGAGCAAAATTTAATCAAAGAAAACAGGAAGAGGGAGAATTAGTAGACAGTTTTGTTACTGCTATCTATGTGTTAGCAGAAAATTGTAATTTCGGGTCACTACATGATGAAATGATCAGAGATCGACTTGTAGTTGGACTGCGAGATTCAAAACTGTCAGAAAAATTGTAGTTAGATGCGAATCTAACTATAGAATCTGCTGTTAGTCAAGCTCGACAAAATGAGGCTGTGAAAAAGCAGCAAACAACGATACGAGCAAGTGGAGAACGAATGACTGAAATGGATGCAGTAAAATCGTCTTCACTGAAATATTGGAAACAGAAACATAAATTTCCAAATGCTCAACACAATAATATCAACAGAAAAAGATGCATGAGATGTGGAAAGAAAGGAAATCATTCTAGAGTCCAATGTCCTGCAAAAGAAGCAGAATGCCATAAGTGTAAGAAAAGAGGACACTATGCAAAATGCTGTCAAAATCAACAGTTCGCACAATAGAATCGAGAGCGGAATCTGGACTTCTAGGGACTGTTAACACAAAGAAGAGTCAACCATGGATGACGCGGGTGAGATTGAACAACACTACCCTTTTATTCAAGATTGATACTGGAGCTGATGTGACTGTAATTCCTGAGAAGGATTTAAGAAAAATCGGAGAACAAAAACTTTCAAAGTTTGATCGAAAATTGTATGGACCTAGAAACTCTGAACTTAAAGTGCTGGGAAAATTTACATGTGGACTGGAGTCAAACAATGCATTCAGTGTACAAGACATTTGTTGTGAAGGGACTATTATTGAACAGGTAAATATATCATCCGTAAATGCCTCAGATTTAAACTCACAAAATGCAAGCAAAATTCAGGATAAGTCCATAAATTTATATAGGGACTATCGCGAGAAATATCCAAATTTGTTTAAAGGTCAAGGGAAAACAAAATGGTTCTATAACATTAACTCTGGACAAATATGCCAAACCTTATGCCTTATCTACCCCAAGAAAGGTTCCTATCCCTTTATGGAATAAAGTTCAAGAGGAGTTGGTTAGAATGGAACAAATGGGGGTTATTTCAAACGTAGATGAGCCCACTGAGTGGTGCGCTGCAATGGTTGTTGTTCCGAAACCAAACGGTAAGGTAAGAATTTGCGTGGATCTAACTAAACTGAATGAATCGGTTAAAAGAGAAAACCACC
The DNA here is from genome assembly GCA_030141615.1 of Unio pictorum. Taxonomy (NCBI): domain Eukaryota; kingdom Metazoa; phylum Mollusca; class Bivalvia; order Unionida; family Unionidae; genus Unio; species Unio pictorum. The sequence goes on from JARLTB010000021.1 coordinate 24,125,512, forward strand.
CACTACCATCAGTTGAAAAATCCCTTGCAAAACTAGCAGACGCAAAGTTTTTCACCAAACTTGATGCAAACTCGGGCTTTTTGCAGATAAACCTGTCAGAAGAATCACGCCGCCTTACAACTTTCATTACTCCTTTTGGTAGGTTTTATTTTAATCGCCTTCCATTTGGGATCAGCTCTGCGCCTGTATATTTTCAAAAAGGATGTCAGAAACTATGGAACGACTTGACGGAACACTCTGTCACATGGACGATGTTCTTGTTTTTCGGGAAACGCAGAAAATGCATGACGAAAGACTAGAAATGGTCATGAAATCAATTCAAAAGGCCGGCGTCACTTTGAACGGTGAAAAGTGTGAATTTTAGAGACCATCCATAAGGTTTCTTGAGCATATTGTTGACGAAAATGGTTGCCGACCTGATCCAGAAAAAGTTAAAGCTATAACTGAAATGGAAACACCGAAATGCGTAACAGAGATACGACGATTTCTCGGTATGGCAAATCAGCTTGGCAAATTTAGTCCAAATTTGGCAGAAAAATCAAAACCATTACGTGAGCTTTTGAAAGGTAAAAACTCATGGACTTGGGGTCCAGATCAAGAACAAGCTTTTAGAGATGTCAAGCAAGAAATTATATCTTCACCTACTTTAGCACATTATGATCCAAACAGAAAAATAATTGTATCTGCAGATGCATCTTCGTTTGGACTAGGTGCTGTGCTACGGCAGCAGTACGGTAGCACTCTGAGACCGGTGGCGTTCGCGTCACGAGGTATGTCAGAAACTGAGCAACGCTATGCTCAAATAGAAAAAGAGGCCCTTGCAATCACTTGGGCTTGTGAACGCTTTAGTAGCTATTTAATTGGGTCACAATTCAAACTTGAAACTGACCATAAGCCATTAGTACCACTAATGAGCACAAAAATCTTGGGAGATTTACCCTCTTGAATTCAACGCTTTAGAATGTGTTTTATGAGATTCAACTTTTACATAGTTCACGTTGCTGGCAAGAATCTATTAACTGCTGATGCTCTATCCAGATCACCTTTAACTTATTACTCTGAGAGTGACAGAGACTTTCAGGCTGAAACTAACGCATACGTTGATTTCATAGTAAGTAATTTGCCTGCATCAAATACTTGACTTGAACAAATAAAGTCTGAATATCGAAATGATTCGATCTGCAAACAACTTGTACAATTCTGTGAAACGGGGTGGCCAGAGAAATCCGCTATGGACGGAAAACTACAATCGTACTGGGCAGATAGAGGTGAATTTACAGTTCAAAATGGTCTTTTAATGAAAGGTACACGTCTGGTAGTACCAGAATCACTTCAAAAAGAAATCCTTGAGAGAGTTTACGATGGTCACCAAGGCATAGTGAAATGCCGAGAACGCGCCAAAACGTCAGTTTGGTGGAAAGGACTAAGTACTCAGCTAGAACACTTGTTGAAATCTTGCCAAAATTGCATAGAAAACTCGAGAGATCAAGCTGAACCAATGATACCAAATGAATTTCCAAGTCGACCTTGGCGAAGAGTCGCTTCAGACTTGTTTGAACTGAATGGTCAAACATATCTCTTGGTGATTGATTATTTCTCACGATACATTGAAATAGCAAAATTGCAACGCAAAGGTTCTAAAGCAATTGTCAATCATCTCAAATCAATATTTGCGCGACATAGTATAGCAGAAGTATTAGTTTCAGATAATGGTCCGCAATACACATCCGCAATACTCAAAGATTTTGCGAAAAGTTAATAGATTCAGGCATATTACAAGTAGTCCGAAATATCAACAGAGCAATGGTCTAGCCGAAAGAGCTGTTCAAACAATTAAAAGAATGCTTAAAAAAGCAAACGACCCTTACATAGCTCTTTTGACATATCGCGCAACACCATTACCAAATGGATATAGCCCTGCCGAATTATTGATGGGAAGAAAATTACAAACTACTTTGCCAATGGCACCAAACAACTTGGAGCCGAAATGGCCAGATTTAATAAAACTGAAGAAATCGGAAAACTATCAAAAGAGAAATTATGATCGCCGACACCACGCCCGAAATATGAAAAAAATTCAGGTAGGGAATAAAGTATGGGTTAAAGATCAATTTTCATCAGGGATAATTAAATCTGAGGCATCTACATCTCGTTCATATATGGTAGTAACTGACGAGAGAGAGAGAGAGAGAGAGAGAGAGAGAGAGAGAGAGAGAGATACGGCGTAATAGGAGAAATTTAATTCCAATGCCTACCACAATATCAGAGCCTCTCAGAGTGACTGCTTCAAACCCTGACACATTGACTGACTCAGGTGGCAGGGTCCAGTTTCGTACATTAGACCCGGGCAAATTTCTTAACTTAAGGGTATGGTGTGAGTTTTTGAGCTACTATTGTGTAATAATTAAAGATATGGATAAATTTGTGAACTAGGTGTTTCAGGCTTGTGTTGTTCTTGAAATTGATGTCAGACATGTACACTTTCCATAGTTACTCTGCAGTATGTTGATTGTGAAATACCAATAGTCGGCTAGGAAGAAGAGCTAGCCTCCTATAGCAGTAGACACGTGGGTAGTCGGCTAGGAAGAAGAGCTAGCCTCCTATAGCAGTAGACACGTGGGTTCAAGGCAAGTAGAATATCTCAAAAACGGCATGGATGACAACTGATATGAATGGCATCAAGCTATTTAGTAGACAATGTTTTTCAAAATTTTCATCTAGGAAAAGACCTTGCGTTTGCACTGTGAGCACCACGTGCTGTCAAAAATGGCCTTCGGATGTGAAAAATGCATGTATTAAATAGGGGTTGGGGTACATAAACATTTTATTCTAAGAACTTCAGTAGACTTGTCAGGTCAAGTGTGTGATATGACTATGTTGCGCTACATAATACCTATCCAGAAATATGTACCTTTTTGACCTCACTCGCGTATTATATTTTTAATGAATTTTTATATTAGGCAGGTGCATGCAACATTAAATTTGTACATAAAAACTGGACCCTGCCCCCTCAGATGAAAGCAAAGCAATGCCAGCCACTCAAAAAGGATATTTCACACGTTCGGGAAGGTTATCGAAACCACCTGAGAGACTGAACTTGTAGAAAACAAAATAAGCTAATGGAGCTTGTTTAGAAATGCGGTCATCAGATCAAGTTTCGTGTTAATGGGAAACTTGTCAGATGCACAGGGGCGAGCCCCTGTGGTCAGATGGGGAGATGTAGTGTAAGCCTTAATCTAATTAGCTTTGAAATATTACTTGACAGTAAATGTAATCAGATATCTCACACTGGACTAGAACTGATACACACCAACAGCTGGTTTGTGTTATATACATTCACTAGGGTTTAAGTTCCATGGGAAATATATTCTCAGAGCAGACTTTACTCCCCTTCCAAGCTGTATAGATGTATTGTATAGAATAAAATTCTACATAACGCCTTCTACGGTTATTCTTCAATAATAAAAAAAAAAAAACATTACATAAGAAATTAAGGCTCTGCATATTTTAAATTGTTTGCAGAAAAAAAATAATTAAATCAACAGTGTGGATTGTAAATTGGACGAGGGTGGAAGAACGGCATTACATACCTCTACATTAGTGTATTGTGAGCTTACGTACTAACATAAATCAAAAATGGGAGAAAGAGGGGGTAAGAGTGATATGGATAGGATTGATGTGTTCCAGGAAATGGGATATATAACCATTGGTGACAGATACAAAACACCAGGAAGTGAGTATTGACTAATAACCATGACAAGCTTCTCGGGATCTCAGCTTCATTTAAAATATACATCATCATCATCATCAATCAACGTCAACAACAACAACAAAAACAAAAACAACAACATCAATAACAATAATAATTATACTTCCAAAATAATGCAGAAGCTAAGACAAATGGTCTCAATCTGAATTTGTAATACTGATTGCTTATTATATACCACTTTTATTTTATTTTGACTATCAAATTGCACTTTATATTATGATGATCAAAGCATAGCATATAAAATAAATTTTATTACTAATAGTTACATATTGTAAATTCTGCAAATTGGTGAATGTTTAGCTTTCATATGTTCTTGATATTGTCCAGCCAGTACAATTCTTACAGATATTTGTAGTTAATTAATGAGACAAAATATAGAAAAAAAGGATAAAGCATGAATCAGAACAAGGAAATAAAACGTCAGTTTGGTGGAAAGGACTAAGTACTCAGCTAGAACACTTGTTGAAATCTTGCCAAAATTGCATAGAAAACTCGAGAGATCAAGCTGAACCAATGATACCAAATGAATTTCCAAGTCGACCTTGGCGAAGAGTCGCTTCAGACTTGTTTGAACTGAATGGTCAAACATATCTCTTGGTGATTGATTATTTCTCACGATACATTGAAATAGCAAAATTGCAACGCAAAGGTTCTAAAGCAATTGTCAATCATCTCAAATCAATATTTGCGCGACATGGTATAGCAGAAGTATTAGTTTCAGATAATGGTCCGCAATACACATCCGCAATACTCAAAGATTTTGCGAAAAGTTAATAGATTCAGGCATATTACAAGTAGTCCGAAATATCAACAGAGCAATGGTCTAGCCGAAAGAGCTGTTCAAACAATTAAAAGAATGCTTAAAAAAGCAAACGACCCTTACATAGCTCTTTTGACATATCGCGCAACACCATTACCAAATGGATATAGCCCTGCCGAATTATTGATGGGAAGAAAATTACAAACTACTTTGCCAATGGCACCAAACAACTTGGAGCCGAAATGGCCAGATTTAATAAAACTGAAGAAATCGGAAAACTATCAAAAGAGAAATTATGATCGCCGACACCACGCCCGAAATATGAAAAAAATTCAGGTAGGGAATAAAGTATGGGTTAAAGATCAATTTTCATCAGGGATAATTAAATCTGAGGCATCTACATCTCGTTCATATATGGTAGTAACTGACGAGAGAGAGAGAGAGAGAGAGAGAGAGAGAGAGAGAGAGAGAGAGAGATACGGCGTAATAGGAGAAATTTAATTCCAATGCCTACCACAATATCAGAGCCTCTCAGAGTGACTGCTTCAAACCCTGACACATTGACTGACTCAGGTGGCAGGGTCCAGTTTCGTACATTAGACCCGGGCAAATTTCTTAACTTAAGGGTATGGTGTGAGTTTTTGAGCTACTATTGTGTAATAATTAAAGATATGGATAAATTTGTGAACTAGGTGTTTCAGGCTTGTGTTGTTCTTGAAATTGATGTCAGACATGTACACTTTCCATAGTTACTCTGCAGTATGTTGATTGTGAAATACCAATAGTCGGCTAGGAAGAAGAGCTAGCCTCCTATAGCAGTAGACACGTGGGTTCAAGGCAAGTAGAATATCTCAAAAACGGCATGGATGACAACTGATATGAATGGCATCAAGCTATTTAGTAGACAATGTTTTTCAAAATTTTCATCTAGGAAAAGGCCTTGCGTTTGCACTGTGAGCACCACGTGCTGTCAAAAATGGCCTTCGGATGTGAAAAATGCATGTATTAAATAGGGGTTGGGGTACATAAACATTTTATTCTAAGAACTTCAGTAGACTTGTCAGGTCAAGTGTGTGATATGATTATGTTGCGCTACATAATACCTATCCAGAAATATGTACCTTTTTGACCTCACTCGCGTATTATATTTTTAATGAATTTTTATATTAGGCAGGTGCATGCAACATTAAATTTGTACATAAAAACTGGACCCTGCCCCCTCAGATGAAAGCAAAGCAATGCCAGCCACTCAAAAAGGATATTTCACACGTTCGGGAAGGTTATCGAAACCACCTGAGAGACTGAACTTGTAGAAAACAAAATAAGCTAATGGAGCTTGTTTAGAAATGCGGTCATCAGATCAAGTTTCGTGTTAATGGGAAACTTGTCAGATGCACAGGGGCGAGCCCCTGTGGTCAGATGGGGAGATGTAGTGTAAGCCTTAATCTAATTAGCTTTGAAATATTACTTGACAGTAAATGTAATCAGATATCTCACACTGGACTAGAACTGATACACACCAACAGCTGGTTTGTGTTATATACATTCACTAGGGTTTAAGTTCCATGGGAAATATATTCTCAGAGCAGACTTTACTCCCCTTCCAAGCTGTATAGATGTATTGTATAGAATAAAATTCTACATAACGCCTTCTACGGTTATTCTTCAATAATAAAAAAAAAAAACATTACATAAGAAATTAAGGCTCTGCATATTTTAAATTGTTTGCAGAAAAAAAATAATTAAATCAACAGTGTGGATTGTAAATTGGACGAGGGTGGAAGAACGGCATTACATACCTCTACATTAGTGTATTGTGAGCTTACGTACTAACATAAATCAAAAATGGGAGAAAGAGGGGGTAAGAGTGATATGGATAGGATTGATGTGTTCCAGGAAATGGGATATATAACCATTGGTGACAGATACAAAACACCAGGAAGTGAGTATTGACTAATAACCATGACAAGCTTCTCGGGATCTCAGCTTCATTTAAAATATACATCATCATCATCATCAATCAACGTCAACAACAACAACAAAAACAAAAACATCAATAACAATAATAATTATACTTCCAAAATAATGCAGAAGCTAAGACAAATGGTCTCAATCTGTATTTGTAATACTGATTGCTTATTATATACCACTTTTATTTTATTTTGACTTATCAAATTGCACTTTATATTATGATGATCAAAGCATAGCATATAAAATAAATTTTCTTACTAATAGTTACATATTGTAAATTCTGCAAATTGGTGAATGTTTAGCTTTCATATGTTCTTGATATTGTCCAGCCAGTACAATTCTTACAGATATTTGTAGTTAATTAATGAGACAAAATATAGAAAAAAGGATAAAGCATGAATCAGAACAAGGAAATAAATATTCACACAAATTACTTACTTGGAAATATAAATTTTCATAACAGAAAATTCTGTCATAGACTATGTAAAAATGTGAAATAACATTCTTTTGGGGAAAAAAATACTTAGAAAACTAAAATGCATATTTTCAAATTTCCAGATCTTACACTTGAGTTGTATAGCTCTCATTGTTACATGCTTTTTAAAATATGTACACCAAAACCACAGTGCATGCAGTAAAGATCAGATTTATTTTTAAAATCAAAATCATTTCTTTTTTATACTATAAAATATGCAAGTTCAAAAATACATGTCAGCACATTTTAATTTCCTTTTCAGTCCAGTTCAATGAAGTTGCTTCCAAAGGAAAACAGCTCCTTCCTGAGGGCTCTAAATTAAAGTCTGCTCTCCAACATGGTTATTTTGATACCAAGTTCACTCGTGTAATGGAGGGAGAATCTTATACAGACCCAATTAAACTAAGAAGACAACACAGGCTACGAGAAGCACAGAAAAACTTGGACAAAGTATTTTTACCAAGTAGTGTAGGGAAGAAAATGTAAATAGTTTTTCTTATAGCACTTGAAGATTATTGTGTGTAGATTAATATTAATAGGAATATAATTACACAATGCATATTAATAATAAATAGAGAATATTTTTCCTATGTTATATATATATATTGTTTCATCAAAGAGCTTAAACTATGCACTAAGACAAGGTAAAACCCAGCAAACTTTACATTTTCCAAAATATAAATTTGTTTCCCTAAAATATTGAATCAAACAAAGTGAAAAAATTAAACATAACTTACAGTGTATGAATTCATAAAACATTATCATAAATTGTACCATCAATTTAACATTATTCCAAAAACTATCCAAAGATAATCCAAAGTTCTAAGTCAAAATCTAATTTTTTTTACTTAAAGTAATCCCCTGAAAGTAGAATATCATTAAAATCCTTGAAAAGTTCATTTAATCCAACAAATTTATTTAAATGTTTAATTCTTTGAATAATTTCATATATTCCTTAAGATACCGCAAGTCCAATTAACAATTATAAATAAATCATGCTTTCCGCTTTCATACAAAACTGTATATAACTGAAGAATCCTAGTGTGGGACTTGAATTTCCTTATATTGTCTATATGTACACACAAAATCAACAAAATCTGAATTAATAATAATGATTCTCAAACATTTAAATTACTAGATCATGATAGATATAATTAAACAATCATGTTTTAACAATCTCAAATTATTGAGCCAATCAACAACTATGGCATGCATGATTTCACTACAGGACAAATAAAATCCTGTATCATTTGATGTTTTCTTGACCTACATTCAAATTAATGTGTGGCCTACTTGACTGAAGTTTTATACATGTTGTAAATGTACCTTCACTATGACACAAGCAAGGCACTGAATTTAAAAAAAATTAATATATTCATGCAATAAATTTTATCTACTGTGGATTCAAATGTTGCAGTCTGGTCAATGAAACAGGCAAAGTAAATAGTTAGGATATATGTGATGCAAAGCATAAGGTTATATAAAAAATTCAATGTTGATAACTTTTTATCTTATTTTGCAAAAACTCCCTCCTCTTTTGTGTGGAACATTTAGTAAAACCCACTGAAGCACTAGAAGCCTCATAAAATATTATGAACTCTTTTAGAACAGCATGGTCCTTTGAAGATGAAAAGAGTGAAACACCTTCAGAAACCTGTGTGGCTTACAAAAGAAATCAATGAATCCATATAGAATAGAGCCTACTTTTAAAAGTCAAGGACTGGCAATGAATTTAATTAAGTTTAAAATTTCTCAAAATGTACAATTCACTATTCTATTTATGTCGTGTGAAGATGCAGTAATTGAACGTGAAAAGTTAAATTGTAAGAAATCAGTTGGATTGGACCACATAGGTCCATTACCTCAATCAAATGTGCTGCTATCACTTATCTACAAAATTAATCATAGCATTACTGTGGTAATCTTCTGATCTCAACTGCAAGCAGCCAAGGTTATGCCTCTTTTTAAAAAGGGTTTAAAATCAAATCCAGATAATTATAAAGTAATCTCTATTCTGCCAACCATAACCAAACTGTCTGAAAGACATGTTTCCAAAACACCTGTTAATGTATCATTTAATTCACCTAGATTAATTAAATTGGATTTAGATGAAACTACTCCAGTGAATTGGCACTAACAAAACTCATTAATAAATGGCTGCCTGTAATGGACAATGGAGAAATTGGTATACCTTGACTTTGATAAATGTCTTTGACCATACTATAATTGTAAGGAAACTTAAAAAGTACATATGTTCTCACCTAACACTCTTATGGTTGAAATCATACCTATCGGACAGAAGCCAGTAAGTTATTATTGATAACATTAAATCAGAGCTGATATTAATCAACAAAGAGTTCCACAGGGCTCTGTTGTAGGGCCTGTACCATTCATATTGTTATAAATTACTTGCCCATCTATATAAAACATTGGAAAATTTATATATACACTGGTGATACTACTTTATACATGTCTGATTCTAATTTTATAACTTCTAACAAAAGAGTGGGTGAAGATTTTATATTGAATATTTCTACTCACTAAATAAGATGTTTATCAATCCCATAAAAACCAAGGCAATGTTGCTTCAAGCTAAGAAAAGATTATCAGGAATAAAAATGTTAAGCTTTATATCTTTAGTAATAAAATTGAAAATGTTGACAAAGAAAAACTTTTCAGGGAGGGTTCATATTGATAAGAATCCTGACAGGTGTAATAAATGAAACAAACTTGTTCTGTGGTAAACTCAAAACCAGTTTTCATTGTAAATATATAATTACATGCACTCCAGATTATTTTGTTATTGTGTTTCATATACACTTTGTGCTTTTAATGTATTTAAATATGCTTTACAATTAAAATTTTTGTTTTCTCTCTTGTATTAACAAGTTTATTCATCTTGCTGGCTTAAGCAGAGAATATTATGTTATTTACTGAGTTACCTCATCAAATAAAGTATTTATTAGTGTTTATTAGTGTTTCATTTTCCCTTGTTGTAACCAAGACCCTGAGTAAAGAGGGTCATGACTGTGGTACGTGACACACTATGTAGTCATGACAAATATCCATACTAATGATGAGTGCAATGGGAAGGGTCCACCTTACCACAATTCACTTCAAGGCCATTGTGTAAGGAAACCAAAGTTAGGAGATAGGTGGGGGAGAATATATTTCCACTAAATGATGGCATATAATTAAAAAAATTAAACTCATTCAAAGTGTCAACAATATAAAGATGCATGGCAAGTTTGTTTTAAATTCATCAATCCTTTGTAAATGAATGCCTCATAAACCAAAGTCGTAAGGGTGGACCAGCAGGGGCCATAACCCCTGTAAATGAAGTTGTGGAACACTAGAAATCCAATTCATTCAACATATTGTCAATATAAAGGTGTATGCAGCAGAAAACTAAGAAGGGTATGAAAACTCCAGGGCCACAACTCCTCTAAGTGATAGTGTGAAATACCTAAAATTGAACTTGTTCAAGGTCTTTTCAAAATAAAGCTGTATCTAAATTTGGCTGAAATCCTATAATCCTTCTTAAAATAATATTGCAGAAACCAACGGCAGGAAGACAATCAGAGGTTATGACTCTTCAGCATGAAATCTTGGGACACCAATACATGTAATAGAAATTAAATTGATTAAAAGTCTTACCAATAATCAATAAGGTAGTGATGATAATGCCAATAACAATAAGGAAGTGATGATAATGCCAATAAACAATCAGGCTGTGATGATAATGCCAATAAACAATCAGGCTGTGATGATAATGCGAATAAGCAATAATGTAGTGATGATAATACCTATAAACAATAAGGTAGTGATGATAATGCCAATAAATAATAAGGTAGTGATGGTAATGCCAATAAATAATAAGGTAGTGATGATAATGCCAATAAATAATAAGGTAGTGATGATAATGCCAATAAATAATAAGGTAGTGATGATAATGTTGTTATTTTTTTAGGGTTCAACGTCATTTTTTCAGTACACGATAGGCTATACATAGCGGCCAGTATTATTGGTGACGGAAGAACCTGGGAAAACCCCCGGAAAGAACCACCGACCCATGAGAAGCTACTGGCAAGCTTTTTCACATAACTACAGTAGCCGAATCTTAGACTCGAACCCACGCAGAGGTGAGACGGCAGTGATCCATAACGCAAAGCGCTATGGACCACTTGGCCACTCGGGGCTGCTAGTGATGATAATGCTAATATGGCTTATATAACTTTACAGCCAATCATTTCACCAAGCAGGCACTTTATGAACATAACACTATCTCAATCTCCCAAAATTTATATCATGTTGATTTGATATGCTTTACTAAGCAGTCTGAAAAAACATTCCTCCAAAATAAGGAAACAGTTGATATCAACATGTTTACCAAGTTTTATTGAAACTGGACAAGAAATATAGTCTGTAGACCCAAACAGGTAATATTAAAAAAAGCTCAGCCAATCAGATGCAAGAACTTTTCATTAATGTATATCACTTAACACAGAACCTAAAACAATGATTATACAAACTTATTTACAAAGCTGAAGCAAAATCCAACAAAAGTAAAATTCATCCAACATCTTGATGATATAAGACTTTTAAACACAAACAATCAAAATTGGATCGGAAATGTTGTTACTAGTTTTGACAAGCTCATTAATATGTAGGTGGGGGAATCTTGCTTAAAAACATTCTTAATTTTCTCAACATGCTTATTTTCTAAATCTAAATGAAATCCTAATGGTCTCTACAGTGATAAAACCTAAGCCAATCAGACTTATGATCACTTCAAAAATATGCACAGGTCTTGCTAAGAATAAAACTCAGTGTATATCTTGCTGATTCAAGCCTATTTACCAAATACAATGACCAGAAATGTATTTGCTTACATGCTGTCAATCAGATGCAGTAAATATAAATTTATTTCAGTAATTAAATATCATTGAATAAGTCTGAGAATATAAAGCTAATAAGCAAGATTGAAAAAAAAAAAAAAAAAAAAAATGGTCAGAAATAGTGCCAGTAAAATGGTGAGCAATACAGGCAATTAATTGCATGATGACCTCGTTTATGTGGGTGGGTCTCACTTATCAAACTCATCCAAGAGCTTGATGAAATATGCCCATATTCCAAGTTTAATCAAAATTAGATCCTAAATAGAATCTCCCAATGTTAATAGACTTGGTCAATCTGATGCATGATCAGCTCATTAATATGCACGCATTTCACTCATTATCAACTTGCCCAAGATCTGAATAATTTAAACTTGTAATAAAAGACTGATCATAATCAGATCAGTGATATGGCATCCAGAGTGATAACAAATGTAGCCAATCAAATACAAGATCACCTAACAAATATAGCCAATCAAATAAAAGATCACCTAACAAATGTAGCCAATCAAATACAAGATCACATAACAAATTTAGCCAATCAAATACAAGATTACTTAGTTAATATGGATTAATCTCCGTTATACAACTTGTTGCATACAGTGATGTTATAAGACAAAACCAAATTTAATCAAAACTGGATCAGAATATTAGTGTCTAGACTGGCAACAATCTCAGCCAATCAAATGCAAGATCACCTCATTAATATACATGGATCTTGCTCATTTGCTTAAATAATCAAAGATCTTTTGATTTCATTTCTAGAGTCTAATTAGATTTGTTGTAACCTTTATGCTAGGGTTATATAGTTTTGTAGCACATGCTCCTGCAAGGTTAAACTGTGACGAGAAATGAAATGAAAAGTGCACTCAACTTTCCAATGTCTGTATTTTAATCTGGCTTGTTTGTCTGCATTTCTACATTTAATTTTGAAACACCACTAAAATGCTGTGTTAACCAGCTCCTAAAATCTGATATATCAAATTCATACTTAACATCATTTTTGGGTTCAAAATCACTTAACGGTATCTCCCATGAACACTTCCTAGTTCCTATAATATAACTGTATTATAAATGCACATTTCTAAAACTTCCTTGAAGCAATGTTCAAAATTCGACATAATGCTTGTTATGGGGCTCAATGGGTAAATCAAATTTAGTTTAAAAACTATTAATGTCAGGCCAAAGAAGCTAAATGTGTAAACAGAATGTGTGTCACGACTATACAATATTACTACAATTTCTACAAGCACTTTACAGACAAATGGCTAAATAAAGATGTATACTGCACAGAGTATATTTTTATATGCATGGGAATTCTCATGCATTACTGCTCTCCTGGTATATGAATTTGTACAAATTTTGTGCAAATCACTCAATCACCTGCTTAGGGAGCATCTCTGTCAAAGTATTTCTGTAAGACATGTACCGCATTGTCCAGCCAATAAGTCGATGTGGAGTACAAGTGGAATTCACTAATTTTGTACATTTTCCAATTTCCATCCTTTGGTCTATATACAAGTCGATTAAGTCATGGCCTGGTTAATAACTTGGCTTTGTATTTTACACTGGTAACTTCTGGTTTCATGAATATTAATGGTATCTCTTTATGATATTCCATATTAGTGGCAATCATGAAATTGCATCACCAATGCTAACATGCTTACGATATTACTCCTGTACAATGGACTGCAATGTTATCAATTGACACAAGCTGAAAACACAGTGCATGATTGTTTTAATTCTGATATCCATTGTAACAATAGCCACATATCTGTGCATGATATGTACATGTTTATTAAATGTCTCAAGCTTTAACCTGATTATTCCAGTTGAAAGCTGTTGTTAGGGCAAGATTCAACAGATGAGATAAACTTAGTGAGGCTAACAATAGGGACATGAGGTAGGGAAATCAGAAATGTGAAGAAAATTAAGAGACAGAAAACAGAAAAGTTACCAATATATAAAAAATGCAGCATCAAATTTACACAAATGAACAGTTTTATAATACATGTACAAATTATTTAATATGTCAATTATAACTGAAAGCATGTCGATGTTGTAATTAATTTTATTACCTGTAGTAGAACTGTTCCACATTCTAATTAAGAAAATAATGACTAGGAGTTCACTTAATCATCTCCACTATCTGAAAATCCCTTGAAGTCTTCAACTGCGGTATTGGAATGAAAAATGGTGGCTATCTCAGTGCTCAGATCACTGGAAATGTTCTCATTATCGTCCGTCTCCATTTCATTCCACAACATGTGCTGCGTTGTGTCAAGACATAGTCTTCTAATTTATCCTCAATATTAATCCATCTTGCCTTGCAGCCACTATTTGCTTTCTTTGGGGTATTTTTTTTGAGCACTTAATGCAACCATAGCTTTATGCCAATCCTGGATGCATTTTTCACAGACATCATATTTTCTGTGAGCAGCCTCATTCCCACCTTTCTCTTCCACAAAATTTACAACTTCCAGTTAAAAAGACGCTGTGTAAGACTTGCTGATTTGACGGGAATCATTTTGAGATAAGTTGTATGATTTGTACAGAATTCTTATATGACTGAAAAGATTGATCAAAACATACCTAACTCATTAAAATGTGCCAGTACTATAGCAATGAAAACAATTCCCATGGCAAAATTCATTCTTTACATACAGCGAAAGGAGTGGACATAATTTGCTGTTGTTCTTAGTCCACTTGATATTAAAAATTGGTCGCGTAATTGATGCGGATTAATGATAAAGAACAATGGAGTATGGCAATACAGTAACTAGTATCGGTAGCCAAAGCCAATTTCAGTGTTTAAACAATCACAGCCACTGGCTTTGATTATTGTTGGAATCCGAAGAACAATTTATCAACTACCGGAATAATCAAAGAGAGACACCAAAATGACAGTGGGTTACGAATGAATATAAATGTTGACATTACAATTTCCTTTAAACTGAAATGCGAAACTAAAAATGGATCATTGATGATCTATGAGCAGTCCATCTATATATCTGAGTTTAGTTTAGTTTAAACCATATTTATTTGAGAAACTTTGTCAAATACAGTTATAAACACATGATTTTGGGTGATTCAGTAGAAAGCATAATCTATGGTATTTTAAAAATAATTAAAGAATGCTCAAGTTAATATAGATTACATCCCTTTGTAGGATCAATTAGATCAATGAAAAAGCTAACCCCGGTAATCCCTTGCAACTGTCCAACAGTATACTGGAAAATCAAATATCAATAGACAAGTTGATAAAATATAATCAGGAAGAATGATGTATGGTTAAAATGAATGAATAAAACAAAATTATTTCTTATATTTTTTTTAAGGAACAAACAATATGCTTTGAATTTCTTTTGCCAGTAATTGTTTTCTTTTACTTCTTGTTTGAGAAATAAGAAAATACATGTAGAATGCAAATGAAATAATGACAAAACTTACAAATATAAACAGTCATATTAGTTTATAAATTTTTTTTATTGACATAGCAATTTAACAAGACTTTTTACTTGTATATTACCTGTTTTTGATTATGCCAATTATAGAGCAATTTTAATAGCATACAGGGTACTGTAGTCCATATATAAGTCAATGCAATTTCAATGACATAATCCATATATAAGATGATTTGGAGTATAAGACAAAGACATGGCTTTGAAGAAAAAAAGGATCAACTTTTAGGCCAGAAAATATGGTAACCATGACCACTAGATCAAACGGTTGAGCAAGCATGTCACAGAATGAATTTTCTAAGCACTGTTATTATTCATCAAAAGTAGGATCATAAAGTTAAGGAAATACCTGCAAATAAAAAAATCTTGAACCAAAACCTTAATGAAAATTTTCTATGCCTCTGATCTAACTTTGACCTCAATATCAAAAGTGCCTCTTTTGTACATTATTTGCAAGAAAACTTTGGTTACACAAGTGGTCAACAAATAAAATTACCATGCAAAATTAATTTTTCTTCTTGAAGTCAGTGACCTTGACCTTTTAAACCAAATTTTAAATGGTTTCATCCTCACCAAAAGTGAAAGCCACAGATAAAGTTTGGTCTGAAAGTGAAAGCCACAGCTAAAGTTTGGTCCAAAAGTGAAAGCCACAGATAAAATTTGGTCCAAAAGTGAAAGCTACAGATAAAATTTAGTCCAAAAGTGTAAGTCACAGATAAAATTTTGTCCAAATCTATTAATCAGAAATAATGCTATTGTATGGAAAGTATTTTTCTTCTTTCAATCGCCATGACAACAACCAGTAATTGTTTGACCACAAAATCAATAGGCTGATTCTATACATTTGGTGCAAGCAATTCACAAAATTTGGCAAAACTAATGGTAATGTGTGGAAACCACTTATATTCATGCAACCAGTGTCAAATGAAATTTGACCTTTTGAACTCAAATGAATAGTATTCTTCCTTACTTCAAGTGCATGGCATCTACAAAAGTTTGCCAACTGCAGATATTAAACAGCTCGATTTAGTGAGTGAAAAAGAAATTGGTAACAGACAGACATATGGAAATATGGCTGGACATAATAGCACATGTTCTGCCTTATAGAGCATGTATAAAACCTTTAATCAAAAACTTTAACACAAATTTTAAGACTGGTCCTATGCATGTCACAGAATGAATTGTCTTAGCTTCATTTCATTTATGAATGAAATTCATGTAGGAAATACAAGTATATGCATAAACTTGAACAAAAACTATAATAGAAAATCGTTTTTCAAATTATGTGACCTTCAGTACAAGGTCATAACTGGTGAGTAAGTATATCAAAACATTAACAGACCTGTCAATGAACAATATAAATACTTTTTCTATCCTCTATTAAGCATATCCAAATATGTAAATATCTCATTTATACATCAGTACCGATTTTTAAAACTTATTAAGAGGCTGATATTTCTCTTTGCCTTCAGTGTTTTGTTTCACATTTCCAGATGATGCTATTTTGTCAAAGCAAAGCATTTGAGGTGCCCCTGTTAAGGTAGTCTGGTTCCTTGATTAGCTTCATTGACTCGAATATCAAACTCTAGATCCAGATAACCCAAAATAATGAGTTTAGCTATTGTTTCACAAGGTCATAATGTAAGTCTTACAGTAAAATTGTAAAAGTTGGCAGGTCTGCAATATCAAACCACTGATACTGCTGCCCCTGACACTGAGAAAGTGACTGCTATATTATGATTCCCACTAATATTGGCTTGACGATAAAATTAATTACGTTCTTTCTCAGATATAATAAAATCGAATAGCCTAAGAGACAAATTAATCTGGCATCTGCTATCTCTTTCTTTTGCTTGTTGGCATTTCCTCATCAGAGTCAAACACCACACCACGTTTTTTTGAGGTTGTGCCCCTCATGGAGATGTTGGCTGCTCCTCTCTGCTGCTTCCTGCTGGAGCTGGGGATGTCAAAGGGATTCTCATCTGATGTGTCCGATGATATGATATCAACTTCCTCATCTGATATCAGACTGAAAGGAAATGTTATCAAGTAGGAATTATCAGTGTTCAGATGTCTGGAGTTACAGTAAGCTCCAGATAAAATGATACCCATTATTAGAGTATAATATCCCAATATAATGATATAGAATGGATCCCAATATTACAGTGACATGTCCAAATATAATGATACTGAATAAATCCGATTATTATAGTGTTATCTCCAAATATAATAATACTGAATAAATCCCAATATTATAGTGTTATCTCCAAATATAATGATATTAATTAATGTATCCCAATATTATAATGTTATATCCAAATATAATGATATTAATGTATCCCAATATTATAATGTTATATCCAAATATAATGATATTAATGTATCCCAATATTAGTGTTATATCCAAATATAATGATATTAATTAATGTATCCCAATATTATAATGTTATATCCAAATATAATGATATTAATTAATGTATCCCAATATTATAATGTTATATCCAAATATAATGATATTAATGTATCCCAATATTAGTGTTATATCCAAATATAATGGTATTTAATGAATCCCAATATTATAGTGTTATATCCAAATATAATGATACTTAATGTATCCCGATATTATAGTGTTATATCCAAATATAATGATACTTAATGTATCCCGATATTATAGTGTTATATCCAAATATAATGATACTTAATGTATCCCGATATTATAGTGTTATATCCAAATATAATGATATTAATGTATCCCAATATTACAGTGTTATATCCAAATATAATGATACTTAATGTATCCCAATATTACAGTGTTATATCCAAATATAATGATACTTAATGTATCCCAATATTATAGTGTTATATCCAAATATAATATTTAATGAATCCCGATATTATAGTGTTATATCCAAATATAATGATACTTAATGTATCCCGATATTATAGTGTTATATCCAAATATAATGATACTTAATGTATCCCAATATTACAGTGTTATATCCAAATATAATGATACTTAATGTATCCCAATATTACAGTGTTATATCCAAATATAATATTTAATGAATCCCAATATTATAGTGTTATATCCAAATATAATGATACTTAATGTATCCCAATATTATAGTGTTATATCCCAAATATAATGGTATTTAATGAATCCCAATATTATAGTGTTATATCCCAAATATAATGATATTTAACTGATCCCATTATAATAGTGTGGTATCCAAATATAATGATACTTAATGCATCTCAATATTAGTGTTATATCTAAATATAAAGATATTTAATGGATCCCAAGATATTAGGAATTGTATCTAAATATAATATTTAATGGATCCAAATATGATAGTGTTATATCCAAATATAATGATATTTAATGGATCCAAATATGATAGTGTTATATCCAAATATAATGATATTTAATGGATGCCAATATTACAACATTATATCCAAATATAATATTTAATGGATGCCAATGTTACAACATTATATCCAAATATAATTAACGGTGAACTACTCTATACATGTATTATGAAAAAATAAAACTGGAAGGAAAATTGTTGTCCATGTGAAAACAGCTTTTTGACCCAAAAAAGTCCATGTAAAACTTTTGGCTTCCTTAATTTGGAAAACAGCACTTTTGGGTTTTAATTATTTCTACAAACAGAACACAGAGACTGTATACACATCAAACAACTATAGCTGATGATTCCAAGTAAACATGCATGTGACAAAGACTTAGTCCCAAAAGAAGAAATGAGTCTTGTGGGAAGAAATGGTTGAAGAAAAAAATATCAAACAATACAACAGATACAATAAAGCTAGAAACCTATGAAAATGGCTTAATATCAGCACAAGATCTGCAATAGAGGGTGGCCTGAGTACCAGGAGGAGGAAGAACCTGAGAAAACCCTCGTAAGAACCAATGCCTCGTAGGTACCGGTAGCTACTGGCATGCTATCTCACATACCCACACTGGGTGAGCCAGGGACTCAAACCCAGTGACAGAGGCAAATGGCAGTGATCAGTGAAGGTGAGCACTTTAGACCACTCAGTCACCTGAGGCACTAGTTTGTGTGAAAGATATATTTAAATTTGTGTTCTTGGAATGAGGACGTTGATGTTTTTTTTAACAAGCTACATGTACATGTACTTAAACTGGCCTAGATTTTGGACAGCTGGAGATGGTTATCATCTTGCCAAGGCTATTCATAGGGAAATGAAAACATGAACAAAATTAATTTCTTTTTTTTAAATTTGGTGCTGACTTCCATTGATGAAAGCTTTTCTATTTTATTTTTTAAATTAAAATTGTAGTCAGCTTTCTTTGATAAGGGGGCATCTGTTAGTAAAGTCACCGTAAAGGCCAGCTTTAAATGACCAAACAAATGCCCTGTTCTTATTGTAGTTGCAACATCAAATAATTGTAGAACGTTGATTGAGATTGAATTTTGTTTCATTTGCTAAGCAATTATACAGAACAATCAGTGCCTCAGTTTTCTTTGAAGTTTCTGCAAAACTTTTTTCAAGTTACATTTTAAAATAAAGGGAATTAGCCATTATTTGGTGACTGTAGCAGTTACTGTTCCCACCTTCAAAGGATGGTCGCTTGCTGCTAGTGGTATGACTTCTGGAGTGTATCACAGCATACAGTGCTCAAGCCAGATGTCAGCAAAAGTGTGTTGTGTGTGTGATATGAATTTTTAACACAGTTTTAAAAAAAATTTCAGTCATACCTCTACGATGTCTGCAGTGTGACAGTTTATAGTGCTGTTCAGCATCATGCCACAGACATGTAGCATGATGTGCCATTCAGTCACACTATTCACACACCAGGCTGACCAGTCCTAACACTAACCAACAAGGCAGCTTCTAGTATTTTTTTAAAAGTCTTGGTATGACTCAGGCCAGGATTCGAACCTGTGACCTGCATCCTGCTGGGGAATAAGGTGCCATTGCACAACAACTCTATCTGCATTAAGTATATTGTCAGGTAGAATTTCAGCTTGAAAACACTTCATCTCCTTATGGGAATTTATGGTGCATGTAATCACTGGCTGTAGCATAAAAATCTCTAACATTATCATAGAACACCTTCACAGGCTGTAGCATAAAAATCTCTAACATTAATCACAGGCTGTAGCATAATCTCTAACATTATCACAGAACACCTTCACAGGCTGTAGCACAATAATCCCTAACATTAATCACAGGCTGTAGCATAATAACTCTCTAACATTAATCACAGACTGTAGCATAATAATCTCTAACATTATCATAGAACACCATTCACAGGCTGTAGCATAATAATCTCTAACATTAATCACAGGCTGTAGCATAATAATCTCTAACATTATCATAGAACACCTTCACAGGAAGAGTTGAATTGTGTTCTACGAATTCTCTTGCTTCTGCACCAATAGCAAGATCTTCATTATCTTTCTGGTTTGCTCTGTCATGAAAGTCTATGACATGATCGTTAAAAGCTTGACAGATGTAATGATTACTGGCTTAATAAACCTTGTTAGCAAATCTGACAACTGGATTGACAGAATTGTGTGCAGAATATGAATGCATGGTTCTTCTTTGTGGAAGAAAACATTTGCTGTATCAAACAATGGAATAGTACTCTTCGTAAACAAGCAATACAGCTTTGTAACTGTTATTAAGTTTTTTGAAAACCATCTCACATTTGGATTCTTCCAAACAGAGAAGAGATTCTGTTTCTTTCTGTGACATCTTAGTATCCACTTTGCTAGTTTTGCCCTTACAAGAATGAGATGATTCAGTATGCTTTGTACTCAATTTACCCTCTGAAAAACCAGATCCAGTTTATTTAAAAACATTTATCTTTCACAATCTTGGTCTGAGCCTGGAGGCCCTCAAGCTGGATAGATATTGGCCTCTCAAACTAAAATTCCATGAATTTAAATTCTTTCTTTCTGATAGCCCATCCTCTTTATTGTTAGTATTTCTATCTACACTTTCATCTCTTGTTCTCTTATGACTTATATTTTCTGCAACAGTAGATGTCAATTTGCAAACAACCAATATCTACTTCTAATTTATCAGCAGCATTTCTAGCAGTAAATGAGAGGGACAAATTATAATGTACACTGACAGACATTTTCAAAATGTAGGATGCAACTCCTTTACGAATTCCAGTCATCACTGATGCATTTTCAGCTGCAAACCCCAAACAGTTCTGCCAACTTATGTCACGTTTTTTGAAAGCATTATCAAGCAATCAAAAATGTTTTTCTCCAGAAGAAATCAAATGTTAATTCTGGTAATGAAAGAAGAACACTCATGACTTTGTCCTTTTTCATTGTTGAAGTATGTAAAACATACCAGGTACAACCTTTTGTCATCATAATAACTACTACCATCTGTGGCAATACTAAATCATAAAATGGCCCAATTTTCATGGCTTCTGGAATTTTAAGTTAAGTATCTTCTGCTAAACACCGAACAATATTCAAAGATTTTGTCCTTGCACAAGCATATTTTTTTATAGCAATTTTGGAATCAGGAAACAGTCAACTGAACAAAGAACCAATGTAGTCTTCCACTGCTAGTGGTAATCCAAGTTCTAATGATAACTTGGTACATAATACCTCTGCATTTATTACATTCATGTCCACACTCGAGTTCTGCTGTAAATAGGAAGTTACCTCACTAAGCCATACAGCTGCTATAAATAGATTCCAAGGTCAAAGTTTGAAAGTAGAACCAGTATGTTTCTTGGAAATAGGATAGCTGCTATAAAATAGAATATAATACTGTTAGGAAAGTGCATGCAGGTCTACGCACAAGCATACTCTTATGTCATAGTTACATAGAAGCTGTCTTTTCTAGAATACGGTTTGTGAGATTAATGGGATGTTAATAAAAAAGAGAAAACAAATTATTTATTTTCGTTGGAAGCTGGATATATACAAATCGCATAATCCATATATGTTTACGCATATGGCATAATTTTGTGAGAAAAAAAATGAGTAATGATTACGCCAAAAGCGTAATGGTTGGTATGTATATATATGCATGTTATAACAAATAAACATTTCCTACCACAGTATGAAGAAAAAAACTAATAAATTTAAAGCATTAGAATTTTTTCTTGTAATGGAAAACGTTTAAACCTGAATTAATCTGAGCCAATAAAACCCAAATCAAGATTTTTGAAACAACCTAAACTTTTTAAGATGATTCGGTAAAATCCATGATTTAGAAATTATTTATAAAAAGAGTCGATTAAACTTTGACAAAAAGACCTTCAAAATTATATACTGCATATAAAAGTACTGAATTTTCTGTAAAATCAACATATGTCTGCTTGTAATGTGATAAACCATTCCCAAAACCTGTATTGATACTCACGGTTTTTGAGATATTCATCACAAAGGATGATGACAATCTCCAATTTCTCATGCGACCTAAATAATATTTGAAAACAATGCTTCAAACTAGATGTCCCAGTGTAATAGTTTATCACCAAAGTTCAGCTCAGAGATTCACTAAAAACTGGACATAAAACAAATGTCTGTCCATTTTCTAATCCAGGTTTACTCAGAATATTCCCATCATATTTTTTGCCATTTGGACATTTAGGTTGGGATGGGAATTGTCTATCAAAAAATTTGAATTTTCTGGCACTCTGTTGTAATGGCATATGATAGTAGTTTACAGGCCTAGCAAAACTTAAAATTATGCTACACCAAGTCATACCAGAACAAAACAGGGTACCAGACAAAGACTGAAAATTCATGTGACAACATTTATCGCTTCCTTTACAAAGACAACATTTTGTCCACTCAACACAAATTTTGTCTGCATAATTAAATCACATATAGTTAGCCACAACCGAAAAAATCATTACCAAACATTAACATGTCATCGTGTAAACCAAGATATATTATTTTAGAAGAAATTTGGTTATTCTACGACATTGGGTCAGTTGGGTACTTGCCAAACAATTTTATGTTGAAAAGACTTTAATAAACAATAACCAATAAGAAGGTTATTCAGCAAGTGGGAAAATGGAGCAAATGGAAATATAATTATGTATGTACCAAGATTTAAATGACGTTTTTTAATGGATTTGCAATGTGTATGACAAATTGACAATATCTGCTCGCATATCACACTTATGCCATGAAGAACCTTTTAATCATTAAGGTTACTTTTAAACAATGATATTAAATGCTTTAAGTACCTAGCTTTCTTACTATGTACGTTACATATACTTCTCAATTATTCTTTAGTCCCCCTCTGGAAAGGCCACTTGTCTTATAAGGCCACTTTCCAAGTGCAGAAGAGATGGCCATATAAGAGGAGGACTACTGTATATTAAATGAAAGTTGGATACCTTTTGTAAAAACCAGAAAGAAAGAACATAATTCTCAAAATATTTATTTCGAGAACACCAACCAGAAACCTGTTGCTGTAGCAACAATCTAAGTCATATTCATCAAGCACAGAGCACATGTCAACCTGTCAGTCATGTGATACAATAAACCAAGTGTAGTTGTTTTTGGAATAAATATATCAATAAGTTTGTGTTCTTTCAATTTTGTTCTTTATTATTACCAAAAGTATATGACTTCACTTAATATTTATTTTTCCTAAAACATTTGAAATGGGTTATTATTAATATCACTTGATAACTGGATCAATGATGTTATTTATGAACATGTGGGTTCCATAATTTACTAGCAATGCAGGTCAGATTTCATAAATGCCATAGTTTCATCTTGTCTTTCAGGACATTAAAGACATAACAATGTAATATTTCTGAGAAAATAAATAATTTTCATATAGATTTCAAGCAGCTATGACATGATGTAATAGCACTTAAATTTACTAGGAAATCTGGTAAGTGGCACTACTTTGCCATCACCATTTATGCTTCAAGTGATGATAGACTGGTTTTCAACTTTAAATTTAAGAAAGGATGTCAATATCGAGCTGTCTGTGAAACAACCAGTCTATTAGCCAAATCTATACCACTGAAATAGTTTGATTGGCTCGACAATTATGTTTATGGCAAGCACCTAAACGATCCATTCTGCAACCTCAGATTATTCTTCAAAACTTGCTCAATTTTGTTTGTTTGTTTGTTTGATTAGGTTTTTTTAATGTAGCTTAAACATTTTTTCAGCCATATCGCTACGATGTCTGCAGTGAGGCAGTTTATAGTGATGTCTAGCACTGGAGCATCATGCTGCAGACATGTAGCATGATGTCCCACCCAGTCATATTATCCTGACACCAGGCTGACCAGGCTAAACACTAACATCTTAATGCTGAACGCCAAGCGAGTTAGCTGTTAGCACCATTTTTGTAAGTCTTTGGTATTACTCGGCTGGGGATCAAACCCATGACCTTCCGCTTCCGTGATGGATGCTCTAACTACTAGGCCACTGGAAAAGTTACTTGCAAAATTTAACTCATGTTCAGTTCAGTTATGACTCAATTACATAACTATTTTTGGCATCAAGTGTTGGTGGAAAATACCTGTTTTTTCCTGAATTTCATCATTATTTGAAAAATTTAAGAACTTTTCATGAAAAAATTTATCATTTCTCCAGAATTTGTTTCTGATTTCCTGGTAGCGTGAGAACCCTGTTAGTACTCAACAAGATACATCTCAATTTATTCCAGTTACCGTATTTTGGTGTGTATAACGCGCACCGATGTATAACGCGCACCCCGATTTTCGACCCAAATAAGTGGAAAAAACGTAGTTCTGCCATATAACGCGCATGTGATATAATGCATTTTAAAATTGTGACTACCGGTATTTCGCTCCGTGTGTGCGTCGCCGAATTGACAAATTGTTCCGTCGTAAAAATGCGTAAGCCCAGCTCACAGACCCCTTAAAGTCGTCTATTTTTTTCTGTTTGGCAATCAATATTGCCTGAAAGCGAATCTCTGTCGTAGATATCGCAATTCCCCGTTTTCTTCTATCCATGACCCATTCAAGGACTCCACTCTCCACTTCCGGATACTTTGCACTTGTCCCTCTCTCTGCCTGTTTTGTTCGTGGCATTTTCTTCAGTCTTTCTTTCATTCTTCTCCACTCCCTAATAGAAGACTCTCCAACATTAAACTCCCTCCCAGCGGCACTGTTACCATGTGCTTCTGCATAGGCAATGATGATTAGCTTGTCTTTCGAAGTATACGAATTTCTTATACGACCCATGTTCGTTTAGATTCAAGATCGAATACAATATGATATGTGAAAGTTTAGGTCCAGTATTTATACTTATTTGGATTATCATGACACCTCTAAAATATAAACATATGTTCAGGCTAGAATTTACCAAGACAATGCATTGTAATTATGTATTGTAACAAAGAAGTACTGCATCAAATACTGTTATTTAAAATGAGAAATAAAACAAAGAAAGAGTTTAGCACATCAAAGCTTTAGTCGGTACCAAGTACCTTGAAAAGACCACGCCGAGTCAATGAAGCACTGATCACCATTAAAAACACCGAGCTGAATCAATTAAAATACTGCTCACCGAGACAAAGCATTGCAACTATGTTGAGCGCATTAAAGTTTACCTGGCGCCGATTACCGTGAAAAGACCACACAGAGTCAATGAAGCATTGAAGCCATTGATCACTGTATAATCGCAAAGATATCTCAAATACTATGATTTAAGATGAGAAATAAAACTAAGTAACAAGCTTATTTTCCAAAGAGGAATAAAATGTTTTCCGACTTCATACATTGATTATTTTGTTCCACAACGTATTAGTGTTCCCGTAAGAAAGAACCCGTAGTCGCAAAAAATATGTCCCCAACAGATGCTCTGATGAGAACATTAACACTAGTTGAATTCTACACATATTATATTTCAATTCAACCAATAATAAATGAAGAAAAATTCGATTAGATCAACAGTTATGGAATACGGTACTGAACATTTACGGAGCAAATACGGTAATCCACACAGTGGTATTTGTTCCGCTCCAATGCGGCACTTTGCACAGCTTTTGAACAAATGGCCAGTCGTTATGTACATGTATTTCCGGCCGTGGCACAGAAGAAAACTTGACAGTGACGTGAAATGAAACCAGTTTATTAACATAAGCAATCAAAGAACAAGACTATTTGTAAGCATTATTTATTTCTTTAATACGGCTAGTACCGGTAAACATTTTAGTTACAATGCAATGTACAATGGATTTAATATTTCACAAGTAGTGAGTGCCTTCATCCTCTTCAGATCGACCTGGAAAAAATCTTTTTTTTTAGTTCTTGTATACAACGCGCACCCCCGACTTAAGATAAGAAAATTAGGTAAAAAAAGTGAGCGTTATACACAACAAATTACGGTATAACAGTATGAGCTAAATTCAAACACTTAAACCTCGCCATAAAAATGTGAATTGTTGGTCAAAGTGATCATCTTTTGTTGTTAGAGTGTTTGAATAGATTTTTGCATTTTTGGTTTTGTGTTGAAACCATTTTTAAGAACCACTGACACATGGGAAGCTACCAGCAACAGAGCTGCCAAACCTCCCAACTTGCAATGAGTGAAAAAAGGGATAAATATTAGTGAAATCTGAACAGAAGTAGTGAAAAATTAAACCATGACACTAGTTCCATCCACTTTGATGGTCTGTATGCTTTACATAAAAATCCCAAATAAAACTAAAACATTATTTACACTAATTACATGTACAAATTTATTTATATGTAAAACTTATGTTCTAAATAAAGATTAAATACTTTCAAATGCTTGCTACAGGGCAAACTTTAATAACTGGATGTAGTTCTACTAACATCGCATCTAGCAGTACAGGACTCATACTGGCATCAGTGACCACTGCTGATATTGTGACTAGTACTTATCGTGATAAAATTTATTTATTCCTGATTTAAGCTGATTGAGAATTCATGATTTGTTTTTTGCATGCGGCATGAATCTGTGAACTGCTCTCATGAGTCATGAAATTCACGCTAAAATTGTACGAGTTGGCAGGTTTGCTGCAAGCTTTTTCACATACCCACTTAGAGAGCTGCCTGTTTTCCATCCCTGGGACATTCCCCCTTCCTTTACTTCCTCGTGAGCCTCTACCTCCACTCACAAATATAAAGGAATATTTTCTAAATTTTGTTGTATAAAATACTTTAGCTTTCTACTTGCATGTAAACTCACTTCTGTTTGGATTTCTTTCCCGCCACATTGGTGAATGATGACCCAGAGAATTGGTCTGCGCCTGATGGTTTATACATAAAAGTGTCCAGGAGAGATGAGCTGCCTCTGTTTTCCATCCCTGGGACATTCCCCTTTCCTTTACTTCCTCGTGAGCCTCTACCTCCACCCCTGCTGCCTCTTGTAGGTTTTACCACTTCATTACCTCGTCTGCCTCGCCCACGATTAGAAGAAGTGTCTGAGATTGTGGATTCATCACCATCTGAGTCCATGTCATCTTGGTCTGCATTGTCTGGAAATCTATCATTATCCTGAGTCTCTGGGCGCTTTTGTTGGGCTCTCTTCAAAGCTTCTCTAACTTCTTCTTCCTCTTCTTTTTTCTTCTTCCTCTCATCCCTAAATCGGCTAACTGCCTCATCTATTAGTTCCTCCATAATGTGTTTGTCTTTCAGATATTTCTGTTAAAAGATATAAAAATTAATGAAAGTCATTTACAAGTTATCTAATATGGGTACAAAACTTGTAATGCGAAGCCCATATAAAAATCACAATGAGCTAACAAACAGTTTCACCTTTACTTTTATAAACTTTAAACAAAGTAGGTCCTAATGCCTTCTCTTTAAATTATGAATTGATAATTTATTTACAAAAGAAAGTAAGTAAAGCTGTCAAAAGTTTAGGAAACTTCTACCAGTTACCAAAAGAAAATTGTTACGTGAACCTGAATTGCTTTGTTGTAAGTTCATACATACTGAATGGTCGTGACGTCCACAAATGCTGAATGCTGTATTAAATCACTGTCAAAGTCTTCTTTTCAAATTTAAAAAGTGCTTTTGATTTGTCCTAAATTTAAAAAAGCCATTGATTTGTCTTAAATTTAAAAAAGCCATTGATTTGTCCTAAATTTAAAAAAGCCATTGATTTGTCCTAAATTTAAAAAGTGCTATTGATTTGTCCTTTTCATGATGCAACCTGTTTTTAACTTTAGCATAATCCCTCTCCTCTAATTTTCAGTCATATAACATGCATGAGTCAAATCAATAAAGCCCATTTATTTTCATATCTGGCACCATTTTATTTCAATTTACACTGGTCCACTATATATGTGTGTATCAATATATAATAAATCTGTGCCACATGGTTTCGCATTCAAGAAACCCATCTATTATCATGGAATTGTTTCATGCACAGTTACTATAAATAGAAAATAAGTAAATCAGACAGAGGGCTAACAATAGAAAAATTTGCAGCCACCAAAAGTAAAAAAACATGAGTTATGAACTGTATTATTGTGTGTCTCACTTGCTCATGATGTCTTTGATCGGAACTTGGGAATGTTTCTTTAAAAATTGTAATGGGTACCCAGCTGTCCATTTTATTACCTTGGTTATTATCAACAGATGGGTATACAAGCAGCCAATGATAACTTTGAAAGTGAGAAGAGCAGATTTTTCCATCACGGCTGAAGTTTGAAAATATCTTCTGAAATAAGTTGTTCAAAATTATACACCTCTCACCAGAACTCATGCACAGTGGAGTCTAAAAACAGACTGCAAATTAAATGATTGCATGAGTTAATAAAAGACCTCCAATAAAATAACAAGTCATGCCATTCCTGCTGGACACTGAAATAATGGCTGAATACTCATTTCATAACTGAGTAAGGAATTATTGTCAGTAAACAGAAATGTTCATTTTTTTAAATAAAAAAAATACATTATTTTCAAGATGCGCAACCTCTGATCATTAAAATTACTCAAACTGCTTTTTCAGCAAACTTCACATTTTGTATTACATCACTGTTCTTTGTTGTTGTTGATAAGTCTCCTTCTCTGCTTTGATTGCATCTGCATTGCACTCTTCTACAGCATATGCAGCAGGGAACCAGACTAGTTTATTCAATTCACAACCAAACAAGATACCTTTTTTCAAAAACTATGGACATTTAAAAAATTTGAAACTCTGCTGATTTTGTTTGCTTGTTATATTAGTGAAATATTGATGTCATGATTTCACTGTAAGTAATAGAAAAACATCTCATCTTTGAGGAAATATCGGAGTGCCAATTCTGGAATTTTAAGTTAACTCTGAAACTTTCTTTTTTGTTAGAATAAGCTGTATCTGCAAAACAAAGTTTTTTATTTCTCTGATTATTCATTTCACTACTTGCCTTGCTATGTTTTTTTGATCACATTTGTGAATCAGTAAGCTAATTTAATTATATCACATACAAAATAATATTGAAAATGATGTTCAAATGATCAACTGAAATGAGATGACCTG
Source organism: Unio pictorum (assembly GCA_030141615.1). Taxonomy (NCBI): domain Eukaryota; kingdom Metazoa; phylum Mollusca; class Bivalvia; order Unionida; family Unionidae; genus Unio; species Unio pictorum. Next base: position 24,155,305 of record JARLTB010000021.1, read on the forward strand.
ATACAGAATCATTTCCAAATGCTCTTATACAGCTAGGATTTGCTTCTAACTTTTCTTTTATTCCACCCCCTTTAGTTGATACAAAAGATGCAATTAACTTGGTGCAACAAATACTTTCACAGTCAGCACTTGATTAAGATCTCAGATAGATGCTTGTGGACATAGCTTTTATGGTAGATTTACATATTTCATTGCATTTATGCATATTACATTTAAGCCAAATGAAAGAATAAAACATGAATTTCTCTTGATAAATACTTATTTATTAAAGTGCTGTCTCCAGGAGGCATTAATGTCATTTTAATTCATTGAAATTTCATTGAAAATTATTATTTACAGTGTACTAAGAATGTCATTTGGAAAGAACATTTAACAAAATATACGACTTCTTTTTACATTGTTTCAAATTTCCAGGTCCAATCTTCCGTTTTTAATGATAAAACAAGTTATATGTCAAGAGTTTCAGTTGCTAAGTTTGATCAAATTTTTTTTCAGTTTCAATAAATAGGGAGGGTCAATTTTGTTGAACTGTCTGGTAAAAGTAACAGGGATCCACACATGAACACACATTATAAGCAGGTTTGCATGTTATCAGGGCATGAGTTATCGAGGGAGTTGTGGACACTGGACAAGTATACAAAGCTTCCTGTTATGCAGAAGGCATGGCTATGGTATGCAGCTGGCTACTGCTTCGAAAAAATGTCTTCTGTTGTCCAAATGTTATGCCATGCACAAGAACAGTGGCACTGGGTTTTGCTGTTACCTTAACCTTGAGGCAGGGGGCATTCATATGGTACACAACACACCATCTAGTCATGGTATGAGTATGGGAAAGTTTCACGAAAATCTCTCCGACACATTATAAAGTTTATGGGCTAGACAAGCGAATGTAAGAATACCATACCAAAACATAACACAATGATCTTAAAACAGTTATATAAAAATAACCACATAAAACTTGGTTGTTGCATATTAATAGATTATGGTAAGATTCAGAAATGCCCTAGAAGAGACTGAACACATCTATACAAAAGAATTTTCTGTAATCCAAGACACGACAGTTTCTTTGTTTTAACTGCTGAGTGCTGAAACCATCTCTCATATAACTGACAATAACAAGATTTTCAAACTGTGGCCATACTAGATTTCAGATCAACACCATTTTCATTTAGGACTAACATGGCATCATCAGATTTCATTGTGAAAACCCCGACACCAATATGACCTTCCATTCAGAATTCATAAAAAGATATTCAAGACTGCCATCATGGCAGACATACTGTACATAAAGTTGGCACTATTTTGAATTTAGGACCTAACATATGTCTGAATACGTCGTTAGGTGAACAATACAAGTCAATTTTGCCATGAATTTATGAGAAAAAGCCAAAGCAAGAGTTTCAAGATGGTTACCATGGTAGACATATTGGCTGTCAGATCAGCAAATTTTTATTTTCATTAAAAACCAGAAACCATAAGAAGTCTTCTGGTGAAAGGTTGATGTGAATATGATTTTGTATGAGAAGGGGCAATAACATAATTTCAAGATAGTTGGCAGGCCATAATTGATTTCAGATTAGCACCAATTTAAGACAAACTATACATCATACGAAGGGGGCCCCGAGTGGCCGAAAGTGCTGTCCGTTACGGATCACTGCACCTCTATCTGTGTAGGTTCGAGTCTTGGATTCGGCCAATGTGAGTATGTGAGAAAGCTTGCCAGTAGCTTCCCGTGGGTTGGTGGTTCTTTCCGGGATCTTCCTCCACCATTAATACTAGCAGCCATATATAGCCTATATTGTGCTGCAAAATGGCGATAAACCATAAAAAACAAACAAACAAACATCATAAGAAATATTTTGATGAAAAGACCATGTTAATTTTACCATCCATCCTGAATGATTAGTAATAAAAAGATTTTCAAGATGGCTACCATGATCAACATATTGGAAGTCAGATTAGCAACATTTTCATAAATAGAACCACCTAGACAGTATAAGAAGTTTACTAGTGAAAATATTATTCTGGTATGACTTTCCGTTCAGGTGGAGTAGTGATAATTTTTCAAGATGGCCACCAGTGTGATGTCATTGGAGGAAAGACTGGCATCATTTTCATTTAGGATTGGCTAGATATCATGTTTTTATGTGATAATTCCACGTTATAGTATCAATAACAGCGTTCCTGCAGACTTAACAAAAAAAAATTCATCACTTTTCCAAAACATTGCCAGTACCATTTCACAAAACTCAAGGACTACAATATCTTGCATTGTCATGTAAATTAATCATGTTTGAAATAAGTTTAGAATCGATGCTTAGCACTCAATGAAATTAGCGGTTTTCAATTATTTTAAATTTCATTTTCAGAAATTGCATAACTTCCAAAACTTTGCATGGTTTTGAGAAATTCCATGACTTTTCAAAGCCCTTATTTTTTTTTTAATTCAAAAACTTTTCCAGGATTCCAGGATCCACGGAAACCCTGTAATAATAAGATTATCAAGACAGTAACTCGGCTAAAACACGGTATTGGTGCTGATAAAGGAATTTTCATGTTATATGCATGAAATAGAAAAATTAAACAAGATATGAACCAATTTTAAAGATTGGTAAGCCTGGCATATACCTCTTTTACTTTCCTGAAAATTTCAAGAGGTTAGTGTAACCCATTGTTGAGATATGCATGGAAACAAGCTCTAAAAATGGCCATTTTTGAGCGTTATGTAGTCTCACTCGAAAAAAGCTTGAATATAAAATAGAGAATTCTCTAAATATTATACTGAAATTATGCATTCATTGGTCTGGTTTTATGCGGAATTCTATCCTGCAAATATTGCTTCTTGAATTAAAGAAATCGGTAAAATATTATGGATTTTATAAGCAAAATACCGTCAGTAGAAGTTTTGTTTCAACACTGAAATTCAAACACTAATCTGTTGTTATATGCCAACATTTTGTACAAAATAACATTCATTATAACTTTTATTGACATCTAGAACTCGACTTTATATTATAATAAGTAGTAAAACCATTTAAATCACATGGCTAGCCAAGATATTCGAATGAGAGCTTGTTCTTTGTCAAACTTTCCAGTTCTAAATTTTGTAGTGTCTGTAACCTTTACAAGTTTATATGGCAATAATTTTGTTGTTTCATTATGGAAAAGTATAAATCCTACAAAGGCTCATGTGTATCCATGTGATGTCCGAGTTGGCCAAAATTGGTGGTGCTGTATTGTACCATTAAAAAACAGCAACTCAATAAAAAAAGTTACAGACACTAAACAAACAGGTATAAAAATGAAAGATAAAAGTATTGTTCTACTTGTCATTAAAACATTGTTTTTCTCAATAGAAAGTTCCATCTTATGTGATGTAATGTTGCATCATCTATTTACCTCTGCAGCCAAGAGCAAAAAAGTGATGCAATAACTCTCTTGATTGAATATTGCATCATTCTTGCAGCACTGTCTGTTTGAGTAATTTACTACAAGACAATGTAACCTGAATTTCTTATCCTTGAAGAAGCTGCCTAATTACTTTTTCTGTTCTTTACCATGGTACATCCCTAAGACATGGGAAGACGACAAAAGCAAACCTCTGGGAACAACTCTGGTAAGTTTGTATTGAATTGGTAAACCACACTCTTAAATTGTAGTGTCTGTAACCAATATCCCCTTTTATACTGTCTATGACTTTATCCCTGTTTTTTTTAAAAAATGAAGCCAAATTATGTTTCCTATTACAGTATTGATGTGTAAGGCTAAATTTTGACATATTGTCTGTCTGCAATTTGTAATATTTTGGTATATTTATAGTTTCTTTCATCTAGATTTCTGATAACAGGCAACATTTTCAGTGATTTCTTATAATATGCAATTGAAACTGAGTATTTTTGCATTCCATATCATTAGACTAGTAAATTCAAACAGAAATATTATGAGAATTCAATGAGCTCAGACTTAGTATTGGATACATTGCTGATATTGTCAAATGGTTACAGACACTACTAGACATGTGAATTGACCCGACTGTTGTTTACATTATTAAGGAAAGTGTGCAATCATTGTAAATGCTAGAACATTGAATAATCATCAGGTTTTATGCTATTTCTTTTTCAATCAGATACTTTTCTTTAAGAATCTACAGGTTATTCCAGTTTGCTTATGTATGAAAGCATATTGCGTACTCATTACAAGTATGTTTTGTAAAGTCTAAATTTCATCCGTATACATAGAGGAACAAAAATGAGAATGAAGTTGTTTGTTTTTAGGAAGCAAAGATAAGCCAGAAGAAGATGAACAGAAGATTAAAGCTAGAAGGGAGAAGACGAGGCTAAAAGTACAAGCCTGGAGAAAAAAACAGAGGGAAAATAAGGCGAAACATGAGGAGCTAAAAAGGGTTGATAGAGAAAGAAGAAAAGATGCAAGACTACTAAAAAAACAGCAATCACTTTCCGATTCAAATCTTCAACAAGAATTAAGAAGGAAAAAACGTGAAGAAATGAAAAGGTATCGCCAGAAAAAGAAAGAAAAAGCAGCCCTGGCATTATCGGTTAATAAGAGTGTTGATTTAAGAAGTCCGAAAACTGCTGAATTAAGTAGAAAGAAGAAAGAAGCTGTGAAAAGAACCCAAGCATGGAGAATGCGTATCAAACTGAATGAAAGTATACAGCAAGAGTGTATTCAGACTGATTGTGAAATAGGAAATACTGGGTCAGCCAGAGATTCACCAATGAATAGTGTTACCTAAAGCAACTCTGTACAGACAATTAAAAAAGGTAAAGGAAGTATTACCAAATACCCCAAAGAGAAAAGCAGTCATCATAAGTAAATTAATTGAATCTCCATCAACATCAAAGTTTCTAAATAGGAATACAATGATAATGACACCAGATTGCAGAAAAAAACTTGAATTGACAGATACTGTTATACAATCTGTGTCAGAGAGCATTTCAGAAGTGAAAACAAGGAAAGGGGGTGCAAAGAAACATGCATACAACATCATTTGTGATGCATTACTGAAGAAATATAAAAGACACAGACTAAAAAAGTATTTCAAAGTATCAGTGAAAGGGCAAAAACCTAGTTCTACATGGTGGGAGACGAAACAAAGAAAAAGAAGAAGGGATGCAATTAACTCTCCATTAAAGAAATCTGTGAAAGATTTTTTTCTATGTCCAGAAATCAGTAGGGAAGTGCCTAATAAACGTGAAACTGTGAAAGTAAGAAAAGGTGGTCAAAAAGAAATACTTCAAAAACATGTGATGACTATGACATTAGAAGAAGCCTACAAAGAGTACAAGTTAAGGAACCCTAGTCACAAAATAGGATTAACTTCATTTTCTAAATTGAAACCAGTGAATGTTAAAAAGGTATTAGTATTGGACATATACCTGTTACAATGTGGTTTTATCATTTTATTAACTAATCAACATTCATTTAATGAATAATTCTAGTCAATGTGTTCATGTTGAATTATTTTTGAAGTGAATTTTATGGAGATATGTATGGTTCTGCAGCTGTATTGAAATGCTATAGTTTTGTAGTGTCTGTAACCAATTTTATGGACAATGTACTTCTGACTCTTATGGAAGTTTGCAATACTTTTGGCCAGTATTAATGATTTTGTTTGTTTAAATATTCTTCTTGGTGTTAGATAAATGCCTAAATAAGATTATTCTATGTCTTTTATGTTTGTTATGCAAAAGTTTCATGGTTAGGTTTTTTTCTAAGTGATACCTTTGTCATAGATGTTTTGATTTTGTTATTAAGTTGTTTACCACTTCCAGTTATGTTGTTTACTTTAAATGTTGATATCCTGTTACTGATGTTACTGTGAAAAAAAATAAAGTTTTAAAGTTTTCATGCTGTTTTTCTTGCATGTTATACACCAAGTGTAGTGTCTGTAACTGTTGTTATACCACAGAATTGAAATAATGGTTAAACAAAATCGCATGCATGTTCAAGCTAAATCTAACTTGATCTGACTAGGGGACACCCTAGGGTATATAATGAGCTTCATTGAAATGTTCTATCAAACATTTCAATTTTTTAAGTGAGTGAGACTACTCTCAGCACCAATACCGTGTTTTAGCCGACTGTAACTGTAGTGGCCATAATGTATGTCTGAGCAGCATGATTTTCATTTAGGAACAACTAGACCCTGCAATAGATGTGTGAAATTTGATGGCATTCTTCCAAGAGAAAGAGTAGCAATAACAAAGATGTGCTAACAAATGGATGGACAACAGAGCACACAATAATCTTCTGGTTTAAGACCAACAGAGCTCAAGAATTGAAGTCAGATTATTACAGAGCTGGTGAAGCAATTTTCTGGAGGCCACTTGATAGACAAAATACTGTGAAGCAAGCAACAATGTCATGTGACTTCAAATTAGAGATGGTCACTAAAGACAGAATAATTGTTGTAAAAACTTAATTGATATGCATAATAAATTTATCACAGAAAAAATTACCATATTCAGGTTATCTGGATAGCCAAAGCAAAAGTGTTTTTTCATGTCTACTGTGTGGTGCAAAAGTCTGCAGCATTTCAAAATTCTACAAAAAAGTCAGACAGATTAAGGTTCAGATTTAACCGTAACAGTTTTGGTAAAACAGCCATATTTTGAGGTCAATGATATCCCCAGCTATCTGAAGAAACCAAGATACGAGATGCAATTGCTAACTTATAACATGATGAGTATCAATAGATGTTCTCAACCCTTTCAGTCTGGCGATGGGGGTACTCTGTGGTAGCTCAGTGTGCAAAATGTCAGACTCAAAATCCAAGGCTTGCATGTTCGATTTCCATCCAGTTGTCCCTAGGTTGGCCACCTCAATATGTCCTTGTAAAAAGCAATTGCCTCCTATTTCCTTGGCTTGATATAGCCAATAATGTTTTAAAAAGTACAGTTAAAAACAACAAAACAAAACAAATATATGTATGGGACATGCTTAGGAAACATGATATATCCCCTTCATTAGGGGTACATCAATTTTTATTAAAATCTTTACCTCAAGTAACAGGATGACAGGATGTTAATATCAGTCTTAATGCCATTAATCATGATCATATAAAATGAAATAGTCAGTTCAAGGATTAATATAAGGCCTGAATTTTATATTACAGTAGCTGGTAAGTTACCTGTGTTTTCTCAAGCTGGAAGATGACAAGATCTTTTATGGCCTCCCGTTCTTCCTTGTCCACAAACTCCTGCACTGCTTCCCCCATTCCCCGCTCCGTCAGCACCTGCAGCTGCAGCTTCTGTCATTGCCCAAACATACAGACAAATAAGTAATGTATCCAACCTAGAACTATCAGTACACTTCAACTTTAACATAACTTTTCATCAAAATTGTTAAACACATGTTGGGGACTCAAACACCATCTCTTACATAATTCTGCTTGCTATGGTCCAGCACAAATTTTAATATAAATGTAAAACTGTATCCCCAGTCTATCTCATTCTAATCACATCAATGTGATTCATGGGCACATAATCAATTGTAAATTTTAAAAAATTATGCCAAGTGTCAAAACGCAAAATTATTTTTATCATCTTATAACATGGAGTTTAGATTGAAACAGTTTATACCCTCCTAGAATGAACAATGATAGAAAAATGAAACCAACTAGAAAAATATAAAACACAAGACCATGAATAGCATATTATATGCCCACCTCATGTCCTCTGTGCCTCGATGGTTGATATGGAAGATGTTATAAACCAAGTAGAAATGCAATCTTGAACTAAACTCAAGGTATAGAAACCATTTTTTTCTTAAACTATTTATCATGACTGTGACCTCTGACCTTTAGAACCCATAATATATAGGCTTCTTAACAGCAAAACCCATTTTTCTTTGAGATACATAACTGCAATATCAACAGACCTTTTCCATACCTAAGTGTAAGCCCTCCACAATCTTTGGTCCAATACAAAAGTTATTTATAAAAAAAGATTTTCTTTTTTAGCCAAAGTAACCATAATTTTTGAATCCAAAAATCAACAGGCTTTTTTTAAACCATGTTGTCCAAGTACTTTGTAAAGGTAAATAATTAATACTTGAATATTATGTGAAGAAAACATGTCTTCTTTCAGTCATACTGAGCATGACCATGAATTGTGACCTTTTAACCCCCAAAATTGCTAGAGGTTTACCTTACCCCCAAGTGAGAGCCATTCACACATTTGGTTCTTTTTCTGTGCTGAAGAACTAATGTTACTGTGTGGAAACCATTTTTCTCTTTCAGTCACAGTGACCTTAATCTTGGATCTTTTGACCCTGAAATCAATCAAATTTCTTCCTCACACCATGTGCAAGCTATCCATAAAATTTTGGTCCTTATATATGACATAGAACTGAAATAGAACTGTGTGGAAACCACCTGTCATCTTATAATTACATAACCTGATAGGAATGGTTCTCAAATCAAGATTTCTTCCTCATCACAAGTTTAAGCCATCCAGTTTTGTAAAACATATTATTGTATATAAACCATTCTTCTTTCAAACATAGTGACCTTGACCTTTCACCACAAAATCAACAGGTTTCTTCCTTATCCCATGTAGAAACAATCCACAAAATTTGTTAATTGCAGACAGTGAACTCAATGTATTCAGTGAGTGACCTTGTTTTTCAATAGATTTCTTTGTTAAACAAAGTTTGGTATGTAAATGGAGGAGTTATTCTGCATATACCTTTTTTATTCTTCAAGTCATTGTGAACTTGACTTTTTAAAAAAAACTCTCAAATCAAAAAGAATATTCATTATCTAAATTAGATGCTATCCAGTTTGTGCAACTGTAGATGGTGCACAAATGAAGTTAGGATGCATCAAATGAAATCGATAACAAATAATATGGATGGGAAACATCACAACATTTTTACCGTATTTTCCGGGGTATAAGTCGCTACTTTTTTTCATTTTTTTTCTTTCAAATGACGTGTGCGACTTATACGCAGGAGCAACTTATACGATAAATAAATTTTTTTAACGACTGATGCGCAGTGATGCTGTGTTATAGCGAAATGCATCTACGGTATACTGGCAAGCCAATTGCTCGAAACTTACATACACGTAAGTATTAGACTACAAGAATATCAAATTAAATGATCAGATAATATTTAGTTATAATAAATATGTGTTAAAATTTGTTGTTATTAATAAAAAAAAATATTGAAATTACGATTGCCATTGTTTTTCTTTTATTATTCACCACGTGCTTCAAGCAAAGTGTTGGTCAGATGTCGCTACAATATATGTATTTAAATGTACCAGTAGCGCTTCATAATTTACTTCAATAGTTTACAAAAACTCTGGATTAACCCGAGACTGGCTTCATGGAGAGAACTCCAAAGTAATTAATAAAAATAACTGGAGGGCTGGCGAACAATTTCAGTTGTCGTATAAAATGCCTTTGAAGTTCGCTCTGGGTGTGGAATTGACCGGAATACCGAGACTGGCTTCATTGAGAGAACTTCAAAGTAATTAATAAAAAAACTGGAAGGCTGGCGAACAACTTCAATTGTTTTATAAAGTGCCTTTGAAGTTCGCTCGGGTTGTAGAAATTGACCGGAATACCGAGACTGGCTTCATTGAGAGAACTTCAAAGTAATTATTAAAAAAAACTGGAAGGCTGGCGAACAACTTCAATTGTTTTATAAAGTGCCTTTGAAGTTCGCTCGGGTTGTGGAATTGACCGGTATATAAATACGGACCGTTCATACCATGGAGGATTAAAAAAAGATAGTTTCACAATAATGTTGTATGATTTAAAATTGTTATATTAGCGCAAGTCAATACAGTTTAATCATGGCACCAACAACTACCACGCGAAAAAGTTATGATGCAGAATTTAAGTTAAACGTCGTAGCATTTGCGAAAGAAAACGGAAATCGTGCAGCAGAAAGAAAATTCATCGTAAGCGAGAAGATTGTGCGTGACTGGCGTAAAAAAGAAGACGAGTGGCGCTAATATTTACTTAAAAAACATTATTTATAAATCTTATTTGCTTATATTTCTATTTTTAAAATTTCAAACAAGAATATACTTACACGTTGTTGGAAATTACCAAGTCGTATGCAATGGCCGGCGGTATCAAAAACGTGATTACGGTTAGTGCGCAGGAGCGACTCATATGCAGGAGCGACTTATCTGTTGAATTTTCCAAAATTATCTGGATTTCCCCCTCCCGCGACTTATACCCAGGAGCGACTTATAGGGCGGAAAATACGGTATGTATATTTGCATTGTTTGTTAGTTTTTTTAATATAATTGTTTTTGAATTTCATTTTATGCTACTATATGTTGGACTTAACCTTGTTTATTTTTTACTTGACCTGAATTACAGATTTTTCTTCTTATTATTCTGTAAGCAAATAAAACAAAGCTAAAATATTATGTGCATGGTTTTAATATCAGGATCATTATTAATAGAAAGAAAATTTGTTTATTTGGGTCTGGGTGTAGGCTATTGGAATTCCCCTTCAATTTACCTGGTGTACCTGACAGTCAAAGTTCTATATTACATTTAGCACAAGATTTCTAATTATAACCAAGATTTTATTTTGTTAAGAACTTTCTATAATGTCATTATCCATAAGGTGATGACTATATAATCTTGCAACTGGAAAGATTATTCTTTCACGATTAACATTTAGCAGAATCAATTTGTATTATTGTTGTGTCCAGATGTTAACCTGGGCTGGACATTATTTCTACAAATTATTTAATAATGTGATTGCTTCTCTGGAAGTACTGAGTGCTAATAAAAAATAATATTCTTGGATAGAGACATTCATTTCTTGGATAGAGACATTCACAGGGTTCATACTGAACTATGGATGATAAATTCAAAGACTTTTCCCAAACTTTCAAAGACCACAAACAGAGATTTCCAAGACCTATTTTTGCTAATATTGTGTATAAAGGTTATATGAGAAAAATGAATGCCAAATACTACAATATTGATTACTGATTAAAGTCAAACTATAATTAATTTCCTAAAATTGTATTATTATTATCTGGAAGATAGGTTAACATTCGTTGTTCTTTCAGAAATATGTAACATACGTGTCAGATTTAATACAAAATAAATTGTTCTCTTAACAGACATCAGCATTGCTTTAAATGCATTATTATATTTGCTTTCTTTTCTCTTCAATCATTTTGGAAAGAGACGCTACCACTGTCATCTCTTCCTCTGCTTTTCTCCTAAGAGCATTTGACTCTGTGACATGCACAATGGGGCCTTTTAACTCTGCCTCTTCTGCTTTCTGTACAGAGGAAGCATGTAGGCTGGCAATGTTAGCTTCAATAGGCAGTTTTCTGGCTTTAAGTTCTTCCACTTCATCCAAGGCTAACTCCCGTTTCTTTCCTTTTTTGGTCTTTCTCATCCTTCTCTGCTTTCTTCTTATCCAGATAAGCATGGTACTTATGTCTTGCAAAGGAGCCATGTATCATCATTTCATTGCTAATGATGATTTCCAAAGGTCCACCTGCTTTTCTCATTGCGTCAATGATTAGCCCTTGAGCTGTGAGGCTTTCTCTGCTGAGGTTCTCAACAGATACCTGTTTGTCGACAGAAAATCCTCTCTCCACTGTTGCCTGCCCGTGTGACAACAACAATTTCTGGAGATCACACCAAAGTTCGACATATTCCTTTCTTTTGGAAAGGACAGAATAAAACACTTCATCAAGTTTGGGCGTGTTTTTTTCTCCATTTTTAAAAAAAAAAAAACATCTATAAATCTAGTAATATTTCAAGCACTTCAAAGTACTGGGCAAAACGGGCTCAATTATAGTCTAACTATACCAACCCGTTTGTTTCTTTGAAAAGTCCGTTAATCATGAAATGTGCAGGAGATGGCAGTATTAGTGTCATTCTGGTCACATTCAGGTTAGAAATTATAAATCAATGATTCAGTTGCCTTAGTTCTGTGCATTTTTTATCATTTAATTATTTTCGTTATTGAAATCGATAGGGGTACAAACAAACGGGGATGTATAGTCAGATTATAGATACACAAATCAATTTCGGCAATGTGATTTTAATTTTTTTTAAAATACCATTGGGGAAAAAGTCGAGAGTCGGCAATGAGAAACGGGGATATTCCGTCAACTGGAAATACGTTTTCTTAATTCTTTTATTTATTTACCTAATCAAATGACTTGACTTCTTACAGTTAAAGCTTCACAGCACACGTTTTTTTTATATACTCACAATTCAAGAACAACAACTCTTGCTTAACTCTACTATAGTGTACGCATGCGCACTTTGAAACTGTATATCCGTGAATTTAATTTATTACAATATATGTTTTTATATTAAACCAAGGAACATTATTATGTAGAACAAAATTTTCGAAGATGTAAATCGAATGAACAAATTTTGAATTCTCGAGCGTGTAACTTTCGCGAACTTTCTACGTAGAATTAGCGTAATTCACATTTTGATTGGCTAAAACTGATGGACTCGTCCAATCAAATTGAACTATTCGTCAAACGAAAGAAGCCAGGAAAACCAGCTATATCCGAAGCTAACGGCCTTGGGCAACTTTATTGGTGACATCCCTTGATGAAGTGTGTAGCGGCACCGTCTTGCTTTGATGAAGAGTGCATGTGTGATTGAAGTCGCCGCCGAGGCATACTTTGGATGGCCAAACAAAACAAAGCCTCTTTTGTTAATGCGGCGGCAATAAACTGAAAGGGTCATCAAAAGAAAGAAACCAGGATAACTAGATTACATCTGAATCTAACAACCTCGGATAATTTTATTATTTTGTGATTCTGGAAAGAAATTAATTTTTGGAGGGTTTATTTCAATTTTCAAAGCTTTTAAAGACCTCGAGGTAATATGCTCGATTTTCCCAAACTTTCAAGGCCTTGAAAATGCTACCTCATTTTTCCCAAACTCTCAAAGACCTTCAAAGACCGTACGAACCCTGATTCATTTATTGTGAATTCAAACCTGGAATTATATTACTGTGCTTCAACAAAAGTATGTTGTAAAACCACTACAGGCACACCAACACCTTCAGCATTAGACTTAATTTGGATTTCTACTAAATTATAATCATAACTTTAAATTACTTGGACTTGTATCTGTCCTTTTCTGGGATTATTCTGGATTTAAATCACAATACCTTAAGTTCTTTCATTTTTTAAATTTCATTTTCACTTTGTATTCATGGGAAATAAATTATGTGCTGAATTTTTAGAAAAGCTTATTGCTTTTCAGTCATTTCTGCTAATTATTTAAGAGCATAGACTCGTACCAACATACTATGCTTTACCTTATGGCAAAAATATTTAAAAAAACATTCTCTATATCAATTTCAATAGTGTTTACTGGGAATGCCATGTCTTGCTGCAAACAATGTTAAGATGTACACCAATTTATGTGACTTTCAAAACAATCAACACAAAACTTACAAAATTACAACCATGTCACTACAGATATTGTCACAGCAATTGCTGGAAAAGTAATACCAATGCCACGCCATCTTCTAGATGCAAGGATAACGAAATGAAAGAACTGTATACCAGCATGGGACACTGGGATATGGCCTGTTAATATTATAGATGAATGATGACAATTCTTTACCTGATCTGCCTTTGCAAAATAATCCTTGACCATATCCTCCACACGTGAGGTGTCCAGGTTCTCCATTTTGATACCTTTCAGCTCTTCTAGATCTGCAGAAGTTAAATTTAATACACTCTATTTACAGTGACTGTTGAAGCATAAATAAAAGCAGACTTGAACAGACAGATAATAAAAGGCATTTACATTAAAGAACTTTTTAATGAGACACACTTAGCCTCAAACTATCAAAACTTGTTGCAGTGTCTCATAGTCCATTTACTTTGGATTTCTGTAACTCTGATTAGAATGAAGTTAGTGGATTATTGAGCTCTGCTCTCCCAGCAGCTTACTGGTCTGGAGAGAACACCAAGATTTCATCAAAAAAAAGATGCACACCTGATTTGGTTGGAATTCATTTATTCCATGTAAAGTTGCTCGTTGGAAGCTGTATTATCCTGTAAAAACCAAATTGTTGACAGATGAACCTGGTTATAATATAGTTCCAAGTTTGCAAGGTGAGAAATGTACACACAAGGTTGAGACTGAGACAATATAATATAAATCTACTGTAAGGTCACAATGGTGAAACAATTGATGCCTGACTTATAATATCTGACACTGTACTTCACTCACCAGGTGCTATTTCCACTTGAAAATTTCCAACACAAATTTAAGTATAACTTCAAGACCTCAAAGCAAATAATAACCCAACCTGTCACAAATCTATTACATGGTAATATCCACACCAAATTATATTTTTAAACAATGGACATTCTTTGATACAAATTTATACCAAAAAGTGCTCTACATAAATAGCTTTGGTTAACAAAGCTGAAGGAGGTGACGGATGGATTACCACCAGCGCAGTCAACTTACCAATGAAGCCATGGGAATCTCTCCATGAGTCATTAGGAAGAAAGGTAGACATTCCAGATCCACCACCTGGATGTGGGAATGCCCAAGCCCTGTAGGGATTGAATGAAAACAATAGGGAAAGTTGGGGTGGGGGGTGGAAGTGCAAGTCCGCTCATCTTTGACCAATGCATGTTGCCTTGCCCAATGCTCAGTACCATCACATGATGACCAGTAACATATACCTGGTGATCAGTGACCTTACAATGATCACTGTCAGGAATCACAATCCTTGTAACTTCATTGAGGACCTCACCCCATTGAACTAGACAGTAGAAGACCATGCTTTTTTAAGGCATGAAAGATGGGACTTGCTTGAAGGTGCCAGTGTCTACCTTATACCAGAAAGTGCCCTTGATCCCTCCTGGATAGGTGTGCTGGCAACTTCCTTGAACTTCACAGTGCACGCCTGATATGTTGGTGACTTCCTGGAGCCAGAATATCCAATGATCCCTCCCTGTATTGGTGAGCTGGGAACTTTTTTTTGAATTGGAATGTACCACTGACACCTTCTCAACTGGTGTGTTGGCAACTTACCTACTCCAGAAAAAATGCTACTGACCCCTTCAAGGATCAGCATGCTAGTGATTTCTTACACTGGCAATTGCTACTGATTTCTCTGATGCATCGAGGGGTCCAATGGGGAAGAAGAGGAAGTAGCTCCTTTCCTCCAGCTCCTACAGAAATATGGTTCTCTGCAAGTTGACCAGTCAAAGATACTGAGTTTGTCACAGAAATGAAGGTGTCATGTGAGTTCCTGGTAACCAACAACTGTAACAAATCTAATTTTCAGACGTAAAACATGGTGATAGCCACACAAAGTGTAGCTAATGCAATAGTGAATTCAATTACTGAACAACACACACAAAACATCTCAAGAACACAAACTGTCAATGGTCCTTTTCTATAAAAAAAATTGCCTTCAGATTTTAAGATTTAATAATCTAAATTTTAGCTATGAAGACAACTAAATTTTCATAGAAATGCACCTGAATAATATACATCTTTGTGCTTCCAAGCAAACCTATATGGGATTGTACTTCAGTAAATTTCAGTGCAACTTTTGATATCAGGTTTAACCCTATCAGTGAATTTTAACATGCTTTAAAATTCTGAATGGAATGAAAAGGTGAATAATATTTGGGAAATTAATAATTTGTCAATATCTGCAACAAATGTATACTTGATAAAAATCAAAAAAATGTGTCAAAAGAAAAAGGAAATATAATTTTATAGTAAATAATGTGTGTTTACTGTAGATGTCGTCAATGAAAAAGGGAATTGCAAGCATTAATCTTAAAAAACAATTCTAATGGATCTCAAGCTATTTTACTTAACACAAATTGTTACTCGCATCAATTTTTTTGATATATACTGGAGCCTCTTCTTATCTTATTGATGTGAAAAATATGACTATTTCTGTTACTACACATAGATTGAAAAAATCTAATCTTTTGTATTACATTTCATATACTATCTTCGAAGATAATATTTTAAAGACATTTTTTAAATATCAGCAATTCATCTTTACGATTAAATTAACAGGGCTAAGGCTCATCCTTTAAATAAATTGCCGTACAAGAGAAAGAGACCAATATGATACTCATAATAACCCCAATACATGACTAATGAGTTGTTATATATATCGCTCTAACAATATTGAACCAAAACTTTTATTTTTTTGGGACTACATTACTAGGCATTAGAATTATTTCATCCAATCAGTGGCAGCAGTAAACAGTTGTTTTATTATCAAAGAAACTGATGTGAAAGCAACAACATTCTTACTCCATCTAGTTGCCATTTACAAAACTACAAAGTAGTACATGACCATATTAAGAGTGGTTAAGCTCTAATTAATTAGCAGGAAACATCGAGTTGACAATCAATTTGAATAAATGGCATTATTTTAATTACTGTTTAGAACTTCTGATAAATGTGACAAACTTAACCAAACTCAAAGATATTTTTTTATTTTACAAACATTTGACTATCTAGTAATGATAAAAATAGAGAAATATATCTGAACAAATATTTGATTACTGAATAAAAGTGGAAACGGAGCAGCTGCAATGGTGATATCGATCTTGGCTGTCAGCAATATTGAAAAACATCAACTATAAAACTGCTTAAAAATAATTGTGAAATATGAGCAACTTAGAAACCTTAACATTATAAGAGTTGGTAGCACCTGAAAATACTGAATGAATAGTATTTCACTGCATCAAGAACTCCTCACAAGTCTATGAGAAACGATATCATTTTGCTTTACCTTCTTTGGATTCCTTTCTTGAAATTGTTTTCTTCTTATGGAATAGAATCAGGTCTTTAGGGTTGGCAACTCTGTCCACAAACTTTTGCCCAAATCTAGAAACAATATATGTACTTAATATTTTGAAGAATAATAGCTGATTTTCATTTCTTAAACATCAATTCATTAATGTGAAAATTGTTGTAAGTTTATCCTTCATTTCTTTAGTTCTCATTAAATGAGAAAAAAATAAATTGTCATACAACATCTATATGAAGCTTCATAAAGTAAAGCCAACATCATTTCATAACAATTGCATGCTACTGAGCAAGAGACCCAACTGTATCTGTGATCACTCACCTGACATTAGTGAAAAGACACACAATAGCATTTGGTCAAGAAATCAAATCCAAACAAATACAAATGTTTCAAGGTTTTTCTATTTTTGTATCTTTATCCATATTGGATGCCACAGCATCATTTGTCCAATAACCAAAGCAGGATTTTATCAAATATGTTTTCAGAGCTACTTGTCCTCGCCTTTAAAAATAATCACCTGCCACAAAATTGTATCACTCTTCCATGAATTTAAATAATAGGGAAAATGTACTTGCTATTTATTGTGAGTTACTGTCTTTGACCAAATATTCAACTCCTGCAATTTTTGCTGACACAATATTTTCAAAATATGCAGTAAGATTCAGTAAGTAAAAAGAGATTCTGAACATTTAAGTATTTTTAAAGCAGACAAAAAGGAATGTTTTTCCTGCACTAAACCAGAGAGTCAAAAAAACATGCAACTCACCTCTAATTTTACTAGTTACCAAGAGCCACTGTAAACATTATAATGAGAAAATAAATTCACACCAGTGATCTTGGGCCATTTTCTAAATATTTTTCTTCAAACTTCATTCTTACTTTAGAACCTTCCCATTTTACAAATTAAATTTTGAACTTTTAAATGCATAAAACAAATAAAACAATAAAAGAACATTTATTTTCAATATATCAGAACACAGGCACTACAATGAGTTAATAAAACCAAAGATTACAGTTGTCTTTCAAAATTATTCTTTGTTGTAATAGAGATACATCTTATTATCAAATTTCATTATCAGAACATACACATCACCTTAAATATTACCTTTAAACACAAACTTTCGAAAATGTCACTGAAGCATGGAATACAGGTCACAGAAACCTCTTTTTGCAGAAAGACAAAAAACCCAACAAGATGCATGCTATTACCAAGCTTCATTAGCTGAGGTAGGGTAGTATTCACATAACATGCAAAAACTCAAATAGTCACACATTCAATGCAAACCCTTAAACAATGCCAGTAACAGATGAAATATAGGTCACAGTGAATAAAGGGGTGGTGGTAACACAGATGTTGTTTTTTTTTTGTTTCTTTTTATAGGGTTTAATGCCATTTTTCAGCACACGATAGGCTATATATGGTGGCCAGTATTATTGGTGGACGAAGAACCCGTGAAAACCTCTGGAAAAAACCACCGACCCACAAGAAGCTATTGGCAAGCTTTCTCACATAACTAGACTCGGACCCACGCAGACAGAGGTGATACAGCAGTGATCGGTAATGGAAAGCACTTTAGACCACTCAGGGCCCCGATCAGGTTGAGGATTAGACCCATGCAAGTCACTGTTGACTAACAGTGTGTTAGGTCCTTTGCAGAGTTTCTTGCAGACATTGTGTATCAGCCAGTCAGTGAAATACTGGAGGATAAAAATCTGAAAAGATCTCAAGTGCTCCACTTTTATACCCATCACCTGATAAAGACTCTGGAAGTGGAGGTCAGGTCAAATGGATGTTTTAACATGCATGGAGTCATGACCTGGGACAAGTGTTACTGGTCCCTCTAATCCTGTAATCCTACAGAGGGGGGATGGAACTGCCAAAAAGTGGCTCAACCTCGAGTAGTAGAGTCAACTGACAACATTGAAGAAAACATTTTGTGCCACTCTCTATTCAGAGTAAGTAAATTGATCCTTTTTTTTATTATTATTTTATATATATATATAAATGTGACCCAGGACTCATGTCATGGACCAATGTACGTGTTTGTCATTCATGAGGGAGTGCACGAGTGAGCGATCGATGTGCATGATTCCTGTGCTTCACAAGTATTACAAAAAAAAAACGCTTCTGGGATTCCTACTCTAGTTCTTCAGACAGACAACACCTCGAGCAGCATGAGTTGTGAAGATGAAGAACATTTGGCTTTCATGTGAGTGAAATACCATGGATTGAATATAATTTGGAAAAATTATACCCTTCGAGTCTGGTAAGGTATCATTTGTGTTTTTCTGTGATAAAATTATAAATGCCGGTGTGTGTATTGTGTATTGTGCATTGTATTTGTGTCGGTTAGATTCTGCATTGTATTTGTCTTGTATTCTACGTATGCACTTTCTATTGTTTTAGGTTTATTTCATACCATTTCATCTCACAATAAATATCACAATCGACAAGTAAGTGTTATCATTTCAACCCTAAATGAGACAGAGCTTACATAAATAATTGCTTGGTTAACCTATTAAAGTGTGACCCTGCTATAACGCGGTAGTCGGGAGCCAAAGAACCCGACCGCGTTATAGACCGAACTGTGTTATAAGCAACCAGATCAGTTAGCTGAAGCAAATGATGCATGTACCTCAACAAATTGCAGGCGGGAGGTAGGGTGGGTGGGTGGGTACGTAATAGATGCAGGCGGTAAAATACGAACTTCATCGGCACAGTTACCATCTTAAATTGATGCATATTAAATGAGAGATACACCTTTAGTGAAGACATAAATAGTTTACTTTATTTAAAGAACCACGAATTGGTACATATATGTGAATACTGTTTATATATACATGTCTAATGTACAGCATGAATAGATAATCAACACCGTGAACTCGCCTACGAACCTCATCAAATACGTTGAAACGTTGGATCCACTATACAAGTGATTCCATCGAAAATATGCACACACACAGAGCTTTAAAATATTCAAAAAATTGTTCACAGGTCATATTGGTCGGAATTCAGTGGAAAAACATAGCACACTCATGTAATGAATGACAAGCACATTTTCTTTTCAGTATGTCCCAAGTTGGTAAAAGTTAGTTTGCATTTTAAGCAGCCGTTGGTAGCGTTCTCAAGTATAAACGTTTTCCTAACAAAAAGGAAACTTTCACGGCACACTTAACATGTTCCAGTCACATTGGAAAAGATAAAATAAATCAGATTCCATTACTTTTATTTAAGTTTGGTACTGACTTCCTTGTAGTCGGCTTTTTTTGATGACTGGTGCATGCATTATTGAAGTCACCGCTAAAGGATAGCTTTGGAGAAACAAACAAATGCCCATTTCTTATTATGGGGGAACATCAAATAATTATATTGCATGATTGAGACGATTTTTTTTTCTCCATTTGCTGAGTACGATTTCATAACAATTGGTGCTTCAGAGGTAATCTGTTTCCTTTGACATTTCAGCAAACTATTTTATCTGGGTGCATTTTTAAAAATGAAGTGGCCGTCATTTGGTCAATTGTAGTTAACAGTTCCTCCCGCCTACTGAATAGACTACAAGATGTTGTTTTGTTTTTTTTTTAAAACTTTTTTTTACATTTGTGGTAGCAGATTGATGCTACTTTGCACTCATGCATCAGAAATTTAACAAAGGGTCAACGTATGATAGAGACGCATGTGCTCAGGTCTAATGACATGGATTATTACAAAAAATGTGGGTGTTTTGAAGGATTTAAGTCTGAATGGAAAGAAGAAGAATTTTACCTACCATCCACATTTGGAGAACCAAACAAATTTGTAATATCAGTCTATGTAAATATAGATTTAGATAGATTACGAGACAATGCTTCATCCGGTTGATCTCCGCTACCAGAAATGTCAACAAAAAAAAAAAACAAATATCTAAAAACATACAGTACTCATGCTCGATGTTCGATGTCAGCATAAGCGGATTATGATGTTACAATACACTGTTAAGATGGTTTGTCATTATAGACAAAGAAATTGTTTATGTAACAATAGATAGATTTCAGTACATTTTATATCAAGTTTGCGGTTACCTTTTGTGGGGCCTCTGAATTTCTCAACTCCAAACCAATGGTTGTATATACAGGTTTACACAGCCAACAATGTCGATAATAAAAAAAGTCGTCAGATGGTATATTTTGCATGATGTACACCAGCATGGACCAATGCAGAATGTGCAATGTGTGTACTGTAAGCCACTAAAATGTGAAATGTAGGTTATAGTTAAGTTGGTACTAAGTTCAAACAATAAACTTGCAACAAAATTTAACCCAAGTCTGTGATAAGTGAAATACACATCAATGTCATGAAATATAGGTCAGTGACCTACTTTAGTGATGAGAGTGTAGTACTCATCAAGATGCTCTCCCTTACCAAGCTTCCTGAATATAAGCTTAATAGCATATAGTGCAAAAAACCTATTTGGCCATGAGCTACGCCATAAAACTAGGAAATGCAAGTCACAGTGATCTTCATTTGTAGTAAAAGTGTGCTGCTAACAGCAATGCATACAATCATATAGTTTGATGATTCCAGCATGAACAGAGCTTAAGAAATAAACTTACAACACAACAATTATTAAAAATTCGTGAAGCATGATACACAAAGGACCATATTATAGCTTAACTTTGTCTCATGGTTAGTTTGAATAAGAAAATAAGAACAGAAAAAATTGAAAAGAGACAAGTCTGCTCATCTCAGAAACCATATAGAAGTGCTCTCACCTCATTTTGAAAGCAAATACAGTTGTAGCAGAGTGCTCAATATATAGCAATAAGCTCATCTTAGATTGTAAGCTACTGCAGTGTGCTCATCTCAGTTTGTAAGCTTATTGCAGTGTGCTTACCTCAGTTTGCAAGCTTACTGCAGTGAGCTCATATCAGTTTGTAAGCTTACTGCAGTGTGCTCACCTCAGTTTGTAAGCTTACTGCAGTGTGCTCATCTCATTTTGTAAGCTTACTGCAGTGTGCTCACCTCAGTTTTAAAGCTTTGAGCAATGTACTCATCTCAGTTTGTAAGCTTACTGCAATGTGCTCATCTCATTTTGTAAGCTTACTGCAGTGTGCTCATCTCAGTCTGTAAGCTTACTGCAGTGTGCTCATCTCAGTTTGTAAGCTTACTGCAGTGTGCTCATCTCAGTTTGTAAGCTTATAGCAGTGTGCTCACCTCAGTTTGAAAGCTTACTGCAGTGTGCTCATCTCAGTTTGTAAGCTTACTGCAGTGTGCTCACCTCAGTTTTAAAGCTTTGAGCAATGTACTCATCTCAGTTTGTAAGCATACAGCATCAATGTTATATAATTTGAAATGATGCAGACTAGCTGCAAGCTTCTTTGTCCAAACTAAACATATCAAAATGTCCAAAATAAAGGTAGGATATACATATCATACCTGTTCAAGTTAAAGGGTTCAAATCCTCCACTATAGTCCACTCGCAGACGAATTAGAGGTTTTTTATCCTGTTTATTATTTCCTGTATGTTCTAACTCTGAAATACAGAAAAGTAGAGCATAGCAAAACACCATATAATCAATTAACATATACTCACATGGATCAGATATATGGCTGATAACTAAAAGCAACTGTACAATGATTATTTCGCCAAATTAAACAATGATTATTCCACCAAAATGTACAATGATTACTTCACCAAAACGTACAATGATTATTTCGCTAATATGTACAATTATTTCTTCAAAATGTACAATGATTATTTCAAGAAAATGTACAATGATTGCTTCACCAAAATGTAAAATGATTATTTCACCAAAATTTACAACGATTATTTCACCAAAATGTACAATGAATACTTCACGAAAATGTACAATGATTACTTCACCAAATAATAATATTTTAAGCAGATTTTATTTATTCAAAACTTTTTAATCTGTTAAATAAAGTAAAGGTTTCTAGAGCACTTAAACAAAGGTCCCAAGTGGACTTGATATCATCTTGAGAATGGAACTTCACACATTAATTGAAACTGTTGATTAAAAAGCTTGGAGTACCTAGCTGCTACATATATTGTCTCTTAATACTTGTGTCATTAATTTTCTTTCCTAGATCATACCGTATTTTCTCGCATAAAACGAGTTTTTACAATTAGAAAAACCCGCCACACGGTATATGCGTAAGATCGTTATCCCAGTTTTTGTTACAGCCAAAAGCGAATTGATGAATTTCGAGCAACCACCCTAATAAACCAGTTATAATTAATAAAAGATTTATTTCATACACATACAGTATAAATGATGTTTATTCAAATCTTTAAGTAGAAAATAAACAATTCGAAGTTGATACCGTGTTGCGCCGCTTGCGCGTCTGTACGTTATGGTATGTAATGAATATCTTTTATTCGCACGAAGCATACACTAACATGCATTATAAGAATATATCTCTTGTAATTTCTATGTAGGACAAAAACCGATAATCGGTTTAAAATCGGATTTCTACAAACGATAATTGGTTTTGGAAAAAAATATGATATTAACATCCCTATACCAGCACCGGCGTTAAATCTCTGGATGGTGAGCGTGAGATGATAAACAGCCTCATAACGCGTATCAGATGAGGCACCTCAGGCAGTCCTGTGTTCCGGCAGGCCTGTGCTGGTTACAGAGCAGTATATGTATGGGCACGCAATCCAAGATATTTTTACACAAAGACGGAATTTCGGTGCATTATCTGCATGTACGCGTTATACAAATAGGTGCATTATATGCACAAAAATACGGTATATATAAAATATCATTCTCTGCATAAAAACTTACTTTCAAAAATGAATATTAGAATATTCAAAAACAAATTTGCATTGAAAACTGATATTCAAATATTTATTGTATCATTCAAACATGAACTTGTTCACTTTTAATGTGCCTCACAAGTTACTCCAACTGAGATGGCTATGTACTATATAGCATCACTTTGTGACCAGATTATATACATACACTAACCAGTCAGGTAAAAGTTGGCAACCCAGAAGCAACCACATGCAAACAACAATGTACATTTTTAATTTTGTTCCCATGACAGAAAAAAGCCATAATACAAACTCAGTAAATACCAACTCTCTTAAAGTGGAACTACATATAATGTGACAAAGTGCATGAAGACACAGTGGTCCCTTTTAAGAGTGCTCTCAAAACTCACCTTTTTCGACTGCAGGAACAAACTTTTATGTTTTTATGTTTTCCAATTTCATGGTTTTTGCTTTTTGTGTTTCTGTGTTGTAGTGTAGTCATATCATTATAGATGTTGTAAAGCGCTTAGTGCTTCTAAAGATTAGGCGCTATACAAAGTCCTCATTATTATTATTATTATATTAATATTATTTGGATTTTTAACACAGCTTCAATAATTTTTCAGTCATATTGCTATAATGTCTGCAGTGTGGCAGTTTATAGTGATGTCTAGCACTGAGGCATCATGCTATAGACATGTGGCATTATGTCCCACCCAGTTATATTATCCTGAAAGCAGATTGATCAAGCAAGGCATCGTGAGTGCCAAGCAAGGTAGCTTAAGTTCCATTTTTACAAGTCTTTGGTAGGACTCCACCAGGGTTCAAACCTTGACTTCCTACATCCGAGGCAGATACTCTAACAATTAGGCCACTGGAGTGGTCAAAAGCATTTTTTGTTTTAGGACTTCATTTTGCAAAATGACCTTATTTCACAAACATGATTCCATTTAGTATGCCAAAAATTCCAATTCACATTATAAATTTACATTTTCCCATTATCTCGGTTTATATTCATTCGATGTTTATCAATAAAGTGTTACTCATTGTTGGTATATACTTCTTTTGAAGACAGGAACATCTACAAACAACATAAGCACTTACCTGCCATTGCATCATGCACTCGCAAATCAGGGCCTATGTTGTTTATTCTACTGGTGTCTCCAAATGTACTGATAAGACCCAGTACTGCAAGCGCATTATGCAATTTCAAATCGGAGTTTATGCAGTTTGCAGATGGTCTCAATTTATAACTAAGCAAAAGAAGGTAGACCTTCATCAAAAAGAAAATAGTGCAATTTTCAAATGTTACACAATTACATTTTTGGTTTGGTATACTATATGGATAGAATTTTATTTTTAAAAAGAGCTTTATTGTTGAAATACAAAACAATTAAATGGTACAAATCTTTATCAATTTTTAATATTTTTTTTCTGTTTTGGAGGGCTGTCATGCTTAAGGTGTGATAGTTTCTAATTTCCAACCAAAAATTCCGGAGCTTTCAATATTGACAGCGGCTCACTACACACTGAAATAACCATAATTTACAGATTATTGCTCAATAGCTAGATTTTGAATTACATAAACACAGAAGAACCTGGTCTCTCACGACAGATGGTCTCTCATAGTAATGGTCCTTCAAGAGAGGTTTCACTGTATCTATTTGGGTCTTTACCTAACCAAATGTTTCAACTTATCTGTATTACTGTGAAAGTAAGTGCTAAAGACTGTTAGACAAGAGAAGCTTTCTTTTCCTTATGAAATATTACAAGATTAAACATCAGGTGGCCTAGTGGTTAAGCATATGCCTCGGATGCAGGAGGTTATGGGATCGAAGCCCACCCAAGTCATACCAAAGATTTATAAAATTGGTACTAACAGCTGCCTAGTTTGGCACTCAGCATCAAGAGGTTAGTGTTAGGACTGGTCGGCTGGTGTCAGATAAATGTGACTGGGTGCAGGCTCGCACCTAGGAAATTCTGGGCCATAGGCAGCAGACAGAGTTTGGGCCCCTTTCGTGTTTCAAATATGTGCGTATATGTGCCTATCTAGCTCGGGCCCCTGACAAGTGCCATGGTTGCTCCCCCCACCCAGGTGCGGGCCTGCTGGGTGGGACATCGTGCTACATGTCTGCAGTATGATGCCCCATTGCTAGATATAGAAATTATTAGCTGCATTTAACTTGGGATTTGTTAATGACTTTGTACTTGTACTTAATGCAGCAAAAAATTTCCACATGCAGCATGTACTATGCTGCTCTGACTATATATTTGGGCTACTGTTTTTGGTAACGCTAATAACTAAGACACAAAAGTGTATTATCTATATTTTGGTCTCTAGTTATATATAGAACTTTTTCACTTTGCATGTTTTTTCTCCACACAATTATTTATATTTCTTCTATTTACCATATTTATGAAGTTATGGATTTTCCATTATTACATGCAATGTTTTAATTTATTCGAATATTAATAGATCATTTGCCATCTTAGTTGGAATTTGGTGTCCAAGTTATATGTATAACAATTGTAGTTTTTAAACAAACCATGGTTATTTAGCATTTGTTTTTCACATGTGTATACCTGACCACTTAATACTGGCAGATAATACTTATCAGATTAAACAATACAAAAAATCTGAAATTTTAAGGAAGAAAAAAGTTAATCTTGTGTATGTTCTGCAGATAAAGGTGTCCAATTATGTATCTTTGTTATCTGTCAAGTTACTCCTTTATGCCAACTTTCAGTTAAAAATGCTGTTAAATGAAATGTTCTGTATTATTATGCTCATTGTTGCCTATATCCACTTGTAATCTGTGCAAAAAGAAGACACCAAGTCATATGCACAACTTTTGTAATGTGTTGTTTTCATCGACATGTTTAAGTCAAAATACAAATCCCTAAGGTTAGTTTTATAAATGTTCAATAATATAAGATCAAGTGTATGCAGCCAGTGCATACAAAAGGTTGTTTACATTTATTCAATTTTTGGCATATATGTAAAACTTTTGGGACCCAGATCTCAGCCAAGCACATACAGTAACATAAACTTGTACACTGGAGCAATTAACAGCACAATACAACAAATCACTCTTTTCTAACTCACCTGCTTTATCCAGTAAGGACACAACAATTTCTTGGCAGTAAGCCTCTACTTTCTTGACTATATCATGGTCTGCCGGATTTAGACTTGTGTTACTAAGTACAACATCTTGCATGTAAAACTGTCGCACAGTCTCTAATGGTATTTTAGACATCTTGAAATCCTTTCCACGTATTTGTAGTAAGCCAATGTGTTTTGGAGCTGTCTCACTCTCACTCAGTGAGGTGGCAATGCTGCTCCCTGGCTGACTTACATAAAAGTTCTGAATGCTGTTCCATTCTGGGTCGATCCGACACTCATGCTCATGGCCCCATATAACCAGATCCAGAAAATCATCCAGAAACTGTTCTGGTATGTAATTTGTGGCACTATGTTTAGAGCGATTTTGATGAATCACAAATAAATTAAACCAGTCATCTTTGTCTTCCCGTGGTCGCAGCATTGTAACGTTTTTATGTACAAACATTCTGTGAAGTCTTTCATCTCTGATAGATCCCAGCCCATAGAGTGCTAGTTTTGTGTTTCCTTTCTGCAAGAGAAGAGGACTAAGCTGTATTCCCTCTAGTGATGTAGTCTTGCCAAAGTAGTTCACCACTCCCGCAGTGTGCATCAAATCCAGAGAACACAGATTCCCCTGACCAGTTGGATCGTCATGGTTACCATGGATTGAAAACACGGGAACAGAAATGTTCAGGTTTGGATCTTCATAATTCAACCCAGGGAATTGACAGTGCTTAAAATCAACAGACTGGTCACTGAGAAACTCAAATTGGACTGGTTTGTCTCCCATGCAGTAGCGTCGTAAAATGGCAAGGCAACCATGTAGGATTTTACGAGAGGGTTTATTTTCATGAAACAAATCTCCACCTAACAAAACAAAGTCTACCTCGTGCTTTTTGGCATTTTCCATGATCTCCTCAAAAGTAACAAGAGAATCATTTCCACGAACAGCATCTTTCTCACAGTAGCCCAGGTGGATGTCAGTAGCCACTAAAATTTTGAACACATTTTGATCCCCCTGGTCTTCTTCGATTGGAGGCATTGTCTGTAAAGAAAATAAACATGAAGATAAAACCCTGAATGAGATAAATGGGATATCAAATTGAGCCACACAAGTGTGTCAATGATCTTCCATGTACCGCAAACTGTTTCATGATATAAAGCAGAAACAAATGAAAATATAAAATGGGCACAATGCCTTAACCTTGAAGAAAGCATCCCCCCCCCCTCCTGAAATGGATGACATCCTCAAGTAACAATATAGTATAAAATTTGATATTTTAAAAGCAGTGTATGTAACATCGATAAAATAAATTCAGATTTTTATGAAATGGTTAACAAAATTAAGACCTGGAGCTTTGAAGTCAATAACAGAGATAACAATGATATCTATTTAACTCATTAACCCCTGGAGATTTTTGTCATTTTTGCCTGAAATGAGAGTAGGAAACACAATTTGGGGTCTGCTTCTGAAAACATCCAAAAAAGATTGGCTTCCAATAGATTTCCACTTAGTCTGAAACCTAGATGTGTTAGAAAATCCAATGTTCATATGGCCATCCTTAAGAAAAACTATTGATAACAAGATTTTCAAGATTACTGCTGTGGCAATCATACTGGTTATATAAGTCTAACTTTCCCCTAGGTCTGTATGTGTGTTTCCCATAATATTTATGATGATTTTGTTAGAAATATGCCTGTTTATACTTAACATTCTTTCCGATTAAACTTACATCTCTTTTTTAACTGACAGGAAGTTTTACACGAATATGTAATAAATGTATGTTAATCTTTGCTCAAAACTTTCAAAACTTGTATCTGTTTTAAAGGTCACCCATGACTGCATGGCAAATATTGCCTGCATATGCTTAAGCAAAATGTAAACAAATGTGTACAAAACTGCAACATAAAACTGGGCTTCAAAAAATGTTTTCTCAACAACAAATATTTATGTTTATACAAAGGAATCAGATAGATAAAAATATTTTGTCATTCTTCACATTAAATTTATTACAAACTTTTGGTATCACTTTGGTGGTGTGAAGCATTTTCATGGTTAGATTCGTCATATTGATGGCCTGATAATCTTCAAAGACACCTAAAAATGAAGTGTGTGATTTAGATTTTTAACATTGCTATAACAATTTTATTCATATCACTATATGATGTCTGCTGTGTGGCAGTTTATGGTATTATTAAACACTGGGACATCATGCCACGGACATGTAGCATCACGTCACCACCAAGTCGCATTATCCGGACACCAGGCCAACCTGTCCTAACACTAACCTCTTAATGTTGAGCACCTAGTGAGGCAGCTGTTAGTACCACTTTTATAAGTCTTTGGTAAGACATGGCCAGGATTCGAAACTGCAATCTCCCACATCCAAGGTGGATGCTCTAACCACTTAGGTCACTGGAGTGGTCACCTAAAACTAAACTACATGTAATTTAATATAATATAAATTAAACTGCAAGAAAATAAAAGTATGTTGTATTAAAACACAAAATTTCATGCTTTACATAGCAACTATTAGGTAAACATTAGACCATTACATGGACTTTATAAGAAATCTAAAGTAAACCAATCAAATAAAAGAAAATCAATGTAAAGTCTAATTTTCCTCTATGTCCAGACATGTAAAATTGACACCCTGGTTGCCCCGACTTTCTTTAACATAAGATTAATTGAAACCCTATTCAGTATGAAGAAATGAAATGCAAGAAAATCTTGATGAATAGATGCAGAGTTGTGGAAATAGTCCAAATAGTTTATGTTTTTGTCATTAATTTTAAGGTAATAAAAATTGACCAAAAATATCTCCTCAGAAGCAAATTTAAAAGTTTGCAATTTATATAATATATATTGAGATCAATGTACATGAACACTAATGAAAATGCACTATCAGTTTTTAAAACAACCGAATTTTAACTTGTTTTTGACTCTAGAAAAATAACACATTTCACATAATAAGTTTAGAAAGCACATTTTAAGAATGCAAAAAAGGCTTAGAAACTACCTGGAACACAACAAATTATATATTAACACTGTTTTGTCTGTTTCAATTAAATATGATTTCTGGTGATAAATTTATATCAAAACATTAAAAGAAATATATACTTACTTTAAATAATTGTGCATATTTTAGGAGCCACACAAAATCACTGATAACCAGCCCCAAACCACCCAAAACCTGAACCCAACTACCGAAAATCTGCTCAAATCCAACACAAATATGAAACATACCTAACAATATCAGAAAACATTGGAAAGAGTACTATCTTGTAGAAACAGATGTCAAATTTTGATGCATATAGTATTTACATTGGATGGAAATGACAGAAAAAGGTTACTGGATTCATTGCTAATGCTGGTAACGAAGTAAAAGCAGACCCAGTCAATATGTTCCAAGTGACTCAATGTGAAGTAAGTAATGGACCATCAGTACTAGATGACAAGAATAACATATACATGGCATTATAAATATTTTTACATGTATTTATTCTTGTCTTTATTAACAACTGGTTGTTGCTATGGGCAAGTGATGCATTGCACATCTTTTTTAAATTATATATAATTCTTCTTTTCAGACATTATGTCAAGGAACTGATTCTTTTTTGTTCAAAACTGAAATGCAAATAACTGCTCATCCATTTTTTACTTTATACTACATGTCATTACATTTAAAAATGTCTCAGTCATTGCTTGAAATATAATGATAATGATATAACAGTCTTCACCTTTTAAAACCTGCCTTCATTTTCAATAAACATTTTGGAAGCCATTTTTCAACTGAACTCACAAAATGAAAATAATGGAAAATGGCCTCATCTGTCTGAATATTGGCTTTGATTATGAAATATATTCATCGTATCATTTGTTGTTTGATGATGTTGTTGTTGTAGGGTTTAATGCTGTTTTTCAGCAAAAGATAGGCTATACATGGTGGCCAGTTTTAATGGTGGAGGAAGAACCAAGGAAAACCCTGGAAAGAACCACCGACCCAGGAGAAGCTACCGGCAAGCTTTCTCACATCCCCACATTAGCCGAGCCCGAGAGTCGAACCTATGCAGACTGAGATGGCAGTGATCCATAACAGTGAGCGCATTAGACCATTCAGGGCCCCCATGTTTGATGATTATTGATAATATACTGAGTGACATACGTGTCCTTACAATGTTAAGGTTGCAATTTCATTCCACGGTAGCCAATACAGACTCAAATTGACAAAATGTTGCTAATCATCATACTAATAATATGTAAATAGGAATACAATAACAGTTAAAGTGTCTTGAAATCAATTATATTCCAATAATAACAATAATGATATTAATAATTTCTTAAATATTTATATTTCTTTTCCCACATTGTATTTAATACAAAAATTCATATAAAGTTTCTTTAATAATAGTATATTCTGTAATATTGGTTATTCATGGATTTCAACTTCAATTACATTTGTGTAATCAATTTGATCACTGGATCCCTTCGTTTATATGGAAATATTTTTACCAGTATAAGCGTGGATATTCCTTCTAACAGATAAGTTTCATTTTATGTTTATTATAATACATGTGCACTACCTTAGGCAAATATCGCGATAATAGGTACGTTAATCTGGGTCAGCCACCATACGCTGTTGTATTTACATTATCTCCATTTGATTGATCATTTTATATATATATATATATATATATATATATATATATATATATATATATATATATATATATATATATATATATATATATTAGGGTTGTTAAACGAAAATCGGAAATCCGAATATCGGTTTTGAAAACGATTATCGGTTTTTGTTTTTACAAAACGATAATCGAATTCAATATTTTTTACCATTTTTGTAGTGAAAATTTTAAAAAATGCCAGAAAAAAAATTCATTCATGCGTTTGTTTAGTGTTTACATTTTAATACAATATGGCCAGCAGATAAGGTGTGTTTGTTTAAAATTTGTGAGCGCTCCATGCAGCGTGTTTGTAAATGAATACATTTATTGTTGAAGGATGTAAATAGTTAGTCGACCGACCGGTCGCCAAGTTCTTTGATGTCCGAAATTGACAACAATAGACTGTTAATAGCTACAGTCTCTGTTGTTGAGGACTGGTCTCTGCTGGTTGTGTCTTTCAAGTTTACAAATATGGCTGGTTGTATAAATAAATCTGATGTATGGGAAAACTTTGAAAAAATTTCATCAAGCATGGCTCGCTGTAAACTATGTTCACAACAAATAAGTCGGAAAGGTGGTACTACTACTGGATTGCATGCACATTTGCGTAGCAAACATCCCGGAATTGCGGCTCCTTCAAATGTTCAGCCGCGATTAACAACTGGAACACAAAGAAACTGTCCTGATAGTCATCAAGAAAAAGTTACTGCTGCTGTAGCTAAGTTTGTCGCTGAAAACATGCTACCAATTTTGATTGCTGAATCCAATTCCTTCCGTGATTTGATGGAGCCACAATATCGTCCTCCATGCCGTCAGACGATGCGAGTCTATACGTTATGGTATGTAATAAATATCTTTTATTCGCAAGAGGCATTCACTAACTTGCATTATAAGAATATATTTCTTGTAATTTTCAATGCAGGACAAAAACCGATAATCGGTTTAAAATCCGATTTCTACAAACGATAATCGGTTTTGGGAAAAAACCAATATTAACATCCCTAATATATATATATATATATATATATATATATATATATATATATATATATATATATATATATATATATAAAGAGGGAAAGTCATTTAAACTTTACAAATTGTAAATACGCCGAAGTAGCAAAAGTTTAAATTTTTTACCGATAAGAACAGTAAGTATCGCGATAATACAGCGTTCAGGGCGACTCATTACTCGTACAAATCGCGTCGTTTTCGCGATGATTGGTCCTGGACTGTAGTGGATGTCGGTCGTATTGACCAGTCACGTGACTATATTATGTAATACGTGATGAGCACATAACGAATTTATAATCCTTCTGTGCTAAATAATTACGTGTTGATATAATTTTATGCTAAACTTATTCTTTACGAATGACAATGCCTTTACCCTGCTTTTTAAAACTGAGGTTTCAGTTTAGCAATAACAGCGGGAAGTGTTCCGTTTGATTTAACCATAAAACGCTTTCACTTTGAATATTCAACTTAAAACAAGGCACTTCGTAAATTGGACATGTTTGACTGGATTGATACATTTTATAAAAATAATAAATCTTAATTCATTAGTAGGTTTGAAAGACAGTCCACTAGATGAATAATTTCCTGTTCCCCTCTCGTGCTGCATTGTGGGAATCACCATAGCAATTCTTGCAACATAGGAAGATTCATTGAAAGGCTGTGATATGTAAAGTTCGTAAACTAAGTTAAGAAACAAAAGAAGAAAATGTTGCATTATGTTCCTCAGTTATGTAGATGAATTTTAAAGAAATAAGAAAATAAGGCTCTGCATATTTTAAATTGTATGCAGAAAAAAAATTAAATCAACAGTGTGGATTGTAAATCGGACGAGGGTGGAAGAACGGCATTACATACCTCTACATTAGTGTATTGTGAGCTTACGTACTAACATAAATCAAAAATGGGAGAAAGAGGGGGCAAGAGTGATATGGATAGGATTGGTGTGTTCCAGGAAATGGGATATATAACCATCGGTGACAGATACAAAACACCAGGCAGTGAGTATTGACTACATCATGACAAGCTTCTCGGGATCTCAGCTTCATTAAAAATATTCATCATCATCATCGTCATCGTCGTCGTCGTCGTCATCATCAATAATAACAACAGCAACAACAACAAAAACAATAACATCAATAACAATAATAATTATACTTCCAAAAATAATGCAGAAGCTAAGACAAATGGTCTCAATCTGAATTTGTAATACTGATTGCTTATTATATACCACTTTTATTTTATTTTGACTATCAAACTGCACTTTATATTATGATGATCAAAGCATAGCATATAAAATAAATTTTGTTAGTTACATATTGTAAATTCTGCAAATTGGTGAAAGTTTAGCTTTCATATGTTCTTGATATTGTCCAACCAGTACAATTCTTACAGACATTTGTAGTTAATTAATGAGACAAAACATAGAAAGAAGGATAGATCATGAATCAGATCAAGGAAATAAATATTC
Source organism: Unio pictorum (assembly GCA_030141615.1). Classification (NCBI taxonomy): domain Eukaryota; kingdom Metazoa; phylum Mollusca; class Bivalvia; order Unionida; family Unionidae; genus Unio; species Unio pictorum. Next base: position 24,189,137 of record JARLTB010000021.1, read on the forward strand.
ATACAAATTACTTACTTGGAAATATAAATTTTCATAAGAGAAAATTTTGTCATAGACTATGTAAAAATGTAAAATAACATTCTTTTGGGAACAAAAATACTTTCAAAACTAAAATGGATATTTTCAAATTTCTAGATTTTACACAAGTTGTAAGCTCTCATTGTTATGTGCTATTTTAATCCATACACCAAAACCACAGTGCATACGGTAAAGATCAGATTATTTTAAAATCAAAATCATTTCTTTATTATACTATAAAATGTGCAAGTTCAAAATACATGTCAGCATGTGTTAATTTCCTTTTCAGTCCAGTTCAATGAAGTTGCTTCCAAAGGAAAACAGCTCCTTCCTGGGGGCTCTAAATTAAAGTCTGCTCTCCAACATGGTTATTTTGATACCAAGTTCACTCGTGTAATGGAGGGAGAATCTTATACAGACCCAATCAAACTAAGAAGACAACACAGGCTACGAGAAGCACAGAAAAACTTGGGCAAAGCATTTTTACCAAGTAGTGTAGGGAAGAAAATGTAAATAGGTTTTCTTATAACTCTTGAACATGGTTGTGTGTCGATTAATGTTAACAGGAATATAATTACACAATGCATATTAATAATAAATAGAGAATATTTTCCCTATATGTTCAATATATTGTTTCATCTAGGGGCTTAAACTAAGCACTAAGACAAGGTAAAATACAGCAAGTTTTAAATTTTCCAAAATATAAATTTGTTTCCCTAAAATATAGAATCAAACAAAGTGAAAAAATTTAACATAACTTACAGTGTATGAATTCATAAAGCATTATCCTAAATTGTACCATCAATTTGACATTATTCCAAAAACTATCCAAAGATAATCCAAAGTTCTATTGTGTTTATGTGCTAATATGCTAGCTCCAATAAAGAATAACAGGTCTAAATCTAAGTTTTTTACTTCAAAGTAATCCCCTGAAAATATAATATCATTAAAATCCTTGAAAAGTTCATTTAATCCAACAAATTTATTTAAATATTTAATTCTTTTAATAATTTCATATATTCCTTAAGATACTGCATGTTAAATAATAAATATTTCCACACTGCAAGTTCAATCAACAATTATAAATAAATCATGTTTTTTTCTCTCTCATACAAAATGTATATAACTGAAGAATCCATGGGTGGGACTTTCATTTCCTTATATTGTCTATATGTACACACCGAATCAACAAAATTGAATCGCTACAATGATTCTCAAACATTTAAATTACTAGATGATGATTGATATAATTCAACAGTCATGTTTTAACCATCTCAAATTATTGAGCCAATCAACAACTATGGCTGGCATGATTTCACTACAGGACAAATGAAATCCTAGTATCATTTGATGTTTTCTTGACCTAAATTCAAATTATTGTGTGGTCTACTTCACTGAAATAGTTGTTGACTCGATCTTGGTAATCACCCTTGATTTATGGGTGAAATTTTATACATATTGTACATGTACTTGAAATATAACACAAGCAAGGCACTGAATTATAAAAAAAAAAATTATAATATAAATGTAATAATCCCAAATTACTTGGAAAAGTATCTTATAAATTAATATATAATACTGATAACTTTCCAATGATTTTAATTTGCATGAATCAAATTTTACATTGTATTAATGCATTGATGGAGCCTAATCACATTTCAAACACTACAAATTTAATTTTGTGTACAAGGATGGTATATATATATATATATATATATATATATATATATATATATATATATATATATAATGACCTATGTTAATATCTTGCTGTAAAAAAATGATGCAATTAATATTATGAAATTGTTTATTTACAAAAATATAAACAAATGATGTATTCACCTGAAAAGCATCCATAAAGATGATGCAGTAGCACTAAAAGGAATAGAGCATGAATATTTTTCTGATCTTCTGTTACATAACTAATGTATGTATATACGTGTGTGTATATATATATATATATATATATATATATATATATATATATATATATACACACACACATTTTCTTTTATTTTATGAAATTTAGAAGATTAAACACTTGTTTCCATTATGCTTTTCATATGTTCACCCAAACTTGAAGCATATTATAAATTGATCATAGAGATACAACTTTTTAAGAGAAAGGCAAGTTGGGGATGATCTAATCTATTGCAATGAATTATTTTATTTTATTATATCCAACCACAAATCATTTTTAGGATACAACATACTATGTTTTTATATGTCTACCATAACAGGGAGCATATAATGATATGAGTTTGTCCTGCTTATATCAGTCTCTTTGTTTTCAATCTCATTTCTGCACCATAAGTCCAGTTGTCCCCCATTTACAGTTACCTTAGTGGATGGGGTAAGGAAGGAACCTATTCATTTTGGAGTCATAAGCTTCGATGTCAGTCACTGTCTCTGTAAGAAAAAAAATTGTTTCTGCATACAAACATGATTTGAGCGTTTGCTTTGTCAAACAAACAGGTATATACATTTTTTCATACTCGCAAATGATTTTTTTCACAAATACAGCTGGGGTGGGTGCTGTTGTGGAATCATTTATCTGAGATCTCTTAAATCATATGAAATAAAATTTGTAAAGCAATGAAAAAGATATTAGACTAATTAGACTAGACAAGCTGGTATAATGAAATAATAATTGCATTTTTCTCATTTTAGGTCTGGCTTAGGAAACCATTATGGTACACTCAGTGGACCTATTGGTGCATTTAGTCCTACGGCCAAACCAGGCAAAGAATATAAGTCTCCTGGAAAAAATTTTGTTACAAATCCAAGCAAAAAAGGCACAGGATATGGGTAAGATGAACTTTATAAAATTAATGATAAATATTAATCAGTTAATCACTTTTCCATAATTATATGATAATAATTGTTTAGCTTACTTGGTTAAGTAAAATATGGTTATGATATGAACTGCATTTTTTATTGAATAATTTTACTCTTTTCTTGACATTAGCAAAAAAGAAATTTAAATTTAAGTTTAAGTTTAAATTATAAACATGCGTTAAATTTTATTTCAACATTGTATTTTATCTGGAGGAATTTAAGTTTTAAACATGCATGAAATTTTAGTTCAACATTGTATTTATCTGGAGAAAACTTGAATTATAAACATGCATTAAATTGTATTTCAACATTGTATTTTATCTGGAGATAATTTAAATTATTAACATACATGAAGTTTTATTTCAACATTGTATTTTATCGGGAGGAAATTTAAATTATAAACATACATGTACATGAAGTTTTATTTCAACATTGTATTTTATCGGGAGGAAATTTAAATTATAAATATACATGAAGTTTTATTTCAACATGTATTTTATCTGGAGGAAATTTAAATTATAAATATACATGAAGTTTTATTTCAACATGTATTTTATCTGGAGGAAATTTAAATTATAAACATACATGAAGTTTTATTTCAGCATTGTATTATATCTGGAGGAAATTTAAATTATAAACATGCATGAAGTTTTATTTAAACATTGTATGTTATATGGAGGAAATTCAAGTTATAAATATGCATGAAATGTTATTTCAACAGTGTATTTTATCTGGAGGAAATTTAAATGATAAACATGCATAAAGTTTTATTTCAACATTGTATTATATCAACAAGAAATTTAAACTATAAATATATTTAAGGGTCATAATATTCAACATTGTATTTGATATGCATGAAATTTGAAGTATAATACTCCAAAGTGTCATAATTTTTAACATTGAAAGTCTTGAGAACGTTATTGTTTAATTTGTTGTTTATTATCCCTATGAAAAATGAGTTGGGTAGAAATGTGGCATTTTCGCTTATTTTTTCATTCATTTATATGTTTATTTTTGCCTTCAGTATCTTGTAATCTCTTACCTTTTTGAAAATTGATAGGTAAATTCATCACTTGGAAAGTAACTCCAACAAACCCAAAATTATTCATTGTGAAATAATTATAGTAGCTTTTGTATTTTAGCTGTTGTTTTGTTATGCCCAAAATCTTGGTTTTGTTTTGGCTTGTTGTTATGGCTTGCTGTTATGGAACAGTAACATTGTGAAGGTTATATTATATAGAGGCAAGTGTGCCTTGCCAAGGGCACTGTATTATAGTCAGTTTGGACAGATCCAGTAGTGATATTTCACATACACCCATCAAAATTAGTAAGGAGAGCAACTACACTACAAATAGTAGGTCACCATGACAAAATTTTAAAGTTTTACTGACTTTTACTCCTCTATATATTGAACACTGTTTCACCTGTAAATAAGAATGTTGATACATGGATGCATCTCAAAAAGAGCAATCCAACCATAAAAAATTAAGACACCATAACCTCATTTTCATGCTTTAGTGACGATTTTTTTGTACTTATCTGTTTATTACACCCATAATAGCTTGCATACCATTTCACCTACACTCAAGAAAATTGGAATATGGATGCATCTAAAAAAATAATTCAACCATACAAGATACATAATTCTGATCTAATTTTATGCTTAAGTGAATGATGTATGTTTAGTTATTTGTTGGTTATACTCTTAATATCTTGAATCCTATTTCAACATCACTCATAAAAATTGGATTGAAGATGTAACTGAAGTTAAGTATCCATACTATGCCAAAATAACTAGGTCACCATGAACTAATTTTTAAGCATGAGTATTCATTATACATTCAACATCATGGTCACTATTTTATGTACACATTTGAAAATTGGTATCTGAATGCATCTAAGGATGAATAACATAACCATAAAATAATGACCTGACTGTCATGCTTGAGGGAATATTTCTTCAATTTGTTCATTATATCCTCAAGTTCCTGGATCTTATATTGCTCACACTTGTGAAAATTGCTATTTATATATGTATAACATTTAGTCATTGAACTTAAATATCTCAAGAAAAACATAAAAAAACAAAAAACAAAGGTAAGGTAAAATTTGGGTAAAACCCTTGAAGTTTAAAGTCAGATTCTTTATATAAACCACTATCTTATGAAACATCTAAGATCTTCTTAACTAGAACATTGTCATGCACATATACATTAAAGTATAAATTTTCTTTTTTTAAATTAAAAATTTCTTTTCTCTAGAAAAAGTTTATTTTAGTTTCATCTATGGGAAAATGATGCACCAAATTTTCCAGCTATAAAACAGTTCATGAAGATGGATTATCAGCTAGTGACTCCTTGATCTACTGGCTACGATCAGGATATATATATATATATATATATATATATATATATATATATATATATATATATATATATATATATATATATATATATATAACTTACTTGAAATTAGGTTAAAATCAATGTAGGATCATATTTCTTTTTTTCAAACACATTTTATTATTACCCATTTGAAGTGAACAAGTTACATTAAAATGAGAAAGTTCATGATGGAAATAAAATTTATAAGGATGATAATAAATAATTAGGTTTTAAATCTGCAATTTCAGTTATGTTGCTGTGACAATTGGAAAACATCCCCAGTATCAGGGGGATCAATATGAAATTCATAAAGACATGACTAGGGTAAATATAAGTGACTCACTTGTTTGGAAGACATCATGATGTGCACACTGAGTGACAGCTAATGTTTTGCTGTGATAGTTTGTGACTTTTGTTGTTTTGTTTGACCTGTCTAATGCACAACAGTATCTTCAGGCATCATTTTTTAAATCTCCATCCAATAATACAGCAAACATTATTTGAAAAAAAACAAATTGGTATCAACGTTTTTAAGCATAAGACTGTTCATCACTCCAGATAACAGCAAAATTTACACAAAGCATTGTTCTTGTTTTTCTCCTCTTTGTTAAGTCAAAAGTATGAAAACTATTTGATGCCATGTGACTAGATATACATCAACACTTTGTGATAGACTTCACATTAGTCATAGTCAGAGGTTGCAGGTGTCAGTCATGCTGTTAGTCAGTATAAAAGAGTAAGTACAAAGTACTGCATGTGCTTTTCTCATAGTATCCCTTAGTGATTGGAAATGACATGAAGCCATACAATTTCAAATTGAAAATATTGAGATCCATTCTGATGATACTGTACAAAGTTTGGAGGCTGGGTGGGCACCAAGCAGAACAATTAGAGAGCATATTTACTTACTTATAATGGTTGAAAATACATCAAAAATGCATTATAATTCAGACTATCAATGCAATATTAAGCACATGAAGTAAACATTAAAATTTAGACTATCAAGGCATAGTAATTACTTGAAGTAAAAATTATGATTCAAAATATCAATGCAATAATAATTACATGTAGTAAGCATTTTAATTTAAAATATCAAGGCAATAATAATTACATGAAGTAAATATTATGACTCAGAATATCAATGCAATAATAGTTACATGTAGTAAACATTATAATTATTACTATCAAGGCAATAGTAGTAACATGAAGTAACAATTATGATTCAGAATATCCAGGCATAGTAATTGCAGGAAGTAAACATTATAATTATTAATATCAAGGCAATAATAATTACATGAAGTAAACATTATAATTATTAATATCAAGGCAAAAATAATTACATGAAGTAAACATTATAATTATTAATATCAAGGCAATAATAATTACATGAAGTAAACATTATAATTATTAATATCAAGGCAATAATAATTACATGAAGTAAACATTATAATTATTAATATCAAGGCAATAATAATTACATGAAGTAAATATTATAATTATTAATATCAAGGCAATAATAATTACATGAAGTGAACATTATAATTATTAATATCAAGGCATAGTAATTGCATGAAGTAAACATTATAATTTAAAATATCAAGGCAATAATAATTAAATGAACTCAGCAATATAATTCAGAATATCAAGGCAATAGTAATACATATATATTTTTACAGTCTCAACAATATGTAAATTAAAATTATAAAAAGAAGTAAAACCTTGAAGTTAAACCAAGTTGATGCATGAATACATTTCTGTAGGTCTTTTTTATTCTACATTAAGGGTGACATTTTAACCAAATTTTTCAAAAACCTTTAAAAACAAGAAAACTCATTAAATAGCCCCAGATTATGATTTAAAATGTTACTATGTTGTACACTTTCTGAAGTGATTTAAGTTTTGATTGCTTGTGTAAATATTATCTTCAACAACAACATCACTATGGTACAAGCAGCAATACAAGAATGATTCCAACATCAGCATGTATGAATTTCTTTGTTTTTCTTAAGTATTTACCCTATTTACCTCATGTTTAACATCCAGGGGCAATAAGCATCCAAAATCTATCAGCAGATTTCTACACCAGAAAAATGATGCGCTGGTATTTTGCAAATAATTTTACAAATAGAGTCAAGTCCAACTGGAAACAACATAGTCCCTGATCTGTCATTGTATAATGTGCTTGCAGATCAGGGTCTGTATTGTTGTTTGACTCCTTATTTAATCCTTATTAATCCTAACAAGTTGCATGGACCCATGATCTGAATCTGTGCAGTTTGTATGTATGTGTGTGTGTGTGTGTGTGTGTGTGTGTGTGTGTTCAAATCAAACAAGAGCATTTTCATTAAATAAATCAGCTACAATAATTGTAATTGGATACAAATCCTCTATTTTGCAATGATTGTTTTTGATGAATTTACAGTGTTATACAAAATCTGTTTGGTCTTTTTTTGACTGTACATACATCTAATACAAATTGAAACTCTATGCTAAACAGAGCAATTTTGATCCTAGCTGGCATGAAGTCATTTAAATAGACGTTTGAATTATATCAGTCTTTGATAACATGAATTGTTATTTTCTATATTTAGGTTTCATCTTTGTTAAAGAAATTAAATGGTTTCTCTCTAAATCTACGTCACATTTCCTTCAAATTTGTCTATACCTTAACCATGGTCCATGTTTTCAGAGATGTTTTGTCCAGTTCATGCATGTTTTTCAATATAATAAATTGCAGCTTGTACCATTGTTTTGTAACAGCACAACAAGAAACACATTAATACTTAAAAACACATCGGTTAACATTGCCATGGCTTGCTTGTTTTCAGCTATGTGGGCAATACACTTGGCGCATATCCTAAGTATGAGGCTGATGCTTACGATAGAGCAAAGGAGCTAATGAAGGTTTGATCTTGCATTCATAACCTTAGTTCATTGTATTGTAAGTATGCTGTGGTGAATGGAGAAAGTATGTGATGATTACAGTATGTGTGTTGTTGATTATATCTTTCAGTTTCATTAACGTCACGATCGATCACTATCCTTTACATGAAGCAGATCCACATGATGCAGCGAAAGAAATTATGAAGGTTTGCAAAAGAAACAACATGTTTATTTATTTATTTATTTATTTATTTGTTTATTTATTATTTGTTTGTTTATCTTTGGCTTCTTTTTATATGATTAATTTTTTTAAATTGGTTTTTATTGACTCATGAATAATTTGAGTAAATAATTTATTTGCCTTTTGTTTTTCCTATTTGCCAGGTTACTCATTTATAGATTTGTCATACTTATTTAGACATTTAATTTAATTAGTTTCTCATTATTACATGATTACTTCATATAATAATGTGCATATCACTCTGACTGAAATTATGGCATGGCTGTGTATCTGTCATACTTCCAATAATTATATATGCTTGTTAACACTCTGGAGTCCATATTTTAGATCTGATTTTAATGATATTTGAAATATGGCATTAAACTCTCAGGAGAGATAAATAATGAGTGAGAAAAATGCATAATAATGAGATGATTTTGCATCTGATTGGCTGATTTTGGTACCTCCCAGTTGACCTTATTTTTGATCAGGTTTTGACAAAATTTTAAATTTGTGCTTAAACCATTAAGATTTAAGATGAAGGCAGGTTTGATAATGAGTGAGATACATGCATATTAATGACATGATCTTGCATCTGATTGGCTGAGAGTGTTACCATTCTGTAAGTCATATTTCTGATCCAATTATTTTCAAAATTTTATGTTGGGGCTTGTATTATCATGATTTTGAATAAATTCATGAAGATGAATCACATTTCATTAAGCGCATGTTTATGCATATTAATGAGGTGATCTTGTTTTTAATTGGCTTTTATTGTGAATGATATCTATGTATATTCATGAAGTAATCGTTTACCTGATTGGCAGAATTTTTGTACCATTCTGGAGGCTGTTATTTGATATCGGTTTGATCAAATTTGGTAAATAGGTGTATGTCATCAAGATCTTGATTGATAATGATTATGAGTGAGTTTTATGCCTAATAATAATGTAACCTTACATCTGATTGGCTGAGCTTATCAACACTCAATCAAATATATTTCTGAGACTTTGATCAAACTTGTAAATTCATCCTTTTTATTAAGATCCTGGATGAGTCTGATTCTGAGCAAGATATACCCATGATAATGAGCTAATCTTATATCTTATTGGCTAAGCTTGCTAGCACTCTGGAGCCTGAATTCCAGGTGGAATTTTCTCCACCTTGGTAAATAAGCTTATACTATCATTGTCCTAGACAGGTTTTAGATTAAGTGAGATCTCCAAATATCACTCACGTGATTTGCATGAGATATGCAAAGTATGATATCTTACCCTGTGTATCCAGGGACTATATTTCTCATCCAGTAGCTATAAAACTTGGTAACTGGGTTTATTTAATCAATCTCTTAGATGACTTTGATTGTGAGCAAGAGCAGTGCATATTAATTATGCTTTTATTTTTAGAATTTTTGTATCAGGCAGTAGTAACATCCACATTGTATGAATGTTTCATGATAGTTTATATATGTTGTGTTCTAAAAATAATAAGCCTCCTTAACAAAATATTCAACTGGTAAGTTATGTATGTAGAATAAATTTCACCCATCTTTAATGTTGAGCAATATTTTTTTCAGTTGAAGATTTTGTAATTTATTTCCAAAGTTATAAGATTATGTGGCAGTATCTATTCATATGAACTCAAAACCTTTGATATGATAAAGAAAATAATGCCAAACATTACTATTGAGGTAAATAAAAAAAATGAAGTTCAATATATTGCTGTTGATAAACTATATATATATATATATATATATATATATATATATTATAGACCACATGCAGTGTGGTGCTTGGATGAACAAGACTTCTTCAAAGGGTTTTACAACTGCAAAATCTTTACTCACAAAAACAATATTACATACAAGTAAAATAACTTATAATTGGCTTTCTTGAAATAATGATTGTGTACTTGAAAAATCATAAAAAGAAATTTTGTGTTTTAATATTTTTAGCAAAATTTCACAAATTAGTAACTGAGATTGATACAGAAGAACTTAGACTTGCCAGAGACAAATTATTTAATTAATTAATTTAATTAGTACATAGCAGTATGGAAACACTCTGCTGTAACATGCTTCATTATGACATGAATACACTGTATATACTATTAACGGAGTATTGAAAAACATTGGACCCAAGGTTTCAGATGCAGGATACCCAAACTTTGAGGGCATTCAGTGCCCAATATTTTTTAAGTTATCAGTCAATAACTTTTTTATCATATACTTAAAAAAGCATATTAATCATTCTGTTATGTTACAGGAATAACACAATTAAAACCAAAATTATTTCAATATTTTATTGAAAATTTTATGTATCATAATTTTATGAATGAAACCTTAACACCATGCAATACACATTACTTTCCTGCTATGGAAGTGTGCACATACTGGTACATGGGATGATTCTCATTTAGCAATGAAAGAAAGTAAATTTGTTAAAGAAGATGGAATTCTGTAAGAAGCCAATGAAATACAAAATATGGAGAAAAAAAATGATGCAATATTTTAAGATACCATTATAAAAAAATGAATCAGAAAAATACAGTGTTAGGTTATTGTTGATTGTTTCAGTGTTGCTGTCATGGTGGTGGGAAAAGTTGAAATTGCAATGTGTATTATAATTGGTTTCAGGATATTGTGGTCGAATGATTTTGGAGACTATCTCCAAAATAGGATATAGATTTATTTTGGAGTCACTTGTGTTTCATTAAAATTTTTGTACAGGATAAAACATTTCAATATTTGCATAAATTATATTTATTCAGGGTTCTTTTTCTCTTTGCATATTTTCTTTATTAGATTGTGATGATAGATATTTTTCTTTGCATGAAAACTAGATCTGTGGTTTCACCAGCACTGGTGTCACATAGAAATGGTTTGTCATTTCACCCTTATTTACAATGCAGTATATTCCCCATTTCTGGCACCATTTTTTTTAGCCATAGCTAGAAATAGTTCATTGTATGCAAGCACATGTTTACCATATAAGGAATTATGAATATTTTACTTAACGATGGTCAATACCAATAGATATTCACTGGATGAAACAATGTTAAAATAATGGGAATGTTTATTTAATATATAATAAATTTAGATATGATACTACAGTCTTCTCATGGATTCATTTTTTTTACAACCACATTACTGATTTAGTAAATGCTATAGAGTTGTTATTGTCAAAGTAGATGAGAACTGGATTTGGTGATCTGACAAGTGTGTTGTATTCTTAAAGGTAATGTTTTCTTCCCTTAAATGAATACAGATGTTTATATATTTATTTATGAATTTTGTGAATGTTAATGGTGAATAGTCCATCACTATATGTTTTAAGTATGTTAATTGTTAAAGAAGCAGCTAATAATTAATATTTATATTTGTCTTTAATGCATATTGTACAAATGACAAACAATGGCCATCAGTGCTATTTTAATCAACCATTATACAAACACATGCACAAATAATGCTGCTCTTGAAATAAATGTATCACCTAGACTGGTAAATTATCCCGATTACCTACCTAATGAATACCAATAATTGAAAACTATTTAATTTAATCCATAGGCAAATGGTTCTTCCCACTATTAGGCATTGCTTTAATACCAATAAACAACCACAAAAAAAACTTCCCTCGGTATCCCCGTGTTGTCAGACAATCATGTCCTTCATCATTTTCATTAGTCATTGACTATAGTAAAACCATGAACATAATTTTCAAGATGGCAGCATCCTATTCAAAGCATGATTTTCTGTATAAACAGAGTTTCAAAAAAGTGCAACAAAGACACTGAAGTAGTTAGTTTTTACTTCAGTTAGTTAACCTGTCTCAGTAATTCTAATTTCTTCAAACACTTTGACCAACTGCTGCAACTGGCCGTCACATAAAGCCACTGCCAAAACATCAGCTGTATGCATATGACATAGGATGGTGAGATTGAGTTTTGGTCATTGCAACATATGTATCCTCCCTTGCATGGATTATCATCTAAAGTTTAACATAGTATAAAAAATAATTCTTTTACATTTGCCATTTAGGGTCACCTCTAGAAAGCATGATTGCGTGATCCAAAATAATTTCATTAAAATAATTAATTATACTTGGAAGTCCTACCTATATTTCTTCAATAAATTCTACCTTTTTTTCTATTAAAAATATTATCTCCCCACACTTAAAACATGGAGGGGTAGGAAACTTCACCCCACCCCACCCAAATTTTCAGTTCTAAAATTGACCCATGGCATAAAGTATTGTACTTTGTAATACTATATGTAAAATCAAATATGTACTGACATATAAGTCAAGGCTATCTACAAAAACATAAACCCTGAACTGTTGTTTGTTATGTGATTACTCCTAACAAACTGCATAACATTAGATCTGCTGGTGCATTAGGTGATGGCAGGCCTGGGATTGTGTGGTTTGCATTTGGACTTATAAGAGCAAATATACATGGTACATGTATCACTTGAGTGTAAACTGTATTTCTGATGAAGTTAAATCACAAACGTAACTACCTGTTAATTTGGCATATTTAGTATTTGAATCACAAGAATCTACCAAGAATTCATAAGTTCACAATTACATATTTGTAATACTTATTATAACTACTTCACAAGTATATTAACAAGTTTTTAGCATGTAAACAAAAGAATTATAATATTTGTGTATCAACTTTTCCATTTAACTTCAAACAGTGAGCCTTGATTTGTTTTTTCCTTTGTAAAAAATAACTAATGTATGAACATTTAAAAAATTATTTTGATACAGAAAGAAAATGCAACACATAAAGCTGCCACGAAGGGTCCTGCTTTTCGTCTTAACATGCATCCAAAAACATTTTTTGATCCAAGCCCTTACACCTCAGACCGACCTCTAGGAAAGCGAGCAGCATCAGCTGGTGCTGTCACAAGGAAGGATGATGTAAAACCCTTCAAGCCAAGCTCTCCAGGAAAGAAGGTACTTACTGCACTGTATAAAAGTCTGTTTGTTAGTTGGAAACCTGATGTAAAAACATATAAACTTGGAATTTATATATGTGATCTGAGGTGGAAATGAGATTTTGTGGTCTCAGAGGTTGAAATAAGATGTATGTGATCTGAGGTGGAAATGAGATTATGTGGTCTCAGAGGTTGAAATGAGATGCATGTGGTCTCAGAGATTGAAGTGAGATGTATGTGGTTTCAGAGGTGGAGGCAAGATGTGTGTAGTCTCAGGGGTGAAGGTTAGATGTATGTGGTCTCAGAGGAGTAGAAGAGATGTATGTGGTCTCAGATGTGGAGGAATATATAGAACCTGAAGGAAACTAAAAATAACCCTGGATCAGTGACCATATATATTTGACTAGCATCTGTACTAAAATTCTACAAAGCAAGCATGTTATTTAAGAATCAGATCCAAAAATAATCCAAGAATAATCCATGAATTAAATTACAAAAGTCCTGGTAATGAGATGTTCTAATACATTAAAGTTTGAGTCTTGTTGGAAAATCCAAGAAGAAAGACAATGACGTAGTTCGAGTCTTGTTGGAGAATCCAAGATTGTAGACAATGACATATTTTGATGTCTTTTATGTGTTTATCTAAGGTTCCTTGTAGAGTCACAAGATTTAACATTCTGTTGTTGGAAATCCAAATAATATTTTGATAAACTGTCTTTGTCCAAGAGCACATCAAATATTTCCAGAGATACAAATAAATCCTTTAAAATCCAACTGAACTGAAGGAAAGTTATCATGGATTCAAAAACTAGGCTACAACAAAAGATAATGACTAAACACCAGAACTCACTATTTTTAACTAAAAAAATGATTATATCATATTCTAATATGCAATTACAAAACAAATCCCCAAATTTAAACATCATGAAAGGAGGGGAAGAAGTCACATGATCGTTTTAAATCACATACTCCTAACATGACCCTGACGAGAACCAATCATTTCTACTTTTAAGAATAAAAAGTTGTTTACTTCTTCACTAGTCCCATCTTGACCTTGACAATGCAGTCATTTTAAAATAATAATAAAACCTGTTTATGTGGTTCTCACTAACCTTGAATTAAGGTCAGGATCTAGATCAACATAACTAGTTTACCAAATAATTAATCAAGTCAACCGAGTTTTTCAAAAAACATCATCTTTAGTTAATAAATTTACATTGCAATAGCATGTAATAAAACTTTAAAAAAATGTAAAACTGACCAATAATATTAAATTTAAACAAATTTAATATTATTGGTCAATTTAATTTAAACACTGATCCAGGGTTATTTTTAGTTTCCTTCAGGTTCTATATACTCCTCCACATCTGAGACCACATACATCTCTTCTACACCTCTGAGACCACATACATCTAACCTTCACCCCTGAGACTACGCACATCTTGCCTCCACCTCTGAAACCACATACATCTCACTTCCATCTCAGAGATATATCAAATCAGATATACATAACACAAGAAAGAGGTGGTAACCTGAAGATGACCTCTCCATAAGATGGTGCAGAATGGTTCAAGAAAATGATGGAAATAAAATTAGAATGTCTGCCTACCTTGTAATACAATAGTGATGGCAGTATTGCTTCAGATGTGTAGAGTAGTATGAAATAATTTGCACCCATTCCCCTTACAGAAATGGACAGTGGTTGGAATGTTGGTTGGTTTTGATGGCAGTTTCAACACATAATTGGTTATGTAAGTAAATGGGAACATTGTGCCTTTCCCAAGGACTCAACTTACTACAGCTGGTCAAGCTAAACTGGTATTGAACCTATAGCCCCTGGATTACAGAAATATATATGTTACTTCTCACAATCTTTTGTTACAATGGATATTTGCTTTGAGCTTATTTTGAAAACAATGTGTGCGATACTTAGTGCTAAGAAAAATGTCCACTAATTTCTTGCCCAGCTGAGATAGTTCAGTAAAAATATGGAATGAAATAAATTTAATTTTAGTGTTATATGAAATAGCATATTTGAAAATTCAAATTTCTGGAGTTTTAATCATTGCTTCCAACAGAAGAATCTATGTAAGTCAAGAATTCAACATAATTTTGTTTCTTTCAGCCTGGTGGATTGAAAGCTGGGACATTTGATCCATATCCAAATCATTCAGCCGATCCTTACAAGATCACATTCCCTCGCACCTTGAATATAGTCAATAAGAGTGGAAGGACATTTTTGCCATCACAAGGGCCTAAAACATCTCCCACTGTCTCCATTATCAACCAGAATGTTTTGAGGTCAGTAGTCCCTGTGTACCATATTTTTTTTTAAACTTTAAATTACTGCTTCTTAAAAATGCCAAATCAGAATTTGACAAATATTTTGGCCTTCAGGCCTCCCAGGTTTATACAACTGATTTTATTTATTGGTTACTACTGGAGATGAAGTGCATTCTTTCAAAATGTAACTATAAGGAGGGCTTGGGAGAATGTGCCCATATTATAAATATATAAGTGTTTGTAAAAAAAATTATAATTTTTCACAAAAACTGATTTCAATGTCAAATATGTTACTGAATTATAATAATAAGAGACTGGGTAAGAGTTTAATGAAGGAGTTAATCTCCTTACTTAACAGTTGGCCATCCTGCTCTAAACTCCTAACTTATAAGCAGCAGCTTAAAGTCTTGTATGGGATATTGCCAAATGATTGCATCAATCAATGAAGAGATGTAGTCCTGAAGGGAAAAGATTTTCAGTCCTAGATCCAACAAAAAAATAATGACCGGCATTATTATAAAGCTTAGGAACCCAAGCCTGTTGAGCTGCTTATGTAGTCCACACTATGATTGAGCCTTCTGAGATCAGGTTGGAGAATGTCATATGAGACCTCCATCCCATTGCTTGATTAATGTTAGTGAGCAGTACATTTTACTAGGCTGGTAGCAATTGCATTTACATCATCAGTTAATATGTGTGAGAAATTCTTGTGGTTTTAAGTTGTTATGGGATGAGAAAATAATCCAGCTAATCTAAGATGAAAAAGCCTGCACATATATATCCTTCTTTACTTTGCTGAGTGGCTCTTAAGAAAAGAAGAGATCTTCAGATCAGATCAGTATATTTTAGGTAATGCCTCAATGGGGTCATGAAGATTCTCTTTTGTAAAAGATCCATTCAAGACAAATGTTGACAATGTGAATGGGAACCTGTTCACAGCCATGAAAACAGAAGTTATCATGAGAGAAACTTAAGCATCGTGACAGACCTGCAAGTTTGGGTTTTGGGTTGACTTATAAGGCATCATTTTCAATAATTCTGCCCCTTAAAGCAAGAACTGGTTAGGAAGCATGTCTATCATGAAGGGTGAGTCATTGAGGATTTCAATGGAAATTGGGTGGGTGTGAATAGATCGTCTCATGTGAATCACTTGCATCCATCTGGACATCATGTACACTATGATACTGAGGTGGATTTGAATGTGGATTTGTCAATGAAGACACCATCTGAGACAATCCTTAAATAAGAAGGCAGAGATCCAAACTTAGACTTGTTTCCCCTTTGTCTTTGATCAAGTTACTTCATGAATACAGTTGTTGGCAAGAATCATAATGCTTTACCAGATAGTATCCACAGCATATCAGCTGCTAGATAGACTTAACCCACTTACTTCATGTAATGAGGGCAGGAGATGGGCATCCATCACCAGTTATACTGGCATACATGCAAATTGTGATTTCTAGTGGCTGATCCTGAAGCAGAATGCACACTGCAAGCAATGACAGAGATGAAACCTCATAAATGATCCAAACATTTGACAGTTTGATTTAGTTGGCAACATTTTGGCACTAGTGAAATAGAAGAGTCATTTTCAGGGGTCTCCTCACACTCATGACAAAGACAAACTCATGTGAGAAAGATTTATAACTCCATGTCAAGATGAGTGAAAAAGTTGTGATAAGATTGGATCTGCCCTTGCTTATATTGCTGATAAGAATCCAAGGCTATGGAAGAGAAAAATAGGCAATTTCATGTCTTTGTACAAAAAGTTGATCTTCTTGTAATTTTTAGGATATTGTCCAGATAATATGATGCCAGGGACATAAAGGTGGTTCAGAAGTGTGACACAACCAAGTCTATGACCTTGGTAACTATCCAATTAATGGAAGATGCAGAATTAAAAAAATGGATGCTGAGCTGCTCTGTTAGGTTGGATGGTTGGTTGGTTTTTAAAGGCACTTTTGACACATTATTGGATATGTCATGATATCAGAAGAAAGAAATGGAAGCCCAGTGCCTTTCCCAAAGACACACTGAAGAAACAGACCTGGGCTGGCCTGAGTACATGTGTAGTGAAAGTGCAACCATTGGATTGCAAGTTCAGTGTTCTACCAGCTCAGATGTGTGAGAATGATTCCGAGTAGTGTCTTTTGGAGGAGTCTCATTGGTATTATCTAAGTTATGCTCAGCATGTTGAAAAAGCAGCATGGATTAGTATGGATGCTATAGCTACATTTTTGTGAGCTAGTTGTTGCTTGTCAGGAAAGAGTTTCTTGTTTATGTGTATGCAAGAAGAATCTTCAAAATGCACATTCCTGAAATGTCAGTGTTGACAGCTGGAACTCTGATATGGAAATCCATGAAGCTGCTATTGTGAGAAGATAGGCATGTTGATGCTTGTATTGTATACCTGCCTTTTAAAGCAGTTTAACATGTCAATGACTATGATCAACTGTTGGAAAGAAAGCTGGTCTTTTATTCGTAAAATGTGTAGGAGGACAACAGAGCACTGGGGCTTTTGCTAAAAGTCTTCTTTCATAGAGGTAAGGAAGACCGAATTTTCCCAGGACATCATCAGACCAAATAGAGAAAAAAGGGATTTAAATCATCAGTGTCAGGAGTGTGGGTCAAGACAAAAGCCTTCTGCTAGCAATGACTGAATGAGGGAAGCAGGTCATTAAGGAGAGTAAACTAAACTGGAAGTCTGCCAATATTGTGCATAAGGCAAATCGTCAGGTCTTGAATCTTGGTGTGTCAATAGTTTGAGTTTGAGAGGCATGGGTACCATGTATTTAGGGAAGGGAAATTGATGTAACTGATAATGTACACAAGCCATGCATGACTGAACCAAGACTACCTTAACAGCATATGTGGCAAGGCTGATAGCACCAACATCCTTGTTGAAATGTTTTTATGTTTGTTTACTGGCTCAGAACAATTGTTTCACCAAACATATAGTCCATCTGTCCTCAGACCAAAGTGTACAGATTTCACGATAATGCAGCAGGGGTTATTATCCTTTGACAGAAATCCCCACACATAATCCTGCCAATTGTTACCTGTTATTAAGAGTGAACAAATTATTATTTAATTCTGACTATCATGAATCATAGGCATCCCAGTGATTCAACTCAAAACACATAAAATCATCTCAATTTCAGAAAATAAAATATATTTTTAAAAATGTGGATTCTCCCTGAGGGTTACCATACTCACAAGAAGAGAAAAGAAATTTAACTAGCACCCTTGGATGATCATAGGCTTAAGTTGATTCCACCCTTCCTAGATCCATTATTCTAATATTTTACTGGTCTGGTGTGATCTCAAGGTTTGTATTGGGCTGATCCTACTATAATCCATTCCCTAGACTGATCCAGTATAATCCCAACTCTCGAGCTGGGCTAATCCCATAGCTGAATAGTCAGGGATGATTCCTGATCATTAAGTGCTGAAAACCAAGGTGAGATCAAGGCATCTTGTAGTTTCCCAGCTTGGTAGGTGAAAGAGTTTTCAAATTGGGGTGGGGTGGGGGTAAAATACAGATCGAAAAGAAATTGATATTTTGAAACAATATCAATTGAGAGTACCACAAACTTGTTCATTTATGCTGTAGTTTACACTAACTGACTTTTCACTTATTATATTTCATATGCAAAATAAACAGAACTTATAACTGACCTGACCAACAAGTTCGCTACAAGTCAAGCATATTACATATATAAGTAAGAATAAGTTATTTTTGTAAGGTGGGATGACATTACTAATAGCAGAAAAGCTTCAAACAGCCTTTCAGAAAGTGAAAAATAAATTTGACTATATTTGACAAAAACCATCCTGACTTGAAGGGTTTAAAGTTTGTACAAATGATAATGATCTGCCATCAAGTTTGGCCCCATTATTAATGGGGAAAAAACTTACAATTACTTCTTCTAATACAACTGCTCAGCTGTGGCCATGTGATCTAAAGCTTTAACTAACTGAGATTTCTTGGCCCACTGTCACATCATTTGGCTTTGAGATTGATGTCAGCATCCTAACCCAGACTTCTTGGCTCAATGCAAACATCCTAACCCAAATCTGTAGGCAACACTGCCACAACATTTGGCTTTGAGGTTGATGTCAGCATCCTAACCCAGATTTCATACCCCACTGCCAACATCCTAACCCAGATTATTTGGACCACTTTTTGCAGTGTAACCCAGATTACTTGGCCCACTGCCAGCATCATAAACCAAATTTCATTGCCCACTGCCATCATCCTAACCCAGATTACTTGGCCTTCTGACGGAGCACATGGGTTTGAGATTAATGTCAGCCAGACGAGTGATCTCAGGTCAATATGGGTCTTTTCTTAATATACTTTATTTACCTATTTGTAGTTCTTCCTTTGTGCAAACAGAAGATATTATGATTTACTCTCATAGAAATTGAATGTGTATTATTCACATTTATAAATATAGTAAACAATGTTTTACAATACAACTAGGCCACAAAGCACTCTTCAAAGAAAACTCAAACTCACACTCTATGACGAAAAAAAATGCCAAAACATTTATATTATTTCATTTCCTCATATCTCAATGGGAAAGGACACAAGTTTAACAATTCAAGAGTTTTATTATTCTAACATTTCTAGGAAAGTTAGCCAATGTTGAACTCTTGGGGGAACACCGATTAAGGTTGAGATTTGTATTAAAAAATTAAGAACATGGGTTTAGGCATTCATTCAATATTCTGTGTGACTCTTTGATATTTCTGCCAAAGAATAGTCTGGTAAGTCTTCATTGCTGTGTATTTACAATAGACAGCACTTTGGTATAAATTTTATCAGAGTGATACCACAATGAACACCATTCCATATATTAAACTTTTTTTAAAGATACATTTCATGAAACCATTCAGCCTTAAATTAAATTTAAAATGCAGGTTGCAGACCTCTATCAGGCATTGAAACTATCAACAAATAATAGAAACATGGAGTTTCTATCAACCAATAGGACTGTTTAGGAGTTTCCTGCATTCATCATTAGTTAGTTTCATGAAAAATGCACATCATCAGATGATGAATGTAGCAGTTCCAGTGATAGGTTGTCAAGGAAACCTATTGTTATTACTCATTGATTACATATGTATATCACCAACTATTTCAGACAAGTTAAACCTCATTACAATAGAACAACGATTGCATGGTAAGTTGTAGGTGATTGGGCTTTCTTAACCTAATAGTTTTTCAAGGTGCTAAGTTTGGTACTTGTTCATAACCTATTATTTGAGTTCAAGAGCTATATAGTTTAGTAACTAATCTAATTACACTTAAAACTATGACATAAAGTAATTGCTTGCTTGTAAGTTGAGTCCAACTGCAAACTGCACAGACCCAGATCTGTCATCACATAATGAATGGCACTTCTGGGTCTGTGCAGTTTGTTAGAAGTAATCAGTTAAGCAAACATCATATAACCTGGTATGCAGGTGCATTATGCTATTGCAGATCAAAATCTTTGTTGTTTGCAATTTGACTCAACTTATAAATGAGTACAGATGGTAGTGTTTCTAGTGATGTTTTTAGTTACTACCTGCATATGTGTCTTTGTGCTGGAAAGAGAGCTGGGGATCTTATCTGATACTAATATAAATAAATTTATTTACAACATTTTATACTAAATAATCAGAGACACCAAATAACTAGTAACTTATCACAGAAACCCCCCAGAAACTAGACCACAGTGCAGCCGGTCATTGCATATCAAAGTAAGAGACACACCAACTATCAGTAGCTTTGGATACAGAATTTCTCCTCTTTTTGATACACTAGGCTAGGCCTGCCATGCAAACTGCTTTTTATTGCCATTAGCTCTAATGGGTTAGAGCATCAGAGATTATGGGATGAGTTTGTCATCCATTTGTCCATTAGCACAAGTTTGTTATTGCTGCTTCTCCTAAATTGCTTGGAGGATTGCCTTGAAACTTTGTGTAGGCATTCATCACATGGTCTAATTTTTCCTAAATTAAAATGGAATGGATCTTATCACCTGTACAGCTGCCCCAACAGCCATCTTGAAAATCTTGTTATTGCTACTCCTTCTGGTCGAAAGTCATATTTTGACAATATCTTATCTCTACTTGTCTTCAGAAGGATGGCTATATTAACATGTAGTTTTCACTAGTAGACTTCTTAAGTTACCTAGTTGATCCTAAATGAAAATGGTACCAGCCATACATACTAGATGACTGTCTTAAACATCTTGCTGTCATTACTCTGAATTGATGATCATAATGACATGGGGTTTTCACCAAGAGACTTCTAATAATGCCTACTTTATCTTAAATATAAAAAAGGATGCCAGGCTGAAATCCAATAAGTCCACCACAGTAGCTAACATGAAAACTGTGTTATTGCTGAAGAATAGCAGAGATGGTTTCAACACTTAACAGTTAAAATTAAGAAATGGTCTTATCTTGAATTCCCAAAAACTATTTTCTCCCAATAGAGGGATTCTTGTTTCTTGGTATTATAATGAGGAAGAAAATATGTTTCAACATTATTTTTGGTAAAGTGAAGAATCATGGATAAGTATCATTACTCTCTGGGTGCTTTAATGCTTTGTGTGAGTGTTCATCAGTTTTAGTCTTAACTAAAAGATAGGGATATTAAAAATCATGAAATTGTAACTTGAAAATAGATTATTTTAAAACAATTGCCAAGACATAGATTAACAGGTGTAAAGTGGTTGCCAATGCAAGTTTCAGGACTCCAGTATTTGAGAGCTATATTACATTATATTATGTGATTCAATTTTCCTGTACTGTAAAGATCTTATATATACAGTTAAGAGCTTATGCATACTGTCAAGAGCTTATGTATACTGTCAAAATCTTATGTATTCGGTCAAGATCTCAGGTATACTGTCAAGATCTCATGTATAATGTCAAAATCTTATGTATGCTGTTAAGATCTTATGCATACTGTCAAGAGCTTAAGTATTTGGTCAAAATCTCAGGTATACTGTCAAGATCTCAGGTATACTGTTAAGATCTTATGTATACTGTCAAGAGCTTAAGTATTCTGTCAAGATTTCATGTATACTGTCAAGATCTTATGTATTCTGTCAAGATCTTGTGTATAATGTCAAGATAATGTATACTGTAAAAGTCCTAATCATACTGTAAAGGTTCTCTTACATGCACAGTAAAGATCTTAAGCATGCTGTAAAAATTCAATATGTAAAGTATACTGTACAAAATCTTAAGGCAAATCTACAAATTGAAGAACAGAAACAGTTTGCCTGCACTTTTTGTTACAAAGTAGACTTGGATAGCCAGAAAACTAAATGAATTGACAGCTATGGGGAAAAGTGTAAATAACATTTTAGGTCATCTTTACCCCTTTTATTGGTCATCTTGAGCCTTTATTTGCCCCTTTTATCATTCAGAATACATGTACAAAAATTGTGAAAGATTGATTGTCATCAGAGTTGGAGTGAACATTTAATACTTTTATGACTGGTTGATACATGTAGTTGGTTCTGCAGATATTATATCGTAGCTTATTCACATAATTTTTGGTTGCAATGACCAAGATATTATCACTTGATACACCTTTTTGAAGTCAGTAATTTTGGGTTGTATTCTTTTTAATACCTTTCTGCTTCCAGTAGGTCTGCATTGAGGGTTGTGTTCATAAGGTAGATTAGATCTGAAGTTCATATCACTCATACATTGTTAAATGTTTTATTAGTTTAGCCCATCTGGCTAAAATTTCACCAACATAAATTAAGTCATGACTTCAATTTAAAGGTCAGAACAGAGTAGTCAGGACTGAATTTTAAAAGCAGAAGTTAGCCCGAGTTTAAACATAACTCAAGAGTCTAATTGGCTAAATTTTAGTTTAACTTAAAATCAACCAAACAAATACAGTATCCTATTTTGAGACTTTAAGACTTGTGTTGGCAAAATTTGCTGCAAGTTTAATCTGACCATTTTTGTACCTATCAAATGTCTCAATGTCTAGACTTAATTTAAGACTTATGTTGATACAATTGGGACTAGGTTCTGTCTTTAAAAATATTTGTTTGTATTTAAAGCCAGATTCCCATTTTTGTTAATAAGATACATATAAAAATGAAAATTTTGATTGTTACCAGAAAAATGTTGCCTCATTCCTGCACAATACATGTTTTAAGTAATACTGAAAATCAATATAAATGTTTTTGTGGTTGGGTGAGATTGTAAGTTATTCTTTTCTACTATAAGCTGAAAAATGAGACTTGATCAAAATATATTTATACAAAACTTGATTACTTAGATTCAGCTAATTGTGTTTATTTGTTGTCTGTTAATTATATCTAGCATAAGAAAGTGTTGGTTTCTTCTTTTTTAATCTTTTCTTTTTGTGATTATTATTTTATATTAAACTTACAGAGCAAAAATATTGTGCATAGTACAAAGAAATATCATGAGTAGTCTTTATATTTTACATGTATTATTAATCAGAAGATCATGTACTATGAACCCTGCATGTATCCCAATTCTACATTAGAAACAAAAGATAATATACTATGAACACTGCATGTATCCTAATTCTACATTAGAAACAAAAGATTATTTACTATGAACACTGCATGTATCCTAATTCTACATTAGAAACAAAAGATTATTTACAATGAACACTGCATGTTTCCTAATTCTACATTAGAAACAAAAGATAATATACTATGAACACTGCATGTATCCTAATTCTACATTAGAAACAAAAGATAATATACTATGAACACTGCATGTATCTTAATTCTACATTAGAAACAAAAGATAATATACTATGAACACTGCATGTATCCTAATTCTACATTAGAAACAAAAGATTATTTACTATGAACACTGCATGTATCCCAATTCTACATTAGAAACAAAAGATAATATACTATGAACACTGCATGTATCCCATTATTCTACATTAGAAACAAAAGATTATTTACTATGAACACTGCATGTATCCTGATTCTACATTAGAAACAAAAGATCATGTACTGTGAACCCTGCATGTATCCCAATTCTACATTAGAAACAAAAGATAATATACTATGAACACTGCATGTATCCCATTATTCTACATTAGAAACAAAAGATTATTTACTATGAACACTGCATGTATCCTGATTCTACATTAGAAACAAAAGATCATGTACTATGAACACTGCATGCATCCCGATTCTACATTAAAAACAAAAGATTATATAATAGGAACACTGCATGTATCCAGATTATGCATTCTACATTTACCTGTATTTCAGAAGATCATATACCAGAACACCAATTTATAGAGTCTACATTCTACATGTATTATGTATTTCAGAAGATCATATACCACAACATCATGTGTATCCAGATTCTACATTACAAACAAAAGATCATTATCATCATAAATCATAACCTGCCTTCATTTTGAAATAAAGAAACATATGTCCAGAGCTTTAAAATTAGAGTCTAATAGCTCATCTGAAACAAATAAATGGGATAATATTGACAAACTTTCACCCAAAATAAAATAGCATTTCATTTACTAGTCCGTAGCTTAGAAATTGCCAAAATAAATAGTAATGAACGCATTCTCAGTCTTTAATCATCGTGGCTATAAACTACATATTACTAGTATCTTACTGATAAATAGTCTTTCCTCACTTTTGAATCAAGTGAAACTATAAACAATAATGATCTTGATCTGCCATAACATAATGCCCCTGCAGATCAGGGTCTATGCTGTTTGTTCTACTGATTACAGCTAACAAACCGCACAGACCCAGGTCGGCTGGCACATTATGCTATGGCAGATTGAGATCATTTATTTTATCTTCATTTTATAAGCGAGCATTGATGGAAATTCATAATTTAAAAATTCTCTCATTGATTTTTGTTTATACTGTCACTATGGTAATGATGTAGTGGACCATGTGCTATGTTGATGTGGGCATATGCAGGTATAACTGTTGCAATAGGAATGTAATTTGAAAACAAGAGGTGTTCATAGAGACATGATAGCACAACTTGGCTAAAATAAATCAAAGTTAAATTTTCATATCAGAAAAATTAGTGTGTTCTTTTAGTCAGTATTTACTTAATACTTTGTCTTGAACCTCCAAGCCTAGTACCTTTAAGTAATTAACTGAAACTCTGTAGAGATTAGAAAAACCTTCTTTTAGAAGCATGAAATTAAACATAAAATCTGCAGTATTATAGCTAAAGCAGTCAACATTTTTTATTACATAGTAGAAGTACAATGTGATGAAAACACATGACTAGAAGGGCTGGCTTTAGGCTGATTACACTAATTTATCCAATCAGACCCTGTGCTCGGAGGGGATACATGTGTTAGTAAATTTTAAAAATATATCTATAGAGGGCAAGTCATTTTAAAATGATGGAAGAAAATTTAAAGTTTAGTATCATATAAATATTGTTTAAAAGTTTATTTCCAAATACCATGTCCAGTGCCCCACCCCCCAATTGATCAAAATTCAGCCCCGTGTTTGCTAAAGCTATTACTGTCATCCACTATGTATTCTTCCACCTTTTTTAAAATGTTTTTCATAGGCTTAATTATTTTATTTGAATTTGTACACTCTGCACATGTTTTATTCAACTTTTGCCTCAGATATATTTGTATTTGTCCCCAAGGGTGATTAGTTCTTATAATTTAGATGGTTTATCATATTTAAATGAAAATGTTATTATTATTATTATTATTATTATTATTATTATTATTATTATTATTATTATTATTATTTTAGGTGAAACAACAAAGCATTCACCTGCTTTTAATTTCTTTTTCCAGATCTGTCAATACCATGAACTATCGGTCACTAACTTCCATCACAATCTAGATAAATGTGACAAAGCAATGGAGAGTGATGACTAAATACATCAATCTACATCTCATCTATCACACAGTTCTTCAGGGAAAGTTATCATATTGTTTTAGAAAAACAATACTGCTGGCATAAGCTTTGACCAAACAAAAATGAGGATTGTGGGAAGGATTTTCAAGTATTACTTTTGTACAAATATCTCAAGCATTTACCTTCAGTTTTACAATAATCATAAATATAGTTGGATACTGATACAAAGTGTGGGTTATCACACTCTTATTCTTTATTAATCATGAGACATCATCCAAGATTTAAAAAAAATGTATTGTCCGTTTGAAGAACAAATATCTGTAACTAATGGCATTTTTCATCCATTTTGAAGAATATGTACATTTAATGATTTGTACATATTTTTAAAAACTATATTTAATGATGTGATTCCAATGTAAGAGAATATTGATTTATTATTGTAAAAACTTGGAGACTGAAAACAAATTACATAATCATTCAACAGCAAAAAATACAGTATCACACTTGTTGACCTTTATGCACCTTTGCATATAGATTATTACGGAACAATTGAAAATCTGTCAAGTACCAATTTACTGGTGCATTACAACACACAACTCCAAACAAACAACACCAGACCTGCTGTTGTTACACAATACACCATTGTGTATACACTTCGTACTACTTATATTTACAAGTGTATTAGGTCACTCAAGGTCTATCCTTCATGCTTTTGTTTGTGCACTATTGTCATTACAGTAGATCTAGGTCTACCCTGCTTGCTTGTGTGTGTGTACTATACACATTTAAATATGTTATAATTGTGTGCGACAAATATAGTATTACTAGTGTCCAAAACTATGATATAAAATCATGTCCAATAATATGGTACACTAGTGCCCAAAACTATGGTATATGAAGTGTCTATAAATATGCAACACATAGCAAGAGTGGCACCACAATGCTTGTGTTTTGCTTCTTTCTTTTCTGACAAATAGTCTAGAAGAGGGTGTACAGTGGTAAATTTTTGTGATTACATTTGCTTGTATTTTATTCAATTTAAAATTGTTGAAATGGTGGTGACTATTAGATGAATATACCTTGTTTAAACCCTTGCCTCTACTTTTGTACTGATTACCTCTTAGAGTATTCATTAGTTTAAGCATCTCTTTTAGAATTATCATATTAAACAAATATTCCAAAGAAAACATGTTGACTTTGCAAAAATAATTTTTTGTTAAAACAATCTTGCATATGTTTCAAGTTCCAAAATTGTTTTTTCAAATGAAAAAACATTAATTGTATAAATTAAAATATCTTGTTTATCAAAGAAAGTTGAACATTTTATTTACAGCTAATTATTTAATCAATTATTAAAAAAATTCTTATACATTCAGTAGAGATCTGTGGTTTGTGCAGCATCAGTGTTCTATATGCTGCACATACAGTTTTTGCCATTTCGATCTTTAGTAAAGCATGTGTTATGGAGGAACAAGTCTGTTAGGATCCATAATACCGGTATAATCTTTCATAAAGCATGTGCTTTGAATGGACACACCTGTTTTGGGGGTCAAGGATATTTTCTAAGGTTTTTCAGATTTATATGATGTGTTAAAATTATGTATGACCAAATTTGCTCATCTGAAGCTTAGGGCTGTGATACCAGTATTTTTAAAAGTCAATTTGAAGAAGCTTGTAAAACAATGAAAATGAAATACCTATTAAAGACTATGCTCTTTACTTACATATAAGTAAACAACTTTTTTATAAATGTCTTTTCTTTCTCAATTGAAAAAATGTAAATTTGCATGGTGTTATAAAATAAATTAAAACTGAGATGCCTCTGTTATACTTACAATTATCAATGAGAATTATCTCTCATTAATCTATAGATTAAATGATACATTTATAATGCATGCTGTTTTTAATAGTGATGTATTGTTTGTTTTTATTTCTCCTTTACGGTAATCAATTGTAAGATGTACTTAACCATTCTTTCTTTTTCCTTTAATCAATTGTAACTTACACTTAACAATAAGTGACACAAATTACCATTATTTTGTATTTTGCATCATATTTCTGGCTGTTAAATATTGGTTTATATTCAGATGTCTTGTGTGTGCTTGAATACAGCAATATTCTATAATGTCTTGGCTTTCTCAAAGGATATAATATTAATCAATGCAAAATCTAACATTTGTTAAGTTTGCATGAATTCTGTATGTAACTGTTTAACAACAAAAGGTATTGATTTGATTATTCTAGGTAGATAAGTAAAATGAATTAAAGAAACTAGTGTTTGATTCATACTATGTTAGTACAGATAGTCATGCAAATGACATCTTTCATACTCTTGATACAATCTGCCAAAAAACAAGTTATAACTATTTTGTTTTCTTTTAGTGTACAAAATAATAAAATCTTCACCTTTCCTTATCTTCATATCATGTTTTGTGATTGATGTAAATAACATACACTCTAAACTGTCATTATTTGTTTGTAAAATATTGTCTATATAGAAAAAAGTTTATGCAAAAATATTTGAATAAAAATGTCCCATTGAAGAAAATGTATCTTACTTTGAACCAAATGTCACGTTTTCATTGTAAAGTTTATTTGATATCCTAAGCTAAATCAAGAGGACTCTTGCTTTTAATGTTAGTTTTCAAAACCCATCATGGCGGCCCCTATTGGCTGAGTGCTCAGTGTTATGGAACATCGACATCTCACCTCTGTCTGCATGGGTCTCAGGTTCAGCCAATGTGGGTATATGAGAAAGTTTGTCGGTAGCTTCTTATGGGTTGGTCGTTCTTTTCAGGGTGTTACCAGGTCTTTCCTCCACCATTAATACTGGCCACCAAGTATAGTCTATCTTGTGCTGAAATGGCATTAATCCCTATAACAAATCCCATCAGTAATTAGCAATGTCAATAAACTGCTATTTCAGGGATATCCATTTTCTGTGTATTGAGTGATTGTTACAACCCAAAGTTTATAACAGCTTACATAACAACAACTCAATCCTTCTGGCTTACCATATATATATATATATATATATATATATATACATACATACATACATACATACATACATACATACATACTCACTTATAAGACAAGTCCAACTACATACAACATAGACTCTAATCTGCCATTACATAAAGTGCCAGCAGATCAGGGTCTTTATTGGTTGTTTACTGATTACTCCTAACAAACAGCACAGACCCAGATCAAGTAGTATATTATGCTGTATCAGCTCTGAGTCTATGCAGTTTGCAGATGGATTAGACTTTTAAGTGATTACTGATGGCACATGCAAGGAGGCACAAATTAAAGTATTGAAAACATAACCTTGAGAATAAATGAATTCACAATAAATAAATCCTTTATTGCATTGTCATTAATCACCTGTGTCATTTTAGATTTTCTCTTGCCTACACAATATGCTTTGTGGCAGTACTTTGCTCTTGCATACACAATATGCTTTGTGGCAGTACTTTGCTCTTGCCTACACAATATGCTTTGTGGCAGTACTTTGTTTGAAATGACTGTAACTATGGGGTAATTAAAAGCCTTAAAACACAGCGGAGAAGTAACTTAAATTTTAAACTGTTGCATTAGGTCAAGGAAAAATATAGTGAAAATATTTATTTTCATTCATTTGTAATGAAATTAAGAAAAAAATGATGACAAAACAGATTCATTTTCTTCTATTTACTAATGTTAGAAGACTATTAATCAAATATTTACCATCTGACTATTTGAACCTGATCTGTTCCATGTTCTAGCTAAAAATTTATTTGTGAATTCTCACAAATTGTTGCGGCAAGTTTCATGTTTCTGTCATTTGGCATAACATTGGATGTGATGTTGAGAAAATGCAATTTGCATTTTTTGAGTAGCTCATTTTCTTGTTTGATAAAATCCAATTAAGCTAATCCATTATAGTATTTTGGAGTAGCACAAAACTCAATCATGACCTTAAATCTTGAAAGTGGGGAAATAAATAGCAAATCAATTTTCTTGTCAGATATTATCAAGATGTACAAACATACAAAGATTATTTAAAATCCAATAAGATTTATTGAAATTATTGAAATTATTGAATGTACGTGTTACCATACTTCATAAACAATACAATCTCTTCCACAAATAAAAAAATCTGCCTGTATTCTATGTTCACAAAGAATTAAAAACCTGATTCTCTATATATAAAAAATTGAACAGTCTACCATTTGTAAAATTTGCAGCCTGACACAAAGTTTGGTCAAGATCCATTTTGCATTTGTACCAGAAATTGTACCACAAACTCTGTGAATTTGTACCAGAAATTGTACCACAAACTCTGTGAATTTGTACCAGAAATTGTACCACAAACTCTGTGAATTTGTACCAGAAATTGTACCACAAACTCTGTGAATTTGTACCAGAAATTGTACCACAAACTCTGTGAATTTGTACCAGAAATTGTACCACAAACTCTGTGAAATACAAATACTTCAAAAGTAATGTTTGATAATAATAATAAAAACATGGAATGTTTGTTATCAAACCTGCTCATAACATTGCAGCTATTTCATTATACCTAGACACCAAGCTTGATAAAATGTTCTTTTCTATTTTTCAAATCAATGATGGTCTTAACTATTATAGATTTTTGTTTTTAAAGGTCCACTTGACAAGCACTTGTCTATAATGAAAATATTGCTATATTTGATGGCTGATGAATATCATTTTTAGCTTTGACACCTGGTTGCTATGGAAGTAAAATAATTCCAGATAAGTCATCCTGAACACAATTAGGGCACAGGGTATGAGGACAAAAGTGGAATCAAAATAGTAAGACAATCAAGGACTATAACTCATGATGAAGACATACAGAAGTTGCAAGCTCTTCAACTTATCCACTCTGTTTTCTTTCACAGTAAATCAGATTAATGTTTAATAACAACCGTGGAAGATAGCATTGATAATGCAGATGGATGGAATCATGGATGACAGATGGAGACCACTCAGCTTAGCATCAGTGGATAATCAGGGTGATTATGGATAAGGAAACATGATAATATTAGAAACAAACACAAAAAAGAGATCTTGAAACATATAACAATGAAATGGTGAGAGAAAAACCCAGGAATAAGTGTTAACCCAGCGATGGAACCTTATGACTAACCTGCATCCATTTGGTTGGCAACCTAACTCATGTGTGTGTGTGCGTGTGTGTGTGACTTTGGATTTTTAACATAATTTGAGCAATTTTTATATCATATCATTATGATGTCTGCAGTGTGGCAGTTTATAGTGATGTCTAGCACTGAGGCATTAAGCCAGAGACATGTACATGTAGCATGATGCCCCACAAAGTCACATTATCTGAACATCAGGCTGACAAGTCCTAACACTAACCTCTTAAGTCAGGCAAGACGGTAACTCCTCATGTATTAATGCATAACTTTAAACGTAAACTAGTATCATCCCATGGTTTCAGCTGAAAGCAGTGACATGTGATGACGTGTGACTTTCAAAACTTTTGAAATTAGAAGCTATGTGACTTTCAAACATATTAATGAAAACTCCACGCAGATTTGACTATCCCTTCATGAGTAGTGATAGCAAAGTTTTAAAGATGATGGCCATATTATATGTCAGATCAGCATTTAGGTAATTTAGACCCAAACAGACATCATAAAAACAACTTCTGGTGAAAACTCATGATGATTAGACTTAAACATTTAGGCTTGGGAGTGATAACAAGATTTTCAAGATGACTGCTCTATGGTGGCTATATTGGATGTGAGATCAGTACCATTTTTATTTAGGAGCAAGCAGACATGACAAGTCTTCTTGTGAAAATCTACATGTTAATATGACTGGGAAGCATATAACAAGATTGTCAGATTGTCAAGCATGCCGCAATGTTGGACAAAGTGGACGACAGCAGATTGGCTCCATTTTCATTTAGGATCAACTGATGATCACAGCAAGCCTTTTTGGGAAAAGCCAATATCAACATGACTATCCATCTAGGAGGGGTAGTGATACAAATATTTACAAGATGGCACTGTACAGGCCATATTGGACTGACTGGCACCATTTTCATTTTGGGCCAACATAACATCGTAAGAATTCTTGGAGTCAAAACTCCACATCAACATAACTTTTCATGCAAAGGAATAGCAATAACAAGATTTTTTTCAAAATGACCACTGTAACAGTAATATTTGATGTCTGAGCATCATCATTTTCACTAATGACCAATGCTGTTATGTCTTTCCATTCAGGAGTAACAGGATTTTCAAGATAGCTGACATCGTGACCATTTTCAGATTGGCACTATTTTCATTGAGGACCAACTAAGAAGCTTTTAGTGAAACCCATGCTAAGATGACCATCCATTCGAGAGGTGTAGTAATATGAATTTTAAGATGGCCTCCGTGGCAGCCATATTGGGGGTGTTCACCAGTTATTATGTACTTTATGAGAGAGTGACATATGTAAGGTGTAATTGTTTGCATTTAAAACATGCAGAGTGGAGACAATGTTGGCATACATCTATGCTACTTTAATGTAATGTGGCTGACATTTCTTTGGATATTGTACTTTTGAAAATTTTACATGATCTAAGCACAATGCTAACTAAACTGACTGCTCCCTTGTGCTAAAACAATCAGCCTGAATTTGCCTAAAGTACACTATCCATAGTAGTTATTAAAACAGAAAAAATGAATTTTGCCAGAACAGACGATACCAGCTTGTGTAAGTGCAATGAATGAATCACCAAATACATGTATATGTTATTGGCTCTTCTTTTATACAATTTACATCTGAAGTTCAGTAAGTGAAAATGAACAAGTGGAGCTAACACTTTTTTTATCCCCTATTGTAAGATACTGCTGTTTATAATCCACGTGTACATTTTTTAGCCAAAAAAACAAATACTATATGTGCCAATCTCCCAAACAGTGTTTGGGGATTCTATGAGACCCATAAAGTCTTCTGAGGTGCCAAAGGGGGCAGCAGTGTACATGATTCATAACATGCAATGTAATACAATTGAGAATGAGTTACCTACTCATATAAGCCAAGAGAAAACGACTACAAATTTAAATCTGAATGCAAGAAAAAAAACTTTTTTAAAAGCATTCATAGACAATATTCAATATATTCAAAGTTTGATAGAAAGTAACATGAAATAAAAGGTGTTTAAAGAGAAAGGCATAACGATTGCTACGTCAATAGATATAACAGCAGTAGGTCATTAAAGAGAAAGGCATAATGATTCAAACATCAATAGGTATGACAGCACATGTGTTTAAAGAGAAAGGCATAATACTTACTACATTTACATTACCCGGTAATATATATGACAGCAACAGGTGTTTAAAGAGAAAGGGAAAATGATTGCTACATCAATAGATATGACAGCAGCAGGTGATTAAAGAGAAATAAATAATAATTTCTACATATCGGAGTCACAGCAACATGTTTCAAGAGAAAGGCATAATGAAGGCTACATTACTTTCATAGGTATGACAGCAACAGGTGTTTAAAGAGAAAGTCATAATGATTTACACTTCTAAAGGTATGACAGCACAGGTATTTAAATAGAATGGCATAATGATTGTTACATTAATAGGCATGACACCAACAGGTGTTTAAAGAGAAAGGCATAATAACTGCTGTGTCAATAGGTATGAGAGCAACAGGTGTTTAAAGAGAAATGCATAATGATTGCTACATCAATAGGTATGACAACAGGTGTTTAAATAGAATGTCATAATGATTGCTACATAAATGGGTATGACAGCAACAGGTATTTAAAGAGAAAGGCATAATGATTGCTACATCAGTAGGTATGATAGAAACATGTGTTCAATTAAAAAGGCATAATGATTGGGAACATCAATATATATATATGACAGCTGCAGTTCATTAAAAAGAAAGGCATAATGATTTATACTTCAATAGGTATGACAGCACAGGTATTTAAATAGAATGTCATAATGATTGCTACATCAATAGGTATGACACCAACAGGTGTTCAAAAAGAAAGGCATACTGATTGCTACATCAATAGATATGACAGCAACAGGTGTTCAAAGAGAAAGGCATACTGATTGCTACATCAATAGATATGACAGCAACAGGTGTTCAATGAGAAAGGCATACTGATTGCTACATCAATAGATATGACAGCAACAGGTGTTCAATGAGAAAGGCATTCTGATTGCTACATCAATAGATATGACAGCAACAGGTGTTCAAAGTGAAAGGCATACTGATTGCTACATCAATAGATATGACAGCAACAGGTGTTCAATGAGAAAGGCATACTGATTGCTACATCAATAGATATGACAGCAACAGGTGTTCAATGAGAAAGGCATTCTAATTGCTACATCAATAGATATGACAGCAACAGGTGTTCAAAGAGAAAGGCATACTGATTGCTACATCAATAGATATGACAGCAACAGGTGTTCAAAGAGAAAGGCATACTGATTGCTACATCAATAGATATGACAGCAACAGGTGTTCAGAGAGAAATAAATAATGATTGCTACAAATCGGAATTAGAGCAACAGGTGTTTAAAGAGAAAGGCATAATGATTGCTACATCAATAGGCATGACAGCAACAGCTCTTGCTTTGACAAATGCAAACTTTGTAAATAAAACATTGTTGCTGTTACTGCTGCTGCATTTAATACTAATCCAAGCAGATCATTAAAAGGCAAAGTCAAACACAGTTTAAAAATACTACCAACATATTTTATCCACTTACCCCAAAGGCATTCAAAAAGTTCATAAGTATACTAAGTTGGTTACTTAAGATAGTAGCTCTGGTTGTCTTTCTATTTGAACAAGTCATTTTACCTGTCTCAGAATTAGTTGATCTGTTATTTGCAGTTATTATCAAAGGTATTGGTCTTTATTTGTGGTTATTAACAAAGATATTGCCTCTGTACAATGAAAGGTTTGAAATAACTGAAAAAGTAAATTGATTAAGCTTGTAAAAGCATCATGACAAAAAAATTGATTTTCATTTTTAATTTACTTTGTCCCATTTGTTGATCTCATTTCTACATGTACAAGACTTTCCTTAGATTTTTTCTTTTATTTCATTGTTTATCATTTGATGAGTTACAGACTGAGTGTCAGTTATGGTTATCCATTCCATGGCAGCTGTCATTTATGCATGTTTGTAATTATTATCATAGCCAATTTGCTATCTAAATTCATCACATGATATCGCTTAAAAGAAAAGATTTTAGCACACCAAAATTTATTCTAACCTTAGAATCTGAAATATATTTCTGAAATTATAACGTTGTAATGTGAAACAAACGAATTGTACATGCTTAAAAGACGAGCCCAACTGCAAACTGCACAGACCCTATTCTGCTGTTGCATAATGCATGGGCAGATCTGGGTCTGTGCAGTTTATTAAGAGTAATCAGTAGAACAAACAACAAACCCTGATCAACAGGCCCATTATGCTATGGCATGACATTTGCAGTTTGACTCAACTTATAAGCAAGTGCTTATGGTAGCTGTATTCTTCTAAAAATAATTTCTGAAAGATTTGTTTAGTGTCTTGAATTGTGGAGGAAAAAAATGTATGCTATAGATATTCAGTTTTGAGCTTGAGCACCTCCAATACAAACTGCTAATGATCTGATACTATAACACGGCAGTATATTCTTCTGTCATTCTGTTAATATTCTGTACAAACGTGTCCATCAAGCAGATTAATTTGCTCTACTATTTGCATGTAAACTTTATACCTTTGCATAATTGTATAAAAATCCTGTCTTTAATTCATCTGTTATATCAAAATCGCGTCTTTAATTCATCTGTTATATCTATTTCCACTTCTGCAATAAATATTCAGTCATCGCTAGTTTATATTTTTCCCTGAAGAATTTTTCCATCATGAGAAGAAATTCTAAAGTAATTACAAATTAAGTAAATTTGCTCTGTATTAATCAATAGTCATCACTGTCAAATCTTAAAGAGTTCATTTATTGAATATGTTTCATGGTTTGTTCATCAAGTATTTGTCTTCTTTGTAAAAGTTTGTGTCTCTTTACAAATTTATAAAATATCAGGATTTACTGGGGGCATTAAACTGAATTACAGAACATAGATGGGGTGCTAAACTTAAGTTTTATAAATTGGATATCCACAATTTCCGTTGTTTATTTAAATTTACAAATTTTAACAAGCAATCCAACAGTATAGAAATCAGAATGCTGTAAGAGTTCAGAAGTTCCTAATTTCAAAGCTGCTATCTTTTAAGAACATCATTTTGCATGCATACTTGACTGAATTGAAGGTGTAATAAATTTGAATGGTCAGCAAAAAGTGGTGTAACTATCATTTATACTATTATCGGTGTACAATTTTAAAATGATCAATGTTTGCAAGCATATCAAAGCAGATGGATGCAGCAATGGATAAAGGGCTACCATGGTGTTAAGGGCAGTAGGGCTAAAATTTGATTTAACTGAATGAAAGTCTGATGCCACAGAGGCTGCTGAGTGCTAAGTCAAAATTAAAGCCAGCAACCAAAGACTAACATAAGTAAAAATATATAAATGGAGGCTGGCAATAGACAGCAATTTACCAGGTGTTCAGAATGTAACTCATGTAGCATTTCAACTCCAGGTGTACGGAAATGAATAAACTGACCACACTTCATTGTGACTGTGTTAGGCTTTGTTTGTTTCTCACCCATCTGATGTTACTTGTTCACCATTTGTAAGATACTGCCGTTTTTAATCCACGTGTAAATGTTTTAGCCAAGAAACAAAAATCATACCTGCCAATCTCCCACACAGTGTTTGGGGATTCTATGAGACCCATAATGTATTTTGAGGTGTCAAAGAGGGCAGGAGTGCAGTGATGTTATTTGTTCCCCATTTGTAAGATACTGCTGTTTTTAATCCACGTGTAAATGTTTTAGCCAAGAAACAAAAAGTGTTTGGGGACTGAGGAGTTATCTTCTCATAAAAGCTGAGAGAAAATGGCTAGAAATTTAAATCTGAATACAAGATTTAAATAAAAAAAGCATTTAATACACTTAAAACAAAACAAAGTTGGTAGAATTACCATTGGAAAATTGCATGGCACATTGCTGCACTCACATATAAGGGGCTATCCATTTAATATGTGTGCATGAAATTGAGGTTGACCCAAATGCATATGCTTATGTATGGGGAGGTCTACTAATAATGTACACATACATAGGAAATTGGTGTGTGTGTGAAACCTTGATAATAATTTGTCTAATATGTAAACTGTTCATCTGGGTTCAGTAGGCATTTTAATTTTAGCAGACACTAGAGTCTAGACAAACTTAAGTTACGCAGCTTATTCTTTTGATACCAACATTCAATGTTGGTGGACTGTTTTATTCAACACATTATTATTAATACTTGATCATTTCTGCATGGCTTAAATATAGGCAGAATGTGTGTTTGTTTGTGTCAAGCATACATATGCAGGTGGGTGAGTAAAAAAGTATACATGTGTACAGGGGGGGGTAAGCTTTGCAGATTTTTGTGTACAAACTAAATGGATGGCCCCTAACTGCACAGACATTAAATCAACAAAATGCACTAAGTACCTGCTTTTTTATATCCATGGGACAGTAGAATTAGATGCAATCTGCAGCTCTCAGTATTTTAGGTTGGGTTTAAATGTGATGCAAGTGTCATTTGTGTTCTTTTATCTGATCTTTCAAGATTGTACAGTTTTTAAAACTGCTCCAAATATCTTAACTTTTCACAGCATAAAAAATGTTCTCCAGATTCAGCACTGCTGTCAGGAACTTTGCCACTTTCAGGTCTAAAAGGGATCTGAAACTGTAAATGGCTGCTTGTGTTCTGCAACAAAATTGCAGAAAGTCTGTGACATGGTCTTTTTTTACTGATTGATCTCTGCATTTATGCGTTGTCCTGATGCTAGGCAGCATTGCCATGTTAGAAAATGTCACACTTCTGAATGCTGCTGTGCTTCACAAAACCAAGCTCAATCAACCAGGAGTTTTGAAAATATAGTTTTGCTTGACTTTACTCTCTTTGCAATTGCCAATTCTTTTCGAATCACAATAACAATAAAAAAAAAGATCAAACTTGTGAACCATTCCCACTACCAATAATCATTTTGTGAATAAAAATTAGACTTTTTTTTATAAACATGATGCCACTTAACACATTAACCTCTGGAGGTTTTTGCCGTTTTCGTTTGAAATGCACATAGGAAACATTTTAGGGACTATTTCTGAATACATCCTAATACATTGACTTCCAAGCAATATTCCATTAGACAAATGACTAGTTGTGCTAAAAAATTGTTTTGTACTGGTTAGTTTGCTGGCGCATGAGCAGAAGGTGAAAATATGGACTTCTTTTTTTTTTTTTTTTGCTTAATGGACCCATAGATTTCATATGGAGAAGACTCATTATTCAAAATGTCCACCTTATCCTACTTTTTGCACAGGTTCACCTGTCTGTGTGTGCTTCAGACTGGTATGCCGTAGATCTGAGGCCATAAAGTCTAAAATCTGGACATAAATTCGGATTCCGACCAAGGGTGAATTTTGGGTGAAAAAAAAAAAAAAACAAGTCCAAAAACTTATGTTTTTCCATCTGTATTTTGTAGTGCAACTAAAATATCCAGATTATTTGGTATCATTGTAGAGCTAAATATGTCTACCTTTCTTTAATACCACCCATTTTAGCGTATCATGCATGACCTTGACGCTACAGACCTTGGAAGTAGGATACTATCTCATGCCCCATAAACTCGTCGCTAGGGGTTAATGTCTTCAGACAAACTTGCAATAATCTCTAAAGAAGATGGCTTAAACATTCAAATGATGTGCAACAACTTTTATTCTGCAACACACTTATGATGTACCTAACCCCAGACAAAGTGGGAAGTTCCCTTCCATGTACTTATACCTATGCAAATTAGACTCATGGGATTTCCCTCAGCAGTCTTTAAAGGACTTCAGCCAATTGAGTATTCTATGAAATGGTGATTGCACATCTCCGAACGCCTGCATTGCACATTCAAGCTTATCCATTGGCCATGATATGATCATCAAAAAAAGCTAAAGAATTTGAAGAAAAAAACTTAGTGTGTAGAACTTCACTGCAACAAGTTGTTGGTTCAGTCGCTTTAAAGTTCGTCATAACATTGGATACAAAAAGATTTGTGGAGAATACATGTACTGTTTAAACCAACATGACAGGTTTTCATTTCATTTGACCCCATCCCCATGTTGGCCCAATAAGATGGAAACAGACTTTCCAAAATCTAAGCCAATTTATGCATATGTACTTGAAGCATGGAAATAACTATGCAACCATGTGCTAATGCTGACATTGAATAATGTGACTGATGCAATATTTTATTGTGAATTTTATTACACAAAGGTAACCAAAATGTCATTTGTCAATATTCAAGTGTATTTCACACAAATTTTTGTCCTCATGTACTCAAAATTTCCATTGTTTTCTCAAAGTGTAATTGCTACTCACTGATGACAGGTCACCCCGTACTGACGTTTTTAACCTGAATCTATTTTCCATGGATTCTATAGTGTGAGATGTCCACTCAAATGGGATGAAACTATGTATGTCGCTATTGACCAAGTTTCATCTCCAGTGGAATCTGCTGTTTTTCAAGTAACTCTGGCCATATTAAATATTAATTTATCTAACTTTATAAGTATGTCAATTAATGATGCAAAAGATCATGCAAGATATAAACTAAATTACAGCATGCCTACAGATTCAAATAAGATAATTACTGATTTAATATGCACGTTAAACATGCACCATTATTTTATCACTATTATTTGATTTAATGAACCTGTTGATCTGCAAAGAGATATATTTCACCAAACATGCTTCCAACTGCTCAGACTCAGATCTGCCATAAATAAATCTTCGAGGATACGAAGTTATTTGTTGGACCGGCAAATGTCAATAGTAGGACAGACATGCAGCAATATAATGAATGCCATATTATAATGATGATAAATAGGTCAAT
Organism: Unio pictorum; assembly: GCA_030141615.1. Classification (NCBI taxonomy): domain Eukaryota; kingdom Metazoa; phylum Mollusca; class Bivalvia; order Unionida; family Unionidae; genus Unio; species Unio pictorum. The sequence continues at coordinate 24,229,638 of JARLTB010000021.1, forward strand.
GTAAACTTTCATCATTCATGTACATTTCTCCTTGGGGGAAAAAGAATACTCCAAAAATAGAATCCAATGACCATGAAATAAATTGCACATTTTTATTCATCTTTTAAATTTGCAGTCTAACTAATAAATATTCAACAATCCATAATGTTGAAAACAAGTAAACAAATAGGTGCCTTAAATATATGAATGGCAAAATGACAATGAACACTCTTCCTCAAAAGTAATTTACATCTCACAAGAAATATATAAAAAAAATCGATACCGATTCATCTTCACTGACATTAAAGAAATGGCTGCCTTTATTACATCACCATTTTAAAATCAACATAGTAAATGGCTTGAAATACAAAACAATATGCCATAGCTTTGTACAGGTAAGCACTGTGATGATGTATATGCATATACAAAGATATTCAGGGAACAAAATGGTTCAGAACTCCAATATTTTCAAATATGCAGTTCCTACATTGTTTGTAATTATGTCAGAATGGAAGTCTCACTGCAAGTGCATACTATATAGAAAATCCGAGCACTCTAAGATACAAAAAAAGTATAAACTATACCAATTAAACATTCTGTACTTTAAAATACAAATAAAAAGTTTTAGGTTTCTGATTTAAATTTTAATCGGATTAGGAGTCATTGTGCGAGTCTGGTCTGCTGGAAAGTATATATCATGATTTTCTGCACGTCTTTTGACCCTTTTTACAGAAAAGAAAATACAAGAACAATTTTCAGATGTTTTAAAATTAATTAGTTTCCTGAACTTGTTTTTGGATATACTTCATGGGGACCTGCCGTCTCATTTTCAAGTACAAGTTTCAGTGTGTTTGCTTCAAGTAGTTGCCATGGTTATCAAACAATACTTGCACTTAACTATCAATTAATATTTCATGTAATTATGAAGTTACCAAGATAACAAATAATTTATAATCCTTTCTGTCACTTATAAAAGATCTGCCATTTTGTGCAGGCTACCATATTATTGCATCTCTGTCTAAATTTATGGCCTAGCATTGGGATTATGGTACTGAATGCAGTAGCAGTGTTATAATTTATAATTTTATTTAGTTACAATGTATTACCAGATTATTCATCATAATTTTTTTTTATTTTTAATACAATACTCAGTTAACAAAAATCTGATTGGTGGCCAGTGTAGACAGCAGGATGTGATATAGCTTTTATCAAAGATGGTAATAAGTGTATTTTAATAAGCTGCCATAATCACTTAATTTATTCCATTAAAATCAATCAAAAAAAGGTTGGTACAGATTAGTAAATTCAATGGAACCTTGAAAAAAAAAGAAAAAAAAACTTAACTGCATTGGCAGAATCAAAGATCGCAGATTATGAAAGTGACAACATAGTGAGCTGTAAAAAAGGTGAAAAATAGGAAATGACTAACAGTTAATTTTAGAATCTTGGCATATTAATCACTTATAATACTGATTATATATTGCTAGATGTAGTAATTAGCCTTCTTGAGCTTGCCTGTAACACACCCCTAAGGAGCCACTCACTGTTGTTGCTTACAGCAGTCATATACATATTTGTACTATTGATACAAAAAAATACCACAATAAATAACATTTTTTAGTTTGTTTTCGTTTCTTATTTACACAGTGATCAAATTAAAGTACACTGGTAGCATAGAACTTTGCAATCACTAATTGTATAACAGAGGGTATTGGGAGACTGCTAACATGGTGGTTCATGGAAAACACACAAAGTCATGGCTCTAATACATGTATGGCTGCATTTTCTGGTGGACAGACATATCAAAATACAAAATCTTAGCCAAGTAATACATTTTTCATTTATTACACAACATGTACGTTGAAAAAAAATGCCCTTTTCACTACAATGACATCACATTATTATAAAAGTTAAGTTCACTGCTGGGTGAAATTTCTTCCTCCTGTTTCTTTTTATACAGCAAATGACCCAATTTGTTTTCTTCACCTAAATTTTTGTGTACCACTCAAAAACATACAGAAAATATGGGAATTAAAAAAAGTCAATTCAACTTTGCAACAATAATAATTATTTAAATCAGTTGCTCCGAAGTTAGTTTACATGATTTATGGCTCTACCATAATGGTATGTCCTAACAACTATTTATTATTATGCATTCTTTAACCCATCGAATCATATGTATTACATATAAGCTGTAAGTCTGGAAAAATTAAAATTCTTATACTAATAAATGTTTGCAACATGAGCCAACCAGGTGAAATGAAAATACTGCCAGGACAGTTTTCAACTTGAGCCTGCCATACACGGTCAAATAATAACAGACAGGCACTTTTGTTCTTTCCAGCAAATCAGCAGTAAACGCATATAGTGCTTTTAGAACACCTAAAATTGCAACTGCTTGTCTTGTTAGTACAATCCATCATGGAGTGTATACACTTGGCATAAAAGAAAACAATTCTGCACCAAACAGCTCACTGTACTCAGAGGGTACAATGCTCCTCATGTCAGAGTCCAACTTAACACAAGTCTGACAGTCTTCCTGTGCCTAAGAGTTAGTCACTATCTATGGGCTAAGATGCCCTAAGTTGATGATTTGGACTCTAATGTATAGATGCAATTAGGGCATGATCATCCCTCCTGCTAATGAAGTCTTGGATAAAGCCCCAGAGTAATGATATGGGTCACATTGCTGCAGCTGTTGGTATCAATTGTCCTCCTCATCAGCATCCCCCTCATCTCCAATATTCTCATCATCCAGCTCTTCATCATCATCATCATCCTCAACCTGTAGGAAAGGGAAATAAGGAATGTGTCAAGACATCATACATGCCCCTATATATAATGCAATTAAAGGGCAGAGTTATAAGTCAACATGCTCCATAATATTTGGCCAGAAAACAAATACAAATTAAACTTGCTATAGGTGTTTTTAATATAAAGCCTTATATAAAAATTTGCTTCATTGCATAAAGTCATACAAAAGTGGAAACTGAATGGCAAAGTTGAAAACTGAACCAGACTTGGGTCATATTCATGTAAAGCATCATACTAAATTTGATTTAAATCCATTAAATCCTTTAAAGGTTCTTGAGTAGAAACAAAATTGTAAAGTTTTGATTCAAACAGAGGTCATAACTGTTTAATTTTACCAGAAAATCGTGAAAACTTGAAATAACTTCGATCCTCTTAATGTATGACTTCTTATCAAATTTGATTTCTTTTGATAAAAATCTTTAGAAGTTCGTAAGCAGACATGCGAATTCAGGTAAATTTGCAACTCGATCTGGGATCATAACTAAATTTTGTCAGGAAAATGGTGAAAATCAAACTTTACCTTGGTCAGAGATGCTCCCAGATTTTATAAAGGGGGAATTGGGGGTGGGGGTGGGGGAAAGTAGAACAAAAATGAGGTGGAGGAGGAAGTAGCCAAAGTTCAATATTTACATAAGGTCTGAATATCCATATCACTTTCTTCCTGCTCCATTCTGCTATACCCCTGTTGAATCAAAATCTTTTTAAGAGATGTTGTCTCTAGTTGTGGAAGTATTAATCTGCTGACTTTTTCTGAGCTTAATCTGTTTATGTATATTCCTTACTGAGAACCCCCTTTCACAGTCTGCTGTATGAAGGGTCGTATACATAGCTAGTGTAGCCAGCCGAAACACGTTTCAAACTTTTCTTATGGTTGTTATGTACAATTTTCCAGTTAATAAATACTGTCTTTTGGATAATTCTGCTTGAGAAGATTTTCCACCAACACTTTCTGCTGAAGTTTAACTTTCTTGAATTGGCATTCTACGGACTACAATGCTAGGTTTACTTTTCCATAATAGTGAATTATGATTTTACATTTATTAATGTCAAAGTCTACATGGTCAAACATGTATCTTTTGATCAAATAAATATCTTTCCTTAACTTCACTTTTAGATTCTTATTATTTTGATTTATTAATTTAATGTAACCTTTATGCTAAACTAAATGGTTTTGTAGCATATGAGCCCACTGGGCTAAACTATTATGAGAAAAGAAACAAAAAATGCACTCTACTTTTGAATTGTGTTTTGAATTTGGCTTGTTTGTCTGCCTTTTCTATATCTAATTTCAAAATACCATTGAAATGAGGGGTTAACTGGTATGCCATCTGTTTTGTCCATCCAGCATTTATATCAGACATGTATTTAATATCATTTTCGGGTTTAAAATCACCCAGTGGTAACTCAATTAACACTTTCCCAGTAGCAATAATCTGAAATACTTCCTAAATTTAAAAATAAACTGTCTTCATCACTATGATCAGCCAGTAATTGCTGGCTGAAATAGTCATCTAAAGATGAACCAAGCTGGGAATCAGCCAGTTGGGTCTTCTAGATGGCCTGTATTATGAATGCAAACTTGTAAAATTTCTTGATGCAAGTTCAAACTATGATATAATGCTTGTTATAGGGCCCAATGTGCCAATCAAAATTAGGTTAACAACAATTCATATCAAATCCAAGAATCCAAATGTGTAAACAGTTGTGAAAAAATACTAATCACGACCAGTGCTCCAGTTCTAACGGCTTGACCTATATCCTATAGAGTTCAATTTTTGAATGTGTGACATGAAACAAATTTGTGGAAATTTTGCACGATTCACATGATCACCCACCCTGGGAGCATCTCTCTTTCTTAATATAAAGCTTCATACCAAATTTGACTTCAACCCAAAAAGACTTTAATTAGTTAGAAACTACAAAATGTGATAATGTGATGGGACAGGACAGGATAATCTGTGTGGGGGTTGGTGCAGACAGACTTAAGTAATACTATAAGCTCCATTCATTTATATGCTTGTATATTTACAGCTACCTCCAAGGCAGACTTGACAAAAATTCTTATACATATATCTTGGAGTTAACATGTTCATTAGAATAGTATAAAAATCAAGTCAAAAACTTTAACTGTAAACCTGATGTTAAGAAAAAGAGTCGCTGAACATGTCTCAGACAGTGAAGATATCCCTAACATGCTATTTCACTAAAGATCACTGTTCAAAAGCCTTGTTATTTACACAGAACTGGCCTCATTCAAGGTGATCTTCATTTAAATCCACAAATTAGGTTTGATAAAAATCTGTTCTTAGTTGTTTGTTTTCTTATGCACACAAGACGTAACACAGAGAAAGAGGCCAAAGTGGTCTGACAATTGCTACATTTCAAAGCAGTCTGCTAAAATGCTTTCCAGATAAATTTCTTCCAAAACTGTTGATTGAATCCATTATTAAACAATTGTTTTAGGGTTTCTCCAGTTTTGTTTTTTAAAAGATACCTTCATCCATATTTGATGGCACTTAAACATAATTAGTCAAATATTAAAACTACTCTACACCAGATATTGACAGAATTAGTAAAATTCTGTCAAAGTTTTTTAAAAGATAAAGCTGTATTTTTCTATTTTAGTAAAAGCCACCATAATGAGGTTGGATCAGCAACATTTCTCAAATTGTGAAAGGCCTTTGATCTGTTATGCTTTTTATGAAATTTGGTAAAATTCTGTTAAGTGACATTTTTGAAAAACTTCAGGTTTTTTATTTTTGTTGCAGTAGCTATATGTGATTCCAAATTGCATATTTGTACAAACTTAAATGTCATTCATGATGAGATGCATTCTATCAAATTTGGTCAAATTCTGTTTATGATTCTTTTTTCTTCTTCAAAGGATTTTCTATTTTAAGCAGTATTGGCTAAATTCAATTGAGAATTGCCATCATCTGCACAAGTTCGAAACCACTTCACACTAGAAAGTTTTTTTGTCAAATTCTGCTGTGCAGTTTCAAAGATGATGTCTAAATATTGAACGTTTCCTGACATTTTAAGTTATGGTGGTCATATGTTATTTTATTTTTAGTAACATTGAACTTATTTAGTAGTGGATTGGCATAGTGCATAGGCAGTAAATATATTACCCGAGAAGAAAGGTGTGTAAAAAAAGCAAAATTTAAATTTGTCAATAATAACTCTGTGTATGCAGAAGGTTGTGGGTTGTTGATTAAATCTCAGTTTCTTACATAAATATCTTGTATTCTTGGTTACAATTTTATGAATGGTGGGTGTGCTGTAGAAAGTCCAACACCCAACCCCAATCCCCATTATTTATGTAATAACTCTGAGGAGGGCACTTGTGCAGTGGAATGGGCATGATGGATATTTTTACCTCCTGGCCAAGCTCACGCAGGCGGGCCTTGTACTTGTCAATCTTGGTGTCCTGGTCAGCCAGGAGCACCAGCAGGTCTTCCTGTTCTTTTTTTACTGTATCCAGCTCCCCTTGCAAATCCAATTTCTCCCCAACCAGCCTATCCTTATCTTCCTCCAGTTTCTAAACAAATATACAGCAACAGAGTTTAGAACCAGATCTGCTAATACACAATGTATAGACCAATGAAGGTACACTTTGTATGACTCGTAAAAAAAAATGTGTACCATAATGCCACAGCATACAACTAAAGCTGTCAAAATTTTAGAAAACTTTAACTAGGTACCCATCAATTATAATGATCAGTTACATTGTCTCATTAATAAGAATGGATCTTGCTCATTATCAAACCCATTCAAAACCTTAATGATATAAGCTAAATTTTATCAAAATGGATCAAAAATATAACTTCCAGAGAGGTAAAAAAGATCTCAGCCAATCAGATTCAAGATCACCTAATTAATATGCATGAATCTTGCTTATTACTAAACTCATCAGAGATCATAATGATTTAAACATATATTTCAAACCTGATCAAGCTGAAATCAGAAATATGACTTCCCAAGGGGTAGCAAGCTGAGCCTATTTATAATATGTGTGGATTTTGCAAAATTAAATGCAAGATTCTCACATTAATATGAATTGAACCTGCCACCAAAATCTTGCTGATAGAAGCATATTTTCAAAGTTTGACCATACTGAATATATATATATATATATATATATATATATATATATATATATTCCAGAATGGTAACAAGTGGATGAAAAGATCATCAAACCCATCAAAGATCTTGTTGACATAAGTCATTATTTCAAGTATGATCAAAATTAGGTAAGCAATATTGATACCAAAGTGTTTTAATCTCAGCCAAGATCAACTAATTAATATGCATGAATCTCACTCATAAGATCAGAATTATTTTTTTTAATTTTTTTTTTTTTAAATGGTTTAACGCCATTTTTAAGCACAATATAGGCTATACATGGCGGGCAGTATTATTGGTGGAGGAAGAACCCAGAAAACCCTTGAAAGAACCACCGATCTATGAGAAGCTATTGGCAAGCTTTCTCACATAACTACATTAGCCGAATCTTAAACTCGAACCCACGCAGACAGAGGTGAGATGGCAGTGATCCGTAACAGACAGTGCTTTAGACCACTCGGGGCCCCTATAGATCTGAATTATACAAGCTTGATTAAAAGTATTTCACAAAGACAGCCTCTGCTGAGAACAATTTGATACTAGATCACCTTGACAATATGCAGGGATCTTACACATTACTGAACCCATCTCGGATTTCGATGAAATAATTATTTATTCCAAGTCTGATCTGAATCAGACTGGAATATGACCTCCAATTTAGTAACAAGCTCAGCCAATTGGATGTAAGATTATCACATCAATATTTGTGGATCTCACTCATTACTGAGCTTGTCCAATCTCATGATATTGACTCCAAAGTGGTAATAAGCAATATGCAGATAGAAAATGAACTCTGGACGCAGGGCTATACCACAAGCTCACTTGAATTTACAGCCACATAGCTAATATCCCAGATAATCTACATCAAAACCCAAACAAGACAATATCTGAATTTTACAGCAACAATTGTATTTTCATATTTTTGGCTATTATTCCATAATCTATACCTTAAGTGTAATTCCAGTAAGTCTTATAAATTGTAAGGGTTGGCAGCTCTGGTATGATATATGCTCTTTGTACCTGTGCAGTTTATTTATTTCTAGGTGTTTATGCTATAGTTTTTTTTATAGGTATTTATGCTATCGGTGTTTCAAGGTGTTTATGCTATATTGTGGCTCATGAGTCCTAATTCTTAAGTTCCAGACTAACAGTTTACATCTTGCATCCACAAATTCTACTAGCTTATGTAAAAGTACTCTTGGCAACTAAGTTATGGTTTTATGTGGTCTTTCTGTAGTTAAGGAAACAACCTGCAAGAAACCATTATCACTGGCTTGACCATCTCCTGCCCTTGCATGTTCTCGAGTCAAAGATTGAACCAGGACATGAGATGCAATAACATACTATCCAGGTCTTGTCTGTGCTAACAAGAATTAACTAGCTATATTGCCTTCACAGTATGTAAATTACAGGCCAAACAAAATTACACAGACAAGAAATGTAAGTACACTCTATTAGTGATAAGCTGGGAAAAAGGTTGACACTCTGTTTCACTCTTTTACCTTAATTTTATCTAACAAGTTGAGATTTTCTTCATTTGACTTCTTTATCCTTTCCTGCAAGGAATTCTTCTCTTCTGAGAGTCTGGTAACATTTGCCGTAAGTGAAGCTATCTTTTGGTTGGCTAAATCAGTGTCAGCAGCACTTGACTCTCTTGTTTCTTCCTGAAAATCAAAGGTAAACAGGGTGATGAGATGATCACAGAAATTACTTATCATGAAGGCTTGATACAGGATTATCATGTATCTCACTTGCTCCTGATATCTTTGATCTGAACTTAGAAAATATGTTTTTTTTTAAAAATGTACGGGTACCTGGTTGCCCATTTTATTATCTGTGTCACTATCAACAGGCAGCTACCCGAGTACCTTACACACTGAAAGCTTGAATTTTCAAGAATTCAAGAAAAACTTATTTCTTTTTTTCAAATGCCAAGTGATGAAACCATCTCTCCTATTTTTAACAATAACAAGATTTTCAAACCAGTCACTGTGGTCTTAATATTGGGTGAAAGATCAGCACTATGTATATTGGGAAACATCCATTCAGTAAGCGCAGCAATAGCAAGAATTTCAAGATATTGGATTTCTGTTGGTATACTATTTATTTGGGGGGGCCCATGAGTGGCTGAGTGGTCTAAAGTGCTCTCCATTATGGATCATTGCCATCTCACCTCTGTCTGAGTGGGTTCAAGTCTCGTATTCAGCCAACATTTGCTATCATTGTCAATCAATTAAAGTATGAACACATCCTCAGTTGAGTAGCACGATAACTGTACCAAGTAAAACAGGTTCTTTGTTATGGATGTTTACATAAGACCAAACTATACCCATGTTTTGAAGGTATTACAATTATTTTTAAAGTAATATTTCTGAAACTTTTTTATTTGTATTTTGGAGGTATTATTTAAGTTTAGCACAATGGTGGCTATAATTTGAATCCATGGGATGTACTTCATTCAGTTCAAGACAAAATCTTCAATGTACATGTTGTGAAATCATGCTGTAAACATTATCACTAAATGAAAGCACTGAACCAGATGCTATTGTTGTTTGTTCTTGTCAAACTGGGAGCACAATTTTAACAAAGTTAGGCATTTTCATTTACAGGCAAAATAAAAATGTATTTACTGATGCAATGGTATAATGGAATAATGCTTAAACAAACAAAAATAAACTGAAGATGAAAGGGATAGGTAAATGCTTCCACCAACCTGTTAATACTCAACTCCTGTCATCAATCAAATTTAAAATATTTGAATTGGGTAGAAATAATAAGGAAAAAGATAAATTTGTATCATTTACTTTTAGAAAAAGATTATAGGAATTTATAACATTTCCATGTAATAATTATTAGTGATAGTCCCTTACTAACCAGATTCATTTTTTTTTTTTTTTTTAAAAATGTTTTACAATCAAGAAAATATGCTGAACGATTAGTGGGGAAAAAAAGTCCTGAAAGTATCCCAAGACTTAATAGTACATGAAAAAATTGCTATAATTTAGAGTCCCAACATTTATAGATCACAACAATTTACCTTTGGAAATAATTTAGGGTGTCCCAAGGCTTACAGTCATTATAAAATTTACTCATCTGACAATGTAACACTATAGTAAATCTATTTTAAAGGCAACTCATTCAAATGGACAAGCATCCTGAAAAAGTGACTTTACTTCTATAGACAAAAAATAATAAATACAAGCAAGCAAACAAGTAAAGGTTTTGAGCTCTGACCCTAGTTATTTAAAGATTTAGAAAGCATACACAGATGAACCTACCAGTTCTTCTAACTGTTGTCGAGCCTCATTTCTCTCAGTCTCCATCTTGCTAATGAGCGATTCCCTCTCAGCTAATTGCACTCGAACATGGTAGAGGTCTGTGTTGAGTCTGTTCATGGTGGTCTGCAGGACTTCCAACTCACTGGGGGGATTGTTTTCCTTGTCTTCCTCCCCTGATATGTCCTGGGCAGGCATGCGTACCTCTAGTACTGCCACTGCTGTCTTCTACAATGAGACAGACCCATTCTAGAACAAGTCACAATAAAACATGAGACAGACCCATTCTAAAACAAGTCGCAATGAAGCAAGTGTCACAAAATTAATAGCATCACTAGTTCTGAAGGCTGCTAGGTACGATCAACTCTGTTAAAGGTTTTTGTTATTTATAATGAAAATAGTCTTAGACCGCTCTAATGACAACTACTATAATTCATGTGATATTCCAAAACATATAATTATTGCATACAACATTAATCCATAAAATCATAATATGTAGAATATAAATACCAAAATGACATGACGTATGGTACATTAATTTTTTTTCTGATCAAATTAGCCAAGGCATTACTCTAACCCTCGATCGATCGAGACACCACTTGTACATCACTTGATCTGACGATAAAAAGAAACTGTATTGTACTATCAGTTTCAACTATTTATGTCAGTTGAAAAGTTACAAAAAAGAGATCCTGTAGAGTGGAAAGAAATTTTATTGCATAATCAAACAACAAAACCTTTTACTATGTTGACTGTAAACTTCCATGTTTATTGATAAGAAACCTAGTCTATGACTGTAGCATCCAACACTAAACTCTTTGGATGAAAATTATTTCAATTACATATGCTGATGGGTGAAGCAACACAACTACACTTAAATGGACACTATTCGGATGAAAAACAAAACTTTAGTCACCCCTTCTATATTTTAAAATTTTAATCCCTTAGGCCTGCCAGTATACTCAAATCTCTATGACAAACTTTATCATAGGAACAGCTAGTTAACATGACATTGCCACCTTAAACGTCAGTTATACATGCTTATGAATACTTACTAATTTTTCAATATTGGAATCTTTTTCTGCCAATTGAGTCTTTAGGCCAATAATTTCTTCATTCAAATTCTTGATTTCTTCATCTTTTCTAATATCTGCATGTGATCCTGCAAAACAAAAGGACTTAAAGGTTATCACAAGACTTAAATGTTGCCAAAAGACTTAAAGGTCATCACAAGACTTAATTGTTGCCGTAAGACTTAAAGGTTATCACAGATTTCATTACCTCTGCAAGATGTCGGCAATAATGTTTTAAAAATGCTGTCAAAACTAAGTAACCAATCATTTTCTTGACTAATATTGGAGAGAAAAAATTAAATTGGCTGCATTTTATTAATCAATCCATTATTATCTGATTCAGTTGAGTTTTTAAGTAATTAAATTAATTTATCATTTTAAGTCTAGGTTCCATATGCACCTTTACATTTTTGTATTTTGCAAATTGGATATTGGATGTATTTTTAGATGCTGCAATTACATTACTAAAAATAAAGCACATTTATGGTATCATATCAATCACATCATTAGTACCCTCTTTGTATTTTTATTGGTATGTTGGTTTTTTAGGATTTTTTGTGTGGTTTTTTTGGGAGGGGAGCAGAAACAGCAGAGAAAAACACCAGTGTCCTAGTTTGAGTCTCATTCTGATTCACATAATAGTAAATACTGTCAATGGCAAAAACTCTTAGACTATGCCAGATGGATGACAAACAAAATTATGATACTGTTATTTGCCAACAACCAACTTGATACAAAATATGAATCACCACTACAGTAACTGTGCATGCAGTTACAGTAACAAAACTCACCTTTTTGTGCTTTAAGCAGCGCATTCTGATCTTTAAGTTGTTGTACTTGTTGTCCTAGTTTCTCCAACTGTGAGGAGGCTGTATTGTGATTCACCTTCATCTCCTCCAGCTGCTGCCTCAGCTCTTGTAACTGCTGATCCTGTGAATCAAGAAACCACCAAAATAAGCGGGGAAAGAAGATTTAATCATTAAAATGGTGCAAAACTGGTTACATAAAATAAAAACCCAACTTTGGATCACAAAATGGCAAACTTAGGACCAACATGACACTATAAAAAATGTTCTGGTCAAAACCTCATATCAATATGATTTTCCATTTATGAGGATTAATGATATAAAAAAAATTCAAGATGGTTGCCATTGTGACCATACTAGATATCAGATGAGCACCAGTTTCATTTAATACCAACTAGACATCATTAGAAGTCTTTAACTGAAAACTCCATTTGACTGCTGTAGAGGACATATTGGATGTCTGAGCATTATTAGTTTCATCTAGGACCAACTAGATCTTGTAAAATTTCATTGCAATCCTCTAAATTAGTTAGGAGGAGTAGCGATAATAAACTTGTGTCAAAGGACACCTGGCCATTCCATAACTTGATCAGCTCATCTGGTTTATAAATAAAGAACATTCAAAAGTCAAACTAAACATGCATGCAACCCAACAAGGAAGATCAGGTTTCTAACATTCTTGTATTTATTTTTAATTTTCAGTGATAATTATATCAGTAAATTAATGTTTTTCAATGAATTTTGTTTGTCTTGAAATTCAAGCACTTTTTAAGAGCTGCTGAGAATTTTCAAGCACTGCTCCAGTACTAGTGATGGAACCAATATTAAATTGAGAACACTTTCTAAGATAACCACCAAAATTCACACAATTTTTAAGATTGTGTAAACCATGGATACCTATGTTGTACTGTTTGCTTCAAAAACAATATAATCCAGACTGAGTCATGTGTGCATAACATTTAGCAACAAGTCTGTAAATCATTAGAGATTCAAAGTTTAAACAAGTGTACTAATGTTATAGTAACACACTGGGCATATAGTGCTTCAACATTGCAAGTTAGTGTAAATAGGTTTACTAATATTACAGTTACACCCTGGGCATATAGTGCTTCAACATTGCAAATTTAGTGTAAATAGGTTTACTAATATTACAGTTACACCCTGGGCATACAGTGCTCCAACACTGCAAATTTAGTGTAAATAGGTGTACTAACATTACAGTTACACCCTAGGCATATAGTACTTCAACACTGCAAATTTAGTGTAAATAGGTTTACTAATATTACAGTTACACCCTGGGCATACAGTGCTTCAACACTGCAAATTTAGTGTAAATAGGTGTACTAACATTACAGTTACACCCTCGGCATATAGTACTTCAACACTGCAAATTTAGTGTAAATAGGTGTACTAATATTACAGTTACACCCTGGGCATACAGTGCTTCAACACTGCAAATTTAGTGTAAATAGGTGTACTAACATTACAGTTACACCCTAGGCATATAGTACTTCAACACTGCAAATTTAGTGTAAATAGGTGTACTAATATTACAGTTACACCCTGGGCATACAGTGCTTCAACACTGCAAATTTAGTGTAAATAGGTGTACTAACATTACAGTTACACCCTAGGCATATAGTACTTCAACACTGCAAATTTAGTGTAAATAGGTGTACTAATGCTACAGTTCCACCCTGGGCATACAGTGCTTCAACACTGCAAATTTACAGTTACACCCTCGGCAGGACACGCAGAACAGCATACTTGCTATTCACTTTTGGAAGCATCGGTGTGTTTATTACTATTACCTGTTCTTGAATGAGATCTTTGTACTGGGTAACAATGCTTTCATGTTCCTTGAGGCTTGGTATTTGCTTTTTACTCTGATCTCTACTAGAAGACAAGGCATTTAATACTTCACCTGAAATTCACAGCAAATACCAATATCAGCATACATGTTCCATGAGAAGGTTCATTTCAGATCTCTAGAATGACAATTATGAATTTACAAAGATTTTTCTTTCTTGATGAAGCTTACATTTTGTACAGATAAATGATTCTGCTGATAGCTTATGAGATAACAATAACATAAAATTATAGAGATAATATTTTTTAGGTATCATATTAACCTAATACCTGGCAGTATCCTTTTTAAGGTTCTGTATCAGTTCCGCTTATCTTTGATTTACAGACATTCAATAATTAAAAATATTCACATACATGTTCTGGATATTCATTGTATAGGTTAAACAGGAAGCATTAATGTAATATTTTACTTGTAATGAATGATGATGATGATATATATTAAACAAAGGATTTGATGACCAGACTAAAATAATATGCAGTGAACCCTACTATAAACACCTTTTTTTTACAGCATAAATATGTACTAAAATATTGTCAAAGTACAAAGAACATTGTGGGAAAAATTCATATCATATGTAGGAAGAAATCGTATATGAACTTAGACATATCAAGATCTTGGCATGGCTTGCATAATTTTACAATAATTTCACCCATTTCTTTGTTTTGTGCCAAACCAAACAATCGTTCAATTTAATAATTTGGAAAGATATATGGTATTCTTAAAGAAGAAAAGAACCTTTATGATGGCATCTTTCTTTCTTTATATGAACCAGGTTGTTAAACATATCTATTTGTGAAGTCTCATTTTAGATATATCAATAGTCAATGGCTGCACTTTGAGCTAAGCTTATTGATCAAAGATGTAAGCTCATAAGAGTTAATTTTATTATTATTAAGAACAATAAAGCCATTAAGTCATTTTTGTGTTTGTCTTCAATAACATTGTATGTTCAATCTTTGCTCAAACAACAGTCAACCTAAGTTTGCTCATTAAACTGCATATACAACCAAGCACAAAACCATCAGAAGATTGGTGAAAGATTCTTACCTGAATTTATAAATCATTTAATGTAAGTAATTGCTAATCATCAAGTCAATCTAATTATTTAAATTATGGGGCAATGATTTATAAGAAATGAAAGCCACCAACACATCCATGTGGCAAGGTGGTGTTGTGAGATTGCCAGTGAATGTCATCAATCCCAATTAAAATTACCCTATCCTTAATAACAATTATTTCTTTGTGTGTGTGTTTGTGTCTGTGCATGATTTTGATTTTTAACATAGCTTTTAAAACAATTCAGTCATATCGCTACAATGTCTGCAGTGTGACAGTTTATAGTGATGTAGAAAACTGGGGCATCATGCTACAGACATTCCTTACATAATTTTGCTATTATTGTTTTGCAATGAATTCAGACACATAACTCTCTGTGATGGCCAAATATTCTTCTGTGTGCATATTTTCAATGAAATATTATGGATTCACTTTCATGCATGCCATGAGATACGACTTGATGTTGATTATCAAACTATTCATGACTGACATTTTTTTATATATGTATATATGTAAGTACCAATTCATGGTTCTAAATAAAGTAAAATATTGTATACGCAATTTCTACGTTCTCACTACATAAGAGGTTCTTGCTTCATATGCACTGATATAATATGGTAATTGTACAAATAAAGCACATAGTTTTGCACCCAATTTTATATATAAAAAAACATGTCACTTTTTGTGTGGATGTATCATTTTCTTCAGCTAATTGACTTAGCTGGTTATAGCACAGTCTGGTACATAGCATGATAACATTTGGTGGATCCTGACCATCGTGTTATAGTGGGGTTACACTGTATGTCCTTCTCATTAATTATATGCTGACAGGCAAGATGAATGATACTGGAAATTAAAAAGCAATATATACAAGACATTTGGCAAAATGTAAACCTATGACAAAATTCCTGCAAGTGTAATTTGGATATTCCAAACAAATGATTGCACGTACTTACCTTCTAATTTCTTAAATAATTTCGTAAATTCATGGTCAAACACTGATTCACTAGGCTGTTTGTAATTAATATGTGGATTTTTAATGGCTTTTGTATAGCACTCGTGCTTTGGTACTTGATTAAGTTTATCTGTGAATGTTTCGAGTCCTATTCTCTTCTCAATCACCTGTCGCAATGAGGTCCTGAAATTGTTAAATAATGCAAGTTTTAAGATATGAACAAAAAAAAGTCTGAATTCACTCAAAAACAGTAATTTATCACAGAACCTTTCCAGCAGCCAGCAGCTACAGACAAAAAAGTACATGATACTTTGCAAGCATAACCAGTCAAACAACTAGTAGCTACAAACAAAAAAGTACATGATACTCTGCAAGCATAACCAGTCAAACAACTAGCAGCTAGAGACAAGAGTACCATAAACAGCACATGATACCCCACAAACATAAAGTTAGTTGTTTTAATGTATGTTCTGCACTCTCAAATCTAATTTTAGTGACACTGACCTTGACATTCTAGCTAACACTAAAATCCAGAGAACTGTTTTAGCAAATGAAACTTTGGTATCAAGTTTCCTTGAAATCTTTTCTTTAACAATGACCATGAATTTCAACACACAAATGATCATAATTCATGTATCAATGTTTCTTCAAAAAATTTGAACAAAATTTCATTTCTGGTCCAAATTGAAATGCAAAGGCCAAATCTGTTTTTTTTTTAATCAGTGATATTTACCTTGAAGGTAAACAAAACTAAATATAGGTCATTTCTGGACAGAGAGGAAAATATGTATAAAGTTTATATCAATGCATTATGTAGTAGCTGTTGTTAGAAAATAAATTTACAAAGAATCTTCCAACCAAAATTACCTTAAAACTACAAAGTCCAACCTAGAAAAAGGGTTCTCTCTGACAACAAGGTAAACAAATATATTAACATTTGATGTACTGATCCCAAATCAATAGTTTTCCTAAGTCTAAGAACAAACATACTAAAATGTGTTCAGTTGTTTTCACTAAGACATCTGGAACTGAAATACATATGCAATAGTTGGGTGGGGTGGGGGTGGGGGGTAAAGTTTAATAACCTGTCCTCTTACATACCTTACCTTCCCAGGACAGTAAAACCAGAAGAACAAAGATCCAGTCTGTTCCACATGTTATAGGTCAAAGCACATTAGCCATCATCCTTTTATGGGCAAGGACTACTTGGTGGACATCAAAATAGTGTGGAAGGAGGGAAACTGGCATTAGTAACTGGTAAGTATTCCATCATTAAAAATACTTTTACACCACCACCATCCCAATAAGACCAAAAATACATTTTAATTTCAGTAATGCACTACCTGTCACTATTGCATAGTCCAATCTGCCAGTGTGTAAGGAGGCTAACAGCCTTAGAAATGTAAAAACAAGAATATGCTAATCCATATGGCAAGAATGTTCACTACTTCATGTTGATATCTGGTTGGGAGACTTTTTGTTGTGCAACTACAGCCGCTAACAAAAATAAGCCTTGGCTCTGGTGGACCAAGAAAATAAAGATAGATGGAGAAGAATGTGATCATCACATGGGGTAACGTGGCTGACAAAAAATGGAGGTACTTCCTGCGAAGAGATGGAGAACACCCAGTCACCAGGTCTTATAGAAATGAAGCAAGTATCCTATATTTATAATGGACAGGACCTTTCCCTTGCTTAATAAGAAAGTAGGGACCACAACATCCTATCCAGCTCACTGACCTCTTCTAGTAATCAACGAGTATGAGAGGATGAAATTGGGGTTGCTTCTAGGATTTGGGCTGCATCTTTATAATGAACTTTTGCTGATGACACACAGGGGCAGGAAGTAATCCGGCTGACTATGTTTCCTTGCAGGTTTTCATGTACTAGGAGTAGACATGAGTGATTGCTGATATTAATCTTTCAGGACTTTTGATGCTACATAGGGAATGAGCACTTTGAAGAGAGTCTTTTCCTTAAGAGCTAAAAGAAGGATCTTACTGTGCTTTATTTAGTAAAGCCTTAAGAGTCTAGGGCAACATTCCTGACTGGTGGACCAATCCTGATGACAACATTATGTACACAGATAATACATGGCTGTTAGTTTTGGCAACAGTGTCAGCAAGTGCTATAGCATCACTGAAGACAAAATATTCTTACTTCAGAAGGTTGAAGATAGAACTGGTCCACATATCAGTCTGTGGTGAGAAGCAAACTTGCCTTAAGTTCCAAAGCCTCTGGCATCTTAACTGGGATGTCACCTAAGTCACCATGAATATGCCAACTTGTTACATCCAGTTTCCAGGCTGCCACCATTTTCATTAAGGACCAATTAGATATCATAATTAGTCTCCTGCTGAAAACCCTATGTCAATATGGTTTGTCATTTAGAAGTAGCAATATCAAAATTTTTCAAGATGACAATAATGGTGATCATATTAGATGTCAGATCGGCTCCATTTTCACTTAGGACTAGACATCATAAGAAGTCTTAAAGTGTAAAGATCGTGTTGATATGACTATATACATTAAAAAGTAGCAGTGATAACAAAATTTTCAAAATGGTTAACACTGTAGCAATATTGCATGTTAGAGGTTACAACTAAAATCTTGTGATGGATGTGTCTGTAAAGTTTGGAGTCAAACCTTGCAGTAATTTACGAGTTTTGATAACAGACATCCAATGACAGACAACAGATGCTAAACCTGCAACTAATATCCATTGCACAGTCTGTACCTAGGACAATTATTGTAAACCATCCTGCTGCATGTTTTAGAACGCAAATGTGTTACAATTCTTGATTACTGTAATATAATTCTTTGTTGATTAGAGATATTCCCCATCTTTGTTCTATACTGGAAAACACAATTATACACACACTGAATTGTGACTAAATAAGTAGTTTAGATAATAAAGTCTGGGTATGTTTTTAATTTTACTTATCCCAATTCAGAAAATAAAGACTACATTGTTCTCTCTGACACTCAGTAAAAGTAAATTAAATAATAATACTCTAATAAAGACCTTGAAATATGGAGAAAGAAAGAAGAAAATTTAATATTTATACTTACATTGTGAATGTCTCATTCTGGTCATCATTAAAGCGAACACATATGCCGAGAAGAAAAGCACAAAGCCCATGGACCAGCGATTCATTTTCTTCCACATCAGATGCTGACACCTGGGATATCAACTTCCATTGTCAAGGATGAGGAGAGTCAAGTGGTTAATTACTACAAAGCACCTCTCCTAAAACCCAGGTATTGTCATACACAAGGGTCCCAATACATTTGCAAAATTTAATTCTATAAATAGAGATCAGAGAACTTGAATTTATATTTGGTACTTGGCTAAGTGAAATACCCAAGTTTTACTTGCAACAAAAGCTATTATAACACAGCATTGCATGTAATATACTTTAGTTTAATCTGGCATTATCTTAAACAGGTTCCTTTTGGCATGATCCTGAATGTATTAAGCGATTAAAACTGCAATTTTAAAGGGATTAAATATATTATGGTATTAGCTGCAACGTTCATGACCGTAAGCTTACAAAGCAAATTTATCACAACTGTTTACTGATGAAGAGACAAGAATTCTTATACTTTAATTAACTTTACATCAGTTCTTTATACAAATAAATATATAAAAATCAAAATAAATTCCCAACAAACTCCAAAATAAAAAGCACTATACAACTTTGCTAATAATGTGCACACTTTTCAAAGTTTTCTGTGAAATAAAATAATACCCTAAACTAACAAATTCCTTTGTATCTGGTATAAACAGATAAACCTTGGCATAAGTTTACATTTTCAGAAAATGAAATTTGATCAAATGATGATAGCGGTAATTAGAAAGGATACATAGGGCACATTTGAAGTATTGTACAGAAAATGGGAGACTGCGATAGGAGAGTCTGCCAGCCATGTACTTAACAACATCAGCAGACCTATCCTGGTTTGGAATCGCCCACCCTGTAATAAATTCAAACAGGCCGTTATTACAAACATTCTTAAAGTCGTGATACAAAATGTAAAACAGTTAACTTAGGAAGTAAACAATGCACTGGGAAAAGACTTTAGAGGAACCAATCAAGTGATGATATCACTGGGACAACAAGATATGCCCAAGACTTTGCTTTTGCAAAGCCTCTAGTTAATTATGGGTACAATGTGAACAGTTACATATGCCACTCTAACCTTTTCATGCTGCTATTACAAATGACCAGGTGACATACAATTTGTACTCCAGGGCATGAAGATATTTATTTTGTTGAAAAAAATCCAACAAATTTTGAAGTTAAAAAATATTATGTTACCTGTGCAAGTATATTACAGCACTGCTGAAGCAGCGTGACTGGAGGATTTCCCAAACTGGTGGCAAGCTGGACTCGTAGCAGCTGCTCCTTCTGTGTACTGTTACCCAGGATTGCATGAAGCAGTGCCACTGCTGCAAACCAGTTAGACAGAGAGTCCGGACTGAACAGGCCTCCACACAATAACTGACCAGCTGATATGGTGTTGGCTGCAATATAAGCATGAAGGTCAGTCTTACAGCTAGGCTTATGCATAGTTATGTGAGCATGAAACAAAGAGACTTAAATGTGACTGGGCTGACATTTGTCGACCAGTTCAATACAAGAACAGTTGGTCCAGAAATCTGGATCAGCAAGCCTTTTGGTTGATATTTTATGATATTTGTAGCCCAATATTGGCTAAATTATGCCAGGTAAACTGAAGCTATGTGGGCTGGATTATGTGGGTATGAAACCCATGATTCTTGGGTTGCGAGTATCATGTTGAATTTGGTCAAATTCTGCAGAGTTGATGTATGGAAAAAGTCATTTATTGTTTAAAATTTAATTAGCAATGTCAGCCAGATCTGATGAAAGAATTTCATTATTTGAACAAATTTTGAAGGCTTTAGAACAGAACACATTGTCAAATTTTGATGAGTTGCTTTTAAAAGAATCTGTTTTAAAATATTATCTTTTTCTAGTAATGGCTCCCATTTGTGATGACTGATAAGCATTTTTTATTGAAACTTAAAAGGCCTTCCTATCAGGATACTGTCAATATTTTTGGTTTCATATTGAAAAAAAAACAACTGAATTGGTTGGTAGGAGGAGAAACATTTTTCAAAACTCATTTTTCCTCCAAACCCAAACCATGGTTGTATGACCCAATTTTACTCCTTTAAGAAAAGATTTTGTCAGAAATTAAGCAACAATATAATATTTAATAATAGTTGTATACACACAATTCATATATTTACTTAAATAATTTGCAGTTGTCCAATATAACTTGCTACAAATTTGAACCAACTATGATTAGCAAACAGCATTCAAAGGCAGCCATTGTTGAATGAAGCTGTTTAGTCTCTATTTAAAAGGCACTAAAACATATTAGAAAAAATAGAAAATATCTAAGTGTGTGTGTGTGTTATTAGGATTTTTAATGTAGCTTTACAATTTTTCAGTCATATCGCTACAATGTCTGCAGTGAGGCAGTTTATAGTGATGTCTAGCACTGGGGCATCATGCTGCAGACATGTAGAATGATGTCCCACCCAGTCACATTATCCTGACACCAGGCCAACCAGTCCTAACACTAACCTCTTAATGCTGAGATCCAAGTGAGGAAGCTCGTAGTGCCATTTTTATAAGTCTTTGGTATGATTTGCCCGGGGATTGAACCCACGACCTACGAGGCAGCTGTTAATACCAATTTTGTAAGTCTTTGGTATGACTCGGCCAAGGATTGAACCCACAACCTCCCGCTTCTGCAGGACACTCTAGCCACTAGGCCACCGGAGTGGTCAAATATTAGAAGAAATAGTAAATATCTGAGTGAGCAAATTAAATGCAGTCTAGTCACAGCACTAAAAAAACTTGGAATTGTCATTTTTAAAAAAAATCATTTCAATGGTCAGAAAATGTCCAGGTTTGGTGTCCAGAAAATTGAGGAATTTGTACATTTAGGGTAATGACACTAATTAATTTGGAAGTGGTTCAAAAATAGGGCTATTGGTTTTTAGTTTTTTATAAATGCCAAAAATACTAAAGATCTAAAATAATATGCAACTAAGAACATTTGCTATATGAAATGCAATAAAACAATGACTATACAACATAAAAACAGCACATTGCAGGCATTTTCAATAGTAATAAAAGTTTAAGGTATTGGTAACTTTAAAGTTTTGTGGTGCAAATATGTTAAAGATGTGTATCTGAAACATACAAACAAAATCTACCTGTTTTCAATTAATTCTCAACACAATATTTACAAATTATTTTACTAAGAACTATTTTTATGCAACAAATTCATACCCAACATTATATGTAAAGTATTGATTAAGATTTTGTTTTAAATTTTAGTTTGTATATTTATCTTAACTATTTTTGTTAACTTTAAAATAGATTAAATTTAATCCTAATGGAATATTATTGTCCTAATTTCTATTAAGATTTATTTAAATTCATCTATCATGTTTTTAAACTTATTTTTGGCAAGATTCTGATTGGTTACAAAGGAGGACTCTTTCACAATAACAAATCATGCGATCAGCAAGGTCAGCCAATTAGCATACATGAAATTTGGACATAAAAAGTGTAAGCTATATATTAGATGCCAGAATTACAATTTACAGCAAGTATGAATAAGATACATTACAACGACTAACCTGGTTCTGTAGCTGTTCAAATTCTTGTCACAAAGTGAAAAAACCATATTGATTATAACCAGAATACAAACATAAAATATACTGAAAAATTTATATTCAGCACTCACTTTAACTAGTCTGTGTGAAATTTCACTGAATGATCATGATCTGGAATTCTGCAATGATCACTGTCAAGTGCTTAGAGTGCTGTATTGCATTCCTTTCATGTTCTTCTTTTAAAGCAAAGCAAAGTTGATATGTCCTTTTTTGTGACCTGACATGTTTTGAAGTTTGAAAATATCCATCTGCACTAACATTTTCCATCATATAACATCAATAACTCACACTGTAAAGCATTTCACGTAACATCTGGTGCCATTATCTTAAAAAAAAAATAGACCGTTTCACAAAGTAGCTTATCAATAAAATGAATGACAAAGTGCAATCCATAGTGTTATGCATAAGATATAATTTGATGAGATAAAAAGTGTAATGATTATGCCAAAAGTGTGAATTAGATCAAGGTAATTATTGATGTATAAACTATTTATCTAATATTGATTTCACAACGTTGATGGATATTTTTCTAAATCTTTCAAGACCTTAATCACAAAAGCATACATTCCAAAATTTGGTACAAATTAGATTGAAAAAAATGTGGCCTCTGAAAGTTAAGAAGGATAATCAATTAGATGTATGTATGCATGGATCTTACTCAGTATCAAACTCATACAAGGTTTTAACAATATAAAATCCATGTTCCAAATAAGAGCGAAACTGGATCAGAAAATGGACTCCAGAGTGTTATAAAGTAATTGCTGAGACAGATGCAGGATGTACAGATGCATGATAACAATGCAGGATGATATCATAAGCTCACTTCTGCAGTCAAGTGAGCTAACAAAGCTAACAAACAATGCAGTTATGACTTCAATAAAATTTTGTTGAGTTTCTTATGTTCTCTAATTTAAGCCTAATTCAGATAGCTATGTTAAATATCTCACCATCTACTGATGTAGGAAGAAGTGTCTGCACAATCTGTGATTGCCCCACTTCATTCCTGTACAGGAAGGACTGGAAACAGTACAGGACTGCACACCGGAGGCTAAATGGCTGCTTCTCATTCACCATCGACATGAGCAACACAACTATAGCTGGTCTGAAATAAGTCACACTAAAAATACTGCAAAACCATGCTTTTTTCTTGTGAACAATGTAAATCAAATGACTCAATCTAACATATTTTAGAATGTATAACAAACAATTGTTATAATTGCTTTTTTATTTGCAGGAGGGGATGCACATAATATGGTAGAAGAAAAATGTGTTTTTTCCCCATGTCAATCTGACAAAAGAATTATGGCACTCACTCTGCCTAGATGTAACACATTAACTTCTTGTGAAATATAAAATTCATTGCATTGTGACTACTGAACACAAAATAGTCCTGATCTTTAGTTACTCCTGTCAATAAACAAATTTTATTTCACACGGTTGTTAAGAATGTGTTCTGTGACTCAAATGAAATTTACTTTGTTATGAATACTTTCAAATTTGGCAAAATACTGTATTACAGTAATATTGACACATATTGTCAACCTAATATTAACAAGGCAACCATCACAGACTAAATCTTTGATGTACTACTCCTAATTACAATATACAGTCTGTATATTTGCAATCTACCTTTCTTTGGATAGTAAACATGGTTCTTTTGTTTTGTTCCTCATCTTCAATCACAGTTGATATTTATGAATATTAATGCTTCAATGACTCACTGCAATTTTGTCAAAGGTAATTTGCAGTTGCTAAAGCTTTGAGGTACCATATATAATTATGATCTACAGAAACTCTAGCATGGACAATGAAATATAGACTGAGTTGTCATGCTAGCATAACTGTCAACCCATCAGGCTCACATTTAGTGAGGATCGGGATAAAAATGAGTGAATTTTGAAATGAATTCGTGAAGTAATCCTTAAATCTGGGAACATTTGTTGGAACAAATGATTAGCATGGTCTCCAGCTGATAAAGGTAGATTATGTTCAACAAGAAAACTCACAAACAATGCTGCAGCATTGGTACCTTGCTGTTCTTCCGTAGATTGCTTAAAATATTCCAGAGATGAAATCTGCTGCGAGTTCTAATGTTCCCAACCTTTTATGTGCATTTTGCTACCAATGTGCTTCCTCACATTATCTCTGCCACCATCCCCAATTCTAACATTTGTAGCACACTGCATGCAAAGAGCATGATGTATATTGATGTTTAATGGCTGAACGAACAGGAAATGTTTGGTATATTACAAACAAAACATTTTTTGTGTAATATATTTCTTTTTCCTAGTCAGAGTTTCATCTGACCCTTGCCACCCCATTTTTGATAATTGGACATTTATGTTGTGGTGTAGGGTCAGAGCCCAATCCCTATGCAGATTGTTGGGAAGGATATAGGTCGTAAGTGTGTGTGGGAAACACATGAGTGGTTTGAATGATACTTAACAACATGCTAGAAACGCTCAAAAGTATGATGCCGGGTGAATTGTGATTCGCACTTATACAAATATTTTGGAATTTCCCAGTATTTGGACACTTGATGTGAAGATATTCAAATCAGAATTAAACTATTTATCTCAGAAAATGAATATACTATGCTAAATAGTGTTAGATGATTTAAAATGGGAACAAGCCACAACAACCAAAAAGACCGATTTGGACCAACATTGACAACGGGATACAAACCCATACGAAGGAAGTGCCAATCACAATCACCCAAATTATCAATATATTAATACTCCAAAATATCACTGAACGTGATATGAAAACATTTGTACAGTTATTTATTGTGCCTAGCATTGATGCAACCCTACAAGTCCTTTATGGCTTCATGTATGTATTAAAATACATCTTATTTTGATATAGACATGAATCACTGAAAGTTAATATTTAATGCTGAGAAGTGTTAAAACTAAGTTTAAATGAGCCACAAATTACTTATATTTTATAACAACGTAATTTATCACACAATTTATTATTGATAATCAGCAGAACAAACAATACAGACCCTGATCGGCAGGCAGATTATGCTATGGCATATCAGGATCTTTGTTGTTTGCTGCTTGCCGTGACTTATAAATGAATATATACATTATTTGTAAGCAATATAAACACCAAAATATGGTACTGCTGCATACTGTATAGTAAGTAAAGGAAACACTAGACCCAAATTATATCCTGGCAAGGTATGCAGTAAAAGACCTAGGTCTATACCCAGTTTCCATTCGTCTGTGGTAATAAACAATGCCAATGCAATGTTCCTTTTTGTTTGCACATAATACATAGGTAAATATGCTATAAATCCTCTTAATGCAGCAAATATAATAGCTGTATGGAAATAAAAGCCAAACATTGATACATTAGTCATTTCTTTGTTTTGCTTACTTTCTGATGTCACTGAGATGCATGAAAGAAACGTTGACATTTTTTTAGCTTCACCCTGTGTAAAATGAAAAGGATGTGCTGGCATTAACAGGAATGAATTACACCTGCATGTTTTAGAAAAATATTACTTAGAACTTGTCATGATAATCCTGGGTTTGGCACATGGATACAGCATGATGGTAAATTTCATTCTGTTCAGAATTATCTATAACCTGATCAATATAAATTCATTTCAAGTGCTTAATGAAAAACATTACCATACCGTGGAGGATTGGATGGTGCCATGACTGAAGCAAAATATTCCTGATTTTGTTGGCTCCCTCTAATAACTTCTGATACTGTATTTATTGTCTGAAAAGTAAGTATACATTTATTAAAAAAAGACGGTCATATCTATGGGACAATTATTACATACCAAATATCTTTTTAAAATTTCATTGGTGAATTACAAAAAAATATTTAACTGTTACATCATAGCCACATGATGTTCTGCTTGGGTATCATAAAGTAGCTATTTAGTGGTCAAGATATTTAACAATTTTGTCCTAACAGTGATTTTAAATTTTGGTAACTTAGCAACTGCTAAGATAGGGAGGTTTTATTTTAGCAATGGACAATAGGTAGGTCTTGTATTTTCTACCATTAGCAACGATTCTCTTTCTAACCTACACTGAACTGTACTTGAGAACACTAATGAGGATTATGACAAGGGTTTATGTGCCACTTAACGAGGGGAAAAATAAAGAGGAACAGATCACATATTTTGATTACGTTATTTAATCATATATAGCTGCCAAATGTGGAGTACAAAACAGAAATGCTTATGACAAACATACAGATTTTCAGGAACAAATACTGATTTTTAAAATGTTAATGCACAAGTAACTATTTACAACCTGTACAACTATCAGTAAAGTAGGACATTAACTTAAAATTTTAATGTCAAAGATACATGTACTGCACCATTCAGAAGGTGCAAGATTGCAACACACACTCAGACACTGGTTGTTTAAAGAAGCCTTTTCCACAACTTGTTTTTTTCAATTATTATCAATTCCATCTTTCATTGATGATCTGAATTCTGTGTGATTTTCCTACTTAACTGTTTTTGTGTTTTTTCACATGAGTTATCCTTTGCAACTTTAATGTCGGAAAAACATGTGCAAAAAAAATTGCCAGCAACACTATTAACTGAAAGATGAAGGTTCATTTCTAAAAGAAATGTAATAAATTGGATTTTGAATCAAATTACATCTGTTTTTTCATATATGTCATAAGTTCAGGCTAATTTGTTGATGATGAAGTAGCAAACTGATGTTTATTAGCATTTTCATGCTCTTGTATTTCTTGGCCTCCATGCCCAATAGCAAAATCACATTACACAATTTAAAAAATTTAATGTTTTCTCCTTTACTAGATGGTTTTAAAAATCGAAACAAGATGGCACAATTGTCCTTCCAATTCTGTTTTCTTGTCTTTCCTGGAAAAAAATTCTGAACATTCTGCTTACTTATTCAACATGATTAGAAGTTGAATATTATGAAGACGAGATACAGTGATACTGTTTGCGAAATACCATGTGATAACAGGCATGGTAGCCTCGACTTTGCAGGAACTTATCATATTTTAGAACTGTATTCGTAAATATATGTGACACATTTCTATCAGAATGGAACCAAGTGCACATTAAAAATTGAAAATTGCAAGGAAATTGTTTTACATATAAAAATGTCACAAAATTATAATGTATTGAATTAGTCAAACAATTTGACTTTTAACCTTTATTTTGATACACCTAATCCAGCCAGATAGCTTCAAAATTGGCAAAGTTATGTTATTTCAAAATCCACAAGTCATTTTGCTTTACAACTCTAAATTTATTTAGTGTTTAGGGTTCTATGCCTACACAGTTACTTAGTAATGTAAGGGTTAAATTATGTCCATGTTGTTTTTCACACTTGGGTTCCTGAATTTTTGGTGCTCCTGAATTATTGTACATAACTGCTCTGCAAACAGTTGCCCATGTGAGATATGCCTATTCCATAATTGATGGGCTCTTATTGACTAAATGCATGAATGACGCTGAGTACCCTTATGAGATATGGCTATTCCACAACGCACATGAACTTACTGACACAATGTATTTGTGGCACAGTTTACCCATGTGAGATATGAACATATGGGAATTTATTAACATAATGTGTGGCATGGCCTGATCATGAGATATTCCTATTCCACAACACACGAGTAGTTAATGACATAATGCATGTGTAGCACAGTTTTTCCATGTGAGATTTGCATCTTCCGCAGTATAAAGGCATTGAATGACAAAATGCATGTGTGGCACAGTTTGCTTATGTGAGATATGCACATTCCACAACACATAGGCACTTACTGACACAAAGTACTTGTGACATGGCTTGCCCATGTCAGATATGCCTATCCCACAAAATGAGAACACTTAATGACACAATGCATGTGTGGCCAAAGCTGTCACAATTTTAGGAAACTTCCAGTGGGTAACCATCAATCCTGAAAATCAATTACCAGAGTACCCATTCAAAAGGAATTGTATTAAATGTTAACCTAAACTGCTTTGTTGTAGGTTCATATATGCCAACTCATGAGAGGTATAAGTGTAATTATTACTATGACTGTTGCAACAAAAGGCAGAATCTGAGCATAAAAAAAGCAATCTATATATTACATGCTATAATTAGAAACTAAACGTGTTAAAGAGGGTGAAATATCGAACACACACACATGTATGCCCACACATACACAGTCTCCTCTAACATTTTTCAGTCTTCTATGAGTTACATCAATAAAATCAATTTCTTTTAATATCTGGTGCCATAAATTTTCAGTTTAGACTTGTCTGTTTTCATGAAAATATATTGAATCTGTGACAAATGATTTAGCATTCAAGAAACCTGTCTGTTTTCTTGGAATATTTCATGTACAGTTACTATAAATAGAAAATAAGGAAATTTGAAGGAGTTATAATGATGGATAAATGTGCAGCAGCC
This sequence comes from Unio pictorum, assembly GCA_030141615.1. Lineage (NCBI taxonomy): Eukaryota > Metazoa > Mollusca > Bivalvia > Unionida > Unionidae > Unio > Unio pictorum. The sequence goes on from JARLTB010000021.1 coordinate 24,258,725, forward strand.
AATTGTCATGTGATACGAGTCTCAAACTAAATTTAAAAAACAGGCACCCAGTTGCCCATTTGATTACCAGAGTTTATTTCAATAGGCAGGTACCCACTGACAGCTTTATGCGTGGCACTGTTTGCCCATGTGAGATATGCATATTCCACAACACATGGGCGCTTAATGACACAATGTCTGTTGGACACAGTTTGCCTGTGTGGGATATGCCTGTTCCACAGCCATGCAAAAACTTTGCCATATTTTTCAACCACTCTTTCATGACTAGAAATGATAAGGAAAACAAACAGCAATCCATCATGTGCATTGTGGGATAGGGTAATTCAACACCATTACAACTAATGGATTATATTTTCAATAAAAGTCATTACTTCAAATGAATAAAGCTTAAGTACATCTTACCTCAGTAAGAACATCCGCTGGCACACCACTAGCCATCAATATCGCACATAACTCTTGTAATAAACCTAAAATATGCATAAATAACCACTGAGGATTTTCTGCTGGAGATTTTATTATCAACTAAAAGTAAAGATATTAAGCATGACTTGGAACATGCTAAGACAATAATACTTTTAATTGTTCTTTATCCTGCAAAGATAGTCTACAAAACCACAACAACAAAAATGAGAATTTGAAAAAAAGACACTAAATATATACTGTTGTTTGGGATGTAAATCACATCAAAAATACCCAGACAAAACAAAGATATCAACATATCTTAATATACAATAATAATACTTGACAGATAAGCAGAAAGACTAAAATCTTTAGTAGTATTTATCAGAATGGATGCACACATCAAGTTACATTACTCTAAAAGCTACCATATATAAATTTTTAAAACTTTACCATCATACATTACATCCAGCTGAAAGTCAAGGAGGGCAATAATTCTCACACAAAATGCAAAAGCATAACGATCACAGCAATGCACTGAGCTCAACAAAAAAAAAACAACCTGGTGGTAAGTGATTTCTAAGTATAAGCATATTCACATGATCACCACAATACTGATAAAAGTTTCATGGGGATGTCATAAAACTATGAAAAAAGTTGCATTCACATGATTCAAAATCTATAATCTCAATAGTCCTCATCCTAGATTACTTCCCTTGCTTTCAAAATATAAATTGGCCAGTACAGTATTTTCTGATTTTAATTACTGTCCATATCTGATGGCCAATCAGCATTGTTTGCATGTTGGTTTTTGGGCAGTAACTATATGGTCACAAGGACACTTATTTACCTTCACCTCTACAGATGCAGTTAAGTGCTGAAACATTTCGTGATTCGTAACTTCCTTATCAGAGTTTCCAACACATGGGCATACATATGAAACCTTGCAGTAACATTTGGGAATCTTGGCAGCCACTGCAGAATGATAGTAATGAGTAAGTTTTAAATGGAATAAATGGTGTACCGATTTCCTCAAATTCTATGACCTATTATTTGAAATCAAAATAATTAGAATAAATATTATTGTGCCTTAAATATTTGGGGAAAGAAAACCAAGCAAGTTTGGGTAACTGACAACCTGGCCATTCCTCATCTACATGATAGACAACTGGAAATCTTTTGATAAAGTCTGGATAACAAATCTGGTTAAATTCCAAACATTATCAGTAAAACACAGTAAATTGCTGACACAAAAATATTTATGGATGGATCGATAAATAGCTGAATGGACTGACATAGTAATTATTATAGAACTCTGTATTAGCCAAGGTTTCCTGCTATTTTCAAATACAAGTATTATCTGTCCAATGAAAGTCAAGATAAAAATGTATGGTAACTTACCAGAAGAATGCATATTTTTCTGACATGTGGATGTTAGCTGTTGCGGATTGTTTGGAGACACCAAGGTTCTCACCAACTGAAGAAAAAGGAAAACAAAAAAGGAAGCTTTCCTCATTAACCTGTTGACAAATAACGAGTTTCTACTGAACTTGTTCATCAAGTATTTCAAATATTTATCACAAACTGATAATATAAAATAAAAAAACTCTAGTGTCATGCTCCCTATTCCTTTTGTAACATTCTAAATTGGACAAGCCATGATATACTAGTATTGTAATAAGGTGGAATTCCCATAAAGATGGAGAATAAATAACAATTTATAAAAAATAGTGAACATGAATGTTACTGCTTATGGTCTGGTCAATAAGCTAGAGAGCTTCATGCATCTATGAGGCTAATGTCGCCCACAGTGGGCTTCATAATATTTCATGGATGCAGACTGGGACATTTATGCAAAAGTATTACATGTACAGCAAGGGTTTCAAACCACTCTGAGGGCCGAATAAGGGCTGTTTTGATGGCCCAAGGCCAGGAGCACAAAATCTTTGTATCTATCATGATGCCAATGATTTTGCGGGCCACTGGATACAGCTTGGCAAGATGCATGTTTTATACCCTGGATGCACAGCATTATAATCTGAGGCAAATGACAATTTATCACCACATTGGGATGGTTCAATAATCATTAAGTTGTACACTACTTTAATAAAAGCTAAGTCAAGACTACCTAATCCTATAATGGGATTTCTGTCTATAATGGAAAAAAAAGAATGATGATAAATTACCTGCAGCATTAAATGTATGTTGGTAACTTTCTGCGCTGACCATCCTCCCTGTGATTGCTGCTGAATATTATCCACATCAAAAAATGGTGTAAGGTATTTTATACAGCTACTTTCCCGGAAAAAGTTCTGATTTGATGAATTATTTCTCAATAGGTTTAATAACAAAAGTAAACAGTCTTCCACCACAATCCCTGTAAAATAAAAAAATTCTAATAAACAGAAGAAACATTAGCAGACATCAACAGAAACCATCATTTGAAGCAAAGTATGTTTCTTTGATAACATGAACCTCATTGTAATACATTAAAATTCCTTGCAAACCCAGACCTCAAAAGTGAAAACAAAACATTAACATTTCTGGCTGAGTTAAAAAGTGCCAGGTCATCTTCTGCTTACCACAATGCAAGTCAGAAATGAGTGATATCTCCTTGGATTGATGGATTCGCCAATCCCATTATTCATATTACTGGAGTGGACTTGCATGCTTTTCAAAAGAGATGGACTGTGGAAAGGGCAAGGGTTGGAAGATATCCTGCAATTCTGATGACTCTTGGCAGACATTTTTCCTGAATATTATTGTGCCAGTCAGATATTTTTGAAAATTATTATGCAGACATTCAAAGAAGGTATAAACAAAGTAGTAAACAAGAAAACATCAATAATTATTATTAAATGTACTGGAAGACATGCCAGTTTCTGTGCCAGATTAGTTATTGCTTTAGTTTTAGTACCAACGTTTTTGTACTAAACTAACTTTTCACCAAACTATTTATTAACAAAAAAGATTATTTTTGGCAAAAAATAGAATACACCATTTTATCCAACAACAGTATTTTAACACTACTATCTTAAATTATTTAACATGCAGGCCTACTATCCTGAAAAAATATGTAACATTTAATTGATGGGCATTTCCAGTTGATTCTGACTGTCAAGTTGTATTTGGTCTGGTACTCAAACTGGTCTTGGATAATGAAAATAAAGGTTTGTTGTTGTTACTAGTCTATTTTTTTTAAAAAATCTATTTAAATATGGCAACAAGTATTTTGTTCTAAAGATCTGATCTGTACTGAGATATTTTTCAAACTACACTTAATGAGTGGAACTGATTTTTAAAAAGTCTAGTAAAGTCCCAGAGGCAAAACTTGTACTCCCATTTACAGGACAGATGGTGAGTAGCCAGTCTTTGAAAATGAATTCACTAATGTTCACTAAAACACCATCTTGATAATCTCATTTAACTTGATCACTGTGTTACAACCCTTATGGAGTTTAAAGTTTAGTCACTAACACCAAAATTTATCTGTATGACCTAATCACCTTCAAAATTTACTTCATGAAGGTGTTTATATAACATTTAATTGGAAAAATAAATCAAAGACAATTTATAAATTAATTACAATTGAGATATTCTATGAATGAAATCCAGTTGATCATGGTGTGTGCCAGTAAAAACCGTTTAACATTTGGCCATGTACATAAAAAATACAATGAATTAATGATCCCTACTAGGTAAGTATTATTTGAAGAAGAAAGAAAAATGTTTTACTTAAAAAATGGTTTCTTCAAATACATTTCCTGTCTGCTAATAATAAATTAAGTGAACAGGGATGAGATGGAGGAGGTCACATCCCTACTCCTAAGTTAGCCTTGACTTCGGTCTACTACAGTTAAGAGCTGCAGCTTTAAGGAAGACTTGGAAAAGATAGATATGCTGTTAAAATGCAAACTCAGAAAGATTTAATGAAATTTTTATAATTAAAGGATAACAGAACAAATCAAAATGAAAATAAATCAGAATTTAAATTTACCTCCATCACTACTTCCTTCCTGTGTGATTATTTCCAGCAATCTTTCAAATGCATTCTCAAATGCCACTATCTTCTGAATGTTAGCATTGTTTTTTACAAGCTGAATTAATAACAGCAGTGCCTGAAAATAACACATGAAATCAGTCAGAAATTAAACACTGAACAAGCGCATGCATGCCTACCATTCTTTCCTAAAATCACTGATGTTATAGTCCATACCTATGAACCTCCTTTATCACTTCAGAGCAAACTTCAATTTCCTGAATTGTTAACTAATGAATCCAAAACCAAAACTTCAAATCAACATAAGTATTTATTAGTCTGATGTGAATAGACTGAATCACACCTCTAATACAAGAAGGCAATGTTAGCCTGATATCACTCACCTTGACAACCGACACTTGTCAGCTTTTGAATGCAAATTCACTTATACTGAAATTGTATTAGTAAGATAAGCTAGGAGCACATTTTTTCCTGTTTCATAACTTAGAAATAGTTCTTAGACCAATCTGAAAAGAATTTACATTTACCTCTGCAGTTGGGATAATTCCTAGGTTTGTCCTTACCATCTTGGAGCCTCATCCAATAATAATTTTGGCTAGACACAATAATGATCATGTGAACAGTTACACATTTAAATTAATAGATCAAGCAACATTTAAATAATAAGAAGTCTGGATGCCAGGAAGAGGCAAATAAGAGAAACATATTAGACTTTTTAAAATAATGGGCTTGATCATAGATATACTGGAAAGTAAGACATTTTCATACAATAAATCAATTAAATCCTTATTCTCTTGCAATATACTAGTGACATGGTTGGGTAGAGGACTCAAATGGTATTGGCTGAGTAAACTAAACTAAAGACACCCAATTTCTCTACCAAACTCCGTAATTTCTCTAGCATCCCAGCTGCATATATCAAATGATGACAGAATATTATATTTTTGTTATTGTAGGGTTTAATGTCATTTTTCAGCACAACATAGGCTATACATGGCAGCCAGTATAAATGGTGAAGAAAGAACCAGAGAAAACTCCGGAAAGAACCACCAACCCACAAGAAGCTACTGGCATGCTTTCTCACATACCCACATTGGCTGAGAAAGAGACTCAAACCCACGCAGACAAAGGTGAGATGGCCGTGATCTGTAATGGTGAGCATTTTAGACCACTCAGCCACTTGGGGCCTCAGTGGATTATGTAAGAAGAATTATCAAAAGTTTTCAGTGTTCACAAGCTTACCCAATCAAATCGAAGACCACTTAATTAATATTTGTGGAATTCACTAAATATTATCACAAATCTGTATGACATAAACTTACATTTCAGGTCTTATCAGAAATAACACCTCAAAATTGTTAACAAGCTCAGTTAACTGGAATGCAGGTCAATGCTAATTTAGACTTTATGGTAAACTATTTGCACTGAGCTCTATTTAAATTCACATTCACAAGCAACATTAGATACCACTGCCTCACTTATAAAGTACAAGTATTATCAGAATACTAATAATATTTATTTCCATACAGAATACTAATAATATTTATTTCCATACAGAATACTGATAATATTTATTTCCATACAGAATACTGATATTTATTTCCATACTGAACACTGATATTTATTTCCATACAGAATACTGATATTATTTATATCCATACAGAATACTGATAATCTGTATTTCCATACTGAATACTGATATTATTTATTTCCATACAGAATACTGATATTTATTTCCATACAGAATACTGATATTCATTTCCATACAGAATACTGATAATATTTATTTCCATACAGAATACTGATAAAATTTATTTTCATACAGAATACTGATAATATTTATTTCCATACTGAACACTGATAATATTTATTTCCATACAGAATACTGATAATATTTATTTCCATACAGAATATTGATATTTATTCCCATACAGAATACTGATAATATTTATTTACTGTGTTTGCAAAATACTAATTCTGTTGTATTTACAATTAAAATGCTAATTCTGTCTTTTTTTCTTGGCTGACCAGCTATAAAACTTTTTATCAGTAATTGGCAGCAGTTATCTGACCAAGTTCATCCAGCACATGTATTATTACTGATACCACAAGATGCTCATCATAAGGATAGTAGGTAGTGAATAAGATACAGAGGTCTTGCTAGGATTTTAAAACTAGGAGACAAGGACTCCCATTTTGGTAAAAATAGGAGTCACACCAGCAAAAGTTGCAGTCCCATCCCAATTTGTTTTATACTTTACAGATTAGAAAAACTGTTGGTTGCCATTGAGTTTAATTCCCCCATTCTTTATAACACTTACATGTACAACTATATCAGCTTATTCGGCGTGTCTGGATAATTCTGCGCAATAATACGTCATTTCTGTAATTATTCGATAATGTGCCTTTTTGGTAAAAAAAAATTAAATTTTTTTGGGCTGAAATGCAAACAGAAAGATTCCAAAGTAATGTATTTCATTTCGATAGCCTGATGCATAAACATTACATCTTTTCAAAGCCATGCGCAGAATAGTCCACTATATCAGTTCTAGCAACTTAAGCACAGTTCTGAATCTCATTTAAATCTTCATCATTTTTTTCGTTTAACTCCAAAATACTTGTCCAAATTTGCAAATGGCATTTTGTCCAAGTCTCGATGTGTCTTAGTTTTGAGTTAGCATGCAATATTTATACAGCTACAATCGGAAATGAAATCAATTACAGGATCACAAGGTTTTGCCAATGTAGCAAATTGCAATTCTGTTTTCCTTTTTGGTGACAAAATATGCCATCTGGCAATATTTGTGGCGACACCAATTTTGCTTGATAAAAACTGTATATACAGTATTGCGTTTGGAGTACAGAAAATCAAAGACACCATGACAGGAAGCAGCAAACTTCGATATAACAATGCACTGTTATATCATAATCCGCTGATATCTGGCCTTATTACTGAATGCTGTATTATAATCAAAATAACCATGTAACTGACTACTTAAAATCCAACACCTCTGAAGGCAGAAACGTGAATTGAGTACAGTCAACCAGATGATGCTAATTTTTTTTACAAAAAATACCAGATGGAAGAAAAAAATAGTTTTGCTGATACTTCAAAGAAAACTGATTACTTTTGAAGCACTGATATATACTAAACAAATAAAACAAATCTGTCTCAATGTTTAACACTTATTTGATGTTGCCGCAGCAATAACAAACGGGTATTTGTTAGGTCCTTCAATAACAAATGCACCATCATCAAAGCAAGCCAACAACCTTTGCTCAAAAAAGTCAGCAACAAACTCAAATAAAACCATTGCCTCATTTTTCATAGTGATTAGAACATATTTATTGTGCCTCAAAACTTTCCTGTTTGCAGAAGAAAAAAGCAACCCAAAAAAAGCCACCACACCCCCAAAAGAACATAAGTACGGAGGACTCCTGCGTTGGTGATTTTTCTGCATCCCAGATAAAAAATTTGCGTCCAAATACGCGTAATTAAGCGTTTCCGAGATCTCTGAAGATGCATATGGAAATACTGAGACTGTGTGCTTGTATGAATACATCTTAACATTCAGAACCTGTCTATATTTTCTTCAATGATGTGTTTGTACCAAGACAACAAATCTGGAACTGATTTTCCTTACAGTAAACTCGAAGTTACAAATTTGAAAAAGGAAACGAGCTACCTTTAATATGCACTTTTTGGTGTCATCAAACGCACGTTATCGATGATTTATTTTCTCTGTAGAATTACCACAACAGGATCAGATGGAAAGTTACTCAAGCATTTTGTTTGATTAGGTAAAGACACAAACCAGACCCTGATGGAAAGAGAGTGCATGTGTGTGTGTGTGTGTGAGAGAGAGAGAGAGAGAGAGAGAGAGAGAGAGAGAGAGAGAGAGAGAGAGAGAGAGAGAGAGAGAGAGAGAGAGAGAGAGAGAGAGAGAGAGAGAGAAGCACTTACATCATTTCTGATAATTTCTCTGCTCTCTGACAGGAGATCCATCAGTTTGGAGACACCCATGGGACTAACCAATATCATGTCCTGCACATCCTTACACTTATTTGTCAAAATCACCGTCAATAAGCGAACTGTTGGCCACAAGATGTGGAAGTCATATTCCTGGAATACAGGGAAGGAAAAGTTTACTACAAACATCTGTCCATTACAATAAAGATCACTAATCCAAGAAAAAATAACACCAAAACTTACAAGATACTCAAGCTTCTGCAGTTTAAGTCAATATTAATACAGGGCTGTTGAATAATTCCTGTTGAGTAGGTCACAAGCACTTAGTTTAGGCACGCAATACATGCCCATAACACTAAATAGTAAAAGACATATTTCATCAATATATGCCTATAAACCAACAAAATTTTGTTGTATTATGTTGTCATATACAAAAGTTGTGAAAATACGGGAAATCTTACAGGTGTTGCCAATGCAGCAGAAATAGGTTCTCAACTTTCCTTACGTTCTAGACTTTCCAACCAGTCAAAGAGATTGATGGGTCTGAGTCTTTAATTCACTCTTTTTTTTGGTTCCGACCATGCATTACCAATGCAGTAAGTGCTTTGATGTTCTTTGCATGGGCCAGATCTAATCAGCTGTTCACTAATGGTGTTTGGTTTCTTATTTGTCACACTGTTACTCTAATCACATGGTCCTGCTGCTATATTCATAAGCCAGATCTAACTGGTTTTGCTAGTGGTGTTGGATTGCTTATTTGTCAGTTACATGATTACTTACATTTCCTGTTTCACTCTCACAAGGGTTCAGGAGGTATTCAAGACATTAAATTTGGTCTCACCCTCTGACTAGGCAATGTCTGTCTTGGTATAGATGGCATTCGTGTGGAAAGTCATTTACTCCATTTTACCATCATTTGCATAGAATTTGTCAGCATTGTTAAGTGGAGCTGTAGCTTCCACAAACATTCTAGCCTTGGAAGGCTTAGGTCTTTCAAATATTTTACTGAATTATTTTGTTCTCTTGCATCCACTTAGAAGTGGTCATTCTGATAATTTGCACAAGAGATTTTCTCAATGCATGAAGATCCATTGTTACCTTTCAGTGCATATCTGCTGGAGACTGGTTTCCTCTCACAACCATATTCATGGTGACAACATTTCTGGCAGTTAAGCACAACCACAAATAAGGAATGAAAAATTCTCATGGGATATTTAAGAACCCAATTTTGAGACATGCAGGCATTATGACACTGCTGAATGTCAATATGTAACCTGCATTATTTTATTAATGTTGATTTATTTCACTGGGCTGTTCTAAAATCTGAGATCTTGTATTTCTAATTCAATGTAGCCATCTATAAATCCCTAGATTGCATGACACTCCCACCGGAGTTCACGATTTATGTGGAGATAACATGAAAGCAAATATAGTGTTACTATCCCTACACTATCAAAGCACAGAATATCTTCAACATGTTTGCAAAATAATAACCATAAACATGATTGTTCCTCTCAAATTACTTGCATATTTCTGTTCCCTTCAACTCTGTTACCATTTTTCACCTGCTTCTAGTCTAATCCTGGTTTCTGGTTATTATTACATACTGAGTGCCATCAAAAGCTCAAGACAGGTACATGGTGTACCACAGTTGATACTGGATTGCAATCAATCCAGGACCAGTAATGAACCCATCCTGTACCAGTCTGTGATGTCTTCACAGGTCCGGTACTGGATACTGTGAGAGACATTCTCCAAATCCAATGCTGGTTTTCTATGGATTGGATCATCTGCGACTGAACTGGGGATGGAACTGGCATGACAGAGTACCAGAAACTGTCTCCATCTTAAGCCCTGGACTGGGCATACTAGGAAAACAGATCCATGTACCCAGTACTATGGCAGAGGGAACAGAATGAGACTGCTGGAGCTGAAGTGAAAGAAGTCCATGGCTCTGCTGACATCTGGTACCAAATACCAATGCCTACAATCTAGAGAATGATTACCATTGCCAGTACCAGGTGTCTGCATGTAGTGATATATTGTCAATGAGTGGTCCATGTGGGCCTTGGTACCATGTCAGTACTGGTTGTGGCAGTGTAGGCAATGGCATGTCTACAACTATGTAGAAGACCACTGATGACACAGACTGAGTGATCTTATTCATAATTCGTTTTTCTTTATGCCTAAAGTTACCTGGACATGAGAAAGTTGGCAACTGAGACATTGTCAGCAGCAGTGCTGATGGCATCTGCATCCTCTCATAAACCTGGGTCAAGTGTCTGACCATAAAATTTACTGATCTCTCTTCAGAATAGACAGAACAATGCCAAAAGTATGATTCTAACACTGCACATAGCTTATATAAGTGAGATGATTATCTTATGCAACCTTTGATGCAGTCAGATATTCAATCTGCTCAGTTACTGATACCTGTAATTAGAGACAGCAAATTGTCATACTTGGGTGAAATCTTACAAGTACTGTGCTAAGCTAAAAGTGAAGAGGACATTTAAAGTTAATATATATGCTAGTGAAAAAGTATAGAAATTACCTTAATAAAAGGAATAAATCATTATTTACTAGAAATAAATTACAGAAAAGGTAAAGAGATGCATTATTACACTCCATGAGGCAGGCAATGCCATTTTGCCCAGCAGCAAAGTGGAAATAATACCTTGAATGGACCACCCCACCATTATGAGACAAGCCACCACCTCTTTGTCACAATAGATTGCACCATAAGAGAAAAACCACTGTATTATATACAACAGAATAAACTTACCGTCAATAAAGAGAGCAGCAATGTAACATTATCTGTCTTTTTAATAAAAATCTCTGTAAATTGGGCTCCTAAATCACCTGGTACATTAGGTGCATCTTCATCTGTAAAAGAAAAGTAAAAGTACATGTTACAACACTTTAAAAAAAAACACATAACTACAAGACATATGAAAGCAAAACTCCATGATGCTCAAAAAAAAGTTCTAGGAATTCAAGATAAGACCCTTTCTTCTTCTTTACTGCCAAATAAGTCACTGTGCCGATCATAATGGATGCAAGATAGGCACCATTTTCATTCTGGACAAACTTCATAGTAATAAAAGACTTTTGGTGAAGCAGACACTCTAACCACTAGGCCACCAAAGCGGTTTTAGCGCTTGAAAGAATCACACTGGATATGTTGTCGAAAATGTTGAAACCCTATGCCAATGTTAGAATCCATTCAGAAATATGAATTATAAGATTTTCGGTATGTTCTTTGTCTCAATTATCCTGAATGTCTACAGGGCACAATTTTCTTTCAGAACAAAGTAGACATCATATCAAGTCTTTTGATGAAAAGCCTGTTAGTAAGACCATCAATTATAGACAAGTTGTAATAAGATTTTCAACATGACCACCTTGGCAGCCATATTTGAGAGCAGATTGGCACCGTTTTCATTCAGATCAACTAGGCATCATAAATAGCCTTATGGTTAAAAGTCCATGTCTAAATGATTTTCCATTTAAGAGTAGCAGTAATGATTTTCAAGATGGCTGCTGTGGTCACCACACTGGATATCATCTCAGCATCACACTCAATTATTACCAACTTGACATTGTAAGAAGTCTTCTGTTGAAAACAACGTTGATACAACTTTCCACCTAGAAGGAGTAGCAAGAAGATTTTCACGATGGTCACTGTGGTAGTTATATTCTTTATCAGATCTGCAATTTTTAAAATATTAATTCTAAATAGACAACACAAGAAGTCTTCCAGTGAAAACCTTATGCTGAAACAACTTTACTTGCAAAAGGAGTAACAGTACTACTAATTTCAAGATGGCAGACATGCCAGCTATATTAGATGTCAGATCAGCACCATTTGCATTTAGTACCAACAAGACTTCCAAAGAGGTCTTTTAGTGAACATCCATGTTGATATGACCATCCATTCAGGTGGAGCAGCACTAACAAGATTTTCATGATGGTGGGAATACTGAATGTCTGTACAGAGCAATGTTTGTTTATGACCATCAAGACATCATAAGAAGTCTTCTGATGAAAACCTCATGTCAAGATGACTTTCTGTTAAATAGGTGAAATAATATATAGATTTAAGATATGGCTGTCATAGTGGACAAATTGAATGCCATATCAGCAGTTTTCATTTAGGACAACCCTAATGTTGATATTATTATCCATTCAGGAGTAGTGATGATTTTTCAAGATGGGTTTGTGGTTTTATTGGATACATGAGATTATATGAATCATACCTTTATTATTTGAGATTATATGAATCACATCTTTGTTTTACTGTATCACGTGTCTACAATTTTTGAATATATAGATCCCATTTTTGTTTCTCCATTTTTGAATGCTTGTATGAACTATTTTTGTATGTCATAAAGTTTTAGAAGTCACAAATTCTTTCACATATAACAAATGTTAGTGTCAAATAATTGAATGAGTCATATGTTTTGAGCTTGAGTGTATGTGCATGTGTATAACATTTGGATTTTTAACATAGCTTTAACAATTTTTCAGGAAGCCAAGAGTGGCCGAGTGGTCTAAAGTGCTCACTGTTACAGATCACTGCCATTTCGCCTCTCTCAACGTGGGTTCGAGTCTCAGATTCGGCCAATGTGCGCATGTGAGAAAACATGCCAGTAGCTTCTCATGGGTCAGTGGTTTTTTCCTGGGGTTTTCCTCCACCATTAATACTGGCTGCCATGTATAGCCTATACTGTGCTGAAAAATGGCATTAAACCCTATAACAACAGTTATATTGCTATGATGTCTGCAGTGTGGCAGTTTATAGTGTCTACCACTGAGGCATCATGCTGCAGACATGTACCCCGATGTCCCACCCAGTCACATTTACCTGACACCAGACCAACCAGTCCTAACACTAACCTCATAATGCTGAACACCAAGCGAGGTAGCTGTTAATACCAATTTTATAAGTCATTGGTATGACTCAATCGAACCCACGACCTCCTGCATTTGAGGCAAAAACTATAGTTACACTAATGAGAATGTTTTACAGTAGGATGTATGGACAGACACAGGGATTACTATATACTACCAGAGAAAGTTGTGAGAAGTGTATTAAAATATGCTATTTAAGCCATTTAATAAGTGATGTATATTTGGGATTTTAACTTTTTGTAAAGCATATGGCATTAGACATGACAACTGGTTTCAGGCAAATAGAAAGTAGTGAAAACTTGATCTTGAAAAAGCACTACAGACATTTTCAATAAAGTCAAATTTACCATAGATTTATGAAAAGATGCAAAAGATAATCATATAAAACCACTTTTATAGCCTTCAGGATTGTAAGATGTCTAGATGTGATATTTCTGTTAAATTAAATATGTTTAAAGCTGGATATGTCCTGTGATAGGTCAGATTAAAGTGCCCTTTTAAAAGACCAGTTTGTGGCTCTGTACCCTTATTTTAATGACAACCTTTGTCAGATTCTAGCTGGAACAGAACAAAGATAAGAACTTAGTTTTATTAACACTGCAGAATCTTAGTTACTGTGTCCAATTAGATATTAGTACAATTAGATATTTATTATATGCTCTAGCATTATGTAATGCAGATCAGAAATATAAAATATAAAAGACAATGTTGACCATGATTATCTGCTGTCAAATGATGTATAACAAAGTAGACATTATCTGCTGTTTTATTATGACAAGGCTGAGCTAAGGAATAGCATACATGGTAGACCCAGATTACCTGCTATAATATGATGCATAGCAGACATGGTAGACCCAGATTATCTGCTATCATATCAAGTATAACAAGGAACACCCATATTATCTGGTGTTACACGATACCCTAACAAAATCAAAAGTAGAGCAAGGTAGACCCCTGTTATCTGCTGTTAAATTATGCCATAACAGATCAACAGTATAACCAGTTAGACCCATATTATCTACTATTGTATTGTGCCATGGCAGGTCTAAAGTAAACAGACATAATAAAACCAGATTACTTGTTGCAGCCAGATCAAAGCATAACAGGTTAAACCCATATAATATGTTGCTGTATTATGCCATGGCAGATCAAAGCATAACTGGTTAAACCCATATAATATGTTGCTGTATTATGCCATGGCAGATCAAAGCATAACAGTTAGATCATATCATCTGCTGTTGTATTATGCCATGGCAGATCAAAGCATAACAGGTTAAACCCATATAATATGTTGCTGTATTATGCCATGGCAGATCAAAGCATAACAGGTTAAACCCATATAATATGTTGCTGTATTATGCCATGGCAGATCAAAGCATAACAGGTTAAACCCATATAATATGTTGCTGTATTATGCCATGGCAGATCAAACCATAACAGTTAGATCATATCATCTGCTGTTGTATTATGCCATGGCAGATCAAAGCATAACAGGTTAAACCCATATAATATGTTGCTGTATTATGCCATGGCAGATCAAACCATAACAGTTAGATCATATAATCTGCTCTTGTATTATGCCATGGCAGATCAATGTATAACAGTTAGATCATATCATCTGCTGTTGTATTATGCCATGGCAGATCAAAACATAACAGGTTAGACCCACATCAAAAAATGTTGTTTTATGCCACAGCAGATTACATGTATAACAAAAAGACATAGCTTACTTACTGTTATATTAAACCATGGGATATAAAAAATATAACAACAATGTAAATTGTGATCTGGCTTTACACACATGGCACATCTGGGTCTATGCTGTTTACAGTTGGGAACATTATATTTATAGGGACATTTTTCAATCTGTACATGCCAAAACTCTTTAAAGGAAGCTAACAGTACTTCTTGATAGATGGCAACAAGAGAGATGATAAAACATGACTTGACAAGTTTTGATTAAAAATATAGTATTAAAAATTATCATGCTGGTACAAAATACAAAAAGAAAAGTGGAATTTATGCTGAAAATAATTTTCAAGAAAATATGCATATACCATCATCTGTAACTTCATCTGACATGATATGGCACAATGTGTCGAGGGCATAGCCTGTAATTTCAGCATCACTTCTGCAACAAAAAAGGATATTATGGATTATAAAAGATTAACAAGATTTATTATGATCATCTTGAATGCTATAAAAAGTTTATAACAATGCGATACAATGAAACCTCTCAAACTGGCACCTCTAAAAACCAGCACTGACTCGACCTAAACCCTGGACCTAATATAGTTCTTTTAAAATTAATTGAACCTCTTTAAATGGGCAATATCTTTAATTATACATATAAATTTTAAATATAAATAGATTTTGTGGTAACTGCACCTGCCAGGAAGTAATGGTACCACAGTTGGTAGTGTGTTGCACCTGCCTTCAACGTGTCCCAGGGTTGATATCAGCCCAGACCAGTTGTCTCCCATTGGAAATACCTTTAACTGCCACTATGTGCTGGAAGTGCCAATCCAACCAATAGACTAATTATCAAATTTAACAATGCATCAGTATACAAAATCCAAACTATGTAGAACACTACCATTCTGTAATTTGAGGTACTACTGAAACATTAAAATCTTCAAGTGATGGGATTTTTAAGATGGCTATTATAGCAGCCTTATTGTATGTAACCTTGGCACCATTTCCATTTAGGGCAACTAGGAATTATTAGAAGTCTTTTACAGAAAACCACATGACCAACCATTCAAAATGAGTAGCTATAAGATTCTGCAGATGGCCAATACAATTGTCCTTCTAGGTGTTAGGGTGGCATCGTTTTCCTTAAGGACCAGCAAGACATCATAAGAAACCATCTGTTGAAAAAGGCTTTAAAGCCCTGCAGAAATTACTTTCCCTTTAGGTGGAATAGCAATAACAATATTTTCAGGATGATTGCTGCTGTAGCAATCATTGATGTCATATGGGTGAAAATTTTAATTTAGGACCAATTAGACATACCGGTACTAATGTATTTTGGTGAAAACCCAATGTCAGTATGACTATCCACTCAGGAAGAAAAACAATAAAACAATTTTCAAGATAACCATCAGAAATAATAAGATTTTCAAGATGACTACCACTGCTCCCATTCCCATACTGGATGTTAGATTGGCACCACATTCATTTAAGACCAACTAGACATCATAAGAAGTCATTCTGTGAAAAGCCCATGTTAATACAATCATATGTTCTGAAGTTTCAACAAGATTTTCAAGTTGGCCATAATGTGCATGTCAGATTGGTACCCTTTTCATCTAAGTTCAATGAAGTCTTTTCATGAAAACACCATGTCAATACAACCATCTGTTCAGGAGTACTGATAACAAGATTTACAAAATGGAAACCATGGCAACCATACTGGATACTGGATTAATAATATATTCATTTGAAATCAATGAGACAATAGAAGTTTTGCAGTTAAAAACCTGAAGTCAATATAATGATCCATTCAGAAAAAGTACCAGTAGCAAGATTATCAAAATTCCACCATGACAACCCTACTGGATGTCAGACCTATACCATTTTCAATTACAACGAACTATATACATCATAAGAAGCGAAAAACTTGTGTCAATATGACCATCTAATTGGGAGTATTACCTATAATAATAGCTTGAAAATGACAGCCAGTCAAAATAGAATGTCAGTGAGGCATCATTTTAACTAGGATCAACCAGACCTTGGGGTTGGCGTGTCTGTACATTTTGGTGACAATCCTCATAGTACTAGTGGATGTCAGACAATATATGCCAGATGAAAAGACATTGCATAAACTGTTCTGATGGCCAATAGAGCTATAAAACATCTATGCACTATAGTTTCATAGATAAAAATAAAGAAAAGTTTTGTTTAACAAAATTATCCACATGTGAAAATTTTACAGAAAATTTTATGTTCGCATTGCACTGTAACCTAGTATGTTACTTTTAGCTCATCCATGTTCTTTTTGACAGAATTTTGATGGTTAAAAATAGTATTGAATATGAATGATGAAATTAATTAATAATTAATTAATTATAGTTAACAAATTTTAAAAAATGATCATCATTTAACTATTATTCCAGAAGCAAAACTCTTTCTGAATGAGGTCTTGAATTATAATACCTGAATAACTAACTACCTGATTATTTTTAATTTTTTATGTACAACAGGATACCCTGATTAAAATAAATAATAATACAAATGTACATAACAAATAAATATTTAAGTGCATGTGAAATATTTGTAAATTTACACATAAATAGTGATGAAAATGAATATGCACTGCATCATGTATGTCACTGATAATGAATTTTTAAACTTGACAATCTTATCCCCGATTTCAGGACTTGCATATTCAATTTACTTTCTCGCCCATGGTCCTGAAAGGGAAGTCCCAAATGTTACAAGCAGGATTAGTAGCAAATTTCATTAAAAACTTTCAAAGTTTTCTCAAGGTTTTTCAAGATTCATATACATGTTTTTCAAGGTGCATTATTGCATTAATTTTAATGGATACATAAATGAAACTGTACTTACTAATACTTCATATGAGAAACATTTCTTGTAAATTTATTTTACAAAAACAAAATAAAAAAATAAAGTCAATAGTATTATCACTGATCATATCTTTCCCAATAATATTAAACATTAGAATAATGAAGCAACTGAACAAATTTTCATTTTACTGTCTATACAACACAATTTCCAAAGTCCAAAATATTTTAGAGCGAATATTTTAGTTCTTGTAGCTTGTCATCAAGCTGTTTTTCAAGAGCTATAAGTTCAATGATTTTGTCCGTTTCACTTTTCCTCAAGTTATTTTGGTATTGTGATAAAAGGACATTTTCCTATGGATCTTTGCTTTCAATGCAGCTGTCATTATCTCAATGTCTTTTTAATTATCTTCTTCGCTCATTCCAATAAACAAAAAACGATACGTGTTTGCATTTTGCAAAGCTCTCTGAGAAAGATTTCATATTCAAAACTTTACATTTTTCTTCCTCTATCCTCCAAAGTTGGAATGTGCAACCAGCCATGTTGAAGTGAATGATTCAAATGTAAACCACAGCTACACACAGGCTTCATACAATGAGAAGTTCAGAATGAACAACTGTGCAGTGGCCAGTTGTGAAAAAAATTCCATTCTGGCAAAAAATTTACGAGAGATTGTTGTTTCTTTCCCCATTTCTTTTTATTTAATTGTGTAAAACGAAATCTATTTACTAATTCTTTTTTGTTTCAAGAAAATCAAGGCTTTTCAAGGTACCCAGGCAATATTTTGATTTTTTATCATGTTTTCAAGAGCTTGAATTAACAATTCTTGCTGGCACAACAAACACATCTTGCAGATAAAATAGTTGACAAGTCGGGATACTCTATGACACTAAACATTGCGTAAAAGTATGCATACTTTTCATTTTTTGATAATCAAAATTCCAACAGCTGATATGATTTTTTTGGGTCTGACATTTTCATGTATTTCATTTATTTCTATCAAATGAGTATGAATCATATAAGTGGCACTCTACAGTTTCATACTTTGCATAGGGTTAGAATTTTAAAGAAAAAGAATTTCCCAGGATTTCTTCACTGATTATATTGGCTATTTAATAAAGACTTTGTGTATCTTATGTGTTGTTAGAAGAACTTTTAATTCCCTTTATTTTGATGGATGACTGATGGGTGTACATTAGGTTCTAGAGTATACAGCTTGGGCTAACTTAAGATTTGCTCATATAAAAACACTGCTAGCTCCTGCATGGTCATTTTCACTTCCTGGACTTCATAGGTAAATTGAAGAAAAACAATCATATATAACTTTTTTTTAACTTTAAAAGATAATTTGTAATTCATTCAATGTACTTTCAAAAGTTTAGAACATGGAAGTATTTCCATATATTAAATAAATTTTCAGTGATGTGCGCATTTAACAGCATGTTTGGTATCTTTGATATACTGAAAGAACCATTTACAGTATATACTCACAAGCCAGGTTCAACTTCACCTGGACCTATGCAGTTTATTTTGAGTAATCAGCAGAACAAGCAACACAGACCAGGATCTGCCAACATAGTATGCATCAGTAGATATGAGTCAATATTATTTACATAACAGCATAAGAGCAAGTACCTAATCTGTTTACATCTTCTCTAGGAAGAAACGCTAACTGTTTACAAACAGTGGTGCAAATTGGGAAATGTTTTGCCCCTCATAACTAAAGATTAATTAGATTGAAATCTGAACTTATTTGCCAATAATGGGTCTAATACTGCCTGAACTGCCAGAACCCTAACAAAGTTTGTTGTTGTTGTTGTTGTAGGATTTAACACCATTTTTCAGCACATGATAGGCTTTACATGGTGACCAGTATTAATGGTGGAAGAACAACACAGGAAAAACCCCGGAAAGAACCACTGACTCACAAGAAGCTCCTAGCAAGCTTTCTCACATACCAACATTGGCCGAATCTTAGACTCAAACCCATGCAGACAGAGGTGACATGGCAGTGATCTGTAACCGAGTGCTTTAGACCACATTGGGGGCCCCACTAACAAAGTTTATTTTCAAACCTGAACGAATATGCAAAAAGAGGCATGCCTAATGCAGATAAAGTCTTTACTGACCTGTCTGTCTCTAGAACTCTCACCAGGATATCCATAGCCCGGGTCCCAACTTCAACCCGGAATTTCTGAAATTATATGACACAAATTTTAAATCAAACCAAAGCTATATGGATTTCTTTAGTCATAATATACAATTCTGACTCTGAAAATCGTACAACAGGTTAGTCATGAGTAATCCCTGATAATTCTTTCATTAAATGCCTTATCATCATGCTAATAATAATGACATTCAAGACATGGAACAAGAAGCCAAAGTTGGTCTTATACTGCACACTTGGTTTACATAAATCAACAGTGGACTGTTTCACTAGACAGGCCGATGCAGTGGTATAAAAATACAGCTCATCTGATTTTTCATTTCACCCATGCAATGTGGAGGGGAGTTTAATCTCCTCCACATTTGCTCTATGATAAAGCTCCATGGTGGAGGAGTACATGGCTACGAATCACCATCACAACTTGTACCTTGTGCTTCTCCACAATTCAGGGGACTTGTCAACATTACTTACTGACATCTGAACTGCAAAAGCATTAAGATCATCAGTGGAACGACTAAGACATAGTGACTTACAACTGATTGCCATTGGAAGAATCAATCTTCTTTATGTTTATTGTAATTATGACAATAAAAAACATCATTTCAAAGGAGTCTTGTGCCTTTATTTCTTTAGCTCTGATTAAAATCATTTCCTTTGCTGTCTGTTACCTACTCAGTTATTCTTGTGGTTTAATTTTTACACCTTTTCCAATCATGGTTAATTTTAAATTTGACATTCACTTTCAGATGTAACTAAAGTACCCTGCATCACATTTTTCAGTGACTGATCACAACCTATTCTCTCCTTCTCTCAATATATATTAATATACATGATGCTAAAATATGACTGCTTTACACAGACATGCTTGTGAAGGGACACTTGTTTTACCAATTTGATCATGAATTAAGGCTGCATAAGAAACTTCCTAAGAAGCAGAAAATACTGTTCATATATTTTTTTTTGGGGGGGGGGGTTGCATGTATAGTGAAAATATGAGCATGATTTTACATGTCTCAAGCAGATGTGAACACATGACCTCTCTTGTAAACAATGTGATGATTTGATACATTTGTCATTTCATCTGACACTTAGCTGATAACACTGATGTTATATACAATTCAATTTGGAAGAATAAACGAAAGTCCCTGATCATGCTCTACAGTGTGAAAACAATTTCAAGATAAAACCATACTTCCTGAGTGCTGAACCATCTCTAATATTCTTCAGCAGAATTTCAAATGACCTGATGTGTTGAACATATAGGATGTCAGCTTTGGCGCCATAAACTAATCAGGGTAAACAGTGAAAACAAGATTTTTAAGACAGTCATATGGCAGCCATATTGTATGTACAACTGGCACCATTTTCATTCCAGACCAACAAGGTATCACAAGACTATTGCTTAAAACCCCATGTTGATATAGCCATCCATTTTAATAGAAGAAGCAATAACAATATAATCAAGATATGACTTTCCACTTAGATGTAGCATTAATAAGATCTGGATGGCACAATTTTCATTTACTACAGACTGAACTCCATAATAAGTCTCAATGTATCCCCCAGGGGTGTAAAACTAAAGGTAAGAAAAAAACTTTGGTGTCAGAACTGTGGGTCACATAAAAAGATGTAGGGGTCAAAAATGTACTGACAAACTTTCATCTGACCGTACTTTTTCAGCTTGAAATAAACATGCACAATTAACAAACAAAATTGTCCATTCAAAAAATAATTTTATTATTTCAGTTTCCTTTTAGTTTAAAGTTGTTCTTTTGACAGTCTCCTTATAATCATTTTGTAGCATTATTATAGACCAACACATTATATTTAAGCCAATACAAAAAGCCAAACAAATCTTTTAAACTAAATGGCAGTTAATTTACTGCCCATCATCAGTTTCATTGTGCTTATTCCTAGAACAGATTTATCCAAACATCAAGGAGGCTAATGATTCATCTTGTTTCTAATAAGTTACACTTGAACTTTAAGATCTGTCTTTCATTGCAGCAAAGTTAAAAACCAACAAAATCAACAATGACCCCTAACTTTGTAATTCAAATAATGCATTTGTCTCGCCAAGTTTATCAATTTCTTTTTGTAAAAGAATGTCTTGGGTTATGTGTTCTCTAGATATCTTGTGGCAAAAACAGGCAGATTTTTAAATTTCTTAAACCATGTCATGAAAGGATTATTCACTTCTGCAGTCTTTGCAATCACACAATCAGAAATCGCACTGGTAATCCTAATGGATGTACCATATTCCAGCAAATTTTCTAAACTTTTCATTTTAAATAGATCCACAGTATCTCTTTTGTGTTCTGCATCTTTCACTTTCTTTGATACTGATTCTTAGTGCACATCATTTTAAACTGGAGATCACTTTCTTGTGCAACAAGTATTGAGCTTAAACATCTAGATGAAATCTTGTTGAGCTCAATGGAAATCATGTGATAGTTCATGAGATTAGGGAAGCTACTCCATCATTAAAGCTGTACTGATTAATCGTCCATACTCATAATAGGGCCGATTATTAGAACAATCGGTATAATCGGTATTGGCAGAAATAATCGGTGCCGATGTAAAAAAAAAAAAAAGAAAAGAAAAAAAAGAAAAAAAGAAAAAGAAAAAAAAACAAATTTCCAAAATATAAATTCAATCATAATATTCATCTTGACATAGGTTTGAATTTTAAATCCGAATTAAATACAGTCCTACCCATTTATAGTGACATCACTTATATCGACAAGCCGCCTATGTTGACAAAAAAAAAACAAAGTCCCAGTCCTTTGGTCTACTATTACTACTAAATTGTCATGCTTATGTCGACGTCGAGATAAAAGATAAACGTACATGTCGACAGAAGCCCTTGGTCCAAGCTTGAAACAAATACTTTGTTTTCTAATCATTTATGTTGACAAGCTGCCAGTTCAAACCCATACTTTGTTCAACAATTAGTTGATCTTGCCAGCAGGCTTTAATGTCGCGGTCGGATAAAAAAAAAAAAAAAACACCCTAGACTTTTGTTTGGGCCTATAAAGCTGGCCTCTCACAGCAACTTAAACAAAGTGAAATCTTATCAATTCTAGCATTTTCCAAAGAATGCACAGAGGTACCGTATAGCTAGGATTTTAAAACTAGGAGTTCAAGACCACCAGTAAACATTGCAGTCCCCTACCAGAAGCATATTGGGCACACCTGAAATGGCTATATTTCCATATGAGTAGAAACAGTGGTTGCCATCGAGTTTAATTGTCATGTCAAGATAAGGTCTTATTCCAAGCACTAAGTTTGGCATCATACATAGTGTTCCATGTGAAATGTCAGTTCTAGCAACTTCTAACACTCTGTTGTATTTCATTGCAATATTTGCCAATTAGCAGTTAAAATTTGCAAACAGAATTTTGTTGAACTCTCAACATGTCTTGATTTTGAGGTCACATGCACTACTTAGAGTGCTACACTTGGAAATGAAAACAATACTGAAGGCGAAAGTTATTCATTTGATGTACTCTTCTTATACACAAGTACATCAATGGATCATTCTACCTCTGAAATCAGTCATATTGCACATTTTCTTGCCACTCTGCAGCTAGTCAAGTCTTTGATCTTGCCGCCTATCTTGTGGGTCATGTTCTTCAGATATACTCTTATAATGACAAAATGTACATCTGTGGGTCTTTCAGCCACTGACTTTTCTGATTGTAAACAGCTAAAATAATCAATTGATCAACACATTTTCCCACTCAATAGGTGGTCGAAGCAGGACTAGCAAGCCCTTAAATTTGACATCCAGCAAATTGATGCGCACTGAGAACTCCTGTATACGTTATTATCTGAATCCCAGATATAAAAAAGCATCCAAATACGCATGATTACGCTTTTCCGGGACCTTTGAAAGTGATCAGTGATTAAAAGAAGCTTATTTTGCTGTGAAAGTTTCGTTTTTAACTTTTTACGATGGCTACCAACAGCAGTGTAAAATGAAAATTAAATTTACAGTCTCTGCAAACTAAATATCTGGCTGCTAAGGAAATTGTGGGCTGAACATCTCGTAAAGAGGTCTGTGAATTTTTTTGCTCAAAAATAACACCTGTTCAGGAAGGATGAAAGCTGCAGAGTCTATAAAGAAAGACTTCGCTGAAAGTAACTGTGATCCCCAAAGGAAGAAGTAAAAGACTGCTACATTTGAAGAAGTGGAGGAAGCCACAAAATGGTTCAATGAAACATTTGCAAAAAAACTTGATGTGGAGAACTTCACAGCAACAAGTGGTTGGTTCAGTCGCTTTAATGTTTGTCATATCATCCGATATAAAAGTATATGTGGAGAATACATGTACTGTTGACAGCTTTTCATTTCCATGTGAATAGCACCATCCCCTTGTTAGCCTCAATAAGATGGAAAGAGACTGACCAAAATCAAGGCCAATTTACGAACATGTACATGAAACATGTAAATAACAACTATCCAACCATGTGCTAATGCCGACATTGAATAATGTACTGTTTTTCGTATCAGGATGTGATCGGTGCAATATTTTATTGTGGATTTTATTGCACAAAGTTAACCAGAATGTAATTTGTCAATATACAAGTGTATTTCACACTGATTTTCTCTTCATGTACTCACAATTTCCATTTTTATCAAAGTGTAAATGCTACTCACTGATGACGGGTCACTCTTTGCAGACGAATATTAACTTTTCTCTTTTAAATCAATGATAGTACTTTATAACAGTTTAATAACTGTCAGGTCACCGAAAGTTATTATTTTAACTTGCCTATGTCTTAGGACACGGAAAAAATTATTAATTATTGTTTCATGTCCCAAGATTGATATCTGTTACAGCAGTTAACAAAAAGACCTAAAAACGGTAAAGTTTAGACATTGGTCTGCGGATAAGCTGACTGCCCCCCCCCCATTCCAGGGCTTTATTTTTTCCTAAAGTTATTCAGCTTATACGCGAGTATATACTATGATAATGAAATAATCAGTCTCATAATCGGTATCGCCAATTTTAATAATCGGCTTTACACAGTATCGGCATAATCTACAAAAAGTGACATCAGTACAGCTCTATCCATCATAACATTGTCTATGCAATTCTGGTTCCATTTCGTATGCTCCCTGTGTAAGAATAGAAGAGTGAAATGCTGGGAGCAAACAAAGCAGAGAACCAGTCTATGCCTATGACTGAAATATACACGATGACATCCCTCATACAAAAAATTAGATATTACATAAATCCAGATCACATTATGCAAATCTTTTGCATCATAAAAACACACGACAACCAGCAATGTGTGGAGAAATGAAAACTTGAATGAGCTGTACTCGGGGTTCCTGCAGATTTAACAAAAACAAATTCCATGACTTTTCCAGGGCCATTTCACAAAACTCAAGGACCACACTATCTTGCATTTGAAGTAAATTAATATAAATAATGACATCTATCAATGAAAAATAACAAATAAATTAACAAGAAATATTTTTAATATGTCCATTTGTTGTTCAAACTTTCATCGAACTGCAAAACATATCCATTACACTTGCGTATGCTCTCTTTTAAGGTTGATGCAAAGTATGGAGCTAGGCCATGAATAGCAATATAACATGTTTTGTCCTCACCGCAAGTGAATTTGTGTGCAATTGCACTTTCCGTAAACATCAGTGAAAAGACTCGTGAAATGAAAGGAGTTGTGGGTACTGTATACACTGTCCTTAGGGTCCAAAATATTTCTGCTTTTAAAAAATCATTTAATGATGTATATGAAGTTAATGTTGAGGCAGGCTCTGGCATAACTTTAGGTGATGGTGAGGCTAAATTTGAAATAAAACCAGAGATTGTGTTGTTCTGAGCAGATTTCATTATTTTACAAATATGCACATGCTTCTTCAAGTTCTTGCTGATGGAATGACTTTGGAGGGCAGCTTCTCCCATATTTGCAATATAAATAATTTTGCAACAAGCTCTGCATTTTTAGCAGTCTTTTTGTCTGAAGCATTCTTCTCCACCCATTTTTCATAGTTTGGGTTGATCAGCCAACTGTTATTGAATGTGCACACACCAGGCATGTAGGACTAAACCTAAAGCAATATAAAATGAAAGATTTTAAGACTTCACTATCATCATGAGATATTTTGTATTGTATTATGTGTTCAGAATTTTCCAAAAGCCCAGTGTTCCTTAAGTAGTTCATTTTCATCACCTATTGCCTGACCAGACTTACAATGATCTAAGATTTATTCGTTATCATATTACATAGTCTTGAAGATTTAAAATTAAAATCCTATTTCAGGCAATGACAATTCTTTTATTTAACTTTACAAAAAAAAATCATTAAATATACTAATAACAGCAACACTAAAAAAGTCGTCAAAGTTTACCAGATACAGAAAAATGATTGATTAACAGACCTGAAAAACAAGTGAGGAATATAAATGAAATCAAATTAGTACTTACCTTGTACGTTATATCGAAGAAATAACAGACTTTTTGGCAGAAATTAACTTCAATTTGACAGATCGTCCGTCAAGTGGTAATTACTCAAAACGGCGCGGCTGATCATTTGAATTTTCCAAATGAACTACACCGGAAAGCAAGTGATATCTACTGTTAGGGGAACTTACTCTTGTTATATGAAATTAAACCATTTATCTATCTTCTGTTTTTATCGTGTTTTATTTAACTGGTGCTCTGTGCTCTAAGAAATTTGAAGTAATCAATTTCTTTTACTCCCTTGTCATAAATTCCATGACTTTTCCAAAACTTTCCATGGTTTTGACAAATTCCATTACTTTTCAAGGCCCTTTGAAATTTATTTTTTAAATTCCAAAACTTTTCTAGGATTCGATGACCCGCGGGAACCCTGTGTACCATATGTAATCTATCCTTCAAACTTTTATTGTGCTGATTATTCCTATTTTACAATATCCCGATCCCAATTCTTTCCGAACATAAAAGTATAATTCATATGCATAGCCTCTTCCTCACAATCAATGTAATCCAGGATACTAAATACATGTATATTAAAACCACTTTTACCAAGCTCGATAGAAACTGGATGCAAAATACAGACTCTAGATTTAGAGAGGTAAAAAGCTATAAAAAACTTAATATCTGCAGACTGCAGATTTCACTTATTATAGAAACCATCTAAAAAATGAAAAGCTTAACAAGATGGAGCAAACTTCAATCAAAATTCATTTTCTGATTGATTGGTAACAAACGAGCTAATCAACACAATATTACCTTATTAACGTGCTGAGATCTTATTCATAATCACACTGATCAACATTTTAAGTGGTAAAAAGCTCAACCAATCGTTTACAAGGCCACCTCATTAGCATATGTTTATCTTGCATATTATTGAATATGTCCAAGACTTTAATTAACAAGGTTAGTAATTCAGAGACAAGATCACCTCATTAATACGCTTGATTGAAATTAAATCAGAAATATGTTCTCATGAGTCATAGGCTACTGTTGACATATAGATCACTTAAATAATAATAATAATAATAATAATAATAATAATAATAATAATAATAATAATGCTTTATTTATAGAGGGTGACTCATTAGTGAAGGACTATTCTCCCTTGAGGCCCTCTTAATGAAAGTATAACAAATGCACATTGTGTGAAGAAGCAATAATTAGTGCTTATATTAGCATGTTTCGTATTAAAATACTAAATTCCATTATCTGTTAGAAACACATGCATGCTCCTGATATCTCTTCTTAAATACTCTAATATTTTCAGCCGATTTTACAAGTAGTGGAAGCTTATTCCACAGAACTGTACCAGAGTATTGAAAACTCTTTTTGAATTGCTCTGTTCTTGGTTTTGGTACTAGAAGGTAAACTTATGAAAGATATTATAACCGTAAACATTTGAACGGTGTTTTAAAGCCTGGCATTTAATAACATATAACAAAAACTTTTTATGAAAGGATATTTAGTCATGCCACTGTAGATGGTAGAAATCAAACTACTTGAATAAAGAAACTTCCAGTGCAGAAAAAAGAAATCAATTACTATGCATGCATACAAATGACGAGGCAGATATGCAAAAATCTCTTAGTTACCTGATGCTACTATGGCAACATATGTAACTGTTACAAAAATATTCACTGCAGAGTTGCAGTGTCAAAATAATGTATTTTCTCTAACAAAACTGTTAGTCCAACTTCTTAGTATCAAATTCCAGGACACAATTTTTAAGGTTTCCAGGATACTTTCATTAAATTGAAATTCCATTTGGATTCCAGAACTTCCTTAAAAAATTCAAAAAAGGCAATGAAATCCAAATCAATAAGCTTCTTCCTTACTATAAATACAAGCAAGCCATAAAGTTTAGAAACTATACATTACAGAGAACAAGATTTATTGTATAACACCAGTGGTCTATTTTTGTCAGTCACAGTAACCTTTACCTTTGAGCTGCTGTGCCCAACATCAATAGGGTTCTTTCTTTAAGTGCACAAAGTGTGAAAACTGGAGTTGATGGACAACTCGAGTTGTGCAGAAACAAAACTGGTAACTGATTAAAAGACTTATGGATGGAAAACATCACATAATCAGTTGATATAAAAATCATATATGTAGCGTTCATAAAATTCAACTGATGGCATTGGTAGCAATGGTAGATTTGATGATGACATCATAATATTCAAATATAAATCAAATACTGGTTATGAATATTCAAATAGTAAAATTGTAAATAAATTTAAGTATTTAAAAAAAATCAAGCTGAAGCAACGTTTTGTGATTACTAACCTTGGACAGGGCTTTGAGTGCTCTGACTGCATCTCTTCGGTCATCCAGAAGCGTAGAGGATGAAGCACGATCACACAACCTTTCTACCTGAAATCAATAACCACAATGCCAATAAATAATGATTGACACCTGGATGAAAATCCATCTAAGTACATGTCATGTAATTCTTTTTCACACTGTATTTTCCAGGCATAAACCTATATGCACAATACAGACTGTGATCTGTCAATGTATAATGTGTCAACACATCATTGTTTATTGGTTCTTTCTATTCATATATGCAAATATGCAGTATAGACTTTTATTTTCCGATATGAAATCTTGTGTCTTTATGTGACTTCAGATCTGCAAATGTATAATGTAAAGCAAAAACAGCACTTGTGGCTACAATATATATTTATTCATATTATAATCAAACTGCATGTTTTGAACAGGCAGCAGATTTTGATGGTAAATGTTACAATAATAAATAATTAATGTCAGTATTTTCCAAAAAATTAGGAAAAGAAATTTTGAATATTTTGTAGTTCCTTTAACTTTTTAAAATAAAATCTGCAACCATTTTTAGGTCCATTCATAAGTTTACCTGGTGCTTTAGATGAGTCAGACTAAACAAACAAAAATAATGTGAGTTTCATGTCGTCCCTTTTCTCCTTACAGACTGTAACACTTCCCCTCCTCCGGCCCAGGTCAAATTTTTATATATAAAAAACATCACATTAAATGTATACATGTATATTGTAAACAAAACAAACACAACCGATTGTCTGTTACAGAATAATTCATTCCAATGTGGTGATGTCTGCATATTTCTAGTTAAATAATTTCTTTCCCTATAAACTTAAAATTCACTCTGAATGAAATGCACATACAAACTCTGGTTCTCTGCCTCTTGCCTACACTGTCTTAAACAGTTATTTTCAAATAATGTTAACTTTTAATATTTCTTAGGTGGTGGATTTTGAGCTTTGGGAAAAAGGACACATTTCTGCATTCTGACATGAATTAGGCCAAAAAGAAAAGAGCCACCCTTAAATATTCCCCCTAAATCAACTTGGAAAATACAAAATAATTAAACATGACAAATAAGAGTCTTTTGAAGAGACTGGCTCTCTACTGTAAAAAAGAATTTCAGTACTACAAGTTAACTTCTCGTTAATTGTTGAGTATTTAAACCATATCTGATATTCCTCAGTGATAACAAGATTGGTTGCTTTGGTGGACATATTGGATGTTAAATTTTCACCATTTTCTTAACTATCAAGCAGACGTGAATTTGACCATATATGTAGATGAGTAGTGTCAGCAAGAATTTCAGACAGCCAACATGGATGTACAAATGGCATCATTTTCATCAATGATTAATTAGGTATCATAAGAAGTCTAATGGTGAAAATCCCATATTGATACACCCATCCATTCCAGGGAGGTGGAGATAATATTTTTGAGATGGTCAACTTAGTGGCAGTATTGAGAATCAGTTTAAGTCACTTTCAACAAGATAATATTAAGAACTCTTCTGATGAAAATCCCAACATGACTTTTCTTTGAATAGTAGCAACAACAAGATTTGGAGGACCACCACTATGGTGGCCATACTAATAAGACATAAGAAGTCTTTTGGTGACCTCCACTTTTGTAGAGGTACATTACATATTTGCTTATAAGATGCGTCCTACTACAAACTGCACAGACCCAAATGTGCCATACATAATGTGCCAGAAGATCTGTGTTTGTGAAGTTTCATAGGAGTAATAAAGAACAAAGACCATGACAGATCAGGATCTATGTTGTTTTCAGTTCGTATGTACTGTATATCCTGTAACAATAACAAGTGCTTCAAGATGGCTACCATGATGGTCCTACTGGATATCAGATTCACACTACATTGTGTTTCCATCAAGTTCCAACTTGACATCATAAGAAGGCTTCTGGTGAAAGCAATATGTCAATATGACCAGCCATCTTAAAGTAGTGGCATGATTTTGAAGAAGGCTTTTATGGTGACAATATTGGAGGTCAGATTGGCTCTATATTTTTTTATGACCAACCAGACATGACTTTCAGTCTTTCAGTGAAAACACAGAGATGATCATTCATTCACAAAAAAGATAGCAAGAGATGGCCAGTGGCCATACTAATGTATGAATAGCACCATTTTCACCAATGACATCATACAAAGTTGTTAACTAAACCCATGTTGATACAGTATGGTTCATCTATTCAGGGAGAGTGGTGATAAAAAATATTCTCAAGATAACTCTGGTAGCCCCATTGGATATGTGAGCAAAATTTCCACTTAGGACCTACCAGAAATCATAAGAATTTATTTGGTGAAAACTATGTCAGTATCACAGAGGAATAGCAACAATATTTTCAAGATAGCTGCTTAAGTTGTTTTAATGGGAATCTGATTGGTGCCATTTTCATTTTCAAGTAGTACCCAAGAAATATCTTGTACAGCTAATATCCCACATTGATATGACCATCTATTTAGAAGCAATGATAAAAAGGTTTTCAAGAGGGCTACTGTGGCAGCTGTACAATATGTTCTAGCAACACCATTTACATTTAGGACCAATTAGACAATAAAATGAATGTGTGTGTGTGTGTGTGTGTGTGTGTGTCAAGTTTCATTGTAATCATCCAAGTTATTTAGGAGGAGAAGCAATTACAAACTTATGCTAACTGACAGATGACGACACACAACAGGACATTCTGCAACCTATGACCATCTATGACCATTACATCTTTAAATTGAATTGACCAATCCAGAAACAAAACAAAATTGTATCACAGAACAAAACTTAGGAGCCCAAACGGTATAGTAGATTACCTTGATAAACAGTGGAGCCCATTCAAAAGGTACTGTTTTAGCCAAAGATAAAGAAACAATATGAACTGTTGTATTAACTAGACAGATCCTTGACCACTCCTTTGAATAAGGAATGTTTAACTGTATTGAGATTTATCTGATTTGGCACTACAATGACAGTAACATGTTCTTTACTCTGGTTTACAATCTGTAGCATATGATGCTACATACATAACCTGTAAGATTTTGAAAACCAGCATCCACTCAAATTGTGCTACTTTTAGTACAAATCCTCCCAATTGGCACTGTTAACAAAGAATTAAATAACGATCAGTGGTGTTTATCTGTTGTGAGACAGTCATTCTTAGTGATGTTACTTGGAACAATCTGCCTTTTGCCTTTATACCCTCCTAAATGGTCATGATGACAATGGATGAAATAAAGATCAGTGGTGTTTGTATGTTTTTCCAATACAGTCATTCAAAGCAGTGTCAAACATTATTCTGGCAAACAATCATGGCTGCTAGTCACATTATGCAGGTGCTTCCTCTCAATTGTGCAATTATATAATAAAATAGATTCATGCATGATCATTTGGTTAAAAAAAAATGACAGGTAGTTGCTCACAGCAAAAGTCGCTCAAGACAGCTCTACTGTTATATATCATTCTTGTAAACATAATTTATAATAGAATTTGATGGCAGGGTTAGTAACTTAGTTACATATGCAAAATTTAAATATTACAAAAATTAATAACTACTGTTGGTGGAAATGGAGACAGGTGGAATTCTTTCAAATGGAAGTTACATTTTTCTTGTTCAAAGTATATATATATTCCTATAGTATAGAAATATCTGCTGGCATCTCTGCTTTGCTCTGAAAATGCAACAATACAATTACACAATCATGGGATAAGGACAACAATGACAGTCAAAAATCTTTTGACATTCTCCTTCACTTAACTCCCCCAATGTTTATCTCATTAATGTGTATTACCTTGTTCCAGAGGATATCAAGATAAATGGAGAGTACTGTAAGATGACAATGGTGGCAGGTTTTGAAAATTGGTGACAAAATACTGAGGTTGGCAATTTTGAAAAAGCCAGTGCCATCCCTGAGAGTTAGTATAGTATGCCCACAACAATTATACTCTAAAGTCTAATCTGTGCAATTATCAATATGGGCTGCTAACAATGTGGCCTCTAATCCCACTGACTCTAGATGGAACATTCCGTACAACATCAAATGTTCTGGCAGTACAATGTCAACATAACCCACTGCACCCTCATCAAGACTACCAAGGTCAAATGTCTCATACTACTTGCAAACAACCCAATTTGCTAAACAATTGCTTTGGGATTATCTGAAGTTACCAAAATGGAATGAAATGCTACTTCATGCTCAGGCTAATTAATTCCCTTAAAATCAAGGTGTAAACAAATGTACAAACTGTATGAACTTCGACTATAGTTTCTGCAAAGATGACAATATCATTGACCACTCAACAATGAAGTTAGAAATGATGCATTAATGAATGAAATGATTGTGCTTTTAAAAATAAAATAATCCTTGATGAGCTTCGTTTTTAAAATCGGTAAGGGAGTTGCCGGAGTGGGAGAGGGTACGCAGAAACTTGACGTTACAGTTTAACGTCAGACAAGCCCCTCACATGGGAACATATATGATACGGTTAGCATTAACATTGAACGCTATTTAAAAGTGAAACCCTTTAAAGAACTGATCTATTTATGCAAATGTTAGCAATACTGTGACTTTATTTAATCTGAGGTAGATTGAGATCCACGATGTTGAGTGTATCGGAGAAAATTGCTGAACATACATGTTCCCAACCCCTATCGGCCCAGCAACGTTTCTAGGACTTATTATGGTTCTCAATGCACTCGACCAAGAATTTTAGCATATACGTCTCCTGCATTAAATCATACCGTTTCTGCACCAGTAGGCTGCACACCACCCTGTTGACTACTCAGGTACTTTCGAAAATAGTCCATTTTGCTTAGTATATATGTGGCTCTTGGATGATACGCATGCTCAAATCAGACGACGTGGCAAATTTCATTCTTGTCGGAAAACGAAAATGCTTTGCCCCATTTGAGGTTTTGTCAATATCCAATATTGTGATGTCCTCGATCGCGCAAATATATTAAGAAACTATTCAATATTAAAGTATGCTACAAATTATTTGGAAGTTGAAAATAAGAACTGTTTTAATTCGTGGGTATAGTTGCGTTTCGTAAAAGAATCTTAGTTACTCACTAATTTACGGAAGTAGACAGACGCGATTTTGGTTGTTAACTTAAGGTAATACCCTTCTGTACGGACAAGCCAAAATTTGTTGGCTCCTTTTATATAATAGGAATTTAAATGTATTGCAACACCTTGATAATTTGCTCTTGCAGTTAAACATATATGTACATAAACGTGAGTGTATTTCATTTGGATGGGACAGGCCGACTTGATTGTGCTATATTTAATTGTTCCATTGTTAATTATTGATTTAATTATTTTGTAATCGCTTTGTGATTTAACTGCAAAATTCAAAATCCTCATATGAATAAGGTGGCGTTTATAGAGTTCTGGTCAGGTCGACTTTACTGTAAAGATCATAATGGTTGACGGCATATGATATTAAACCCGAACGAGCGAAACCGGAACGGAACCAGAACAACTACATGGCCGTGGGTCTCACAAGACACCCCAAGACTCTCCATGAACACCTTAAACTTTACATAATACCCACTTTAAATTTCAACAACAGCTCAAAAAGAACAAAAACAAACAACAACAACAACAACAAAAACTGCGAATATTTAACGATATTTTGTGTAACAGGAAAATTAGTAAGGTCCATAGTTACCAAGGGAAATAACTCCAGTTTTAACGAAGCGTGTTCTGGTACAGTAACGTGAATATTTATCAACATTTATAAATAATTAGCAATACCACAAATAAGTCGTTAAAAAGTTAAACAAAATAGCAAAATTATTGCATATAACTTTTTTATATATCTCAATAACAAGTTAACTATTTCTCCATTCCTTTATTTTGACAATTATTAACATAGAGCATGAACACTTCAAATAAATGAAAAGTATGGTGCATTGCCATTTAATGAGGAAATTGTGTACAAAAATATATAGATAAAATTAAAAAGATTTGATGAATAAGAGTTTGTTTCCCTAGATTATTGGAAATAGGGCCATCAACCAATACTATAAATCATTGATAGTAACTATGTCCGTTTGTTGTTTTTTTTCTTTCCTGCATCTTCGTGTTTGCAAGATTTGGTGCCAAAAACATGACTGTGTCATTGCAAAGATAAAACCTGTATCAGTGGTCACATACCAGCAGTCGTGCAAGCCAGGTACAAAATATAATGGTTAAAGAGTGAGTAATTATTCTGGATTAACTTAATTAAAACTTAAATACCACCAAAAAGGTAAGAACAGGTGTTATTGAGTAATAGAGATTTGAATTAGGTGATAGGATGTTTATTGAATGTAGCATGATGGTACTGACACAGCTAAATCATGTATAAGAGAACAGAATCATATATACATGTATATACATACATACATACATACATACATACATACATACATACATACATATATACCTACATATATATCTATGTACTGGTTGCTCATAAGATTTTTCTTGTTGCCAGGTAAATTACTCCTTATGCCCCAGAAGTTGCTATGTATTTTTTATGAACTCTTTGTCCATTTTCAGATAATTGGCAATCATGGCTACCACAACAGTGACATACTTACAGCAGGGTTTACACAATTTAATGATGCTGGAGAGTTTCTCTCTTTTCTGTATCTATCTGATGCTGATCCCCTTGGCCTTAGTATGGAAGAGAGTTACTTCCCCTCTGCAGCTACGACCAGTAGGTGTTTAACAATCCAGAAAATGAAAACCACCTTGTCTGTATAATAATTATATTAAATTTTTAATGTTGGTTGTTTTATGTATAGTCTGAGTTGTGTCAGAAATTCAATGTTTTGTTCATTTACGAAGTTTAGTGTTTGTTTACTAAATAAGGTAAAAGTATCCAGTTCTGTTGTATGATTGGCTTATGTGTGCTTGGTTGGGAGATTGATCAGCAATCTGTTGCTGACCATTTCTCAATCTTTTTAGCTACATTTTGTGCACAAATTAGAGGCCCTGTGATATTGATGGAGTGTGTCATATGAAAACTATAATTCTCTGCCCCTAGCTCTTTAATATAATAATCTGATTCTTTACAGAGTATACAGTCATGTGATCATTTTCATTTGAAGAAAGAGGTTGCAGCCTAAATTGTATGTACATATGCTTATGAGTCCATCTGCAAACTGCACAGACCTAGATCTACCATCACATCAAGCACTGACAGATCAAGGCAGTTTTTCTAGGGTAGTCAGTAAAAAAAGCAACGTAGGTCCTGATCTGCAGGTGCTAAAGCAGATCAGGATCTTTGTTGCTTGCAGTTTAAATTGACTAATAAGTATATATTGTGAGTCGATGGGCTGGACTTATGATGGTATTGTTTTCAAACCTTAGTATGATGATTGCATGTTTAATATTAGTCATATATTACTAAGTACATTTTGTTTGTCAGCTGATTAAAATTGTATGTTTTAACCAGAAGATCAAGATAGCAAACACAGAGCATCCATATATTTGCAGATTTCTGAATTGTCTTCATTCCATAACATTTGTACATGTGCATTCTATCCATGGAGATTGAAATGTTTTGAGGGTATAGTGATAGCAGTGATAACTAATGTCTCTGTGTTAGTCTGTCCATCCTTTTGTCAATGGATGCGTTGGATTTTTATGCATGAAAAAATTGGAGTTGGCTTCATTGTTCTAGGGGAAGGGTTCTACACATTCATTGCTGGTTTACTCTTGAATCCATTGATTTTTCAGTTAATGGACAACACTCAGGTCAACTGGAGCCTATAGTGCGATTCTGATTTTCACAAAATCAGTTAAGTTTCTTTCTCCAAATTCTCATTAAAAAATATATAAGCTACATTTAAAAAGAGTTTATACCTTCTTTATATGAGGAATATAGAAGTAAAATGAGGGAAATTGTGATGTAGGTTTCCACATGATTAGTCGAGATTTCTAAATCAATTATTCATCAGATTTTTAAAGCGAACTGCACTTGGATAGAGGCAGCAGCCATATAAAGGATTTGGATGAAGAAGTAGGAGTTTAAGTTGCTAGACTTTCTGCCATATAATTCTGCATTTCTGCACCCATTTTTGCTTAAACTTCCAAACAAGCAACAGGATATATTGTCTTGTGATAGATGTAGCTTTCTATTTTTAGGTCAAAAAAATCAAAGTCACTGGAGTTTTGGTCCTGTGATTTTTCATTTCTCTGTGGCCACATTTAATCATACTTGGGGTCAAAAGGTCAAAGATCAAAGTCTGAAACATGTTTTGTTGTTGCGTGGTTGCTCAAGTCTCTTAATGCCATTTTTCAGCAGACTTCATTTGTCTAAATTGATTGTACTCTTTGTGAGAATTATTAATCCACTAATCTGGCAATTAAAATTTTAAAGGCCATTCTAACAAGAACTATTGATCATTAGGAAGAAGGAGGTCAGTCACTATTCTTACAGCTACATTGCTTCAATATTTTCTTATTCCTGTTAATATTCTACATTTAATATACCTTTTTTAATACATGACATAGTCATAACTTCTCCAGTTACCGGTAGTTTAAATTAGAGGTAAATCTATGAACCCAAATAAGTTGTTCTCAACTTTGATTTTACTTCAGATACTGGTTGTCTACAACTTTGGCTGCAGTCTTCTGAGCCTGTATTGCTTCCTAGGTTTCTCTTATGGACTTTATCAAAGTGGTTCTCTCTTCATGAAGGGTCCATCAGAGCACCTTAAGCTGTACTTTTGGATGTATTATATTACCAAGATCCTGGAGCTCCTGGACACAGTATTTATGATTCTAAGGCACAAACAGAGGCAGATCACATTCTTACATATTTACCATCATGGAAGCATGCTCCTTCTCAGTGATCTTGCTATTCATTTCTACCCCTGGCCAGCCATTGCACCATATTTAGGATTGAATTCCTTGGTTCATATTGTGTTATACTGCTACTATGGCTTGACTGCCATGTTTCCTGAAAATCCACCTCAATGGAAACAGCGTCTTACAGAATTCCAAATACTCCAGTTTTTTATAGACTTTATTCATGTTATCTATGGCTATCTGTACCATGGATTTTGTATATATGGACTCTTTTATGGCATGACAATGACATATCTATTCTCCAATTTTTACTACCATGCTTACATTAAAAGAAAAGCTTCAAAAGATATATCAAAGCAAGAGTAAATTTAGGTTATTCTTTAGTTTACTTGCATAAATTTTATAGCTGCCAGACATCATTTGGTGTTTATGAATCTCCTTTCATAGATGAAGCCTAATTTGTTGCTATAGACCTATCACAGAAATGGATCTATGATTTGAATTTTCTGTTAAGATTTTATGGAGTTGTGACTAATGGTAAACTTTAGAAATCTCATCCATGTACACTTTAACTGTCTTGTTTAACATGGAATGTATCAATATTTCTCAGTATCTGTTTACTTAACACAATATCAGAGGTTCTGATTCTGACATTTGATTCTGGTGCTAGTTTTGACCAGCCATTTAGTTGGATATATTTTATTTACTGTCATTTCAGTAAATAATTGTAAATGCAGTATAATTTATGTTTTAACTATAAAAGCAGGAAGTTGAGATACATCTGTGTTAACCAATAAACTACTACCCAGCTGTTTGCTGTGCTTGCTTATATGTGTCAAATGTAGCTGTGCATGAGACAGTCTGGTTGCAGTTTATGTGAACCATTTTCTCTCTCTACAAAGTCTAATGTAGCACACATTACAAAGAGTGCTTTAGATTAGTACAATTGATGCAAAAAAGGCAAGCAAAATAATTCACTGTAAAGTGTAAAAATGTGTTATTAAACTTTTGTTGTTTTTCTTTGTTTTATGTATTCATATCATTATAGATGTTGTAAAGCGCTTAGAATTTCTAAAGATTAGGTGCTATACAAAGTTCTCATTATTATTATTATTATTATTATTATTATTATTATTATTATTATGGTATTTAATATTTGAAAGACATCATTTTTTTTATTTCTTCTTTTTAACAACAAATATTTTGACACTCCTTGAGTCCCAGTTATATGATATTAGAAGATATCAAAGCATTTCCTGTAGATCAATTTAAAATTCATTAAGTTTTTTTTTAGCTCATTTAGGGACTGGTGCTGTGTTAATCAAAATATTTAATTTCGCAATGAAATAAACATTTTAAATACCATATTCCTAGTTTCATCTGTTAGGTCTGACACTTAAATTAAGGATTGTAAGCATAGTTCCTTTTTCCTGTATTTTCAGCTTTTCAGGATCGAATATCTTCATTATATTTCTGCATAGTTGACGGGGGCAGTATTTAAAATCAATTTTATATGTCATGAATTTCAGGATTGTTCTTCTGCTCATGCTTTTGATATAACTCAATAAACAGTATTAAGGTTATTGACAAGGAGACTCAAAGTTGAAAGAAAATATTGGGATATCAAATATTTTAAAATTTACATAGCCAACTTGGACTCGCTATAAAAAAGTTAATTTAAAAATGAATATGTTCGCCTATGTCATATATAAAAACATTCTTGACAAAAGGCATTTGTGAAATTCTTGTATATAACCGATATTTTAACAATATATTCTAAAATTTCATTTGATGAAAATGTAACAAGATAACTGGGTGGGATTTCCAGATTCACAACAGAACACTTTTTGCGATGATATAAATACACTGTTTAATAATGAATGACTTGAATGAACAATTAATTATGAATACATGCATATATATATATATATATATATATATATATATATATATATATATATATATATAATCCAAATATTGGATTAATGCCTTCAGATAAGAAACAAAATAGAAAAAAATGATTTTCTTTTGTATCAATTCATTATGCTATTACAACTTTGATATCATATGAAATGATGTTCTTTTTTAAATAATTTTTATTTTTATGACATTTTTAAGAGGTCAAGATTTGTTGTCAAGATCACTTTAGTGACAAAAATTACTTTTTTTCATGATAATGAATGTTTACAAAAGTTTCTGGAGACTATTTCCATATTTCCCCACACCCTGGCAGTAATAAAATAATTGTTGAAGAAAATGTTTATGGTTGACAAAAATGGGGACAAAAAAGGTTTGGAGAAACCCGTAAAAATTGACCCTGACTGAGTACCCCACCAACATTCCTTCTTGTCTATCCCTACTAAGTGTATTTAGCTCAAAAGTAGTATGCAGTATAATTCCTTATGCATGGTATGTTGTTATCATGTATAATTTTGTAATACAGTATTTATAGGGAATTTCCCTGTTGAACCATAGAAATCCTAGTTCAATAGAAAGGTGTATCTGGTTCATGTATTTTATTTTATACCAAATGTTAACATTTGATTCTAATAAAATCTTTTTGTATTTGTACAAGATTGAAAATTGTTCTTTCTTTCCCACATCTTCGTAAACATGAAAAAATAAATCTGCATTCCATGATGCATTTGTTACATAATGTTTATTCTGAGTTTTGAGTTCATTTGACCTGTATTTTTCATAAATGGTGTAGATTTAGACATCATAAGCCATGATCTTTCATAAATGGGATAGATTTAGCATAAGCTATGATAAGACTTTTCATAAATGGTATAGATTTAGACATAAGCTATGAGAAGCCTTACATAAATGGTGTAGATTTAGACATTACAAGCCATGATTTTTCATAAATGATATAGATTTAGACATCATAAGCTATGATAAACCTTACATAAATGGTGTAGATTTAGACATTACAAGCCATGATTTTTCATAAATGATATAGATTTAGACATCATAAGCTATGATAAGCCTTACATAAATGATGAAGATTTAGACATCATAAGCCATGATCTTTCATAAATGGTGTTGATTTAAACAGCATAATCTATGATGAGTCCTTCAAAGATGGTGTAGAAATATACATCATAAGCCATGATAAGTCTTCCATAAATGGTGTATATTTAGACATTAACCATGATCTTTCATAAATGGTGTTGATTTAGACATCATAAGCTATAAGTCTTTCATAGATGGTGTTGATTTAGACAGTATAAGCCATGATAAGTCTTCCATAAATGGTGTAGATTTAGACATAAGTCATGATCTTTAATAAATGGTGTTGACTTAGACATCATAAGCCATGATAAGTCTTTCATAAGTGGTACAGATGTAGACATCATAAGCTATGATAAGTCTTACACATAAATGATGTTGATTTAGACATCTGTAAATAATCGAATTTCGAATAAGCAGTGAACCTTAAAAGTTGAATGTGGCAAGCTTAGA
This sequence comes from Unio pictorum, assembly GCA_030141615.1. Classification (NCBI taxonomy): domain Eukaryota; kingdom Metazoa; phylum Mollusca; class Bivalvia; order Unionida; family Unionidae; genus Unio; species Unio pictorum. The sequence continues at coordinate 24,299,777 of JARLTB010000021.1, forward strand.
GATTTTATCACACTTAGACCGGGGGTATTTGGGGAAGGGTCATTTTTACCTTTATAAATAAATTTCTTCCATGTCATTGACAAAAATTCAAAGGGACCAGTGTACCAATTCAATTAAATTGATGGGATATTTTAAAACGGGGTTGAAGAAAAAGATATCTGAACTTCCGATCCATGTCAAGTAGTCATTCTTCAAATAGAAAAGTTATATAACATAGCTCAGAGATTGTAACTGACACAACAAATGTTTGTCTTAGGAAATATTTTGAGAAACTACCACTTATGATTGGCCGAGTGAAATTAAGGTGTACATCTTGGAACTAATGGGTAATTTTAAAGTAACAACTTTGGTCGAAATTCATTAGTTAGAAAATTCTTGATAGAGAGAGAGAGAGAGAGAGAGGTTTGGCTCCAGGGAAGCCTAAGAAAGAATTGTGCTTTGCTCATTAAATAAGGGAGGCACCAGGTATCTATCTTGTGAGAAAAACGTTTAGTGCCACATGCACAATTTCTAATGTTAACAGCATTATGGTACGCAATTTTAATTCACATAATATTTTCTTTTGTTTTGTTTGTTGTATGCAACTTTTGATGCTAGAGTTGTTATGAAATTTATCTTATCCAATTTCATGGTCATGTGTTGATGCTAGAGTTGCTATGCTACTTATTTTATTATATGAAAACTGAGGATCTCTATAATTTTATATATGAAAGCGATGATTATTCATAGTAGTTTCTCTTATATTTGCACATCAAGAGCACCGGTGTATGTTACATTTAGATGACGAATATGTTCTTTTTTCTTTTTCTTTTCTGTCTGTTTAGTACTAATAAAAAAAAATCTTGCAAATTCTTGGGCCTTCTTTAAGCGATAATTGATTTATTTTTGTAAAGTGTTTTTACGCTGGTAAATTGATAAATTTATTTGATAAATTTAGGAGACTAAAAGTTATTAATTATACGACGTAGATTAGATAATGAAGGATTCGATTGTATTATGAAAGGAATTACATCTCTCTCTCTCTCTCTCTCTCTCTCTCTCTCTCTCTCTCTCTCTCTCTCTCTTGTACATACTGCTTTGTTTAAAGCCCAATGTTGAGTAATATTACGGGCTTTGTTCAGCGCAGAATCAATTATATGTGTAGGATAATTTCTGTTTTGTAAATATGTCTGGAATTTATTCAGCGAATTTTGTAATTGACAATCATCTGAAATAATACGTTGGTTTTTTTTTCGACTGGCTGTGTGGTATACCGTTTTAAAATGACATGGGATGACATGAAGATTATTAATTTCCTTGATATGAATATTTGCAGAGATAGTGTTATCAATATTTTATATCACATTTACATCTGAAAATGAAACATGCGTACTAGATGCAGTATAAGTAAATTTAATTGTCGGGTAAAAATGATTTAGGCGATCAATAAAATTTTACATTTCTTCGGTTGACTGCTTCCAGCTATAAATATGTCATCGAAAAAAAAAATCTGAACCAAAGAGATGGGTTAAACTTTTCGTTTTGAAGAAAGTCCTTTTCAAATTTACCCATGAAAGGAAAGCGTATGAAGGAGCCATATTAATACACATTGCCGTAACCATTATGTATATGTATTTCGTATTATTAAATTGATAATAATTATTTTCTTAAGAGAAGTTTTAATATTATAAAAATATCTTCACAAGATAGTGGGCTATTATTAGGATTGTAATCAAGAAACTTTTTACACGCTTCAATACAAACTGCATGATGAAAGTTGGTATATAGTGATGTTACATCTAATAATACCAGGATTGAAATCCTAGCTGTGGAATAGACTTCAACTTTTTAATGAAAACTGTTGTATCATTATGAGTTTTGGGAAACATGTAGAATTGACGTGTTAAGAGAGAAAGTATCAAATTCCTCGTATACGGAATTATTTATTTTAACATCGCATTAATGCATGTTGATTTTTTTAAATTTAATTTCCATTGACGGATCTTCGCCAATATGTTTAGTAGTTTTCATCATTTAATTGACGTTCAACTTATTAAAAATAATCTTGTTGATTCATAATAATATTAGTGTTTGACTAATCATCCTTTTTAATCACTATATTGTCGTCATTCATTAGATTATATACAAACTGAATTTCGTCTTAGAAATATTACTATAATATTGTTTTTTTTGTGATAGAGTTTAAATAAAAATCTAAAAATGAATCACGTTGAAGATGTTTTAATTCTGCTATAAAAAGGTTATCTGGGATTTGGGGCGACTTCGCCATACGAAGTGGGGCGACTTCTCCAACCACTCTGTGGCGACTTCTCCAGATACGTTGGGGCGAGTTCTCCCAGGGCGAGTTCTCCATGGGGCGAGTTCTCCCAGGGCGAGTTCACCATGGGGCGAGTTCTCTGCATACCAGAGCACTGCTCCCACAGCTTTATCACTTGCATCAGTATCCAGTATGAATCCTATTCAAGGGTAAGGGGTAAGCCAGCAATGGTGAGGAGATCAAGGCTTGTTTAAGATTATCAAATGCAGATTGACACTCGTCAGTCCAAACGAAACGAGCGCCTTTTCGCATACTTTATGTAGTGGTCTTGCAATGTGTGCACAATACAATCTTCTCGGGGTCAGTGTACACTCCTTTTTCAGAAACGACATGACCCAGGAATTTTATTTGCATCTGGAAAAATATGCATTTGGATGGTTTTAGTTTCAGATTTGCATCTTTAAGTCTCTTGAATATGTTCTCCAATCTGTACTACTTGGCGAGATTATGTCATCCATGTATTATATACTAGACATTCTATCCACTGTATGCCTCATAAACTGTTTTCCATCAAGCGCTGATATGTACTCGGGGAATTACAAAGCCAAAGAGCATTAAAGTAAATTGGTACAGTCCTAAACTCGTCGCAAAAGCAGTTTTCTCTTTGTCATTAGTAGACATCTCCACCTGCTAGAAGCCAGAGTTCAAATCCATGAAGCAAAACCATTTGGCACCAGATAACGCATCCAAACATTCATCAACTCTTGGAATTGGGTATGCGTCCTTGACCGTCACATCATTGAGTTTGCGATAATCAACGCAAAATCGTATGCTACCATCCTTCTTACTTACCAGAACTACTGTTCATATGATGTACCATATTTATAAAAACAACTTAATAGAAGCAAAGACTGAACATTGTTTCCGAGTCAGTGACTCTAAACATGGTCATTACAATATGTACAATTTCAATAAGTACAATATCACTAATAAAATTATTGTAAAATTTGTGGACGTCTTTTGATCGATGTATTGCCGTTTAAGGAATATACAATACAAATAAAATATACATTTTTCAAGTAGATATAACTCGTGAAGTGGAATCATTCTGTATGTAACGGGTGAAAATTTAAAAAGAACTTAGAATATTGTGCATTAAATACCCCAATAGTCCTAACCGTTCTATCACATGTTTGAATATATGGCGTTCCAATTGAATTTCAGTGGTATTCCAAACAAGTTCCAATATTGAATGTGTGTTGATGTGCATATAGTCTCTAACGTGCTAATGTGTCAGTGGCTTATCATATGGCGAAGCTCTAAGATTTTTAAAAAATGTATAACAATAATATAATCCAAAATGTTCTTCTCTGAATTCACTATAATTCTAAACTAATGTTCCAGTCAAAGATATTAATGAGCACTTTGTAATTCCAGTGAAAAATAATTTGAATAAATAAATCGCCCAACATTAAAAACTGAACATAGCAATAGGAAAGATTCTGCTTCGGATGTTAAGGTAAGAATTAGTAATGGTTTCAAGTAAACAAGATTATATACCACTTTACTTGACCTAGGTCGCAATTACCATCTTCTGGAAATACTCCGTCGTTTAATTAAATTTACTATTGTAGAAGATTTTATGGTCAAAATTAATACTGTGCCATCTAACTCAAATTCAGGTAAACGTGTTAACATTAATAGTGATCTCAATATTTAATCCAACTCTAGAGAAATATTAGATATGTAGTAGGTTGTTTAAAAAAGAAATGTCCCTGGTTAACATATGGTCATTAAGAGAAGCCAACAAATAATACAAATTAGTAATGCATAACACCTCTAAAAGAAACATTAACATAGATGTCACTCCGACCCCTTTCAACCTCTCCCACACCCATGTTACCTCTAATGTGCCCGGCCGCGCAGATATAAAATTCCGTGCAAACAGGAAAAATATTAGAGGGAAAGTTGCCTTTCTCTCTCCATCTCCTCTCTCTCTCTCTCTCTCTCTCTCTCTCTCTCTCTCTCTCTCTCTCTCTCTCTCTCTGTGTGTAACTGGAGTGTTGATATTTCAGTTATTTCAGTCTTTTTTTCTGATGATTTTCTAGAGAGGAGAGGAGTGATATTAACGATTGCCATTGCTAAAGGATTGCTCTGAATGTTCATATTAATACAAATAATAATTTAGTCAGGGTTTATTGGTGAATAAATATTATAACAAGTCAGTAAATATAACTGAGTTTGATGTTTGTTTATAGTCCACCTCTTCTTTTTTTTTAAAAAATGTATCCGTACTGAAAGAAACATCAAGTACATACTAAAATTAACTTTTTTGTGAATGATACGTCTATGGTGACCATAAATATATTCTGAACGCTAGGTCCGAGGATGAGTTCTCATACCGTCTCAAACATTGCGATGTTGTTGTTGTTATTATTATTTTTTTATATTTATAAAGTATTTTCAACAATATTTTTAAAGTATTATTAATCTCGATGGAATGTTTTGTGTCTCATGCACTAATCTCTTAAAGCAAGGGGCATTTAGGTCCTGAACCTTGATATATGTAATTCGATTTAGCTCTTTGTCTGTTGTTAATAAAGTTATATGAATTTCCTGTTGCATAAATGTTTTTGTTGTTCGTCCATCGATTCGACAAGGACCTGTCTCTCTCTAGTCATTCGATGGTTCGAGGGGCTGGTTCTGTTCTGTTCGTGCGCAGGTGGCTGATGAGGCCAACCCTTACACAGAATGTTCGTTGGCATAAGGGACAGGGGATGAGTGGAACATCTCCAGAAGGGTTGATGTCACGTGTTTTTCTGGCTTGCCTTTCAGCTGCTGTCCTGCTAGATTCGCACAACCTGGAGCCTTGGTGCACAGAGGAACGCCAGGTGATTCGATCGCTTGCTGTTTGCTCTCACGAATCAGGGTTTATGTTTAACGCTTTCAATGCAGCTTTCAGATTGTCTTTGAAGCGTTTCTTCTGACATGTGTGGGATCGCTGTCCTTTCTGAAGCTCGCCATAGAAGAGTCTCTTAGGCAGCCGGTGGTATGGCATACGTACAACATGCCGCGCCCAGCGTAGCTGTCACTGCATCGGGATGATGTCGATGCTAGGGACACCTGTTTGTGCGAGTACCTCATTGTTTGGAACATTGTCCGGTCATTTGATGTTGTTGATTTTCCTGAGACTTGTGGTGTGATTGTTGTTCAGCTTCATGGCGTGGGGTTGGTACACCATCCACGTTACGCATGCGTAAAGTAGAGTGGGGAGCACAACTTCCCTGTAGACCTTTAGTTAGGTCTGGTTGCTGATGCCTCTTCTATTCCAGACGTTGGCATACAAATACAAACTATTGAAAGTTGTGCTGGCTCCGGCATTGCGAAGGTTCGCCTCGTCGTCATTAGTGACACTTTGTGACAGTGTGCTGCCAAGGTAGGTGAAGCGGTTCACTGCGCTGCATTTTTGGTCGTTGACGGTGATGTGGGAAACATAGCTTCTCAGTGGCCGACTGATGCAGGACTTCAGTCTTCTTGGTACTGATGGTGAGATCAAAGTTTGTGCAGGAGCTGAAGAACTTACCAACGCTACATTGAGGGCACAGTCATCAGCAAATACGAAATCCCTGATGGTGTCTGTCATGACCTTGGTTTTTGCTTGACGCCTCCTGGGATTGAATAGTGTTTCGTATTTACGGTACCTGATGCCGACTCCAATCTCTCCGTGTCTTAAAGAATTAGCATGGCGGAAAACAATAGACTGAACAGTGTCGGTGCTAGAACACAATCCTGCTTGACACCATTGATTATTGGGAATGGGTTAGATATTTCTCCGTTGTCCTGGACTCGTGCCTGCATGCCAAATGCTGCACCATAAGTACAAATTTTCTTTGGCATTCGTACTTGGCCATTACCTTCCACAAGCTTTCTCTGCTGACAGTATCAGATGCCTTTGGCAAGTCGATATAGATAGAGAAAAGGTCGGTGTTTTTGCTCTTGACATTGTAAGTTGCCTCGCAGAAAACACCATGTCAATGGCACCACGTTCTTTTCAGAATCCACACTGGCTTTCTGGCTGCAACAGCAGCTTTTCTATCAGGGCTGTGCTCTTTTCCTCAAAGACTTCAGCTAGGATGTAGTCTGAACCAGGTGCTTTGCCACTGGAGAGCAGACTATCGCTTTCTGTGTCTCCAGTAAGGTTAGAGGTTCATCCAGTGCTTCGATGATGGGTAATTGGGGGAGAAGACGGATGGCTTTATCATTGATGGATGAAGGGCGATTCAGGACGCTGTCAAAGTGCTCAGCCCATCGTTGAAGAATCTTCCCTTTTCAGTAATTGGTGTGTTCTCGTCTGCTCTGAGCAGGTGTGTGTGTGTGTGTGTGTGTGTGTGTGTGTGTGTGTGTGTGTGTTTGTGTGTGTAGGTCCACACACTTCTTTCAGAATCATTGTAGAATTTCTTCTTGTCATGCTAGTCTGCGTAGCACTGGATCTCATCAGCTTTGTTGCTCAGCCATGTGTCTCGCATCTGACATAGGTTCTGCTGGACAGTTCTGCGTATATTGTTCTACGCATCTTTCCTCGAGATGGACTTGGGGTTGTTGAGGTAGGTTTGAAGGAGGCGGTGTTTCTCATCCAGCAACTGGTTTATCTCATCGCAGTTCTCATCAAACCAGTCTTGATGCTTTCTGGTTGAGGCTCCTATGATTTCTGAAGCTGTGATGTGGACCAGCTATCTGAATGACGCCCTGTCGGTCTCCACATTCTGATTCTCATGAAGGGTGGATTTCAGACGTTCTTCCAGGGCATTCACGAGCTACTGTTTGGTACTGGTGCATTCTAGCTTGGCGATGTTCAGTAGTTTATGAACATTCATTCCTTGTGGGCGTCCTTTGGGCTCAATGCGGATGTTGAACTTGGTGATGATGAGCCGGTGGTCTGTCCAGATGTCAGCGCCACACAAGGATTTGGTCACACGCACATCCTGTCTGTCCCTCTTACTGACAATGACGTAGTTGACGAGGTGCCAGTGCTTAGAGCGTGGGTGCATCCATGACTTATGGTTATGGGTGGGGAGGCGAAAGACTATTGTTGATCAGCAGTTCATGCTCTGCGCAAGTTTATTGCAAAATGAGACGGTTGCTGTTACAGTGACCCACTCCGTGTTTTTCTAGCACTCGGTCCAAGGCAACGTGACTACAGCATACACTTGCATTGAAATCGCCAAGAATGACGAGCTTATCTGCCATAGAACGCCAGCAATGGAGAAGTGAAGACCCTCATATAACTTGACCTTCCCTTCATCTGTGTTAGTCATGGTTGGAGCATCGCAACGTATGATGGTAAGGTGTTTTCTTCCAGACAAGGTTATGAGTCTGTCGTTTACTCCCTTGGGAGGTCCAACCAATTTACCAATCAGTGCTGTATTCACTTCAAAGACGACACCAGCCTCACGGCGCTCTTCACTTCCTCGTCCGCTCCAAAAGAAAGTGTATCCGGAGCCCCGTTCACATAGCTCGTCTTCTCCTGTAAGCCGGGTCTTGCTCACAGCATCAATGTCAATTATATATCTGGCGAATTCCTTTCCTATTAGGGCGGTTCTCCTCTGGTTGTCTTTTCGCATCGTCTCTGTTCATTAAGTTGTGCGTATTCCATGCGCAAAGTGTGAAAGGAACAATCCTCACTTTCTTTTTTGTATTTTGACCGCTGTAGTAGGGTCCTCGCCATCCGCTGTATGCTCGCTAGGGAAGTTAGAGCAGGCAATGTTTAGGGTATCTTTTCTAGCCCCTTCCTCATACAGTGAGGTGAGCAGTGCATTCTTGAAGAGAGCTGCTTCGTCACTCAAGGGGCTCATGGACTCCACTGCTGCTCCATGTCAGTGGTGAACGACCCTAATGGCCTGAACCGCCTGTGTGCACCCGCCACTTTCCTGGAAATCGCCTTTCTGACCGTTGACCAGCTGATGGTTCCTCCACGCAGGCTGCCAAATCCAGTCTTAACATGCAAGGTATACAATGCCTAACTCGCTGGGGGGTTTAAGACCAGTCGACTACCCTCAGCTTGGTTTAACCGGCTCGTCGAGGCCGCTTTCATGCCACAGCTTCTTGGAGCCACGGGTAAGAGCTGATTGCCAAGTGGGGAGCAAAGGTGAGCGAGCTATCCCCGAAGGAGTTCGACTGCTTAACCAGTCAGAGGTGTTACCCCTCCCAGGACATCCCATACACCCCTATTGCATATATACATATATTATCGATAACTTCAATATCTACAAACGTCTAATAAATTGTCATATCGTTTCTTGCATACAATTAAATTGTATGATTCAGGAAATCCATTATTCCAATTTTTTCTGCTAACCGATTTTCCAGCTGTACAACTCCCAGTGCCCTTACTGTCTGTTATTCCATTCCCAAATAATAATAATAATAATAATAATAATAATAATAATAATAATAATAATAATAATAATAATAATAATAATAATAATGATGATGATGATGATGATGATGATGATGATGATGATGATATGATCCTCGATTTACTCATTGATTTAAACAATCTAGATTTCTGAGAAAGGTGTTGCTAGGAGTTTATTTTTTTATTTTTGCTAAAAAAAATTTAAAAAATACCCCCCTCCACACGTGTATACTTGATGGTGAGACTGCCAGAACCTAGCGTCACATACAAATAAAAAGGGGATTGGTTGGCTATTGGGTAAATCTCATTAATGGTAAGCAAACGAGACTATCCTATATCATGTATCTAACATTAATGCAGAATTAGAATAATGGTCTAGGCTGAAAGAAATCTATAGAGCATTCAAAAAAACATCGTATCAGAAACTTTAATTTATTATCTCTACTCAAAGCATTCCTTATACATACTGGCTAGACATTTAAAGAAAGACTTCACGATCAGCTTACCGGTATACAGATCTGGAAATCATCGATTACTAACTCGACAGAAGCTGACATGTTGAATTTTAGGAACGGAATTAAAATTGTAATCTTATTTGTTAAAAGACCTGTAAATATATAAAGCATATATAATAAAATTTCGACCATGTAATCAAAATTTACCTATTGAAAAAAAGGGCAAAGTTTGTCAAGATACGAAACATTGTTAGCGCTTTGCGTGCAAAAACTGTGTGGGTGATGAATTTAAATATCTCCTTGAATGTTAGCTTTTTCAGAGAACAACGAAAGCAACTACCCAAGCAAAACCAAATGTACTGAAGTTTAAATAATGCACGTATTCTGAAAAACTTGGTATTTTAATAAATCTATCTAAAATGATTGATGTTATTTGATCAAAATTTCGTTCATTTCAAATAATTTGTACTCTATTTATTTATTGTTCTTTTTTCTAACGAAGAGAAATGTACCATATGTGTTTATCATTGTAAAGCAGTTAGTTTACTAGAGATTAATTTTATGTTCCATATCTAGTAAGTATAACATATATATATATATATATATATATATATATATATATATATATATATATATATATATATATATATATATATATATATATATATATATATATATATATATATATATATTGGAACGTTGTTTCTCGTTATATATATATATATATATATATTGGAACGTTGTTTCTCGTTGGCACCTAAATCAGGTACACATGGTACAGATCTATTCAGATACATATTGGTACATGTAGAAAGAGCAATAACTAGAAAAGTAATTAGGATACATTTCATATATATATATGTAAATTATTTATTCCATACCAATGTTCATAGCATTCAAATAAATGCAACAAGAAGGCAAGATATTTTTGAAAGTGTATTATAGATTGAGTCTATTCTACACAAAGCAATATTTAAATCAAATTTAAACTTGCGTTAGAAAAATGAATAAAATATCCGTATAATCTTGCTTTGCAATACACAAACTATAAATAATGACGATTGACAGATAGGCATAAACAGTTATATTGTGTGCTATCACATCAAATTAAATGTGGCAGAGATAAAGGTTATATAACATAGACTATAAGCCACCTATGTTTTAATTATTTTCAAATGTTCTTAAAATGAATGAATTATTAATGTAAATTCAAATTTCGTTAGCTTTGACTCGAGATGATTATATTGCATACATGTTTAATATAGATTCAATCCTTATGAAATTGTTACAATGAACGATTAAAAAAGACAGTCACTCTATGCACAGCCAGCGTGGTAATAATTGGTGTATCAAAATATTTTTTTTTAATTTCTTGAGTCAACACGTACGTTTCAAACTGCTGATGAGGTGATTGTGTCTCGTGCAATATTCACCGAACAGTGACACCATATCGTTTGGGAGGTAATTGGGATGGGCCTATGAAACGCCTCATCATTTGATTGGGTGTTTCTTGATAAAGTCTTTTTGGACTCCCGGTACGCATGTCGTGCATATGGGCTGAGGTATGTACTGCGTATAAAAATAACTTCTCTAGCCTAACTTGAAGTAGACAACAACTGATCGCTATGTGAATACTCTACACGTACAGAATTCTTACACTGAGTATGGAGCCAGAAAGAATTATTATGTTGACATTGGTTTCCCTGTTTTACGTCAGACATGCAGGTAATTATCAAATTTTTTCCGCTCATGGAAAGATTTTTTATGTGCATTTATCTTTGTTCAAACGGTGATACAGACGCTTTTGTTAAATCTTCCAAATCGTGGTTACAGGGCAACAGATTGTGTAAAATATATATTGGTTCGAATATAAAGCGTTGCATATTTCACAATGGAAAAAAAAATATTCGTATGTGACAGCTTCACTGTTCAAAAACGGTTGCGATTCACGAAAACATACATTAGTTACTACATCTTGATAAGAGTAAATCGTTTCAGCCCACATTTCCGATACTTTTAGCCCCGCACATATTTAACTTTCATCGGTTGTGACGTTCAGCTTTACGTTGTTGTGGTGATTTTTGCGTCTTCTACGCAGACTTATCGTACCCATACAAATCAGAAGTACTTAGGGTATTTTTCGTTTCCACCGCCACCTCCTTCATCCCCCCCACAGCTCCTGCTGGTAACGAGTAAATTAATGGAGTCACGATTGAGTTGTTAATTTAAACATAGTGAACTCGCGAAGTTTTATCCGCATGAATAATTGTGTTACTCTCAGACAATGAAATTTGATTACTATAAATGTACGTGATCTTAGAATATATATGGATCTCAGTAAATATAGTAATTATACTTTTTGTACGTTGTATGTGGGTCTCCGTAGCTAGGTTTTCCTGGAGCGAAGATGCTTTTTGTATATTATTTGTAGGTCACTGTAACTAGGTTGTCCTTGAGCGAAATAGCTTTTTGGTTATTAAAAATTAATTTTCCACCTTTCTGTCCTTGATCAAGGTCAAACTGATAAAAAAGCTCTTCCGAAAACGAAGATTTGACAACGGAAGTGATCCAATGAACAGAGAAATTTTATATTTTTCATAAGCAAATTTCAATACACATTAGTGAAATTTTTTACTTATAATTACAATCAAGAACTATATTACACTGATCTTAGAAAGTCATTACCACAAAATTTATAATGTAAATAGCAGGGACGTCATTTGGGGAGGGGGCATTTGCATGTGCTGTAAAATTGTTGTAGCTTATATTCGAAACTTAACAAGCCTATCATGTTTTGCCCTTCCCTCGCCCAAAAATAAAAAAATTAATTGGTAGAGGGGCGAAATATAATGGTTATTTTGTTGAGCTCTTAATACACATATGTATCGCGCCATGCTGGTCGATTGTATGGATAATATCTGGTATTGGATAGCAAATCGCTAGTTAGCAAACTCGCAAACTTTGTGGAGATGATGCAGAGTGGATACTATTGATGCAATTTTTTGATACTAAAAATAGGTCTTTCTTGAGTACAGTCATATTTGCAACTTACGTGCGAGCAATACTTAAATCCTGCTGCATTCAACCTTTCTCGTCAACCATCTAACGTAGACATTCCAATATTGCCGCGCACACTTGTCTGATTACATTTTGTATGCTGGATACACAATTCTGCTATTAAAGTCAACTTTCAGGGGGGAAAAATCCAATAAAGAAAGTACTCTCTTTTCAGGGAATTAATACAAATCCATAAATCTCAAATTTAAAAAAGATAGTTTAATAATAAAATTAAATGTAGGAAATGAAAATACTGGTGTAATTTGGACGAACTCTCTTGTAATTTAACATTTGAGGTCTGGATGTTTGTTGTCCAAGAAAATAAAAAAGTTTTTTTTTCACATGAAAAACATCAGTTTTACAACTCGCAATCAGATCCAGCTATTTCTTAGTTAAACAGCCGAAAAGAAGTTCCAATTTTATTATGAATCAACTGTCTCTATGTGCACTTTCGATGAGAATTCGGGTGAAACAAAAGGAAAGAAAGAGAAAAAATTATACACATTCTCTCTCTCTCGCTCTCTCTCTCTCTCTCTCTCTCTCTCTCTCTCTCTCTCTCTCTCTCTCTCTCTCTCTCTCTCTTCGATTGTCGGGATACGTACAACATGTCATTGTCATGTGTTCGGAGTGACTAGAAAGGATGAGCTTCGGACAGATCACACGATTCCGGTTAATCGGTCAAAGTCCTTTAGGTTGTATGAGGTCAGATAGTTGAATTCCCTCTGAATTAGTTCCTGCTCAGGTTTAAATGTTGTTAGGTAAGAAGAGATATGCTTTATAATTCCACCGGTACGTTGTGTTGTATTTAATACAGATTGCTATAGTCTGTTCTAGATGAGGTAATTAATTACTTTCAGACTGCACACAACAGCAACATATGTAGTAGATATCAGAAATATGCGTGTGATAGCGACACGAGCACAGCTTTCTATGTAGCATACTGAACAGGACATGCCCCCTCCCTTCCCCTGTTAGAAATGGTTGAATTATCTAACATTACTGTCCTTTTCAAAGACAGAACGTGATAAACATTAATCGCCTAACCGGAAAATACATTTTGCCAGCATTTTAATGGCAGTTAATTTTTTAAAACTTAGTTTTTGGTGTTCTTTTTTTTATAGAGAGAGAGTTTTCTCCATTTAGAAAGCAAAAGGGACGTCATTTTAATTTTTATATGGAGGCGGGCTACAACAATTTTACAACAATTTTGCAGCACATGCAAATTCAGGAATCCCTCCCCTTTGACCTCCCCAAATGACATCCCTGGAAAGCAAGCTATCAAATACGTAGGCAGTATGATTATCCGTTTTCACTTTTCTGCTTTTATCCGTGCAACCCATCATGAGTTTTTCGCCATTATTCTGACTCCGTCTATCCACACCCCAGAGATTTACGCCAGATAGGATACTTGAACAAGTCAACGAACCGCAATGACTCAATGTTTAGTCTGCCGGAAAAGCGTCCAAAAGTTTGCGGGTTCGAGTTCTAGCATCATATCAGCCAACGTTGGCTACGGTAGTGTGCCCTTGAGCAATGTACCTTACTCCAATTGCCTTTGTACGAAGTAACCTGTGTCTGTATCGTAAAATACCAAACCAATGTAAACAAGTTAGGTCTGACTTAAAATTGGCCAAACAAAAGTATTTCAAGCTTGGATCCTTCCATGCATGGGCGATCGATCGCACATAGGGCAAGAAGGGGGGGGGGAGACAACATAAATATGTTTGGCCTACATCCATAAAACTGAATAACTTACAACAATACGCAGGCCCGGCCCTAAAGCAAGGCGAACGAGACAACTGCATTGGGCCCCGCGCGTTCATGAAATCAACTCTGCACAGCAATTTTTTTTTTTGGCTTGGGTCCTCGCTCATCTCTTTTGCTGCCTTAAGCCCCGCACATCTTAGGGCCGGACCTGACCACATGTTTGCGTCCCTCCCAATAATTTTGTTTATGTGTCTCAATAATAGACTTTCCTGACAGGGTTACCATTTTGAATGCAGAATATCATATTGAACATCATTTATCATTTTGAATAGTTTGTCACAAAGCTAAGCCGAATCTCGCTTATCTCTTAAAGTACTGTTGCCTTAAAGATGTATGGGTTTATTTGTTGTTTTTTTTTTCCTTCCCGACTAATAATTGTATTGTACTGCTAACAGGAGAGACAGGGACGGGCGCTATTGAGTAGAGGCACACAACTTTATCACGAAAATCATCCATATCACCAAAGTATAATCATAGGTTGCTAATATGGATGCATATAAAAATCAAAGGATTGTCAATATAGTTATACATTACCCGCTTTGGATAATTTTTCCATTAAAGTTAGTTTTCCAGGCACAGTTATCTTTTATGGTTTTGAAAATTACTGTGGGATGAATCTCCATTTAAATCGTTAGGTCATTCTGACTTAAGTTTCAACATATTTTGACTGGTCCTTTTTAACTTTAGTCATAAAGATTTTGTTGATTTAATTATTTTAATTTTGTATTTGGTTTGGTTTATAATGCACTGGGAACTGAAATGTATGAATAGGTGCGTTTTATTATTTAAAACAAATTACACTAATGCACGAAGTGGAATTAGATTGGTATTTACATGCTGGTAACGCTGTTCTGGTTAATAGGTATAACACGTGACTCTTCTTTCTTGCAACTTGCTTATCGTACTGAAATTTGAAGGTATGTATTACAAACTTATTTTCTCACTACATTTTGTAGACAACTCATTTATGCTAGAAATTATGCCGCGTCTTTTCAAGATCACATCCAGTTCACTACTCTATTCCTTAGCACGAATCTGAAAAAGGTATACTAGTCTACACTGTTGTGGTTGTACACATATCTAGACAACCACATCAGTTTCTCGAATATACTTAGTGGTTGTCTTGATATTTGTAACCGCTCGGTGGTTAGAGCGTCCCCTTCCAATGCGGGAGGTCGGGGGTTCGAACCCCGGCCGAGTCATACCAATTACATAAAAATAGTACTTAAAGCTGCCTCGCTAGGAGCTCGGCATTAAAAGGTTAATGTTAGGACTGGTGGACCTGGTGTCAGGATAACGTGACTGGGTGGGACATGATGCTACATGGCTGCGACATTATGTCCTAGTGCTAGATACTAATATAAACTGCCCGACTTCCACGTAATGACTGAAAATTGTGTAAAGCTACGTTAAAAATAATATATATATATATATATATATATATATATATATATATATATATATATATATATATATATATATATATATATATATGATAGCATATGTAGATGATGGGGACTATCATAATAATAATTATACTAACCTTATATGGCTGATATTTACGTTATCGATGTTGTTATTGTTGATTGGTTTTGACAGCACTTTCAACACATTATATGTTCTAACACACCAAGATATAGGAGGTAAGCGCCTTTCCCAAGGACACGTTGAGGCTGGTGACCCTGGTTCCTCTGGCCGGGTGATGAACTTTCAATCTTGGTATTAGGATCATAATACTTTAGTTATTGTGCGAGTGTGTAGGAAAAAGCAAGATAAGCTTTAGGCTACGTTTATCAGAGGTGCTCGGTTTTACCATTATACTTTTTTTTTTCTTCTCCACCAGTGGTACTTACTACGGTACTATGTCATTGTACCGGTACATCGGTAGTTTTCATTCGGTAACGAATGCACGGAATTTCCGAGTTTTTTTTAATATTAATATATTTTCTTTTCTCCATTGTTCATGACAAATTAATTTTTTTGTTTTGTTTATAGAGCAATTGTATTTGTCGCAATTAATTTAGAATGTTACACTACAGTTCAGTGTATGATTCTTTAATAAAGTGTTTGACACGTGTCACTTATGCCAACGTGGTGATCAAATGTTAGGTTTTGAAATATATTAGGGCCAAATCCAAGGCTTGCAAAATCTTATTTAAAAAAAAAAACACGAAAAATGTATTTAAAAAATTGTAATTTGCAAGCGTATGTTAGTGAGTCAAGTGAAACGTATTCCGTTGTGAAACTGCGAATCATCCTAAGGTTTTCAATTGAATATATTCTAAATTTGATGAGTGTTTTACTTTTATTGGATCTCTCTAATAAATATCTTGCTCGGATGTATGCATCATACTAACAAGAAATCTTGTACCGATAGTGCAGCAAAGAAAATGTAGTATCAATTCTTTCATTCTTGTATGAACAAGCTCTCTGCCATCTTTATCGTTCCGGTGGCTTAGTGGTTGTCTTGATATTTGTAATCGCTCCGGTGGTTAGAGCGTCCTCCTCGGATTCGGGAGATCGTGGGTTCGATCCCCGGCTGAGTATACCAAAGACTTACAAAAATGGTACTAACAGCTGCCTCATTTAGTGCTCAGCATTAAAAGGTTAGTGTTATGACTGGTCGGCCTCGTGTCGGCGGCATGACGCCCCAGGGCATCACTATAAACTGTCACACTGCAGACGTCGTTGCGATATGACTGTAAAATGGTTAAAACTCCAAATGACACACACTCAAAAGAGTCTTTTTCCTATAAAATAATCTTCATTATCAATCAACCCTGGTCACCCAAACCCATATATACTCTGTTATGTTAACCCATTTCCACTGGTTACCAAATGAACTTAAATGTGAAGAAGTTTAAAATAGATTATGTTCATCACCAACATTCTGTAACTAATTCGACTCTGATCTTAGGCCCCATTGCCTGTATCTCTTTCTCAAACGTTAGCTGAACATCGGTGTCTCATTAACTGATACTACAGCTAACCCTCTGAGACAATAAGTATGTGATGTGAAGAAATCTTAATGTACTTTATGTATTCATGTATGTGTTGTTCGTGCTGTTATCGATATGAAATCGTCTTTCAGTCTTAAAGAAACTAATAAAGCATTTAAGCTTTATTTTAAGAGCATACCATTTACAACTAAAACCTTTTTGGTGTGATAACAAGCCGATTTCATCTTGTCCTATAACCACGATTAGTACATGTCTTTGGTGTTCCTGAAAACACCTATTTGCATTTTGACAGTATCATAGTATGCTTTTCATATGTACTTAATGAAGATTCGTCACTGCTCTGTTTTGTCATCTAAACTATTCGTAGCTTCATCATCTGTCGAATGCAAGGTTTTATTTTCCTGCACTCTTACATGCACTCTTACATACCTACTTGAAAGTTACTGAACGAAATATGGTCTGCTGCGCAGATCTCGCTGAGTGGTATTCACAAAGTATGATCGTGGAGACGATGCCTTTGACAGAACCACGCCTGTCTTTTGCACATCCCTAACAAAAATGTTATCAACACGATCTAATTTGGCATTTCGTGAGCGCGGAAACGACTATCAAAACGTCTCTCTTTTTTTTTCTTTACTCTGCACGATTCTCAGAAATTGGAACCCTTTCTGAGTAAGGCCAACCTGGAGTTAGATTTAATCTTGGGTTCAGAACGGTACTTCTAATGTACAACCCATTATAAGTTCTGCTGTGACCAGTATCTAACTAAGCTGCACAACAGGTAATTCTCTGATATAGGATTTCAGGAATCCCATGTCTAGAAAAAATATATTCTAAATATATCAGATTAGAGATGCGGCGTTTGTGGCAGAGAGCTATTATAGCTAAAAAATACTGACAATTTATCCACAAAAAAGGAAATACTTATGACATTTTAAATCAAGCAAACATGTACAAAATTAGCAGTTTTAAGACACCCCCCGGGAGGAAAATGGTATTTTGTAAAGAGACAAGCGTTAACCTCGTTCGAAATCCTTGGATTATGAGAGATAAATTCTTAAGATTCTTTGAACTCAACAAAGGAACGAGGGGTTTGTAGCCAGTTTCTATGCGAAGCTTAAGACCTATTAAACGCATGCAAAACATTTCCACATGCGCAAGTGACAGTTAAAGATTTGCAGCTATTCATCTTGAACTAATACTAGAATATCATCCATTTGACATACTACCTCCGAGAAAATTCAGGATTAGACGAAATTTCAAATGATAGTTTATTAAATAAAAACGACCAAAGCACTTAACGACAGTGTTTAATTCGCCAACTGAGATGAAAACACATTTTTCCACATCCCGGCGTTATCATCTAGCTTAGAAAACTTTCGCACCAGCCAAATGAGCTCAGATCTGATCTAAACTAGGTAATGTGTGATCTGCGCGCATTGCCGAGTCGTTTAGCTTGGTCAGATCTATGCAAATACGAACGTTGCCATTGCCTTTTGGCACAACGACTATACCTGTAAACCTTTCCGTTAGGTCATCCAGTCGAAAATGACGACTAATGTATTTTTTGTTATTCTGATTCAGTTTTTCCATTATGAAATAGGCACCTTCCTAGGTACGCTGATTACAAATGGTACTGCACCAGGTTTAAATTTTATATTATATTCCCAGCCAGTTGTCTCCAATCCAATGAATATTTTGAAGTACATTTTTCCGTATTTATTGCATGTATTTAGTGAACTCATCAACCCTAATGATGATTCTCAGCTCCTCTGTTGCTCATTTCCTCCAAAACGATTGCTATAGATATTTGATTACATACGCTTCCAGTAGCACACCTTCCCGTTAGCTTGTGCCCATCCCCTCTTTAAAAAAAAATGACAAGCGTCAAGGACATAAAATTGCAAAAATGATACTCATTTCATTCATTGATTTATAATATCTAAGCTGATTTGTTACAAAGGGATCCCTAACCCTGTCGACTTATTGGTATTTCAATGCAAACGGAAGCACTGGATGTAAACAACCAGACACCGCTCCGGTGGCCTAGTGGTAGAGCGTTCGCTGCGGAAGCCTGAGGTCGTGGGTTCGATCCCCGGCCGAGTCATACCAAAGACTTACAAAAATGGTACTAACAGCTGCCTCGTTTGAGGCTCAGCATTAAGAGGTTAGTGTTAGGACTGGTCGGCCTGGTGTCAGGATAATGTGACTGGGTGGGACATCATGCTACATGTCTGCGGCATTATGCCTCAGTGCTAGACATCACTATAAACTGCCTCACAGCAGACATCATAGTGATATGACTGAAACATTGTTAAAGCTACGTTAAAAATCCTAATCAAATAATCAAGTAAACAACCAGACTGCTTACTGTCCTCTTCCGGTTTCTAGAATAGTCAATTTCAGTAAAATCTGTGTCGTCTGTGTCCAATATTTGCAACACCTAATTTTAATATTGCTAATATAAATTGAACGAATATTGAGGAAATCATCAAAACATGTTTTCAAAGAGATGTAATTCTAAAATTTATGGAATTATTGAGATTATCAGAAACGGTAGACCAACAAATAGGTCTCGGCCTTTTTCTGTTAGAAAAAAAGGAGACATACTTGTTCGTCTGCGAAGACGGTTAACAACACCACCTTTGTTGTTTGAAAACATAGACTCGCCCATTTAAATATAGTGGACCGTGTTGCTAAAGAAACTCCTACTCGAGTCGAAACGTGAAGTTGACAGTGTATGAGACTCACCGGGAGACAGTCAGGTTAGAGATTTGTTAATCAATGAATTAAATTACGTTTTGTGACTTAAAAAAAAAACTATATCTTTGGAGCCGTTCATTTTTAAACTCAATTTTCGTAGCATATTGTCGTCTCTAAATTATGTCATTGGCTATCCAGGGTCTATGTGTAGAATCCATCCAGCCGAGAAATCCATAAGATAAAGGATTATTGGGATCCTATACCACCGAAACATATTTTTTTTTTAGTTGTGCACAGTGCGAAGTGTTCCATCTTTGAACATTTATTATTACACGTTGTCTTTGTTGTAGGATATTTTTCTCTGCTTGAGTTTTTTTTTTCTTCTCCACACATCTTTCATATCACCTTGCGCATGTTATCATAACTATACTTCAATTTGCCTCTTCTCCAAAGATTTTATTGGAACTGGCTTATTGTATGCAAAAATACCTTTTGTGGATTTGAAATGTATTAGTATGGTACCTTATTTTGGACTTGATTACATCATTATTCAAACTGGAATTTACGTGCATCTCTCAATGGACGAGAGGATGTTTTTTCTTCTCGGCATCACTCTGTCTAGATAAACTGCTTGACTTTTCTAAGCTACGTTTGCTGTCAAGTTGAAGTTTTTTTCTTCTGTTCAGTGCGTTTCTTCCAGTCTAACAACAATGTCTCAAAGCAAAGGCCCGGGGGGGGGGGGTCGACATAGTTTTATCGCTCGCGGCCATCTGACCTCTGTCCGCGTTGGTTAAAGTCTCGGGCTCCACCAATGTGGGTATGTGAGAAAGCTTGCCAGTAGCTTCGCTTGGGTCGATGGTTCTTACCGGTGCCTGCCAGGGAACATTTTCCACCAATAGTGACTAGCAGCTTAGCATTCGCTAAAAATTGGTGTTAAACCCAAAACAACGATAGCTCGAATCAAAACATCTTTAAGAACTCCAAAGTTGCAGCATTATGCTTGACAGTATAACAACGTAACAAATGCATTATGGATTCAAATATCTCTTGTCATCGCTGGTTAAAATTTACCTTTTTTTCCCCTCGAAAATAATTATTTTTTTCGTGAAGAAATATCTTTCGAATTTCTCTCTAGCAACATGTTTCCTTTTGCCGTCTTCTCTTACGCAGAACGAAGAAAATACGTCATCCACCCGAGGCCCCATAGTATAAATCCGATTGTTCCTTTGTGAGGATGATTTTCAGTTCGAATATATCTAATTAGCGCTGATACTTCACTGTCTTAAGCATATCCCACTTCTGACACCAACTTGAGTAAGTAGTGTTTGAAAATAATAGGATCTTCCAACACTACTTGTTTTCAAGATTCATGATTTTTAATTTGAAATCTAGTCTAATGACCCTCATTTAAAAAATACATACAAATTCAAAATGTATCACCCGAAGAACACATATACAGATTGTATTGATATTAATTATTGCTTGTATTTTCTTGTCGACGCAGAATATGGTATTAAAAAAAGATAATGCTTCTCGGTAATTAACATAAGGATTTTGTGTTGACATAAAACTATCCAATAGTTTTAGAGACCGAGATATATCAAAATACTTCCGACTTCTTCTTCTACGACGCCAAATTAGTGCGATAACAAATATTACCAATCTTTATAAAAAGTTTATGACTAGAACATCTGAATCTCGAAAGAACTTTACAGATATAAATCGATAATTTTATAGATCGATAATTTTCATTATTTTGTATTTGTATTTTTGGTTTTGTTTAACGCCATTTTTCAGCACACGATATGCTATACATGGCGGCCAGTATTATTGGTGGAGGAAGAACACCCCACGAGAAGCTACTGGCAAACTTTCTCACATAACTACATTAGCCGAATCTTAGACTCGAACCCACGCAGACAGAGGTGAAACGGCAGTGATTCGTAACGGACAGCGCTTTAGACCATTCGGCCACTCGGGATCCCCTTCTCATTATTTTATAATATGTTATAATTATGATATACCAACATTCACTTTTTGATGATGAAATGATTTGATCATGCCAGTACAATCCTTTACCCTCTGAGAGAATGCTGTTACAATACCCATTTCCATCATTTTGCGAGATCCGTGCAAAGTGTAAACACTAGGTTAAGAATATATATCTCACATGTGACGCCCATGTAACACGTTCGTTGATAATTTAAGTATTTTTGCAACATTCTGCGGGGTATCTGCTCTTATTCATAAGTGACATTTTACACCAATGTTTTTCGAAAATAATCCTGTTTGTAAAGAACTAAAGGCCACATCGTTCTCAACATTTTTATTCTGGGAATAATAACCAGATCTCTGTCGCCGTCTTAGCTACTTCGAGAAAGTCAGATCGATCAAGAATATAGCACGTGTTAACGACGTTTTCTTAAATTATTTCGTGACTACCGCAGTGACATGTGCTTTTTGCTCGACTAACTTGATATTGTCCAGGTTGCTGCGACAGCGACATGGTTCTGGTCGTTGTTCTTGAAATAAATATTGTGAGAATCACGGTCCTTCGTTTCTTTACAAACAGTATGTTACTTTCATTTAATATTTTTATAATTTTTGTACAACATGGTGGAAATGGGGTTTATTGATCATATCACGGGAATATAGGACTTTGATGTCGTAGATTTAGTCATTATATTAGAAATGCAAATGGCGAGTACCAGGTCTAATTTCATCAAAACCGTAGTTTTGTAACGACCGTCAGTGTATTAAGACATACCAATTATAGTACACGCAATTTCTCAGAAATTAAATCATTTTTCTTTCATGTTAATGGATATATGACTTAATGTAACATCGTTTAAGTTTGTGAGGCCAAGTGGTAGCGGCTAAGCTATACCACCACCGCACAGTGGCGGAAAGTTCCAACTTTTCGACAGGCAATCCACTCTGACCCACAACTTAACATATATGCCCAAATATAAAAAATGGGGTGAGAAGAGTTATAGGAAACTCGTATTAGTCTTCGCTGTGCTTTTTTTCTCATCACACGGTGTTTAACGTTTTCTTGAAATATCTTAATAAACAAATGTATATCCCAACACTTTGTGCTCAATCCATGCAAACCCAACCCAGATTACTATAGGTTTGGTATTTTCTTTTATTACATGTGTTATCTGTGTATAGCACTTACTGTTATCATGATATTGGCGGATCCAGAAATAACCACATTCCTCCAGCTGCATGGCGTCCGCCGCGGAAGTGGGTTCGATCCCCGGCAGAGCCATACCAAAGACTTACAAAAATGGTACTTACAGCTGCCTTGCTTGGCGCTCAGCATTAAGAGGTTAGTGTTAGGACTGGCCGGCCTGGTGTCAGGATAATGTGACTGGGTGGGACATCATGCTACATGTCTGCGGCATGATGCCCCAGTGCTAGACATCACTATTAACTGCCTTACTGCAGACATCGTGGCGATATGACTGAAAAATTGTTAACACATTAACCCCTGGAGGTTTTTGCTGTTTTCGCATGAAATGCGAGTAGGAAACACATTTTGGGGACTATTTCTGAATACATAGATTTCCAAACAATAATCCGTTAGACAAATGGCTACTTATGTACATTATTCGTCGAGGATGTATGCTGTATTTTATTAATTCTGACTAAAACACGACTAAAACTTTCACATGTTTCATGTAACCGACTTTGTGTTTTCAAAATGTGTTCTGACTGAGTTCATTTGACGTTCCAAATGTTTAATTGAATGTTATAAAATATCGATATACTAGTCTATATTTTAACCCTCACAATGGTGATATAATACTCAAACTTGTATTGAAGCATCCAAGGCTGTCAGAGAAACAATTTTGATTGCCGTTTCACTAAATACCCAGTAATTGTGACGGTTAACCCAGAACACCGACACTCATGAAACATTTTATGCGTTTTAAATAGTGTAAATAATTATTACGAAATCAAGATTAATGTGACATCATTTTCACGCTTGACTGACCTTCATTTTTTCCACTGTGCAGTTCCCTACACTATACATTTGATCCTGTTTGACCTAAATTTAAGAAATGTAGTTTGTGTTTACGCCTCAACGATCTTTATGATACGTCCTAAATATATTGAACTATATTTCACCTAATATCATAAAGGCTGGTATGTGGATGTATCTCAAGAAAGTAACTAGGGCGATCAATTTTGCACGATTCAGTCATTTTACACGAGCAATACATTTGACCCTTTTCTACCATAATTTTTAAATCTCGTTTCTATATAAATTTAAATCATATGGAAAAATATACTAATGTGACCCGGGAGTGAATTGTGTATTTTCAACTGTCCATTAATTAAACCTTACTATCTTAGTGTCTATTTCACATAGTCTCATGACTAATTGATTCATATATGCATTAGTGATCCTTCTTTTTAAGTATAGGTCACTGTACCCTAATCTGACGCTTCAATGACTATTATATTGTCAGCTATCAATTCACTTCACCAATAATATAATTAACCTGTTTTCACCAACACTCAAGCAACTTACTGAGTGAGTCAGCCATGCTAAGACACCTAATTAATGTGATGTAATCTTCAGGAGTTAGTGACTCATAGCTTGTTTAAAAGTTTTTTTTCTTCACTATTTCTGTATTGTTTTAAAGGGAACCGTGTGCAATCCTCTATCTAAGGAGGAAAGGCGATATAGCTTTTATACGTTGCTGAACTGTTAGCGTTGATTATGACCAAGGCAATATCTTTTCAGGGCCTTGAAGTAAACAAGATATCACTTTACTTTTTATCGTGTTATTGTTCACAATTCTGACCCAAAAACTCAGTATTCTGAATATGTTTGGAGGGTTTGGGGTAAATGCGGACGATGAAAGTATACATTTCTGTAGAATGAGTTTAGAAATAGAAAAACTGCTCAAAATGTATGATCCTGGATATGTAACTAATTTGCAAAAAGCATCCAAAAATATGAACTCTTGTCTTATAAACGCTTTGAGTTTCAGAGGCCAACGTATCGGTGAAATAGTACAAATGATGGAGATTCAAAGTGGAAGAATGTTCAGTCTTTTTGAATATTTAAGCACGATGTTTGTCTATACCATGTGACAAAATAAACAGGTTTCAAGGTACCAATGTGTATCTTTATAAACTGCCAAAAAGAGGTAAGCTAGGTCGTTAATTTGAACATGACATAACCACATACACTGTGGCATTTAAGAGAGAAAACGCTGCTGAAACTTAATAGGGAAAAGAATTATCTTGTCACAACATATATATTTCATCCTCTTTATCTGGATTTAAAAATTCATTAAAAAAAACATTAAATATGACGTAGATGTTAATTAATATAATCTCACATATACCAAGAGAAGATTTTGTTTAAAACCCGACAGAAACTATTACCCTTACATAATGTACCAGCCACAGCTTTTTATTATTTCCGAAGACATCATCCCCACACACCATTAGCTCTATCACCATACTCCCAACTTGGACTTGCGCAACTGATACCGTAATACCGTGAGTACCAATCTAACTTTATATCCTGGCTATGCAAGCGCCTACAAGTAGGAAATATCACACACTAAGGGCATCTCGTAGATGTACAATCTACACGTGTTTTACATATAACGAATGCATCCGAAACACTGATGGATTAAACCAGGGGTATCAAACTTACACCACCCTGAGGTTATCTCTCGTGACACATTGTGACGCCAATCATTTTGCGGACCACGGGATACCGTGTGTTTGAGACCTATGGATTAAACCATAGATGTGGTTTCGTAGCGTTGCTAACGGTTTGCCTCCTCCCTCTACATTTTTCTTGTTATTAGACGGTGGTAATGATTTTCTGACAGCCAGGAATATCGGGTTCAAAGTCTGCCATTTTTACTTACATGAAAATGACAAGCAACAATACGAGCAGCTGTGGATTATGCTAGTCTTACAATGTTAGAAGCTCCCCTTAATGCGTGTTTTTGGGGGTCAACTTCTTACTGGCTAAATAAAAGCGTCATTTTGGGTTACGAGGTCGACTAGCATCGGAACAAGAAGTGAAATTTTCAAAAAGATCTCAAGCACTTGTTTGTCCATATCAAGACTTTTCTACAAATTAAAGTCGTGTTATTTTATTTGGACATTATTTACGCTGATGTCCTTTTCCTAATTTTCACACAAGCAAATGGACGTGTTTTTTTATCATTTGGCTGGAATGCGGTGGAAGCTGAGAGTGTCAAAGGATGATTATTATTTTGAAGAAAACGCAGCATTTAAACATTTTCTTCCATATTAGTTTTTCGTTTCCTTAAAGAAACATAATTCAACCTAATCCGATTTCGGCTTATCCACATAGCTTTGTTTTCCATAATTTAATGATCGTTTCTTAGATTCGCACATCATTAAATGGAGTTGTGGCCTCTGGTTACCTGTCCTTGTAGCTCTGGTTTCCCTCACAGAATGTTAATCTCAATTGATGAATATCTTCCAAAATTGATATGCAGCTTAAACTGATGAAACTTTTAATGAGGTTTTTACC
The DNA here is from genome assembly GCA_030141615.1 of Unio pictorum. Classification (NCBI taxonomy): domain Eukaryota; kingdom Metazoa; phylum Mollusca; class Bivalvia; order Unionida; family Unionidae; genus Unio; species Unio pictorum. The sequence goes on from JARLTB010000021.1 coordinate 24,325,935, forward strand.
AGCGTTCAGTGACAATATTCACTAGAGTTATTGCACTTGCCTATTATCTTATTAAAAAAATAAAAACATCCTGGGATAAATTTGTAACGCTTTGTCAGAAACTACTCGGCTGAAATTGAGAAATTTGAATTTATGCTGTTACGAACTCGGGTATGGGTGAAGCGATCCAAATCGCATCAAAGTTCTTGGGCTGGTGTTCATTTTTCCTGCTAAACTTATTCAAAATAGTTATCCATGTGCGAGGAACGTTATACATAAAAACATTGGAAAGAGTGCCCTAACAGCAATTGTACATACTATCTGAATACGTATTCAGAAATAATTCACCAAATTTGCAGAGGCCGAAGATGACATGGCTCAGCAAGAAAATACATGTTGGTGAGTTAATTTCTTGTCACTGTGACACTACTTATCAATAGGCTCAGGGTGGCATACATTTATCAACTATCGCATACCAGACATTCCAAGGGATTGCTAATCGACTCGATATCAATCATGGCTTGAAACGTTGCATAATCGGGTGAGGGGAGCAAAGCTTACTAAACCTAGTAGAGTGTCGTTTTCTCTTTTAGGCCTGTTATCGCGATTAATACAAATATAACAAATGTTTGCCTATTTTGGTCATCCACTGAGAGATAGAAGTCGTAACGAAATCATCGTACGTTCAGTCTCTACCTGAAATAAAAAGTTAGACATTGCGTCCCTCTTTTGTCCTGCAGAGGGAACATGACTATTACTCTCTTCTTCGCTATAGAAAACGCTTGTGAAAGAACATTTTAAACAGGGAAAGTATTCCGTCTCTTCTTCCATCTCAACAGAGATGTTCACCCCTTACCGCCACCTTTCAAGACGATTGTTTTTCTTCTCCACACCCTCGAACATTTATCTGAAAAAGAATCCGAACCCAAACATGAACTCTCACTCGAATCCCATCCCTTGCCTAAACATGAACCTGACCCAGGAGAAAACATCCATCCAACTAGGCCCAAATGCAGATCTTAAATTTCAAGATTTGGGGAGGTCTTCAAAAATTTGAAAGGTGAAAGTAAAACCGATGTTGTGAAAAACGTTGCTAGGCTGCAAGAAGAACTTGGAAGTCCCAGGAAGACACACGTAGAAGGCCTTTCTGGGTCAGTTTCCCTCACGTGACCCGCAACAGGTTTATGAAATCATGGATAGGTTGGAAACACTTGTGAGGCCGGTTCATTCCGGTAATAACATGCCGAAAGTCATCAATGAGGTCACATCTATCAGTGGTTGTTCACCGACAATATTATGGGACCTGAAACATTTCGGTAATACACGAACTCATTTAAAGTAAACGCATTGTATATAGCATTGATGATACGTTATGAGGCACATCCCATTCTTTATGAAATCAGTGTTATGATGTAGTTTGTCGTTTCAAAATAACATCATCAAAGCCAGAATTCTACATGGATTTCACCGCTAATCATCGCTCGGAAATCACACACACTCGATATTACGAGCTGACATACTATCCGATCACGGTCGTTTGAAGACTTTGAGAACAAATAACTCGCTTGTCTTTTGAGATCGATATGATATTTAAAAAAATGATAATCATACGTAGATGCGCGAGACTTTTGCGTATTACGGAACTGGCAGTGGTATTGTTTTCCGGGGATTGTGCGCGGAAGCTCTCGCTCTATGAATCTCTCGCGTGGCACCCATTGCTAAAATATTTACAATATGAGTTGCTGACAGCATCAAAAGCACCTCTGCGGATCGCTTCCTACGTGTTTCAATCGCTTCGAGATGGTTGCGACGATTAGTGGGTTTTGTTGTGTTATTTCAAATACTCCCATTGTCCGAATCGAAACTCGATCCCACGAAATGTCAGTGGTCTGAAAAGATTGCGTTAGACCACTTGACTACCAGGTGTCTCCTGCGACGATTATTGACTCAACAACCAAAGTTCCAGTTTTGTTTCTGTCTCGGCAACAAAGCCTGAACCCGTCATTAAAATATTCAATTAAGATACTCAACGTCATCTTTTGCAAACTAATATCGATTTAATGATTGCAACACTGGTAATTTGGATCTCTTTTAGAAAGAGGAGCATTCTGAAAGAGTCATTTGACAAAACCGATAAGGTGTAACCAGTGGGTCGTTTCAGAGATTCGTCTATTCGTTTGACATGGATGCGCCTGTGTTGCGAGATCCAAGCATTCAAAATTTTAGTAATTGTTGTACTTGCCTCAGGACCACAATCAACATCAAACATAAAAAGAAACATTACCAGTGCATGATAAGACTCGGTACTTTGTCCCGTGCGATATAAATCAATGGAAAATCTATATAAAACGATAAAGCTGAGATAGTATTTCCTAACAATCGTGTCATTGCGTTGCTCAGCAGCGCACGCTGACTCGCTGATTACAACCATACTCGAATTCGCTAGATAAAGCGAAGATTACGTGAGGTCTGCTAATACATCAATGATGTTTCACAAAAAGTGATTGGATCATGTATATCACTACCATTTATACGGAGGCAACCTCAAAATCATGGTGGCAGCATTAACAAAGATGAATGTAGATGATCTATTTATTGACACCAATGAAAATTTCAAAACTGGATTTCTACAGCGCCTAGGAAAAGATCGCCGAGACTCACTGAACGTCTTCATTTGCGATTTCTCTCATGTATATATTTGGTTTTTGCAGAGATGTCCATATAGCTATTTTCGGATCCAAACAGACATTTATTTTAAAAGACCACAGGAACGATGCGATTTTGGTGGGACGTCTCAGCTGTTTGTAAAGTTAAGTCGTCGAAAGTAATACGCTTAATATATGTGATAACCCCTTCAATGAATGCAGAAACGCGTCATATATCCTTTAAAAATTCTGATGGCTTGTCAATGGTATCGTTTCCCACTCTCACCACAGACTCCTAAGAATGCGTTTTGAGCAGTTATCATGAAATAACGTCCCAGCAAAGTAGTAACGCTCCTAAGTACGTGTTGATAGAATGGTTTACATTTTACCAATAGGATGATAACTGAAGAAGTTAAGAGAGTCTAGGGTTAAATGGTTATCAGATACTTTCGGAAGATATTTTGCTTGACTTAACAAACACTTCTATTTTTTTACTACTACTGATTTCGCTGATAGTTACAAATGAATCGCATTCTCTCAGACAATACTCTGTTATTGGAAGACGCAGATGACCGGGTGAGGGCCATCAATTTACCCATAACAAACTCGTAGCTGTTTTCCCAAATTCGTAACTGAATGGCATAATTTAAAATAATATCATATCACGAAGTTGAGGTTGGTATTATCGTTAAACAGCATGACCAAATAAAGAGCGCAATAAGAAATGAGCATGGGTTTACACTGAGATCTTCACAGATTAACCTGACCGGAAAAAATCCGGTGTTGCTAACTCAAACAAAACTCAGTCAACTCAATGCGTCCAAAGAAACAAATATCTAACAATAATGTTGTCTAACTCAGATGACCCAATATAAATGCATAATGTTGTTGAAGCACCGCGTGTAATCGCTGGAAGACCGAAGCCGCAAACAACTTGTTGATTTTACTTTGTTATTTAGAAACTACAATTGATATCATAAGAAATGGTTGTTAACATTTACGAACGTGCGATCGCATCGATTTGAGTGACAAATCTGGAATACTGCAAATGTCCAAAGTCGACATCAATGATACTTTTTTGAATCCGCAACACGCCATCGCGACAAACGGGTGGAAATATAATGAAATTGGGAAAATCCGAGACGTTGTCGGCGGAATTCATTAATCATTACATCAATGTTCATGAAGCTGCTATGAAACAATATTTAGATGTAAAGATGGCCGAGGTAGATACATCACCATTCGTGCTGACGCTGATGGGGAATTTATACATCGTGCTGGTGGATCAGCTGATCGTGGAAGTTAACATCGATGGTGAGTTTATTCCACTTGTCGACGAATATCTGCTTCAGAGTGGAGTTAACCAACCTGAAATTGCTACAATGTATTCTTGGTGGCCATCTTGAAAACATTGTTATAATGAATGTTGCAGAATTGATAGTGTTGTTGACATGATGCTATTGCCAAAAGGTTTCTTATGTAATCTATTTGATCCTAAGTGAAAATGGTGCTTATCAAGCCTAAAATAAGGTCACTAGGGTATTCGTCTTTACAATCTTGATATGGCTTCTGGTCCTGAACCTATGGCCATGGAGTTATCACTAAGACTTTCTATGATATATCATTTGTCATAAATAAAAATGGTGGTGATCGAAAGCGGTCTTCTGGAAAATCCTGTGACCAATACCCATCATAAACGGATGATTATATAAAAATGGGGGTTTTACTTAAGATTTCACGGCGTATGTATAAAAGAGAAATATGTTGTGTCCTTCGAATATTTTACGCATCTCATCACTCACTTTTAAACATTACTAACAGTTAAGACGGTTTATTTAGTGCAGTATATTTATTGCATTGTTAAAATGATGCAGGTTTATACACTAAAACGGCTACTTTTGCAGCCATTTAGAAACATTCTTTATTTCTACTTCGCCTTACTGGAGTGTCGTATCGGCATGGGGTTTTCACCGAAGCACAAATGCAGCATTATGTAGCTCTATCGAAAGAAAATTGGTGCTCATCTGATATCCAACATCCAACATGTCAGCATGGTTTTTTTTTAAAAAAAAAAAGGTTTGAAAACCAAACAAGACAAATGGTGATATTTGCATTTTTTGTACTTCCTGAGGCTAACACACAGTGATTTGTACATATACAAAAGTTTTTCGACAAGACTTTGCATTTAATTACATTCCAGTAAATAAGTCTGACCTTGACTATAAGGTCAATTGTCTTAGCTGTACTAGCTTGTGAGAATCATACTCTTATATATACCGTACACGATATCGTTTATATATATATATATATATTGGTTTTTCTTATATCAAAAGTATAAAATATAAATTTAGTCAAATTTTCTTGTTATTGTATATGGATCTTGTCTGAGACAGGTTTAATAATATACTGTTCAATATATCAGGTTTAATGTCAAAGGCCATGGCAACTAATTATTATATTGTTTTTATACGTATCTTGTGAATATGTTGACTCTAGACATGAAATAAATATATTCTTGTTACCAAACCTTGATGTTGAATATCAGAAAGTTTATATGGTGTCTGCGAATTTGTTCTGTTCTGCAACAATGTTACAATTTAAGGGTCATGGTCTTTTGTTCAAGGTTTTGCAGGTTGAATACGAGGGGAGATAGTTCATTGTTTCAAAACTTGTCATGGAACTTGATATGTTGGTAGGTATCAATTATGGCACCAGGAAAACAAATTATTGGCTCTGTATTGTCGGATCATATACTTGTGTTGAGCTGTGAAAGTTTTCACGCTTTATATAAAACATATTGCTGACCGCATTATATTTTCAGGCATAGAAGGCAATTTGTTTACCAAGTTATGGACTTTAGTACTTATACTTGTAAAGGTAGGTCTTGAATTAGTTTCAGCATGACTGCATAACAATTATTCCACTTACAGCTACGGACTTTTTGACACCCATTGATGGCTATACGCAGATGGTCCATTTACATGTTCACAACATTGTTGTTAAAACTTAATGGCGACTCCAATTTACAGTATTTGTATATCCAGTATCTTCCGCCATGTATGGATTACTTATCATTACTGATTTGATCACGTGGTTGATTTCTGGTTGTGCTTTGCTCTTAAATTTTCTTCTTCAAAAAACCATATCGGTGTTTCTGTAATAAAATTTTAGTATTCATAAGATTGATAAGACCAAAGGGTCATCAACATTAATTTGTTGAAAGCTAGGCTTACCGTTTCACGTGAAAGCTCATACATAAGCTTTTTTTTAACGTTTATTAGAACAAGGTACATTCCAGTTGAAATAACTTTTATACTTTGTTCCAATACTCAACCAATTTATGCATTTCTTTATTTTTGTTTGATTTTAGTGGACGCTGTTGTGCCCTACTACTACCACAGAGCTAAAATTGAACCTGCCAGTCCCCAGAAAGAAGAGAAGCGGGTTCAAGAGGAATCATTTGATCCGACACACACAATATGTTGCAAGATTGGAGAGAAAGCTGCGCGCAAACGCTTGTCTTGTACAGCGGATACGCAGTTCCTTGCCAGAAAAATGAACCACATTCACAAAGCAAAGGTGGATTTCACGGAGAAAAAAGATGGTTTGGACAATAACACCAACACATTATTCTACAAAATCAGTAAATGTGCAGTGTCGTACAGTAAGTACTTTATGAAGTGTTGTAACTACAAAGCCGACTTTTACAAAGAAAGACGCACATGCAGAACAATGGAGACACGCCTTGAAAGACAAAAATGCCGACAAGATATTGAGAAGAAGTACTCTTTGCCGTAATTTGTGAAATCGAAGGAGGGAAGGGGAACATGGTTGGGTAGGGTGGATTTATTCCTATTCAGATCCCCATCCCAGGGCAACTGTTACAGATAGTTATGACTTTTATGTGTCTCGCTGGCTCTGCAATGTAGAATATTTAGAAATCTGTGTGAACAACTCATTTATAAATAGTCATTATGCCATTATATGGAGTCTCATTTGTGCACCCGACGCCCCAGGAAACACTCGATAGTAAGTGTATGTCTTGATAATACATTCCATACAGCAATTATGTCATATGCCATTCGGGGATACAATCTAACATATACATCCTAATCAACTGGAAGCGTTTTCCAACAATCTAACAGGGATATCTGTACCGGTTACAAGTATTTTCTGATTCCGTATCCTGGTTCGGAAAACTGGTACATGTACTTCTGTTTGGCGCTATATGAATATGCCATAATTCACGCGAAGAGTAAACATGATCTATACGAATACATTAAAACAAATTAAACCCATGGCTTTACAATTTGTACAACAACATATCTAGAACATTACGACAGTGCTCAAAAACATCCCAGTTGGAAATTGCAGACAGTCTTTGGATTCCATATCCTACGATGTAACAAGTGAATTGTTGATTCTGACAGACTCCCGAGAATATGTACATGTGTATTGCTTTACTTATTATTGACTCTCTTACGCTATATAAAGTAGTTCCAGTATTAAGTTTAAATAATTGTTTATTCTTAAAGATATATTATACAAACATAGTAAGTACAGTGCGTTCGTCAGGAAAGAGCTGTTGTCTTATGGGTATATAATGCAAGCCAAGTACCTGTACACTCAACGTTACCGTTCTCGCGAGATTTGCTGACATCTTATGAGGCAAGAGATGATACAACTTTTCCGATCAATGTAAATATAATAATAATTCGCTTGTATTGTACTCTATTAAATTGGATTTTTTGTGATCGTTTGTTTAATGCAGTCTTTAAGTACATCCTGAATTTGTTTCATGCAGAGTTAATGCACGAGTCAATACTGTTTTAGGTCAGCACTTGACCAGCCATTCAAATGAAGACAACGTAATATTTAAGGTAGCCAGGGTCACTTGACCCATGTCGGGTTTCTTCGTATATCAATCTGAAACATGTGCCAGGGCCAGCGGAGAAAGTGATGTTCAACGCAACTCTCTGGTAACTGCGATCCGCGTCACTGTGCAATCCGCGTCAATCGAGTGACTGGTAAAAACATCGAGGCTCATTGTCATTTTTGTTTCTTTTAATCTTTTACAATTGCATGCTTTAAATTTCTCGATATGATTTTAAATGGTTTTCAATAAATTCCTTTTTCTTAATGTATCTATTATTTTTTTCATATGTATAATCTCGTAATTGTTAGGTAAATCAGTATTTAGTCGATTTTATGTGAAGTATTCGAAATCTAATTGCAAACAGTTTGTGCCGGTTTGAAAGTATACATCGAGAAGCATAATGTTGTAACAGGAAAATAGTTCGTGCAGCTGTAAAATGTTTAAAGCAATTGTACAATCGACGAAGGTCGTATTATAATTTTTTTAAAAATAAGTTGGAATATTTGAAACTCTTGTTTTTGGTCCACTTCATATATAACAAACGCTGTCGAAATTAAAATTGTTCTGATTAGCTATTTTGGCCTGATTTCAGCTAGGCAAGTAACCTATACACAAACTGAAAGATTATGGCCCACGTATCAAATATGTGGAGCAATAGGGAATGAGTCAATAGTATGAACTCTTTATGGTGAGTAAAGATGGCACTTGCATCAAATTGGAAAACTGGTTTCCTTGGCTGGTTACCAGATGACGCCATGCTATACATACATACATACATACATACATACATACATACATACATACATACATACATACATACATACATACATACATACATACATACGCACGCACGCACGCACGAACACAAATCCTGCATTGTCGTATTTTATTACATAGTGATGTTGAATGCGATCTTAATAAGTTTAAGTTTTTTAATTTAATATTTCATTTTCATTTTAAAGATCACAGAAAGCATGTTTTTTGTTTTGTCTGCATAGTTCTGCTTGGACGCAATTTTAACGAAGCGCGGTCTATCGGAAACACATTGCTAAGGTGTCGTCCATTAATTATGTCAACAAAATGGGGGGAGGGGTTTGAATAAATTTAACAATTGTTGACATGGGGGAGGAGGGGGCGAGTTCAAGATAAATTGACGTCAACAATGTTATTTTTTACCAAAAAATTTTATAAATCAAAAAATTGGAACTAAAATGGGAAGATGATAGAAGCTAGAATATAGTCTCAATTTTTCATGAATTCAAAGTGTTATCGTCATTTTGAAATCTGTTAAACAAGTTTTTTAAAAATGTATTAAAATTTATTTGTAGACCTATTAATTTCCATAATTGTATATTTAGCATAAAAGCCAGCCGTATAAAATATTGTTAGTTTGTAATGGGTGCGGGGATAGAAAACAATTGACATAATTTCAGGGGGGGGGGAATTGCTGGAGAAGGTATTGGGATCTTAGCAAGATGTCGGCTTGCACTCGCACAAGCTTAGTCGATCCAACAATATTTCATCATAATTTCATCATCCTATATTTCGCTCTGTATTGTATGGAGCGATGTAAAATGAAAGAAGGGTTGGAAAATCCTATGGAAATTTGTTGTGTGACCAGACAATCTAACGTCAGTATTAGCTGCGAATGATGGGTGTGGTGAAGAGTACGAATTTACTGTCAGTGGGGTGTGTGTGTATGTGTGTGTGTGTGTGTGTGTGTGTGTGCGCGATTTTGATATTTTAACTTAGCTGTTAAAAAATTAAATTATATCGCTACGACATCTGCAGTATGACAGTTTATACATGTAGCATGATATGTCCCACTCAGTCACATTATCCTGACACCAGGACAAGTAGTCATAACACTAACCTCTTAGTGGTGAGAGCCTAGCGAGGCAGCTGTTAGTACCATTTTTTTTAATAAGTCTTTAACTCGTCAGGGGTTCGAACCTGTGATGCTCAAACCACAAGGCTATCGGAGCAACCGCTCCCCTCCCCTTCCCCGTTAGCACGCAACTGATTACCCCACCTGAACGGATGATCACTATTATAAGGGAAATTTCAATAAATTCTAAATGAAAATGGTGCAAGTTGTACATCCAATATTGCTGGAAAGACAACTGTCTTAAAAGCTTTGTTGGCACTACTCCCCCTGAATGAATTAGCAACATGATTGTGGGTGGTGGTGGTGGTACCAAAAAAAACTTCTAATAGTATTTACTTTGTCTTAAATAAATTGGTTCCGACCTGACATCCAGTATGTGTAAAACAGCAGCTAATTTTGAAAAGCTTATTGTCCCAGAAAAAAATATATCATAGAAATGGTCTTATCTTGAATTCATGAAATTCTTTTTCTCAGTGGAGTGTCAGTCCCTCCAAGGGACTCTTCATGCAAGCCTTGTTGAACAGAACGATTGGATATCGACAAACATTGCCTCACAATGACTAATAGCTCAACGGACGAACGATAAATCATTGTGGCCACTGAATGCTTTAAGCAAGCGTGCGTACTTCTTAAATCAAACCAGTTGCAATTGTCTTTTGCACATTTGCAAGTCACCTCTCAAGCTTATTCATATAGAATCCTCCAGCGTAATTGTCCTTAAATCTGTACTGGATTTATGTCCGGCCCTGAATCTCACCCTATTGATGTAGTCGTAAAAGAAAGTAATTCCATTCCTGTCATACCAATTGTGCAAAATTCCAAAATAAACGTATCATATTCCAGACAAATGTTTTTAAATTAGATGTCTTCTTTGCCACTTTAAACAATCCCAAGGTCTTGCGTTAGTTGTGCTTTTAAAACCGAAAGTCTAATGATATTATATACCTCTGGCCATGCGCCGCAAACGGTGTATGTTCGTTTCATTGTATAATTCATCGCCTAATCGTGCATTAAAAATTGTGTCACTTGTCATATCATATCAGCTTACTCGTGTTAAGGTGGCGCTCACCAGTTTCGCATTTTGCATAGGCTTAGAATTTTAAAAAATAACAATTTCCCCGGGTGTCCTCACTGTTTATACTGGTGTTGTAAAAGGACATTGAATTAGGTATACTTCAAAGAACCTTTAATTCCCTTTATTTTGATATATGATTGATGGGTGTAATATGAGTTAGAGAAGATACAGTTTGGCCTGACTTCAAAAGTGTACCTCTCAAAAGACTGCTAACTCCGCTTGGTCATTTTCACTTCCTGGACTTCATAGGTCAATTGTGAAAGAACAGCCGATAACTTCTTTACATTTTATATATTTGGTAATTCATTCGTTGTACTCTCAGAAGCTCTTATTGTCTAGTCTGGCAAAATTCATTTTCCCTACTTTAATAATTGCTAAAGTTATTGTACTGTATATTACTATTTCAGGCTAATTTTGTTTTTAGCACAAGGGAACATTCATTTTAGTTAGCTGTGTGCTTAGGTCATTCACAATTTCCACAAGTGCAATATCCAATGAAATTTCAGCCACAGTACATGAAAGTAACATAGAGGCATATAAAGATTATGTCTATTGTGCATGTTGCAAATGTAAACAACTTCATCTTAAACCCACTACTTTCTCAGATGTATGTAATATTTGTAGAGCGCAAATTGAATCAGTGAAACACTTCTTTTGTCACGAAAATGTCGCTGACATTCAATTTGGAAATATCACCGCTTCAGCAGGTCATGGTGACGTCTTTCACACTATTTATCTACTAAATTGTTTACCACAACCGTCATATCAAAGTTTTAAAGAGAGTAAGACTTTAAATGCTAATTATATGATTCTTTGACAGGTTTGTTTATAATAGGTACTAACGATTAACTACCAGGTTTTTATTCCAAGCACGATCGGTTATCCGAACAGCTAACACACGCAAGCAATGTTTATGATCTATTGTGTATGAGGCATACAGGTGACGGATATTAAGGCGATCCGTGTCTGCGATTTCAAGGTGACTAGAGAATAATTGATAAGTCAATAGTGATAATATTGTGACCACATCATCATTGTATGATCATTGTTAAGTAAATAAGTGTTCACGAATCCTTCAATTGAAGTATAAATTAATCATTATAAAAAAAAGTCCAGCCTTCATTATAAATGATGTAGAATTTTGTAGATGATGAAATGTGTCTGCTATCTTATCGAGGCAAGAAAAGGAAGTTTGATGAAGTGTCTATCTCTAATTAGCGGGTTTTACAAACAAATAAGAAGTATGATACTGCTAAACGTGCAAGGAAATTTCAATTATCGCAGATTAATGAGTCTAAAACACGGCTTGGTAAATGCCTCAAGGCACTGCAGCCACACCATAAAATATCCCAAGCTGATATGTGAAGCTAACAACTGCTGATACACATCAACATATTTGACATGCCCGCTTTTGCGAACAAGACTGAGAGTACTTATATTTAATTGTTTGTACGTATCAGTCTCCTGCTAATTACCACATAAACAGATCATAAACACCGCTTGCAGGTGTTACATGCTTTGAGTACAATCGTCGTTCTTAATCGTAGGTGACTAGTGCCTTTTATTTCTAAACACATGCGTGAAAGAACTCTCATGTTATATTATTAATCCTTCATCACGTTAAAATCGGCGACATCCATCAAAACAATTTTTTAGGTTCTGCAAGCTAACAAATTCTCCGAGGCTAGGTTAGGGACCTGAAAGTCAAAACAGACGGCACGCAAATCAACGGTGGTGTGAAGAAACCACACACAAAAGATGTAGATGCAGTCTGCTTGGAGCCGAAATAATAAAGATAACTATGACAAAAAATTAAGAAGAAATTAAGAAGAAAAAGAAAAGGGAAATACACCCAAATAGATGAAGAAATACTAAAAGGAAAAACTAACTAAAGAAAGAAGGAAATTACCAAACAAACAAGTATTCAAAGTGAGTTGTGTTTAAGCACGAACAGCACGAGAGAAAATGGCGTCAGCAAAAAGAACTATGACAAATCTACAGAAGTATTTTAAAACCAGGAGAGTACAATTAGAAGATGGTGATTACATTGAATGCAAGTATAGAGAAGGAACCCAACAAGTAATCTTTCCAGACTCGAATGGAATAGGGATACCAGGTACAACAGCTGTATTGGTATGTTTCCAAATGTTGGACAAGGACCTACTATCCAAATTATATTCAATCAATTACGCAAAAGGGGGATATGCCATTAGATATAGAGGAAATACACCGGCCATACCATACGGAGAAACAACAATAATCGGACATAGAGCCATAGTTAGAGAACCAATACCAATCATGAGAAAAATTAAAAAACAAACGGGGGAGCTTCATATTGAGGGTATACCCATGAAAATACCACTTGAAATTGTAGTCAAATGGGTAGAAGAAAAATTCGACATCAAGGTAGAGAACTCGAGGTTAGGAACAGTCCCTGGATTTAACATCTACAATGAAAAAAGAATCCTTGAAATAGAAAGAACAAAACTTCAAACTATAAAAAGAGCATGTTACCTGCGTGGCTTCCTAATAACTACGTGGTATAAGGGCTGTAGGAAATGTAACAAATGTGGAAATGTAGAGCACACACCAAGGAAATGTACACTACAAGGAACGAGAGAAGAACAAAATGACGTACCAATATTAGCGGAACAAGAAATAGAAAACGAAACAAAAGAAGTAAAACAAATACAAGGAAATAGTACAAATCCTCAAGGAAAACAAGACATGAAAAAACAAGGGAAAAAAGTTTAAAAAACAGAGAGAGAAAAGCTAGACGAAGACAAGAACTGGAAAAACAGAACACAGAGTCTAGTGCAAATCGGCAAGAATCAGAAGTCATGACTCAAAAAACAACAGAACAACAAAAAACAACAGGAGAAAAAAGTAAGAATAATACCAAAAGCCCAGAAAAACCAAAGGGAGAAAATACTGACAGTCACAAAGTCATGACTCAGAAAACAACAGAACAACAAAAAACAACAGGAGAAAAAAGTAAGATGACTACCATAAGTCCAGAAAAACAAAAGGGAGAAAAAAACTGGCAGTCACCAAGTCGTGACTCAAAAAACAACAGAACAACAAAAAACAACAAGAGAAAGAAGTAAGACTAATACCAAAAGTCCAGAAAAACAAAAGGCTATGACTCAAAAAACAACAGAACAACAAAAAACAACAGGAGAAAAAAGTAAGACTAATACCAAAAGTCCAGAACAACAAAATCACCAAGCCTTAACTACAACAAACAAAATACAAAGAGAAAGAGAACCACCCAAAAAGAAACGGAAATTGAATAACAGAAGAAATAGTAATGAAGAAAGAAATATGCTACAAAAACAGGAAAGAAAGGTACCGAATGAGAGTGATGAAGACAACAGAGATCAATTAGAAGAAGAAATTTATAACGACGAAACAATAGTGGAAGAATTAACAGCTGAAGAAATCCTCAAAAAAGGAAGGAAAGAAAGAAGGAAAGAAAAGAGAAGAAGAGAAAGGGAAGAAAGGCTTAGACGACAATACGATCTGAAATATGACGAATGTTTGATTTAAAAATCCTAAAAAAAAAAATTAAAAAAAAATATATATATTGGGTATTTGTTTGAGATGGGATTAATACCTAGATATAATAATAATAAAATAAAAATAAATAAATAAAAAAAAACATTATAAGAACCAAAGCATATAGCAAACACCTTAAAAAAAAACAGGAGGGCCTTCCCTTAAAATGGTCTGTAAAGATCAGCGGGAAGACGACCCCTCCCAAAAAAAAAAAAAAAAAACAAATATTACGATTACAAGTGTGTGTGTGTGTGTGTGTGTGTGATTTGGATTTTTATCGTAACTATTAAATGAAACTGATCAGTTGGAATAATTATTCCTTATTTGCTACTACAGATACTAAATATTAACATAAACACGCCCATGCGACATTGGCTAGAAGATGGAAATGTGTATTGAAGCATTACAAACCTAACATGACCTCTTCACATCCCAGTCCCAGATTTGTGGACTTTGCCATGTGCAAATTACCGGGATACTTGGGCTTGCCCGAGCCAAATTTGAGCTTGTCTAGTGAGTCATACACGTGGATTATAAATCCCCGGGACGTTGTCTTTCCAAAGTCAGTATCCCCAGTCCCGGATTACCCATTAGGCAGAGTAGGCAACTGCCTATGGGCCCCGCGACTTTTATGGGCCCCATTAGGGGCCACCATGAGACCGTGACCGTGGGTCTGGGGCCCCAAAAGTTTGACTGCCTATGGGCCTCCACGGTGTTTAATCAGGCGCTGAGTATCCCAATCTTGGTTTCTCAACATTCCATCCCTATCCTGCGTTCTCACACGCTCCGTTATTTTTACTTTGAAGCAAAAACACCATCACCTGACTTACATAAAAAATAAATTTTAATGTTAAATAACTAACTTTAATGTTATGAAGTCTGACGTTTTTAGCTATAAAGTAGTGACCTAGTCAGTGAAAGTATTAAACACAGCATTAACGACTTGATTTTTAATAGTAAATACAAAAAAAAAAAATAATGAACATAAACAACTATAGCATTACCAAAAGATCCAAATTGTATACATAAAATAAAGAAAAATATGCTTCGAATCTTCAAGAGAGAAAACAAAATTTGGGTTATATATACTTGACTGAATGAGCGAAGTGCAGAAAGCAGCAATCTATCCTGTTATCCACTATTTTATATTTTTAAGTTTAAACCTTATAATCTACAAAAAAAAAATGAAAAGTTAAACTAAAATATAACAGATATAAACGATATGGTTAGGCATTATATTTGCTTCTTTAATCAGTGAGAATAATTGTGATACAAAAATTAAACTATAGTTTTGTTACTGTGAGAGATAATGATGGAGGTGGCTCAAAAAGTAGTCACAGGCAAAGATTTGTAGGTAATGCAACTGCTGTCTTTTAGAGCGTCCTTCTTGGATGCGGGAGGTCGTGGGTTCTATCCCCGGACGAGTCATAAAAAGACTTACAAAAAATGCTGCTAACAGCTGCATCGCTTGGCGCTCAGTATTAAGAAGTTAGTGTTAGGAATGGTCGGCCTGGTGTCAGAATAATGTGACTAGGTGGGACATGTCTGTGGAATAAAGTCCCAGTACTGGACGTCACGATAAACTGACACATTGCATAGTAGACCAGCGAAGTTGGTCGCTAAGCCTTTTTTTATTTTGACTTGACGGCTTATACGACCAACAGTGTTATGCATTTTTACGAACTGACATGAGTCCGCTTCTCAAAAAACGCGTATGCACGATATTAATTAATAAATTTAATAAACACACTAACCTTTGTACCCAGACGGTAAGTATAAGCCGTCAAGTCAAAATAAAAAAAAAGGCTTAGCGACCAACTTCGCTGGTCTAATTGCATAGTAGCACCGACTTAATAAAAACCGAATTTTTTTAACAAAGAGATTGCAAGTAGACTATAATCATAATTAAAACGGTTTACCACCAACGTTCCGTCTAAGTCAATGGTAGATGTGCGCGCAGTGCTCGCCACATTGTGCAAGCATTACGGAGACGATCAGAATTTAACGTTGGATTGAACAAAATTTAATGTTGGATTGACAATTCAGCTGCGCGGGGATTCCTGAGCAGCTAGCTGCGCGCGCAGCTTAGAGGGAACGTTGTTTACCACGCGTCATTAAATTCACCTCCTGCAGTTCTTTACAACATGCATTTACAGAAGATACTTAAGATGGCAACAGTCTTCATCAGAAATGTCACAGACGCACATGCTGATTTATGCACACAGACCTAAGGGTAACGTGTACCAGAGCGCATACCATGCCAGTGTTGACTTCAACCCAGTGAAACATAAGTATTTGGATGTAACTCGATCAAGGAACATTATGAACGTGTACGAAACTAAAAAATATTGGGTATTTCGATAGACTGTGGATTTTTTTATATAAAAAAAATATTAAATCGAACATTTTATTTTAATCGCTTTACATATGTAACTTTTATCTTGAATTTTATATGCCTGTTGCTGAATTTTAACACAATTACATTAGTATTCTATCTGGTTGTACTTCATGTTTAGAATTAGTTTGAAGGGTTTTTCTTGCTACAGGTTTTGTACAATTCTTCAGTTTTTACATTTTCAAATTGTCCTTTTAGTTTGTTCCATATAGCTATTATTGTGCTAAAGTGATGCATAAGGCTTATACATACATACATACATACATACATACATACATACATACATACATACATACATACATACATACATACATACATACATACATACATACATACATACATATAAATGGGAGATAAAGTACCAAGAGCAAAGCAAATATATTAAATACTATCTACTTCACCAACGAATATTGTAATTTTAGGTTGATGAAAATGAAAAAAAATTAAAAACGAACTATAAAAAGAGATCGGTTAACGCCGTATCTGAAAAAATGTATTAAAAAAATACGTTCTAAAATGGTTAGAGAATAGCGTGGTGACGGTCAGGTGGTATGGGTTTTATAGCTGACTGTATAGAGGTCGCAGGTATTTCCACAAGAATTATAATCCTTTTGGGTTCTAGTCCGTTTGGTACAACGCTACTAGAGTTTATAAAAAAAAAAGTCTCAAAGAAAAAAAGCTAGTATACAGTAAAGTTTGAAGTCTGATGTAAGCAAGTTGAAGAGAATTATTGTATGCAAAATAAAGCGATACTAATTGATGTCACCGGTGCTTTAATGTGATAGTTACTCAGTTAAAGAGATACAAAGAGATAACAAATGGAGTCAGGAAGAACGTTGGTAACCAAAGAAATCCAAACTATTGAAGAGCTTAAAACGTTGAAGAAAGAGAGCAAAGAGGAAAGACATTTGGAGAAAATTAGATCAAATGCATTTTATGGATTTGTTAAACCTTAAAACCAAAATGTTTTTCTCGTCCAGAGTATTAAAACCCAATATTAAATTCTACATGTTACAGATATTTTACTCGGCGACATTTTATATGTACAATGTTAATTAAATTACAACGAATTAGAAAGAACTACTCTTGACAAATTGAATATTAGCATTACAAATGAAGACATGCAGTAATAGGTCGTCTAGAGACAACGCGTTGTTTTCAGGTAGCACAGTGTTAATTTCATGATAAGGAAATACCGTGTTGTGATTAATATATTTTAGAGATTCTAGTCACATTACTTCTACAACCTATCAAGAAGGTAAACTCCCTTGAAAATACTGAATCAATTATTGACTTAAAACTTAAACAACAACTAGACGTGTTGATAGTTAAATAAGATTGCGGTATGGTAGTTTATTTTGCTGAAAGATATAGATACTTGGAGAGAACAAATAAAGAATAAAAGAACAATTGTGCAATATTTTAGCGCCACAAAAACAGCTTATAACATTAGAGCTACAACAAATTAGAGTAACGAGACCAAGAAGAAGATTGTAGATGAACAAGACTTGTTTATGCAGAAATATAGTACCCTATCGAAGCCTCTAAAACTGTAAGAGAAAACCAGAAGAAATACTGCATAGTTAATAACACCTGACAGTGAACAAGGGAAAAACTTGGGGACAGATGCATTAAAAAGTGATATGTAAACAACGAAGAAACATATACGAGACGATATTGCTTGACAGTTTCAGATATAAAAGTTAAAGAAAAACTTTTATAATTCAATACAAGAAAGATGTCAAGTAATTCTTTGCTTTCGATTTTCAAAGAAAACAAGAAGAAAATATAACTTCTAGCACAAATTCTTTGTCGCAGTCACATGCAAGGAATACTTTATAAGAAATAGACAAAATGATACACGATAACAAAATCAAAATAAATATGACTGAACGTATGATTATATTGTTAAAAAGAATGCCCTACAATTTAATTTAATGGCTTAAGCAATAAAATTAATATAAACTACTAATCGTACGTTAGGACCTTTAAGAAAAACCCTTTTGCTGGAATAAAAATTTCAGAAAAATATACCGAATAATATTTATATTGAATCTGGTTAATTTTATAATTATCGATTACTGCATTTGTATGGGAAAATATGTACAAGTTTTTGGATTAATACTGCACGACACTGAGAATAGAGTATTACCCAGAAGAAGAAGAAAAAAAGAGTTCACATTTTCCTGTACAAAAATGAACTCACGTTTTTATTATATTCTCATTTTGTTATCCTAGCTAAAGCCTAATTGTAACAAATACACAACAAGAAAAAAGTAAATGAATTTATGTTTAAAAAAGGAAGAAAAGAAAACCCACACTACCATAAATTCATCAATACACAATAACAGCGTTAGTGTGAGCATATCACCGCCCATTGACCTTTGAACTTCGTCACGCGCTCAAAATTAGATTATAAAAAGAATTTTTGTTTTAGTGTACTTAAAATTGAAATTTAGGGTCATATTGCGAATTTATGCTCATTGCAAGAAGTTTTCAAGTTCGTCTGGAATGAATGGATTGATTTTATCGAATCTACTCGTCTGCTTTTATGTTTACGATAGATCGAATTTATTGACCAAGTTAATGCTGCAAGATGTGAATGCCATTTGAGCATTGAAGGACCCAATTTTGAAGCAACTTCATGTGTGTTTCTTTTCCGGCATTGATTGTCTGGAATCATAATGTGGGGGAAAAATAAACTCTTTTAACTGAAATTATCAAAAAGTTACTATGGAATATCACGTTCACTTCCTTTTGAGTGCAAACAGAAAAATGTGATTGTTGTTGAAAATGTTGTGGAAATTACAGCACAATTTCGCGGTATGTGACCAAATTATAAAACTCTTGACATTTTGAAGAATTTAAGTATATGTTTGCCATTATTATTACCAGCAAAAGAAGACATATTTACGCCTTGTATCTTGCATGATTTTTGTAGGGATCCTAGTTGTGTGTGCAATGGCATCTAATGTATTATCGCTAGCCTAAATCCGAAACACTGCATGAAAAGAGTTAACGTGAAAAATTGCAAAACATTTGGTATGTGACAGTCCATTTTGCCAGCTCGGTTCATTTGATCTCTGTTCATATACGTGTAGTAATGCTGTTAGGTATGTTACGTATATTTGATTTAAATAATTTATTTATTTTTGTCAGATTCAAATTTGGCATTTTTGGGTCTAAAATTCATTAGTTGGGAGATGGATTTTTCTAGAAGGTGGGTTCATCTGTAAACACCAGGTGTTGACCTTGCTTCAAGGCAGGTAAACATCAGATGTTGACCTCATTTCTGACCTGGTTTCAGAGTGATAAACAGGCTTTAAAAATGATTGGTTGATTCCAAGGACATAGCTGATTCTCGTGTGGTGAGTGCGTGACTTTGGGAGCGTGGATTCTTTCTAAGAGTTTCTGGAAAATCACGTGACCCCTTCCTGTTTACGAAAATCAGGCATTTAAATTATTGTTCTGGGAGAAAACAGTCAGGAGTTAGTCTAGATTTGAGAATATAAAGATGTGTGTTATTGTCTGAGTGTAAATTATTTCAATTCGTTTGGATCAAGAGGAATTTATAGTGTTATTTATCTGGATATTACTTGTGCTCATTTGAATTATCATAAAGCTAAAACTGACTTCATCACGTGACATCCTCGTCCATCTTGGATTACATCGTCAAGATTCGAACCGGGAACTATTAGGACATTTTATTATCAGGACTTTTGAAATTCCACTAGTGAATTCTTTTTGGATTAATTTTTGGACTTTATTCTCTAAAACCGTAAGTTTATTTATTTTCTTTTATGAAAATTTTTGTACTCAATAAATTGTTTGTTAAATTTTTACAAGCTTGTTATTTTCACTTCTTTCTATGTTGCTGCTTATTCAAGCCTAGGCACGTAACAGGTAGCATCTAGACAACCTAATCTTAATTATTCTAAACATTCTTAAATGATATTAGCAGATAGCTTAAGAGTGCATTCATTTCATTTGTAATAATTGCCTTTGTGCGTGGCACGCATGTCTATAGGACGTCAAGAAATAAATGGTGGCTTCGTACGGAAATTTATAATTCCTCTCCAATATGAATAACACAATAAAAATAATTGCCTATACATTCCATGTATTGTAAGACATGAAAATACAGAGGGGTAGCGGGGGGGGGGGGGAGCAGAGGGAACAGATTTCCCAGGGCGCCAGACTAGTGGGGGCGCCAAAATTGGCTTTAAAATAGGTTGTATTGGGTGATTATATTGATGCAAATAATGGGTTTTAAAAGGGGAGGGGGGGGAGAACGGCGTAAAAATGAATCTTGTCCCCGGGCTCCAAACACTCTAGCTACGCCTGTGGAAATATACGTTCAATAAACAGACCTAGGCTAAACCTAATATTATAAATTATAGTTTAAATATTTTTTTTAATTGTTCGATAAAATGACTACTTACCTACCATACGAAAAAATATCTGATTATGTCAACATAAGGATACAAATTAAATTCTTTCTTTAATGATTATATCACAAGAGAGAAAGTTATTGACTTTAAAGCAAATACACACTTTACAAGTATCTTATTTGATTCACATAGAATGAGTTAAAAAGTAGATTTAATACTGTGTAGAGAAGACTTGGCAACTGATTCGGAAATGTATTTTAATATAACAAAAGGAATTAAAATGGTTACTGTGGAACGGTCATCAAACCTTTCTTGTAATTCACAATTAAATTAAATGAAGCAAATGTTTACTCGGGCAACTAAATGAAGCAAATGTTTACTTGGGCAACGAGATCTATATTTATCGAACAACATCAATATATTAATGATTTTACTTTCATTTTTATACTGTTCTCCAATGTTAATAGATTTATTTGAGAGTACACGTGCATCTAAATTGCATGGAATGGACATAAATGACATAACGTTAAATGAAGAATAAATGCTTCAGATAAACATACTAGATGAAAAGTAAGGCGTATATCTCAGTAAACAATAGAACGAGCCCGGTAAATGCATCCTTTCTCGTTTCAGTTTGCAAGTTTGTATCACTTTATATTCTCTCCTATTACTGTCATGCACTAAGGCATGATTTCCGTGCAAATTTATACATTCGAAGGTGGGCAAATCATACAGCCGCAAAAGTTATATCTCACAACACAAATGTTATTCCACTGCCGTCTCACCTCTGCGTGGGTTCGAGTCTAAGATTCGGCTAATGTAGTTATGTGAGAAAGCTTGCCAGTAGCTTCTCGTGGGTCGGTGGTTCTTTCCAGGAGTTTTCCTCAGGTTCTTCCTCCACCAATAATACTGGCCCGCCATGTATAGCCTATCGTGTGCTGAAAAATGGTGTTAAACCCTAAAACAACAACAAATGTTATTCCCTTAAAATCATTTAACAGCATCGTCTTATGAATATTGCACAGTCTACTTACTTTTTTAAATCTTGTTTTTATCTATACACTGATAATGCACAGGCACGCAATGCCCAATAGCGTGCTACAACATAAATGAGTAAATATATACCAACTTATTTACAATGTCTAGGATATATTAACGCCAGATGCCTGCAGAGTAAGTTTGAACATAGACAGTGATCGGTTATGGGCAACAATGCGTACAGTTGTAAAATAGACATTGATCGGTTATGGGCAACAATATGTACAGTTGTAAAATAGACAATGATCGGTTATGGGCAACAATATGAACAGTTGTAAAATAGACAATGATCGGTTATGGGCAACAATATGCACAGTTGTAAAATAGACAATGATCGGTTATGGGCAACAATATGCACAGTTGTAAAATAGACAATGATCGGTTATGGGCAATAATACGTAAGACAAGGAATCGTCCAACGACATCAATGGTACATTTGTCTGTTATATTAAACGTACCGTGAGCCTCTTGCGTTGTTAGCACATGATCTATGTTAAGCGAGTTTCTAATTAATGAGTATGTTTTTGATGTGATAAAGCATAAACGAATGCATTTTTGGACTGTGAATAATTTGGCTAAAATAGAACCGAACTCATAGCAGATATGGTTACTGAAATTGCCTTAACGCGTCCAAATTTCCACCAGTAACATAAATACATGTATTCCATTCAGACCATATGCTTTGATCGTAAAGTTCTTGACATGAGATGTAGTTTAACTTTTTTGATTTTCTGCGTTGTTTTGTGATAATACTCTGAAACTGTGTTCCATGGTGCTTCTTTCATCTCCGACAAATCTGGCTGGTTGCCAATACCGGTGTCAATAGTCAGAAGTATCAAACAAATTGCCTCCCTTTATTGACATTCCTGTATCGGTATGATGTTGGCATCGCCCGCAAAAATCAAATAGTGTTGATTAATTTTTGTGTAAATATGTTGATGCTGACATAGTATTGAGGCTGATTGCTGTTGAACCGCCAAATATTGTAGCAGTATAAGTAGATGGGACCGGTTTCTAAAAAGCATAACTAATCTAGACCTTTTAGTCAAGTGTTATGTGATCTGACTGGGGAACATACAATTCGACATTGTACCCGGTCCCTTTACAGTGTTGTTGATATCTAATGCAATATTGATCTGAAGGATAGACTGGCTCGTCAGCTTATAATACATTATTAAAGAAAAAAAATGCATTTTTGTCTATCTATTATAATAGTCTGCGAAAGATGAAATAAAGTAAGACAAGCAAATATAGATACACCTAAAATATCATCTGAGTGATCGGGAAACATGTCATAAGGACTTGTACGAACCCATATCACAGAGACATGTACGGACCCAGATCATGGCAACTTGTACGGACCAGGATCATAGGATATGCACGGATCTAGATCATATGGATTTGCACTGACCCAGATCATAAGGACTTACATGGAATCAAGTAAAATGGACATGCATAGACCCAGATCAAAAGGACTTACATGGAATCAAGTAACAAGGACATGCATAGACCCAGATCATAAGAACTTACATGGACTCAGATAATAAGGACATGCGTAGACCCAGATCATATTAACTTACAGCAATTCAAATCAAAGATCGAGAAAAGTAAAGTGCCTTTAGTATATGGAAACGATATGAAATAAGGATCCAGTACTATAAACATAAAAATGTCGTTCAAAACTAAAAAAAGAAATGAAAAAAAAAATATAAAAACAGAAAAAATTGTTCCTCATATAAATGACAGTGAATAGAATAAAATTATGCAGATAATCAAACAGATGATCAAAGTCACATTTAAAATATATAAAAATTCTAAAATGAAGATGAACTAAAAGAGACATTATTATCAAATCATTGTATGCTTAGTTTAGTAGGCTTGTTGAAATAGATCATAATCTATTCAAAGAATTTTACATGAACCATGTGGTACATCTAAATCTTGTATAATGCAAACTATTCTGTCCTAGAGTCCATATTGTTATGTTCAGATGAATCAGAATCAAATACGAAAGAAGCTGAAGATGAATAGTCAGCAGTAAGAAGAAACATTTAGAATAGTAATGACTACAGCTTACTGTTGCAGTTGTTTCTGGAACTTATAAATAAATGAGGAGATATCAGCGGTATGGACTTAATATAATTGTCTGTCGAAGACCTAAGTAGGCTGTTTGAGCCATTTGAAAGTAGAGATCATAAATTTGACGATGTTGACGAGTTCATTGAGTCACAAAATAAATTTTTAACCAATCAAACGAATAAATGTGGTATGTCGAGCAAGCGATGTCTGTATGATTACAAAGTGAGACACGCTGTAACGAAATATAATTCCTGATTATTCAACACTTCTTAAGCAAAATTATTCCTAACGATTCGCAAATCAAACGGTTCAGACTAGGAACCGTAGACTCTAAAGTCTAAAAAAGTAGCACAGAAAAGTAGCTGAAAGTTCTGACCACCCTGTCTCTCTCAAATATCACCCATTTTGACAAGGCCGTCCATTCATACAGCACACATTTGGAACAAAATCCTTCTTGAGAAAGCTGAATTTGGTAGAAAAGCTAACGCTTTAGAGACGATAAGCCAAGATGATGACGAAGCCTTGTTTTCAGCTGGTGAAAATATCTCTCACACCCCATTTGTTTTGCAGTCTTCATCTTTTACTTTCGGGAGAAAATTTTCGCATTTATACACAGTATAAAATAGAGGTATAAAATATTTAACGATAATAGGAAGATCTCAACTAATCTTTAATAACTTGCATTTTTTTCCACACTGGAAACAGCACCTGAACAAGACCCAGTTCATCTTTAATGGCATATTTGAAACGGAGACCCTCAGCTCCTTTTATTAGGCCCACATTCTTACTCAAAATGTAATAGATACTTCCCAAATACGATTATCATATTTCTACCGACTTAATAATTGATCTTTAAGAAAAGATTAAACAAACATATTAAAAAAAGTCCTACTTTAACTGTCTATAAGCATTCAAAGTAACCTGAAAATCTCCATCTTTGCATTAAAAGTGCATGATAATCTCATTACTTCCGTATATCGACAAATTAACATTTCTGTTTATATGTGTATAATTTTTCAGCATAACTGACTTTTACCACACCTTTATAGGAAATGAAACTTTAAATGATGTTAAATTCATGAAATGTTTATATAACAGCAATGAAAATAACCTGTACGATATAATATAACTCACTTCACGTAATACTAAATGACTTCATTCGACTATGCTCGTTACTACTGGTACAAAGTACCACATCTTTGCTGGTTCGATTGATCTGCTCTCTGCGGTACACT
Organism: Unio pictorum; assembly: GCA_030141615.1. Classification (NCBI taxonomy): domain Eukaryota; kingdom Metazoa; phylum Mollusca; class Bivalvia; order Unionida; family Unionidae; genus Unio; species Unio pictorum. Next base: position 24,351,094 of record JARLTB010000021.1, read on the forward strand.
AGCTGTGCTAATTATAAAAATCGATCGGTTAAAATACAATTCTTCCACGTACCCATAATGTCTGACGCCCATATTTGAAATTTTTTATTCAAATGTGTCTAACCACAAATACAAGTTACAAAAAATAAATAAAATAAAGGATTTTGGCGTATTATAAAGGAGTGACAAAAACTTAGCTTACCGGACCAGCGTAGAATATAACCTGAACTTATACTGCTGAAGATTAACATGATGCTGCTTAACATCTGTTTCCAGCGTCCAAGATCACCTGGAATCCGAATGAAGAAACAGGTAACCCTCACAAAAATTACCATTTTCAATTTGGAGGTTGAATCCATCAGCTTCAAGTCATAATAAGAATTAAAATCTTAAACCTTGTTTTCTTCGCCAAACCCTGGACAGTCGTGCTGACTGGATTCTGGATTAACATACGAAGTTCTATAACGTTATCATACAAATCTCAGTGTATGATAGATATTCAATTTTACAAAAGGAAGAAAAAATCAAGTGCATCATTGTATAAAAAGTATAGTTAGCAACATCTGTTAGGTCCAATTAAATTGACAACGGAATAAACAAAATCAGATATTTGAGATTCAGGAGTTGGTAATAAATGCACGTAACACTAACACAGATGGTACGCTACGTCAAGCATATGAGGGGCCCCGAATGGCCGAGTGGTCTAAAGCGCTGTCCGTTACGGATCACTGACATCTCACCTCTGTCTGCGTGGGTTCGAGTCTCAGATTCGGCTAATGTTATTATGTGAGAAAGCTTGCCAGTAGCTTCTCGTTGGTCGGTGGTTCTTTCCGGGGTTTTCCGGGTTCTTCCTCCACCATTAATACTGGCCGCAATGTATAGCCTATCTTGTGCTGAAAAATGGCGTTAAACCATAAAAAAACAAACAAACTTCAAGCATATGTAAAGGAATTTAGAATATCGCTTGACTTGTCGGGTATATCAATCCTCCATGATAGTTTTGTATCCATTCGGTGCAGCATGATAATTTGTAAGACCGAGTAACTGTATGTGTGTGTGAGAGAGAGAGAGAGAGAGAGAGAGAGAGAGAGAGAGAGAGAGAGAGAGAGAGAGAGAGAGAGAGTTTGTAAGTATGAATGCATGTACCGTATACCTTGTAATATCTTCTGATAAGAAGGTGTATTTGTTTGTCATCATAGCCTTACAAATCATATTCCCTAGAAATTAGTTTGTAAGGATGAGTGCTGGTGCATGTGCATTAGCATATTTATGTCTGTTTCATCTAAACTTTTTAAACAAGTACAGCTGAAGCACTTTTTCCAAGCTACAATTAAAGTGTGTTGTTTCTCCAAAAGTATAGTGCCAAAACAGTCTAATCATAATAATCGATGTCACAAAAATGTGAAAAATATTTAATTTCAGAGTGTAATAGCTTCTTCGCATCTATCTCGTGTTTCTTATGCGACCGTTTCACAATGTTTCCAAAACCAACAGTTTCCTTTTTTTCCAGTTAATTGGCAATCTCGTTATATCTGTTTTCTTTTCTCTTATCACATATAGACTCCTGCCTTTGATATCCACACATTTAATTTTCGTTCTCTGAACCTCACGCAATTTTAAACATCATAAAGTTCTCATTTTGGACTACACAGAGATAGCACATGCAAAAGTATATAAAGAGATGCGCATCAAAATCATTTTTGTCTTTAGATCTTTATATGCAAGATCTAAAATTGAATACAAAACTAAGATTGCTGGATCGACTTGAACCTGTGAAATTATCCTCCAGGTGGAATCATACAGGGTTGGAGACGTGTAATGAGACATGACATTTTTCTTCTCGTTATAATGTATGAAGAATAAAAAAACAGCAACAAGAAAACGAAACAAATAGACAGGTGTAAAAACTTATTTTTTCTTTACTATTCTCTATACAAGATCAGTTTAATGTAGCATAGGGGGATTACTGATTCTCAATAGGGGGTCATTATATTTTTTTAAATATTTAACAACTAATTCATTCCTTATTTTCGAGATTTTAATCTTCAAATTTTGAACTCGCTTAAAAGAGAAAAAAAATTGGGGTCTATCGAATGTAGCCAAGGAAATTATTCTTCGAGTTTGAGGGTTTATATGCAAAATCTTTTGACGAGGAAACTATTTCATGCTTGTATAACATGTATTGTGAGCTACCTCGTTCGGTATCTCAAAAAACTGTCGAATCGAGAACCAATCTGAATTAGTCCAAATTAAATTTTTAAAAATATAACTTTCCGTCAGTATACATAAGTTTTAAAGTCAATTGTTTGACTTGCGCTAGATTTACGTCTAAGTTGTTGTTATGCTGTGTTGCTTGTTGTTTTTGTTGTTGTTGCTGCTGTTTATTTGTGCTACACTTTTTAAGTTTGTGAAATTTATTTAGGTTTTTCATTGATTATTTGACATTATATAATCACCACAAAAGTTGATCCTCTTCAGCTCTGTGTGGTAGACCGTGAATTAAATCATTTTACATCAAAAATCAATAATCAAAACACAGGAAGCTATGCGATGAAATTTGAAATTATATATGAAAGTACAACTGATCAAGATTCATTTGCAATATTTCTTACGTACTGTGGTTTTCAAAGTATAATGGACAATATAAACAGGTAAAAACATTCATCGTGGTTCTATATTTATTTTAACATCTTTCACAAATAAATATATGGAAGACAGATTTACAGTATATTTTCTTTATGCAGAGACAACTAAGACTAAACAAAATCCAAACAATGAAGTGTTTATCGAGGAAATTGAAAATCAGATAAATTCAACAATCATGCGTCGTGTCTTTGAAAAAGCTTTCCAACACACAGTGCAGGTTAATTAAAGGCAAAGTATGACACCGTAACCATTAAGCAATGTTATTATAGACACTGCAAGTAAAGAGCGTATTCTAAATTACAAATATCAAAGTTAACCACATTGCATACGCTTATTTGGTTATAACCTAAAAATACAATAGTTAGCGAAATATCTAACCAATGACAAATTTAAACAGGCATTATATCATTTAAAAACAAATTGTGAAGAATACAGTATTAATATCTGAAAATGGATATTAACCCCTATAGAATAGAAAGATACCTGAAAATGGATATTAACCCCATAGAGTAGAAGGATATCTGAAAATGGATATTGACCCACATGAATAAAAGGATATCTGAAAATGGATATGTACCCCTATAGAATAAAAGAATATCTGAAAATGGATATTAACCCCTATAGAATAGAAAGATGCCTGAAAATGGATATTAACCCCATAGAGTAGAAGGATATCTGAAAATGGATATCGACCCACATGAATAGTGGGATATCTGAAAATGGATATATACCCATATGAATAGGTTGATATCTGATAATGGATATTGACCCACAAGAATATAAGGATATATGAAAATTAATATTAACCCACAAGAATAGAAGGATATCTGAAAATGGATTTTGTCCCACATGAATAGAATAGATGGATATCTGAAAATGGATATTAACCCACAAGAATAGAAGGACATCTGAAAATGGTTATTGACCGACATGAATAGAAGGATACCTGAAAATTGATATAGACCCACATGAATAGAGGGATATCTGAAAATCGATATCGACCTATATGAATAGATGGATAACTCTAACTACTTCCTGAAGCAGCTATTCCGACTATTGAAGAGTTTCTTTCCAATTGGAACAATTCAAATATATCAGAAAAAAAGATTGTCAATATGTTGAGGATCTCATGAAATACTCAGACATTCAAGCATATGGATATCTTCATAATTATTATGTACATAAAGATACATCGATGTTACATGATATTTTTCAAGAATGAAGAATATGTGTATACAATGTTACAGTCAAAACCCTGTCCACTATCCAGATGTTCCTCTAGGTTCAAGACTGGTAAACTGACTTAGTATTGGTGTCTAGCCACGACACGCACCTGTTGATTAAATTTGAATGAGAAAACTGAATTGAAATTGGTGTCATCACGAAACATGCCTGCTGATTTAATATGTACGAGTACACAATATCAAAATTGTTCAATATGGATGAGTAAAGTAAATTAGAATTGGTGTCAGACCACGACACATATCTGATGATTAACCATGGATAAGTAAACTGGATATTTATTGGTGTTATTCATTGGCTTAAGAACACGACATGTACCAGCTCATCAAATATGGATGAGTAAACTAAATTAGAATTCATGTCTGACCACAACACGTGCCTAACGATTAAATATGAAACAGGTGGAAGAGTTATCTGATACCCAATGGATATACAATCAAGATTTTTTTTTTTTATTCTAGGGGTTGTGAAGGAAAGAAACGATACGAATACGAAAGGTGAAGGTTAAATGGTTCCGCTGTTGGCAATAAGTCACGAGCTTCGCTGTCTCGCCTGTTCTGTTCAATTTACGTGAACATACTACGTCTACATCTTATTATACTTGACACTTTAAATATAACATTTTGAATGTTGTAGTATGTCTATGCGAATCGGTTGGTGTTTGTTTTATTATGTAACTCTAGAAAGGGAGTGAGGGTGGGATATCCTTTTAGACGAGAAATGACATTTTAAGCTATTTTGTAGATCAGCTTTATAAAAAGTTTACCAAGGTCCAACACATAATATATCCTATCTTATAATGATGAAGATTTATATGTGTTCTAACCTACGTCCTGCTTCGTGTGTCCGAAACAATTTGGATTCTATTACGTCGGATGAAGCAACAGCGACTGTAAAATTCTCTTTGGAAGGTTTTGTTGAGGAATGTGTAAATAATCGGATTGACACAGATATTGCTATAGCCGACTATCTGAAAAATCGCCATTTTTAATTTGGATGTAGAATCCTCCTGCACAAAGTCATTGTATATGGAAAAGGTGAAGAACGGTAGCCAAAGCAGCGTGAAGACGAGGACCAGTAGCATCAACATCTTGATGACCCTTTTCTTCTGGGCCAGGTTCCGGACCACGTACTTAGGTTCCTCCACGCTCGTGCTGATCGGTTTCCGGATCCATAAACGATGACCTATAGCACCGTACGTAAATGCCATAGTAATCACGGGCAGCACGTACAGGAAAATATATACACACAAGGAAAAGATTCGGCCATCAATCTTCTGATGAGGGTAGAAGACAGCACAGATGTACCCTATTCCATTGAATGTATGGACCCCGTCGACATATCCCAGCTTGATCCTTCGATCTAATCCTTGATATATAAGGTGTGGGCAGAGAGACAGCAGAGCGAGAAGCCACACAGTTAACAGGGTTAGTACTGCAGACTGTTTCTGGTGCATTTTTCTGGAAAGTGATGGTTGGCAGATCACAATATATCTGAAAAAAGGAAAGGATTATTGGTCAGTGCGCAGGTTATGGATAAATAATACATCTCGTACAATATGTAGTTACAATTTCATATAATATATATATCCAGCGGTAGACTTCGCATTTTTATTTCGGTGTAATGAAACGTATCGTAACAGTCAAACGTTTGGCTCTTACGAATGTCTGTTGCGTAGTGACACATTAAGAAGACAGAGCTCACTTCGAGACAGAAAATCTCATATTCCATGGGGTCAAGAACCACTTCATTCGCAAAACGAAGCAGCTTTCCTACCTAAATAAAAAATATTGCTGTCATTGCAATTATTTTTAAAGTTCTCTAATATGTAATAGTAATGACGACATCCCGGTAAAAGACTTAAAACGTAACAACCTCAAAAAGATGGAGAAAGCATACCGAAAAGGTTGGAAATTTTCTTACAATTCAATATATGGCATATCAACAAGTTATATTAAATACCATATAGCTCTGGTAACCCTTGTTTCGTACTGTCGTGACTTCCTAAAATAACCACAGGCGGGCAAATCATTAATGAGTCTTTGGCACAACAGACAAACAAACTTACTTTGATTTCCAACACCTTGATTTAATTCAAGTTGATAAAATCACAATGATGATAATAAATTTTGACCCAGAGAAACCCGTTTTTGATTGGCAGGAAGCTCTATGCAATGTATATTGTTTTTATACTTTGTATCATCAGAATTCAAAAATACTAAACCAGTACTTAAAAATACGATGATACCGTTGGGTCCAAGATGTCCATGTAAAACTATTTTGCATACACTGTTTTACACCAACCTAAATTTTGTAAAATTGCACACCAGCTCTTTCAATACAGTTAGCTTTCCCAACACTAAAGTACACCATGCATATATCTCGGAATTGGTGTACTGCATTTGGCAGCTAGAAAGAAGCACGTGAATGTGCTACAAAATAATATCACAATTACCAGAATTTCATGCTGACGATGGATTCTTTTAAAAGTCGCTGATAACCTCCCTTGGTTAATATTCTCTGGTAATTAGTTTTATCAGCTAACCCCAAAATAACAAGCGTCTTCATATCGGAAGCAAATCGCCGTGTGTACGTTTTCCGAGCAGACAAGGGTCTTGCTTTGGAAAAAGATTCTAAACAGACCACAGGGGTAAAAAGTTACACATTATTAAAAATTGCTAGTAAACCGTGACTGTAATCCATGACTGCTTTTGCAAGATAATAGCTAGTGAAATTTCTTTGTTGTTCACTATAGTATAATCGCAATTTTGGTAACGAAAAAAGACCACTAGTTACTAAATGTGCAGAATATCAATGTCGAAATGAGGGAATATCACATATTCGACTTAATAATTGGCGATCGGGTAATTAGCTATTTTATAAGTGTAGGATTTAAACAAGAGCAATAAAATGATAGTAATAAGTTTCAGTGATTTGAATCCGTTCTTTTAACTGATAGATAAATCCTGTTTGTACATGTACACGATTTCGATTTTTCTTCAGACAGGCTAAAGTTCTCTTGCGCTTATCATGTGCAACAATGACGATTTAGGTGCATGCCTTAGAAACATTTCTTCAGAAAAATGGCTCGAAGCATATGTTTACTTTTTCAGAAGGGTTCAGCTGACTTCAGTCAATACGTACATGTATTGCACAACAGTTTTACTTTCTTAGAAATTAAAATTCGGGTCCGCGGTAGTGTTCTGTAAAATGGCATTAAACCCCACAATACCAACCAAAAACATCTACACACAAAAAACAAATTTTGACATTGATGTTAACGAATAATTAATTAGTAGTTTGAACCCCATATGCCAAATACGATTCTGAATGCACCTTGGCATGCTAAATTAAAACAAAAGAATTTTTGTTTTATATTCGAAAGCAGAAAATGAACCGACGAGGGGATTAACATGGGGTTTGGGATGGTATGGGGACTTGACATTACGATCGATTGATCGATATGAGATCCACGTATTTCTAACATCGATATTACATGTAGCTTAAACAATTACATCATTTTTTTTGTGACTGTTTTTGTTTTATTTGTTGGGTGTGTGGTGTCCTCATTACAAACAATTGATATTGAATAGTTGCGTATATGCTAACTTAAAAAATTGTGATTCTCATTTGTTTATGTTTACAACAGTTTGAGTTTGGTGTTGGGTCTATGGGAATTTAGCATTGCGGATACTACAGTATATACCATATATAAATTTTGAACATGACGGATGAACTAATGGGACCCTTTGAGAATGTAACATTACGGCCTAATTACGGACAAGAACTATACAGAAATCCATTATGTAAATTTGCATTAATGTTTAAGTTTAGCATGCCAGTATTCTCGAATTCCGTTGAGAGAGAATTAGTTTGTAAAAAAAATTGAAGATAATCACACAAAAAAGTTTGACTCTTGTTAAAATTAATCTTTTCACGTTCTCCACTCAAACAGTAATTACCTCACTAACAAGTAATGAAAACTGACGATTAGGTAACACACCCATGCATGGACGTTCTTGAGTTCATTTTCATTTTTTTCCCCAACTGTAATAATTCAAACGTACTATTTGGTGACCAATAAGTTGTTTAAGTACTTAAATAGTAGTTTTTTTTAAAGAATGCATTGTTTAGAATGAACGAGTTATATCAAATAAGGCCACGTATATTATGTATTTCGAACATGAATATTAAATATTGGGACAAACACACATTTGTTACCCTTTTTTTAAGGTGCGATGCTAGTTTCTGTCTACAAAATACGCGATGTACCAATTTGTATTCAAAACGTGCGTAACCTAGCTATGAGTTTCATGAATATTTAAAGTTACAGACAGGTGAAGATGCTGTTCTATAGGACTTTAAAATGGATGGGACGGTATAGACACTAGATAAAAAGGGACGATGTAGTAGGGTATCCCATGAATATGTAACACAAAGCTGTTTATATTTTTATTTATTTTTTTCAAGACAAGGTTGCAGTTTTATGAATTTGCCGATATGTGTATCTTCGTTTCATATCTAAATGAAAGAGTGAATATTTTTAAAACTAGACATAACATAACATTGTTGTATGTTTTTGTGTGTAACGAATAAGGAGGTATTGCAAGCACTCACACGCATGCGAAGGTAAGATGTACATTTTTGGTCACACACACACTTGCGCGCATGCACAAAGATTAATTCGGAACTCTCTCTCTCTCTCTCTCTCTCTCTCTCTCTCTCTCTCTCTCTCTCTCTCTCACACACACACACACACACACACACAAACACACACACACACACACAAGTAGTGGACCACACTAACAAAACAATGAGTCATGCAAAGCATAATGATAACCTTTTAGAGAGCAGACGACAAAATATGAGTGACTTTTAGTGTGGTTCATTTCTGTAATTAGTCGATAATTTTACAATTCCATAGTGTTTCTATCTTCGCTAACCAAGGTTCATAGAACCCTATCTATACCTTGGCGGATCGAACAGCTATATCGGTGCTTTGCCCTAGCGACATCTATTGTATTCACGTGTTGCTTCCCTTAGTATTTAATTCCAACTAACCAATAGCGTGGTGCATTGTACATCGGCCGAAAACGGTGGTGCCAATTGACCTAAAAAGGATAATTTGTTTGTTTAACATCGAAAGTATGACTTTGTACCAGAGGGAAGCCATTACATGTCTATTTGGGTGAAATTTATTTGTGTAAACACGATCCGGCTCTGGAAGAGTGCTTAATTATCAGTATATTCAACCTCTGTGTTTCCCTTGTCTCGATCAGGTCGGAACAGAGTACAAATTTGAACAACTTAATTTTTTTGGGCTGCCGTTGCTTGCCGCCACATCCGGTGAAACTCACAGAATCGAAGCACATAAATATCTACTCGATATGCTGAGGTGTAGATAGGGTTATCGGACTCTTGGCTAGCGAAGATGTAGTCTCGTATAGATTCGTCATGTTCAATTTCAAAATAGCTTCATACCATCTGAGCCGTAATGTTAAATATTTGAGGTGAGCGATATTACCGGTTTACCTTGGTATTTGTTTCCGGTGGTATGTATCAAAATACTTTTCATTGCACTAGTACTTTGGTAGTTTTTGTCAGTAATGAATGTGCAGAAATTCCCAAGTACACGGGCTCATTTTTCATTATAGGATAATTCGAAAATAATTCTTTTTACAAAAGTAGTTGCCTTTTTCAAATTAATTTCAGATATTGTATGTTTAGATTATTGAACTCTAATCACATGACACACGTACCAGATATGCTAACACTGCGGCCGAATGAATGTTGTGAAATATATTTAGGCCAAATGTAACATTTGGACAAATTTCGTATTAAAAACAGAAAGAAGTGTTTTTGCTATTCTCGCATACGTTAATGTGTTAGGTCTATTTATTCCTTTGTAAGACCAAGAATCACCCAAGAACAATTAGTTTATGTTTGAATTTGTCCCGTTCACTAAATATTTTCTTTGTTGCTGAGTCATTGTGTTTTATGTTTACTAACTCTCTCTCTCTGATAACACATTGCCCTGGGTGTTAAAGGTTTCCTTGTTTATGACACGAATAATATAGTTGATAAACTGTAGGCTTCAATGTCAACGTTTTTTTTTTTTTTAAATATATCATAAAGCTGTGTAATGCAAGCAAACATACATTTTACAAGCTTACTCATCACATAATTAGAACATTTTTGAAATGACAATTTATATAACAGTTAACATAACACATTAAATTCATCTACTATAACGTACAAACTAGGTAATGGGGTGGGGTTACATGCTGAGTATAAAATTTTACGTTTGCAACATTACACTCACTAAAGAAAGAATTAAAACATATAAAGAATGTCAATGCACCATGGATAGATTTTTTTTTTAAAAAGACTGTATCGCGTCAGTAATAGTAAACCGTTTGTATAATGCAGATTTTCATAAAATATCCCATTATGAAGACAGATGACATTGTGCCAAGGATATTTAAGCTATTAATAGCCCTGGACCGCTATATTGCTGATGCGAATCATCTGCCTGTCCCATACCATCCGGAAGAATCTTAAGACTGAAGTCCTGCCGTTTCTCATTAACAACATTAAATAATATAAATGCTTTTTTGCTTCCGAAGTATTGATTGTTCTCGCTGAATAAGTAAGTACACTGGAATTGTTAATCATCTCGCCATTTTTAAATTTAGCAACGACATACATTATAACTATTCAAGAAATGTATACAGTGCTGTACTTCTGATCTCCGCGGAACTACTGTCATTTCACACATCGCTTTTCAGAAGACATGGTCATATCTTACAGAGCATCATGTATCTCCAACGATACAAAATCCCAGGGTATTGCCAAGGTCATCTTGTCTCGCTTCTCAGTATACATGTGAATGATTTATGGAATGGCCGAACAATAAAAATGATATTTTATGGATGGTCAGACCCATAAACAGAAACGTAAAAAAATATATTTACTGACGGTATGAAATTTCGTAAAGATACCGCTGATAATTTTGGAATTTTGCTTTAGAAACTAAAGTGTGAATGATAGATGGTAGGATGAACAACAAAATCAAAACGTTAAGACAAGTGAAACTGAAAGAAATGTGAATAGCAAAGGACACGCTTTTACCACTTGTCTAATATAGGTACCAAATGTAGATACTAGTATATATTTGGCAACTTTGGAGTTTTGCTCCGGAAATGAAAGTGTTGATAATCGCTGTGTGGATTGAAAGAAAAACGGACAAAAACATTGAAAATGTTGAAACTGAAGGATAGTACATTTACGAGAAGCTCATGCGGACCTCTGGTATCATATGTTTAATGTCATATAGAATAGTTGAAAGGGTATGGAATTAAACGGTTACGGAATATTGAGAAACGGGGAGGACGGAAAAAAAACAAGTTCCATATATCTCGCCCACTTATTATATTTTACACAGTAAATTTGACAAATCACATTTAATTAGGACCGTCGTAAATTTAGATCTTTTCTGGAATACAGTCAAAGTTTAATCCTGATTAAACATTTGCCAAAGAAAAAAGATCGGCGCTTCCTAAACTAGTTTACATTGAAGAAACTGTCTCCGAACAAAGATATCACAATGTGATGTTGTTGTTGTTTATTGTTGTTGTTTTTTTTTTTAGGATTTAACGCCATTTTTCAGCACACAATAGGCTATACATGGTGGCCAGTATTTTTGGTGGAGGAAGAACCCGGCCCCCTCCCCCAAAGTAACCACCGACCCACGATAAGCTACTGGCGAGTTTTCTACCATAACTACATTAGCCAAATCTTAGACTCGAACCCACACAGACAGAGGCGAGATGGCAGTGATCCGTAACGGAGAACCACTCAGGGCCACCCACAATAGTATAAAAAGACAATATTTTAACCACGAGAAAATTTAAATAAAGCTGCTGTAGTATTCCATGTAAATAATAAACATTCTTGTCTATAATATTAGGTAGCATAATACTGGTTTTCTATTATAATTGTCATTTGCTATAAAATGCCCAGGTAAAGTTCTCAAAGACAAAATAAAATGTACAGTTCCAAAAAGTCAAGAGTGTGTGTGTTTAGGTAGGGAAATAGCAATTATTGCATAGCAACTTCGGCATCTCAAATCCTAACGTGTTTGAATAAATACTGCATAATTTTTAAACAGTAACATTTCAGATCCTGAAGTACGCTCCCACCAAAACAAACACATACATCCTCAACATAGGCCTAATACTAATTTCATTCAGTTGTTGGATAAATAATCATTGCATAATTTGTTATTCTTTACGTCAAACTTTTTCAGGAGAAAACGCCCTAACCAAGGAATGGTGCTATTTACAAATCAGTTTCCTTTCTTCATTCACAAATTAATTTGTTTTTATACTTTCAGTATTTCTTTCTATTAATGATATAACTCAGTACCTTGCAATGATTTCGTTTGTACACAGGTAGGTTCTTGGTGGCAACCATAGTTTATATCCATGGCTTTCACTTGATATAACATCTTACATAAATCACACAGCATTTATTTGATGAAAAATAAAAGAACAGATACATTAGTAACCACGTGTTGATAATTGGAACACTGACACTCATTACATCAGGCTTGATTTGAGAAGTACATGTTATAGCAGATTAAATGTCAGTTAACTTAAATTAGCCAACAAGGTGTCAACTTTCAAATCAGCAAAAAACAAAATGTAGATACTCATAAAATATAGGGATTTTTGTGACTTATTATAATTGTAAAAGAACTTCATAATATGAATATGAATTACCGTGTTTAAGCAAGTGTAGTGGTAACTGACAGAAAATCAATACAAAGACTTTTTTACTTGCATTTTAATTACCTGTCCAACTTTATGTGCAGTACGACTTGTGGTATAGCGTAGTTACTAATAGATGAACATGTGATAGTGATTGATCTTGAATAAAAGTGGATATAATTAAATGTTATGTTCCAAGGAACCAATATTTTAGTTATAACTGATGACTGTGGATGTCTTGAGAACGTAAATAAGAAAATAATTACCCTAACTCAGCTAGCTTGTAGTAGTAGTAGTAGTCATTTTGAAATAGCTGTATCAGTGACGGGAGAAAAACGTCTGCTATTAATGATTCTAGTGAGAGTGTACATTTTATGATCGCCATCTATAGTCAGAACAAACATTTTATGATCGCCATCTATAGTCAGAACAAACATCAATGGAAACTTTCTTCACTGAAAATGGTTTCATCATTGGTGAAATGAAATGAAAAACTTTTAATACTTTGAAAAACAATAACAGAAACAAAGTTAAGAGATTTTGCTTGGTATTCCATTATTTTAAGTAAACAACCATAACACATAAAGTCTGTTTAAATTGCAAGCTACTGAAGTATCAGCAAGTTCAAATTAATTACGTTTACAACCATTAAAAGGTTTGTCATCATTAAGACAGAGTTTATTCCCTCATATTTATGCTGTACATGTCTTAATTGTATGATCTAAATAAATATCGATACTATTCCTTGTTAGTAATCTTTGTACATACAGTTTTAGATTTATTTTAATCACGCGTTCTTAATTTCATTGCAGTCCATCTTTATCAGTATTGAATAAATCTAGTTTTGATTTTAAACCACACGACTCTCTCACTTGAACGCCATTTAACGCAATCTTTAAATGCCCAGGAATTTTCTTATTTATTTGTGGAATACCAATCATGTTGTCCTTATCTTATAATTGTGTGCTTTAATGCATATCATTAGTGAAATTTACTGTATGCACAGAAAACACGTATCAGTGATATTCAGCTTCGTTCTATCACTGTACGAGTTTTTAGCTCTAGCTCTGTAAATTCAACGAATATTGGTTTGATTGGTTTAATTTTCTTATTTTGAGACCGACATGCTTACCAAATACAGAATTAAAGCATTAGATGTATGCAATATATCACATACGTGTACATTGAAAAACAAAACCAGGTAAGTCCTGTATTAATATTGTAAACATCATTTTTTTGGCATAGTCGATTAAAATTTTGAGTTTGTGGTAAAAGCGTTGCTAGTGTTTTATGGTAGTCCATAAAGCTATTGGGTATTTGAAACATATTCTCGTCTATGCATCTAACTGATCTCGTCTATGCATCTAACTGATCTCGTCTATGCATCTAACTAATTCGTCATTTATCGACCTAACGTAATTTGCCGACATGTATATGTTCATTCCAAAGAATGATATAATTTGGGTACAGGATGTATTATTTTGGCTGACATTTTTCATTCCTCATACGCATATAAGTTGACTTTAACATACCTAAGCGGTGTCATACTAATTCCATGTCACAGACTGTCAAAACTTTAAGTCCATATTCAACAATATATATTGTCTTCATTGTAACACATCCTTCTGTCTGGTTCGATCTTCATTGTAACACATCCTTCTGTCTGGTTCGATCTTCATTGTAACACATCCTTCTGTCTGGTTCGATCTTCATTGTAACACAGCCTTCTGTCTGGTTCGATCTTCATTGTAACACAGCCTTCTGTCTGGTTCGATAATTGTTCGTCTTAAAGGGAATATGATGACTACGTCAATGTGTCTGAACTTTCTTTCTTTACATCTAAGTGGGTTAATTTAGTTTCTCTCAGCTGCGCAGTCATTAATAATTTATATATCTACTATCTGTCAAACCAGTGCCTGTATCTAAAGTATAACTAACTGGTCTATCTACATGTTCACACGCTGTTTGTAGCACAAACTGCAAAAGATCACAAAGTTAACCTCTAGTTGTTATCTTCATAGGCCTTGTTCCATGGAAACATTCTCTTTTTTTTTTGTTGTCTTTTTTGGGGGCATTTTTCATAAGTCCGACCATTGAGTCTTTCTGCGTATTCAATGAACTAAAATGCCAAATGTTTCAGTATCTTTATAATTAATTATTTTTTTCTTAAATGAATCGCTAAGCTTTTCAACGACAATTCTGTTTATAATTTGTTATTTATGCGGCTAAATTCTTTTCTAACTTAAATGCGTATTAACAGAGCTGGTAATTTGTTGGAACTTTACCATTTTTAACTAACAATAGTTAACTACTAACTCTTTAGATATGTGTGGAATGTTATTTTACTATATTTAACTTTTTTGTCCACAGTCTCCAGCGGAAGCCAGCTGTACAGCGTTGGTGCACTTAGCCGACTTAAGTAGCAGGATTCATCATTCATTCTTAGCGCAAATTGGGAGAGCTACCAGTTTTTACACGGGGATGTAACTGAGAAACTTAAATTACATTCTATGCGAATCTTTGCTTTAGAGATTTTAGATATAGTTACATGACATTTAATTGTAAACAATACTAACTCAGTCCCTTGGATCAGAACTTGCTGTAGAGTAACATAATAACAAACGCCTATCTCTCATTATTGATTGCATGTCTTATGTGTTTCAGTATCTGTACACATTTAAACCTGTATCTATGTTATAAAATAGTAAATCAAGACAGTGTAAAGTTTTATTTATTGTTCGTGGGCAAACTCTATTCGGTATTAAATGTTCGGTCGAACTTGAAAGTAACAGTCCTGTTATCCGAATTCTTGAATTTTTTCGATGCATTTAAATGTACGTCTTATAACTTACAAAAGATCGTACTTTTAATTTTAGAAGTAGTCTTCTAATTATTCACAACTTTTTATACTCACCTGTCAATGGCTATGGCCGTCAGAGTTAAAATACTGGACACGACGGTCACGCCTTGGATGTAATTTGTGAACTTGCAGAGAAATTCTCCCATTTCCCCACCTGTCAGCCATTCATTGGCTACGATGAAATAAAGCTGGAAAGGCATGTTCAGCACAGCTATAAGGAGATCACTGACCGCCAGAGACATGATATACAAGTCTGTCACAGATTTTACGGTCTTTGCAAGTCCTATCACGACGATTACCACGATATTTCCCACGATACCCAAACATATAATCAGAATGTATAAAGTGATGAAAGCAGTTGTTACAGATTGGGGTAAAGGGTCAGGTAAAATACTGTCACGTGACACAAATAGAAGTTTGCACATCAGAGTCATCAGCAAATCTTCAGGACAAGACGAGGATGGTTCAACTTTTGACGAATTTGATGAATTTATAGGAATGGAAAAATTCCACAAATTGGAACAACACAAATACTGCAGAGAAAATTCGAATGGAAAGGCATTGGTAGAAGTGTGATGTGTCTGTATAGACGCAGACAAATCCGCTGTTGAGTTATCGACAAGCGCCATCTCTCTCTAGTATGGAAGCTAATGCGCTTTGCGGTTAGCTTTCCTAAAACATGAAATCCAGTGAGGTTTCTTTTGAGACCTAAAGATTGCTCTTTTACCATACACACTTGACAATCTGCATTCCGAAAATGCCAGATTATGGTACAGGACTGTCTGGATAAGGATAGTCCGACAAAAGCCTGGCCTCGTAATAAGATTTAAACTTTGCTATTTCCACTTTTACAAGTGACAGAAGGCAAAGTTACCTTTTGGGAGATTAGCGAACATTTTACTGTTAGTAATTGCTTATGTCGCTCAGGCAACTAATAATTAAGTTCATCTCTGCGGAAAAAAATGCCAGTAAACGATTGTTTGTGTGTTTCGCTAAATACAGTAAAGGAAGAAAATAGATTGGTATGAAATTGTGTGTTCGTGTCACTGTGTTTGATCAAGACTTGTGCATAATTAATAACGTTTATGATTTATTAGCCCCCCAGACTAGAATGAGTTATCGTATCCAAGATACACATTGATAAGGTAAAAGAAAATTCACAAAGAAATCAGCATCTGCATACAATCGGCATGACGTAGACGTGTAATCAATACAAGACTGTTAATTTAGAAAATGAAACGGGTCTGTTCTTGTAGGATTGGAAGTGACTGTCCACAATCATGTCAAAAATAATTTTCCATGAAAAGAAAAACTTAAAGTGTACTAAACCACAGTTAACAACGCTTAATGTCTAGTGAGATGTATTCGAGCTAACAGTCTCAATGTGTAAAGAATACGCACTGGTTAACGTATTATTTAGTTTAAAACTATTTCCTCCATTATCCTTCCAAAATTCAATTTCAGCGACATTTAGGTTAATTGTCAACGTTGAACAGAGCATGAGAAAAACAAATTTAAGTGAGTGACCAGGTAGTTGCTAATTGAGCGCTATCCAAACCTTCTATAAATAGAAAATCAGCCAAAAAATTGGTAGTTTCGAAAGGCGCAAAGTTGGACGAAAATGTAATGGCACGTGACAAGGTTGTAACTTAGGTAGATGTGTATGAACTCTGTGAAAAGAAGGAATTTCGTTTACTTGTTGTATTTAATCTTTATTGGAGGTTTCTTTTGAAGGGTAGTTTTTAACATATTATTTTGTATGTGAAGTGATGGCGCCGTTACCTACAGGACAGTCACGTTTTATTGGTAGAACATGCAAAAGGAAGTTGTATAATCACATGAACAAGAAGAGCACGAGAGAAGCATACTCAAAATCAATGTAACTGTAGAACAGACATGTAACTGTTACCTATTGTGTCGTGTACGTGTATACATATTCAATAAAATATATGGTGAGGGAATAAAGCTGATCTGAAGAACTTTGCGTTTGTATATTATCATTCATATTACGAGGCCAAGATGAAATATAAGATATTTATTATTTATGAAAAAATTAGTTGGAGAGTAGGGCATATTGGTTCGGATGTAAGATTTCACAATTTTAAGCTATTTTAATACAAAATGAATTGTGGTTGTTACCTGTTTAAAAGTCATGGTTCATTATTTAAATATAATTAACCCAGATGTAAATACGTTTCTTTGATTAATCAAAATACCATAGAAACGTTTAAGATGCGCGCAGCGCCAGATTAAGCACCGTGGAGGCCCATAGTCAGTCAAACTTTTGGGGCCCCAGACCCACGGTCACGGTCTCATGGGGACCCCTGGGGGCCCCTGATGGGGCCCATAAAAGTCGCGGGGCCCATAGGCAGTTGCCTACTCTGCCTAATGGGTAATCCGGGACTGGATGCGCGATAATACTAACTGTGGAAACATATAATGTTATTTATTGAATAAAGTGTAAGAAAAAAATGTGTTGGACAAATAGAGTGCCCACTAACGCATACAAAATACCGAATACCAAATACGCATTTGCACACAGACAAAAATGATAATGTTAAGAAGGGGATAGATCAGCTGAAATATTTGACTTTCGTATAAAACCGGACAATTGGCCCCCTTTTGGACAAACAAGGCAGTCAGTACTTAAACGTATCATCATATATCGGAAATAAAAAACGTTATCGATCCACCTTTTTAATCATATTTTAATGACGGCTTTCACAAGTTACCCTTTAGTTGTTTTAAGGAAACGTAATATTGTTAATTTAAAGTAATGGAGCGTCTGTTAAAGAAAACAGAGTGGATTTATCGTCTGGATATCATGTATCTAATTGGTTTAAATTCTAAACTTTCATATTCACTTCTAATGTTATTAGTGTGGTTCAGAATGAAATTCTCAATTGCTGGTTAGGTTGAGCAGAGCCCGCTTTAAAATTATTTTGCCTACAAAATACATGGTTATTTCTACTTCACTATGGCATCCTATTCAGACCAGGTCGTGTCCTTAATATATATATATATATATATATATATATATATATATATATATATATATATATATATATATATATATATATATATATAAAAGTGCCAAGCCCAGAAAATGGAACGGATCTTTGATAGCTGTATTTGTAGGATTATTTGTAGGAAACTGACAAAAATATCAATAACCCAGTATTGAGCTATTTAAGAATTAAATTCCTCCACGTAGACCTTCTTTTAACTATTTCTTCATCAAACTTACATAAAATATTGTCTAATTAAAAATATGATTTTATTAAATATTACAATCTTAAAATCTTTTAACAAAAATTGTATATAAAGGGGCATATTTGAACAACATTTTTTTAATGGACCGTAAAATTAAAGAAAACATTGGATACGCCATTTAGATAGTGTCAGAAATCTCTAAAAAGTTCTAGTTAATCCCCCCCTCGAATCTTCATTGATAAATTCATAATAATTTATCAAAGGTAAATTAAACTTTTTATCTCCATTTATTTATATATGGTTTACCAATATAAAAATAACCTGTATCTTCATATACCGCTTACGGTAAGTTGTCTGGTATTCGGGTATAGCTAGCTTTACACTGCAAAAACACGCCAGCATAGTAGATATTGTGTTACGCATATTACTAAAGAGAATGTCTACGGCTAATGTTGTTACCGTTTCTATCAATTATTATAACAAAGAGCAATATCTTGAATTAGTTAAAATATTCATGAGCAAATGAATACAGAAGGTCTGAAAGCGATCAATACGTTTTATATGTGGAACTGGTTTTAAAAGATCTAAAGCTATTTTATCGGATTTATTTTGTGTAGCAACAAAAACTATTACGAGTTCTGAAATTAAAGCTAACGTTACTGTAAATGTTTGATTTGCCAATTGTCTAATAAAATCACTAACTATTACAGAGTATTACCCTGCCTATTATTTTTTTTTCAGAAGCAGTTTTGATTTTTATCAGACAAATGCATGCAATAACAATTATCGATACTTTGGTTCCAGTGAAATCCGTGGCAACCATTGGCAACCGTGATGTGATTCAAGATTAAATAGGGCGTTCCAGCTGCACCTGTGCTGACCTTATATATTTAGAAATGATGGTATGGTCATTCAATGGAGATTTGACACAAATGTCACTATCTAATATATCCAGCAGTATAGTACTATCACTGTAAAAGAGAGAGAGAGAGAGAGAGAGAGAGAGAGAGAGAGAGAGAGACAGAGAGAGAGAGAGTTGTATGTGAGGTTCATAGTTTTAAACATTCACGTTTTAATAAATTCTTATGAAAAAGTAAAATGTTGGAGTTTGTCTGGATTTCTTTTTATCTTTCTGTATATCACATAACATATTTTCCTTTTTACATATTTTCCTTTATCCATTCTATTTTTTCTTTTTTTTTCTTCCATGTCTTTGCTATTTTTCTTGGATGTGTAACTCTTTCTATCTTTTTCATTTGTTATTCTTTCCTTCTGTCCAGTTATATTTTTTAAATTTATTTTCTCTGTCTTTCTATGGCTCTTGTCTAATTTGTCTTTCTCTATATGGCCCTTTACTATTTTCAATCCCATTACCCTATTTGTTCTATCGAGCCAACAATGTTAACATTTAAATCAAACATATTTGACTATTATAATTTGTAAATTTGTACCCACTTAAACAACGTTATTAGATACGTTCCAAAAGTATCATCTATACAAAATTAAAGAGGAAAGCACTATTCTTTTCCTTCTTCTTATGAGGCAGCATGCTCTCTCTCTCTCCCCCTCCCCAATCTCTCTTTCAAAAAATTTCGGACATAAGAATTTCCATCAAGGTTGTCACGTTAAATTGACATTACTTCCAAGGTGTACGCCTTAATTTTACTGGGCGAATCATAAACAGTAGTTTCTAAAAATGACAATCATGTGTTTCGTCAGTCAGAATCTCTGAACAACATTATATCACTTTTCCCTTTGAAGAATGACTATTTGACACGGATAGGAAGTCTAGTTTAGCTGTCTCTTTCTCAAAAACAATGTTAAGATATCCGGTCAATTTCATTGAGTTGAAACAATGGCCCCTTGTTATTTTTTAACACTGATATGAAAGAAATTAAGAATTAAAGTCGAAATGACCCTTCAGTGAGGCTATCCGGTGTAAAATCTTAATGCCTAGTGCATTCAACTTTAAGATTCAATGCTTATTTCAAAATTCGATACTTCACAGACGGCAGACACTTTTTTGGTTCTTTTCGATTCCCTTACAAAATCCAGGGGGCCCCGAGTGGCCGAGTGGTCTAAAGCGCTCTCCGTTACGGATCACTGCCATCTCACCTCTCTCTGCGTGGGTTCGAGTCTCAGATTCGGCTAATGTAGTTATGTGAGAAAGCTTGCCAGTAGCTTATCGTGTGTCGGTGGTTCTTTCCGGGGGTTTTCCCGGTTTCCTCCTCCAGCAATAATACTGGCCGCATGTATAGCCTATCGTGTGCTGAAAAATGGCGTTAAACCCAAAACAACAACAACAACAAAATCCAGACCAGTAACCTGTAATAATCAATAAAAAAAAATCCTACTGGACTATCTTTCATGGATCGTACTACCTGATTAATGTAAAGGATAAGCGGCACACCCTATGTAGAGACGATCAATCTCGAGAATGATATTGTTTCAAAAAACAAATCAATGAACTTTCAGTTTCATAGTAAACCTATGAATATATGCTACCTCATATTTGTAGAATCGAATTCAGTTTTATGTCTACATCCACTAAGCCAGTTCTTGCATAGAAGCTCTATATTTGTGTTACAATCATCCCTCTTGGTATTCAAAGGCATTTTAGAGCTGCATCATTTATCATAGAGCCAGCGAGATTGGTTCAGGAGTCCAGACAGACGCAAATACTCACTGGACGGCTTATATTTTGCTATAACGTTTCACGCATCCATTTTGGGACAGTGTGAATACTACGAATCAAGCTGAAAGAAGTAAGGAATTATGCATTAGTAGATAACTAATACATCCAAAGTCCTATATTTTATTGCGTTTAGTCTATTTTGTACTAATTTAGACTTTCACTGAACTATATGAATTGGTACAAATTTGTGAAAAAGGTAGAAAAGAAATAGCTTCACAGTCTTTAAGTTCTAGAGTTTTCTCGACACATCTGATAATCTCTGCAAAACTTAAATGTCTTGAGGTAAATAAATTTTCATGTCAATTTAATTTAATGCCAGAATGTCTTGTCTCAAATTTAGAGAAGGTTTCTTGCATAGATGAAATGGAAGAACACAAGGTGAAACAAAGCCAGCAAACGTAATTCATAAAAAGGTTGTCAATGATACAGGACATATATATGTAGGATAATTGATTACCCATTCGATATTCAGACATGCAAAAAGTGATAATTAATCCGTGTAATAAATCAGAAAAAATGTTCATTAGTCACGAATGGATCAGTCTATAGGTTTTGTGAAACACTGGTGGTACTTTTTGAATTGCAATATGCACGGATAGATTTGCTAAAGGCACTGAGAAATTTGCTATATACACGGATTTAAACACGATGACAAAGCATTAGCCAAAATATATAATTGCAAAATTAATTGAGCCCGTGGAATATGACCTACCTTTTTAAAAACTCTTGTCATTTACAATCGATTCATATGAAGATTATGTATTGAAAAGAAAAGGTTATTCTCTTCATTGTATGACGCTTTATAGCGATATATTCAAACCATGGACAAGGCTGTCAGTCATCTAAGTAATTATTGCACTATACACGTAGATGAGAAAAAAATTAGTGTGTGATTTGGATTTATAACGTAGCTAAATTATTTCTAGTTATATCGCTACGACGGCTTAAGTGTGGCAGTTTTTAGTGATGTTTAGCACTGGGGCATCATGCCGCAGACATGTAGCATCATGTCCCACCCAGTCACATTATCATGACTCGATACAGACCAGTCCTAACAATAACTTCTGAATGCCCAGCGCCAAGCGAGACAGCTGTTAGTACTATTTTTATTAGTTTTTGGTATGACTCGGACGGAGTTCGAACCCACAACCTCTCTCATCCAAGGTGGACGCTGCAACCACTAGGCGATCGAAGCGGTTTGAAAAAAGTAAAATGCCGTTAATATCTTATTATGCAAGTAATGTCCGAAACTGTTAAAGAAAAACAAAACTAAATAGCTTGTGACTCGAGTTGCATGAAGGACACTGTGTATATGTATGCGTGTATATGTGTACTAGATAAAACGATAAAGAAAACATTGACGACGCCTCTGAAAACATCTCACACATTGAAAAGAAAGGAAAGATTGGACAATTCGAGCTAGAACTTTTTAACGTTCTGAGAGATGAAATTTAACAAACTTGATTGATAAGAAAGAAGTATATAGCAAAAAGGTAAATTTTTAAGTCAATGTGGGAAAACGTTACGTAAGATATACGTGTCTAAAACTGCAATAACAAATACTGTTTCAATATCAGCTTAAAGTTCAATCAGAACTAACCCATAAACTGTAATACACTTTAATTTCACTTGGAGAACATTTAAGTTAGTTAACGCTCGGAAATTCTGAAACAAACAAATGAATCCAATCAAGCGTGCAGACTTTAAGAGAATAAATGGGGCTTGGTCCGGGAATATATACACAGAAATGTGGTCCAGTCAATATTTCTTAAAAAGAAGAGCAATATCTTAAAGCTCGTGTTTCTAGTTCAATAAAGAACAACATCTGTTATATCGGAATTGTGAACTTATTCAAACAGCTGAGATGAAATGTCTACACACAAAGTCTTACAAATGGGATTTACTTGCTTTCTTGTTGACGAAGCAGTAATCAATCTAAAACAAGAAGAGAGACTTACTATTTAAGGGCCTTAGGCAAATATGCGCTGTGGATCAAAATGACAATGAGATTTCTACTGAGTGCCAGCAAAGTCTCAAAGACAATTTTGGATGAGGGGGACATACTATCACTAGTAATGGTCTTTATGTTATTCCCATACAGCTTAAAATGGCGCCTCTGCACGGAGATTGGAACGAATAGGGCTTGTGCTAACCATTTTCAGTTTGATCAATAATCAATGATAAAGTGCACACTGAATGAGGTTCATCAAAGAACTTTCCACGTGAAAAAGTCTAAAACCTGTTTGAAAATAAACATCTAGTAATTGCATCTTTAGTATTGTTTTTGTTTTCAAAAGAAATGGACTAATGAAGAAAACTTGCCATGGCAGGAGCAATTTCCTAAGTGTCATCTAACTTTCTTCTATTTTTGAAGAGAGCGTTGGTTTACACTTCAGTTTTGATCATGTTAGAAAAGTCTCCACCAACGAAAGAATATTAAGACAAATATTTCATTGTGAGGAATATCGAAAAGTGTGAAATATACCAGTAAGCAAGATTTCGGATAAGCAGACCATCATGATCAACAATATATCCGATTTCATCATGCCATCTGATGACGATTTTCTTCCCTCCAAGTTCAATCCAAGACTTAAGCAGCTGTTTATTTTCTTATACATTTTAGTCATACTTGGATCCGTGTCTGGGAACAGTGTGATCATTGTTGTTACACTTTGCAACAAAGCCATGCATCGGGTGGTAAATTTGTTCTTCGTTTCCTTGGCAATAAGTGACACCCTTGTGGCCGTGTGTAATATGCCTCTCCAGTTAGAATATTATGTAAGCAACGAGTGGAAATTCGGGGAGGCCATGTGCAAGATCACGAGCTACATACAGGGAGTAAGCATTGTGACAAGTATATTTACTCTCACCGTCCTAGCGACCGAAAGGTAGGCAGGCATGGCGCCTTTCTCTATAACTCCTTGCAAGTATTGTTACTTTATGAGATTATCACTGTCCCAAATATTTTCAGTCGATATGTATACTAGTATGATAATATAAATGAAGACATGGAAACTACGTTACTCAGAGGCTTAAACATGTAGCAGAATTAACGTTATAAAGTAGGGTTAAAAAGTAGAGTCTGCTGCGCTGAGGCAACACCTACTTGAATCTTTAGCAACTGTATGCTCACACAGTGCGGTGTAACTACAATATTGTACCGAGAGCAGCCTCCTATTTCAGTAACGGTCCGAGTGTGTTCCTAATCAAATTTCCACTGTCAATTTAAAAAAATGTTCTCATCTAATGGTCGTTTTGAAGCAACAGCCATCTTACACATTTACTCTTCATTACTATTTCAACGAATTCATATTCTACTTGATGTGATCTATTTCTGACTACACCTCTCGCATAATTCTTATAATCTTGGATCATTAATTTCTATAGTTACTAATCTTGTACAATTCCTATAGCCTTAAATCTTGAGTCTCAATAATTGTGAGGATCACCTGAAGTTGAAACTTTTCAAGCTAACAAAAAGCAACGGCCGCTAATCTCAATTCATGCCCAAAGTTGTATAGCTCCACGATTTTTTGATTTCATTAATAGTCAGCAAAGTAATGGTATAGATACTTTAAAAAGTTACTATTTTAATTTGTCTGCTATCAAAGCCACGAAATCTTAAAATATGATTAATTAATTCATACGTTTTAGTCAATGTATTAAACATGACAGCGTCAATATTTGTAACCAGCTTTAATGTACATGTAATATACTTGATGATGGCTAAGATGGCGTCGTTGACGTTGAAATGTTTCAACATTTCATTTAAAGATACATCAGTATTGAGAGAGACACTATAATTTGCATTAGAATTCATTCCGTATTACCTATGTTAAACAAACGTAGCTTAACGAAGTAGAATAAATTTTGCCATCATACTGAAAGGAATAATGGTCTACCTACTTATAACTTAAATTTAAAGTTTTTACCTCAACATTTATATCACTCATGTGTGACATTAAGCAATTAATAGTTCTCAGATTTACGGAGGAGTCACGATAATGTACATTAAAAGCAATTAACTTTTTCCTCAATAGATCAGTCTGGCTTGTTAATAAAACGACATAAAAATGGAAATTATATCTACTTTTGCCATATATGCCAAACAAGTTATTTTACCTGTCATCGGTATATTAAGGAGTTGTCGACAAAAATGTAACGGAAACGAAAAGTTTTACAAGTAGTAGAAACTACTATTGTATGTCATCCCTAAGATTTGGACATATGAAAACCACTCGTGTTAGATAAAACGTCCACGCCAATAGCCCACACTGTGATACTTTACTAAGTGACACTTAAGATTACTTTCTATCTGTCTTTGAAATTAATCTGATTCATGCATCCTAACAGAATTAGGTTTGAATCATTTTCTTGACTGGAATCAGTTTCACACTTGCATTTGAAATTTTTTGGCCATATTTAAAGACAGCCTAGTCTCCGCTTACTTCTCCAACAGTTGTGACTCGTGAATTCACTTGTCCCACTTTTGGTAAATATTGGTAAAATTCTTTGATAGCTTTCATTAAAAAAAAAGAATATCTGCTAACAGAAATCGTCAGCTAAACTACTGTGTAAAAGCAGTTCATATTCTCTCTAATACCATTAGATATTAAACAGAAGAGGTATACCTTCATGCATTTCTCTCAAATATTTAATAAAATCCAAAACAGTTCTTTTCACTTGTAATTTTATACTTTTAGGCATTACGCCATTTGTCAACCTCTGAGAGCGCGTGCTGTGCGGAACGGCAAAAGAGGAGTAGCTGTCATCTGCATTTTGTGGTGTCTAGCCTTTGTCGTTGTTCTGCCGCAGTGCTGGATTCAACGTTTGGAAATGCGACTCTCTCTTGAGCCAGAAAATATTCCGCCGATCCGGATTGCTCACATATGTGCTGAATTCTTTCTTTCAGTGACCTATAATGAAATATATACCTACATTTTTGTTTTTGGAATTTATTTTGTTCCAATTGGTGTCATGTGTTATGCATATGGAAAAATAATCTACATTCTCTGGGTTCGAAAGTCTCTTTCTGTTGGTTCTGGAGCTGACGAACTTGATACCCGTGCACAAAGGAAAATTCAGCAGCAGAAATGCGTGATTAAATTGATCGTGGTGGTCGTTCTCCTATTTATTCTCTGCTGGCTGCCATTTTTCGCAGTTCAAGTATACGCAATTTACCACGAAACAACATACATCGTTCGAGTTTACCAGGCCGTGTTCCATTTGATTGGTTATTCCAATTCACTGCTGAATCCAATCACGTATGGGTTCATAAATAAGAGCTTCAGAGAAAACATAAAGAGGACACTAAAAAGGATTCATAGTTACATACACTGCCCATTGTATAAACAGAAATCTGGTCACGATAGAGTTAAAAACATCACTTCTTAGGAAATAAGCATGTTTGCCGCCGTATCGTAGGCTGGTTTGCAGCTTATTAGAGGACGGGGTGGTTGCACCGGGCGCCAGTGGTCTTGAGGTGCCAAAACCCATGTTTGGTTTTCATTGTCTCCCCGATTACCATTTACCCTTAATACGCCAATGATGGTTTCACGGACACAAACGTAGACAGGTGCTATTATATTGTCTCCACAGACATATTGGTGGAAACGCAGTTGACATTGTTTTAACGGTGTTAAAAACGATGGTTGAAATTGTGGCCATCAATATACAGTACACCGTTTTTTTTTTTTAAAAATCGAAGTTACATTACTTCAGTTCCGAGTGCTTTGCTAGAATTAGGTTATATCATATTTCCTTGATCGAATAAAATTTGTATAATTTACCATTCATAGTATTGATTTAGTATTAGTGAATTTGTTTCTTTTTATTACGTATTAAGTATTACGTGATTCCTAATAAAACGTATTTGTGAATCGAAGATTTTGTGCTGTACTCAAAGAGTTTCTTAGTCAATTAATGATGTACCTTAAAAATACAGTAAATTACTTAATGTATACCGATTGATTTTGGTTTTAAATCAATAACGACGGTCAGTTTTTGAAAAATCGAATCATAAATTTAAATGTCAGTAAGTGTGGAAATGCTCATTTAATAGAGGGTCCACAAGTGGCCGAGTGGTATAAAGCTATCTCATCTCTGTCTGCGTGGGTTCGAGTCTCAAATTCGGGCAATGTGGGTATGTGCGAAAGCGTGCCAATAGCTTCTCGTGGGTGGGTGGCTCTTTCTGTTTTTTTTTTCCCTTGGTTCTTCCTCCACCAATAATACTGATCGCCATGTATCGTGTGCTCAGAAACGGAGTAAAACCCTACAACAACCTGTTGAATAGGCTTTTCTACAACAACGTGGATTTAGATTTGTTCTAAATAAGACATTATCCACAGCAAACGTTTAATCATAAAAGAATTAAAACATCTTTGAGTAACATATCGTAAGATCAGAGACCAGTTGGAGTTATCTTTTCTGCTAGAAAAAAACCCATACGTATAGATTATTTAGTATATACATTTTAACTTATCTAAATTTAATGTATCTATGTTGTGAACGTTATGTCGATGTTATATTTTGGTTAATTTGTGATATGGTCGCAACAAGTGTTAGCATTTTCTGGGGACGACAACAATTTAAAATATTCGGCAGATACATTTTAATCTAGGGCGAAATTCTGCAATAAACGCTGACGTGCTAAAGAAGATACTATCGACAACTGCTAAACTGTCTTTACAATTCCTCAAAGATACAGAAGAAACAAAAGAAATCGTCGGTAAGAATTATATATGCAAGAAGGACGAAAATGGCAAACCTTTTGTATACAGGACGGCATATCCAACAACTGAAACTGCGCATGATTAAAAAGGCTTAGATCAAGCAAAACTAAAGAAGCATTTATAAATATTCCGATTCTTTGGTAAGTTTACAGTTGATTATTTAGTTGTACTATGGATACCACGAGACAAAAAAAATGAAATAAATTAATAGCACATGCAGTAATCTGCGTGAGCCAAAATTTGAGTGCAAGTGAATCGAAGGCGGATAAATATATTTTAAAGCTTAATTCAAAGCCAAAGAAAGCAATATGACAAATGTTAAACATAAAAGCAAGCAGACATGAACAAGTTCTGGTGTAACCTCTAAATATAAAGCTTAATGAAGACAAAAGACTGTCTATTTATACTTACAAATCGGTGCAAACAAATTTCAGGTGTATCAGAAATGCATATACCGCTGCATTTAACTACGAAATCAAGACTTCCGCAAGTTAATGATGAAAATTAAACGAAAATAAAAATGGTTTGTTTAAAGAACTGGAACATTATAGAGTTATCCGAAAATGTACAAAACAGCATACGTTTTGAATCTGCAGAGATTTGTATCAGTTGTATCAGGATGAATGGGTGTTGTAACTGCTAGTTTAGGAGTCGCAATTTTCCAATTTTCGGTATTAATTATTCCTACACTAGTTTTGCGATTTTATGCATTGTAAAATACAATATGTTGTGTCTATGTATTTATTTAATATATATATATATATATATATATATATATATATATATATATATATATATATATATATATATATATATATATATATATATATATATATATAAACCCTGATAACGTGTATGTGTGGTTGTTTGTTTTTGTTTCTTTCTTGGCCGGTACAAAAAAAAGCTATATAAGAAAGACAGTTTATATTTTGTGTCATATATATATATATATATATATATATATATATATATATATATATATATATATATATACTGATGAGCCATTCAACTCGTAATTCAATTTCCGCATCATTTGATAAAATTGCTGGTATGTTTTGCTCTAATCGCTATGTTGTTGAGTATTCTGTTTCAATTCAAGTAAAAACCAGTTTCTTTCTTATTCTTTGTCCATCCGTCCCAGTTTCTTTCATTCTATTTTCTTTGTCAACAAATGGGACTGTCGGCCCTTATGAAAAAATACAAGATTACCTTTGTTTTAGCAGTGCTTATATTTGAATATGAAATAAGGAAATATCGCCCAAACCATAGTTAAAGGATATTGAGTTTCCATATTTGGG
Organism: Unio pictorum; assembly: GCA_030141615.1. NCBI lineage: Eukaryota > Metazoa > Mollusca > Bivalvia > Unionida > Unionidae > Unio > Unio pictorum. The sequence goes on from JARLTB010000021.1 coordinate 24,380,529, forward strand.
AGAGATATTATGCTTTTGTTTGTTTGATTAGGTTTTTAACGTAGCTTTAACAATTTGTTTAGTCATATCGCTACGATGTCTGCAGTGAGGCAGTTCATAGCGATGTAGCATGATGTCCCACCCAGTCACATTATCCTGACACCAGGCCGACAAGTTCTAACACTAACCTCTTAATGCTGAGCTCCAAGCGAAGTAGCTGTTACTACCATTGTTTTTAAAAAGTCTTTGGTATGATTCGGCCGGGGATCGAACCCACGACCTCCCGTTTCCGCAGCGGACGCTCTAACACCACTATGGTACCGGAGCGATTCACTCAAATTGTTAAATTGATTACTGCATAATTAGCATCTAAGTATTGCGCTTTAAAAACGAATATATCAAAATGTAAAAAAATGTCGCACAGTATATATGTTCGTTACATATTACATGTACATGCAAGACTAGCAGGCAGCATAAAAAATGTTAGACTTTATGGAATGCAAATAGTGTTTTCAAACTTTTCCACAATCACGAATTGTCTGTCTGTCTGCCTGTCTGTCTACATTAAATAACTATATACGAGACGAGTGACAGATTGAATTTCCTTCCAGCTGAAGTAGGCATATTTTATTTTAGAATTTATCAGTAATGAATCAGTTCATACGTCATACGAATTTCTTCGTGAGATTTCATATAATAGTATTGATGTGTGTATTGAATACGACCAATATCTCTGGTATGCTAATTGAATGAGTAGAAAATATAATTTATTATGCGGATGTCCTGAGTGACATTAAGACGCAATTCCTTACAAAGTTGAGTTTAAACCTCTGATGTTTCTAGAGAAATACACACCGTTCCTAGCACGTTCCTTTGTTCGCAGTGAAAACTAAGTTACCAGTCGCCTGAGCGACACCAAACAACGGCCTTGATTAAAAATCTCATAATCCTCCATAAATACTATTCTAAAGTGTTAATATTTTATGAGATGGTTTGGCCAGAAGTGAAGGGTGTAGAAGAAAATTGGAAGTCTTTGGCAGAAATAAAAGAAATAAAGAGACTGTTAAACATAGAAATCATACACACAAAACACATGCTGAATCTTTTACAGAGTAAAGGAATAGTTGACAGAATAGGCAAGACATAAAAATCACGATAAGCAGGATGCTCCTTTGTCGATGCAAGCCACTTGACACGAAAATTTGTTAAACATTAGATTTAACTGTCAGGCAGAGTTAAGTGTAATTGAATTTTAAATCACAGTTCTGTGAAACTTTAGTATGGATCACTGCATTGAAATTTCACGCACATTACAAATCTGAGGCCTGCATCCAAAAGTACACAAAAACTTTTTAATTATAACGTGACGAAATGTTGAGCATGCAACAAAATTCCTCAAATTTGCATTAAACGCAGGTATGAGTTAGTTTACATCAGAAATTAAAACATTCGTGAATGCCAACAAGGTAGTTAACTTTTGTAGAGAAAATGTGCACTATAGTAAACCAGGTAGTGATCTTTTGAAAACAAGACTATACGCTATAGTGAACAAGGTAGTCCATTTTTGTAAGCAAAACAATGCATTATAATGAACAGGTATTCAAAATCACAATAAGCAATATATGCGATGTTGGATATGATAATGGTTCCTTTTTTAACGCTTACAAGAGAATTTTCTTCTGTCATGACGTCAGCAGTATTTGAACGCTGTATCAGAGTCTGTCCTGTTCGCTTAATCTTTCTCTTGCCATTAAGTAGTTGAAAACCCCTTTTGCATTTGAAGTATTAATAGGATATCAGGTTTCTCGCTAAAAGACCATATCCACATCCCATTTTTAAAATCAAAATAAGTACGAAAACATATTTTAAGATATATCACAGCGTTTTAAAACCACCGCACCACATACATCCACAAACCATCAGGTTTCTGGTTCAACGACTATCGTAATACTTACGTCATGTTTTCTTAATCTTAGAAGTTAGATAATATTACAAGAAAATGAGTTATTACAAACTCCCAATATAAGTGTTGGAACATATATGAGCATGAGGAAATAGTAAAATAACATAAGAATGGAAGAGAGAATGAGGATGGAAAGATTAGAAATAAAAAGAGCGAATATGGTTGAGGAAATGATAATAGAAGATCATGAAGTAAACGTATTCGATTATGAAATGTACGAGGAAAGAATGTGAGAATTACAAGTCAAGGAAGAACTACAACGCGCATATTCAAGATGTTACGATTATATATATTAAATAATATTTCCTCACTTGTCGGAATTAAATAGTTTATATGGACGAGAGCGGGAGATAAAAATCTCTGAAATAATGGGAAAAGTGAGGAAAATATGATATCATTGTGGAAAATACTAAGATAAAATCAATATTTAAATATTTATTTACAAAGTTTAGATAACATTTATTTAAAGAATTTTAGCACACATACTCACACACAAACACCCTCCCTCTCCCACATACAAACACTCATTTTTCTAACACACACTTAAGTCTCTGTTTCACACACACACACGCATGCATATGGTATTGACGCGTGTAAATATTTTATTGATAACAATTATAATAATCGCACACTATCTAGTGAAGATATTTGTAAAATAATAAAACTCATCCTGGAAAACAATTATTTTCAATTTAATAACATGAATTACATACAAATAATGGGTACGGAAATGGGTATTCCTATGGCTCCTTCATACGCTTCCCTTTTTATGCGTAAAAAAAATATATTTTCTTCAAAACGAAAAATTTAATTAATCTGTTTGGTTCAGATGTTTTAGATTACATATTTATGATCTGGAACTATTCAAATGAAGAACTCGAAAAAAAGTATTTATCGTCTAAATCATTTTCACCTGACAATTAAATTTGCTTATACTTCATCTAGTACGCAGGTTTCATTTTTAGATGTAAATGTAATTTGTTGTAATTGATAGTACTATCTCTACAAATATTCATATTAACGAAACCCAATATCCATTACATGTGAAATATTCTTCATCCCATGTCATATTAAAACGATATACCATATAGCCAGGCCTAAATATACAGACGCATTATTTCAAAATTCTTTGAATAAATTACGAACTTCCAAAATATAAATTATCCTACATATATAATTGGTTATGCGCTAGACAAAGCCCGTAATCTTACTAAAGATGAGGCTTTACAAACAGCAAAATGTAAATTAGAGATGCAATTACTTTCACATTTCAATATAATCCTTCATTACCTAATATAGATCGTATAATTAATAAATATTATGGTCTCCTAAATTTTTCATATAAAGAAGTTTGCACATCATATAAGGGCGAAAGCACATCAACTAAGGACGAAAGCACAGCACACGACAGCTGTGGCGTTCTATACAAATCTACTACTTCGGTAATTCTGAACTATTGTTGTTGTTGATCCCACTGACTGTAAAGTGCCGATCACAATATCAAGGTGAAAAGAGACATTGCAAACTTGTCCCCATAATTATTAATTTCTTTATGGATCATGTAATAATTTTGTGAGAAGCTTATCCATTGTTTTATATCTGTTTGAATTGAGTTTTGATGCAATGCTTATAATGTTAGGCATTGAATAAGATAAAGTCTGGAAGGTGTCCTTTAGGCTCATATTTTAGAGGTGGCTGAACATGCCGACAGGATTGTTGAATGAGCGCATCAGCTGTCTTTGATGAATTTCCAACTTATGAATAAAAAGTCAAGCAGCAAACAATTATTTCCGACTGATAAAAATTAAATTACAAGGTTACGTTCTATATATATTCTTCACATATTTTATCGATATGAAAAAGTATTGATGCATCGATGTATCAATTAATAGTTTCACTCCCTAACCAAAACTATTAAAGATTTTCAAGTGAAATTTGGCACACATGATACAAATGGTTCATATATATCAGTGTCTATCGATCGATCTATCTATCTATCCATTATTTACACTTTTGTTTCCAGGGCATAATTCAAATACCTTTTAAGGTATCTCAAAGACATTGGCTGTATTTATTTGTCTTGTAGTGTAGATGTGCCTTTTGCTATTCAGTTTTTTTCCTTTCCCAATAGTGTTAACATTTTCATAGTTGCTTTCTTGAGTTAAATAGTTATAAATGCCTGTGTAACACTAGAGACTTTGAACTCTAATACTAGAAAGTACTTGGATCTAATTTAATTCTTTTCATTTTGTCATAAATAAATCTGTTTTAGGACATTGATCAGGTATTTTCTCAAAGTTGCTGCATTTAGCTCCATTCTCGGACATCATTCAATCAAAATTAAGTTGTGGCCCATGACAATTAAGTTAATTTATTAACATAGAAAGCAGCAGAGAGGGTGAACAGACCAGTTTTTGAAACGTCTATTTGTTAAATAAAAACCTTCCTACGAAAATGAAGAAAAACAAATAGTGCCAATAACGCCAAACCGAAGCCTCTAACCAACTAAGAATTTCTCTAAATGGGTTAGTTAACTTTGTCAATTTGTCATTGGTGTTTATGCGCGCGTTTTTTAAACAACATGGACATTTATTCGAGGTCACACCCACTCCGCTGCTGTGAATTTAATCATTCTCTCAAACAAACATCGTATCAAGACAGCTACGACGATATCTTGATATGTGGTCTTGTAAATGTTTTGTTATAAATCCGTGTGGGGTAGCTTTGCTCTTTTGAAAAGAAATTTCTAAAATGATTATAATCTACATCACCACTAAACCAGGTCTGCTGTTCCTAAGTGTATGTGTACTAACAGCTAGAATATTACAGTTATCTCTGATTACTTTTGAATTTGTGTATATCACTGGGTAACATAAATCACATCCTCGGGAAAATATTCCATCTAGATTTGATTGTTTATCCAGCATCACATTATCCAACCAAATTATTAATACTTCCATTAATATCATCTACAGATGGCGTTTCATTAATATCAATGATAAAATTAATACTATTAGTCTTCATTCAACTATTTTGCATGTTCATTGCAAAAATTTAACACATCATAACATCTCTGATCATCTACTGATGGTGCTATCAGATATAATTTATCCCATTTTAACCACATCTTTATTAAATTAAGTAACAACTGTCTTTCCACTTCCAGATGGACCCATGACAACCATTCTGATAGAATTTGGTAGCGCTGCATGGTGTGTAACCTGTTCTCGTTTTCTTGTTGCCAAAAAATCAAATACATCCATGATGTATAATAAATATGGATCTATATTGTGTTATATGTAGGGGCGGGACCCCACAACTGAATTAACTATTACAGTAAAACAATAGACCAGCCCTTGCGGGTAAATGTGAACGATGCGGTACAGAAAAATATTCAAATTTATCTCAGGTGACAAATCTTTAAAAAAAATTAGGAGGTTATATTCCCGCCAAGTTAGCTAAATTAACAGGAACTCCGTGGGCTAAATATCCAGGAGAAAAACATCTTCCAGGATATAATTATTGCGGTCCTGGAACCAGACTTTATATCCGACTTGATAATCGAAACCAACCAAACTCCTGCGAGTATCCAATAAACGATATTGATAAAGCATGTCATATTCATGATATAGCTTATACAATAAGGATTTAGAACGACATATTGCATATGTGAAATTGATACATGGGTTAAATTAAATAAAAATAAACAAAATATCAGAATCATTAGCAAACGGGTTAGTAAGATCTACAATGAAGGGTAAACTATTATTAGGGGCTGGTAATTCATATTAAGGAATCCATGTTATTATAGATATTGGAGGGGTAGAGGAGCGATTAGTAAACTCGCCGAAGCAGCAGGTGTCAAACGTTCTACTGCTGCAGATTGGTTATCACGACAGGCAATATGGCAAATTTATCTACCACAGCCTAACAGAATCGAATATGCGCATTGTGATGTGTTCGTAATGAAGTTCATCAGGCTGATATTTTATTTTTACCACATGATACTGTCAAAAATAAGACGTCAAATATCATACAAATACGCATTGACTGTTGTTGACGTTGCAGGCAGATACAATGAAGTAGAGCCATTATCAACAAAGACCGAACCTTAAGTTGCTTCTGCTTTTGAACGAATTTATCAACGAGGACCTTTACGATAACCACAATTACAGGTTAATCCTGGCAAAGAATTTCAGGGTGATATATCATCGCTAATGAAGCAACATAATGTCAAAATACGACAAGGACATACTGCGATTCATCGTGATCAGGTAATCGTTGAACGATTTAATCGAGCTCTTGCTGAGCGGTTATTTGGATATCAATATACGAGGGAAATAATTCAGAATACAAGATCTCGAGAGTTTTGCAAGATTACCAAGTGTAATAGTTGCATTAAATAATGAAATTACTCTAACAACTTCCACGAAATCCATTAATGCAATCACAAAAAATATAAACCCGTACAACAAAATGATTTTTCGAAAGAACCAGTACTGGGTAATGTTACTGTTAGGTATTTATATCAACCTGGTAAACAATACGAGGGACTGATCCTATTTGAAGTATTACAACATAAAATATCAAGAATAACGTGATCTACTGGTAGACCTGCAATCTATAGATTAGATTCAACTGCTCCTCAGCGTGGATTTACACGTGAACAATTACAAGAAATTCCGGAGGATACACAATTACCACCCTCTTCACATAACTAGCGCATCGACGTAAATTACACTCGAGACATGCCAGCATCACATTTCCTCGTGTGTGACCAAGACTACTATAATTTTTCTATCCGTGGTAAATTTTCTTGGAATTTATCTGAATACTGCCATAACATTAATGTGTTACCGCTAGCACAATGATTATTCTGCTGTTTTAGCATCATTATAAATTCAGCATCAATATCAAATTCTCTAGTTTTAATTTTGTTTATAACCTACTAGTTTTTATTTAACTATATCATCATGAACAATTTCGTTGCTGGTGTCGGTAAATTTACAATAACCCTCAGCAGCTGAGATATTCATCTAACTCGTGATACTGCGAGATAGACTAACTTTGACCACTCGACACGATCAGCAATAATCCAAACAACTGTATTGGAAATAGTTAATCCTTGAGATGAATGTATCGTTAATGCGTATCCTAGCGTCCATGGAGATTTTATCTTGTAACGCATCCTCGTCAGCACTTATGGGAACTAACGAGATTAAACAAGAGATTTTGTCTAACAGAATGTCCTGGTTTGTTTGTTTGTTAGGATTTTTAACGTAGCTTTAAAAAAATTTCAGTCATATCGCTACGATGTCTGCAGTGAGGCAGTTTATAGTGATGTCTAGCACTGAGACATCATGCCGCAGACATGTAGCATGATGTCTCACCCAATCACATTATCCTGACACCAGGCCGACCAGTCCTAACACTAACCTCTTAATGCTGAGCGTCAAGCGAGGCAGCTGTTAGTACCATTTTTGTAAGTCTTTGGTATGACTCGGCCGGGGATCGAACCGACGACTTTCCGCTTCCGGGGCGGACGCTCTAACCACTAGGCCACCGGAGAGGTTTCAGTATGTCCTGGAATTTCAGCTTCAATATTCTGTCGTCGCGTATCTGCTGGTCTGTAACAACGGTACAGGTATTTTTGAAAACTTATGTAATTGAAATAATGTTTATCAAAACCATCTTTATACTTGCATCTATGAAATCGTTGGTCCCCACAAATTACAAAAATCATTTGTGAAAGTTTCCGAAATTATTTCACGCATTATTTCACATTGAATTTTATTCGGTTGTAGTCTGATTACTTTCTTAAACTCGTTTAATTCTGGATCAAGCGCTCTATGATCGTCAGTTATCTCCTCGTAATAATCTTTAACCAATCATGCGGAGACAATCCAACAAGTGGTGGTGGTTAACCATCGCAACGCATTATCACATCTTTATTTTTCAAGAGCAACCAATCAAGAAACATTTTTAATATATCCAGAGACATTGCATATTTCATCCCAAAGTATTAATCCAGGTAAATATTTTTCACCCAATCGAGTCCATGCGTTACCTTTGTAACGAAAGAACTATGGTAAGTACAAGAATTCAGTCCTCGTTCTTTCATTTTTCGTGTACGAGTTATGACAACTAAATTTCAATTGTCTAAATAATTCAATAACAGGTTTTCCTGCATCCTCATCCTGCATTTAGATAAACAGTATTATATCAGCATACTGGATCGAATATAGATGGCGCTCTCGATATTTGTACAGGCGAAAATTATGATATCTGATAATTATCCGCAAGTTCAAGATCTGATTTAGTATAATCATATAATTTCTTTTATTCTCCACGATCTCCACGGTGCGTCACATTTTGTAAATCTAGTCACTACTTCTGTACTTTTTTCGATATAAAATGAATCCGTTGCAATTAACTGCGGTGTTAGGGAATCTATCACCGATAGCACATTTATAGAAACATAAGAGCATATATTATCTTAGATGTGTATATTGCGGAGACACGTCATCGATATAGTCAGCAATTGTACCTAACCGTGTTCCATTCGACAAGTAAGCATTTACTCTACTTACAAATATATTCTTCATTGATGCATCTGGATTATGAAATCGTATTCAGCATCTAGAAAAAAATCGTGCATAATGTAGTTTGTGATCATATGCTCCACCTTGAGTAAATTTACCGATTATTCTTCTACCGAGATCTTTTGCGGTTTTGTCATCATCAGGTTGTGGTAACCAAACTTCCTCATTTACAATCAGCGATATCATTATTATTTTACAAGCAATCATATATCGTAATACAACTATTGGAACTCAGCGTTTATCAAGGAAATGTCATCCAAACCAAACATAACAAATTGAATGAAGACCTCTATCAAACTAGAATGATCTGATACGAGCGCATCCGGTTAGAACAAAATCGTGTAGTGGTCCATGTATCAATGCTCTGGTCATTTTATGACGGGGGCGTCCAAATCTTTTAAAATATCCAAAATATTCTCCGTAGCCTAGAAAACGTCTTGGATTACACGCAACCATATCAACAGAAATAACATCTTTATACTCATATTTAGTGTACCATAATCCACCGTGTCCATATTCACAGCAACTTTATTGTACATTCTCAATAAATTAAAATCTTGTTGGCTTCCAAGAATTCTTTTCCCGGGCAAAGTTAGCTGTAACTGACTGGACTGTAAAACCATTTATTGGTAATTGCTCAATATTCTCTTTTGAAACTTTCTGCGCAAGATTTTTCATTTCTTTGTGAAGAGATTCTTTACGATACATTTCACCGTTAGGTCTTACAAACTGATCAAACAGAAACATACTTCCATATGGTCCATCGTTTACAGAACTTTGAAAGAACCATACTGACACTGGATAGTTTTTACTTAAATCCTGAATAAAATAAATATTTCTTTCATCCGAGATAATATCTTACAGTTTGATCTCGTGGAAATGTTACTGCGTTAGTTCAAACGTGAACATTATAATCAATATTTATTGGAGCTCTTTTCGATTTGTATAATACTTCTGTTATTGTTTTTATAGTTATTGGGAATAATATTGTTTTTTGTAACTCCGTAACATCTTTTAGTGTAGCACCGGTATGCTTAACCAATTGAGCCCACTATTTTCTGCGTCTTAGATCAGTTAACCAGTTTCCACGCATCGCATTTGTAAAATGCTGTTACGAGACAATTTATTCTTGACAATTTGATTGGTTTCAGATTATCAACACTGGCTTTTTCATTTATCGGATAAATTCCATAAATAACCGCGGTTATAGGACACGCTTTTTCACAATACAGTTTGCCAATACCAGTCAACATTGCCTGGTTTGGAATTTTCACTCAGTACGAGTTTTTTCGTTAACAAAGATATGATCATGAATAATCCAATAAATCGTACTCTGCAAAATACTTCCGGTTATCGAGATTGGTAATGACATTCGCCACTCGTTTGTCGTTCATTGTAGCGTCGATACCATCGTGGATTTTGAACGTACGACCATACGCGAGATGAGCCATCTTTTTTAAACTCCTTCTTCGCACCGTTAATTCTATTAAGTTTTATTCTTCGTATCAATCTGAGATTTTATTGGCAAGTCTGGAGATATTTTATCGAAATTAAATTTATACTCGGGAAACTTCGTTTTCCAAGGCTTGAGTTTCGATAATCTCTCAAACTCATCAACATCTTGAAAACAAATCCTGTATAAATGAATTCTGCGAACATCATTTAAAGCGTGTACGGCGAGGAAGCCTAGATCTGAAACGGTTTACAATGTGGTGTTCGAGGAAGAGCTGTTTGTGTTTGCAATGTGGGCGGTTCAAGATATAGAGAGCTTAAACGGTATTATTATAAGAGGAATATAGATAAGACTATACAAAGATTATTTGATTCTCAAGTAACAATGTAGACAAATAATGATTTATATATATATATATATATATATATATATATATATATATATATATATATATATATATATATATATATATATATATATATATATATATATATATATATATATATATATATATATATATATATATATATAAGTGAAGCATGCCACGATCAAGAATTATGAAGCATCTCGTGATGGTTTAATCAGAAACTGTCGGTTGAAAAAAAACAGCGGGTACTGTGAATGCTCGTGGTTATCTAATGTTTACTGCTGGAAAAAAGGTATCTTTATCTTCTTATTATATTAGAGTGTTTTAATGGAGAAATCAAGTCTTGTAATTGACCACATTGACTCAGATCTTAAAAGGTAAATTCTTTAAATAACCTTCAAGCTATTACACAAAGTGTGAAAGGGACCAGAGTGGCCGAGTGGTCTAAAGCGCTCGCCGCTACGGATCATGCCATCTCACCTCTGTCTGCGTGGGTTAGAGTCTCATATTTGGCCAATTTGGGTATTTGAGAAAGCTTGCCAGTAGCTTCTCGTGGGTCGGTGGTTCTTTCGGGGTGGGGTGGGTGGGTGTGGGGTTAGTTATCGGGTTCTTCCTCCACCATGAATACTGGCCGCCATGTATAGCCTATCGTGCGCTGAGAAATGGCAGTAAACACTACAACAACAACACAGTGAGAATACTGCACGTGGTCTTACCGGCAAATGAAAGACCGTTGGAAAAAGATCTGTCAAATCTATCAATACAGAGACTGGTGAAGTAAAAATATTTAAATCAATGAAGCCGGCAAATATGTTGATGTTCATCCGCAATTTTTACAATATAGAGCAGAAAATTTTATATAAAACCGCTTTTTCACAGCAATATAAACATTAAATTCGGTTTAAATGAAGAAAGATAACTACTGTCATGTGTAATTGAGAGAGTTGTTTCTGTTATTATGAAAATTGCGCTTAAAAGTCGTTTTAATACTACTTCTTTCTTCACCTGAAACGGAAAATAATTCTGTAATGTTATATGTCAATACCAATTTTGTCATAATTATCTCTGATAATGAAGTCGTAAAAAACAATTTTAGAGTGGAAGATAATGTATGGTGTTAATAACCTAATATTTTTCATATTCGTAGGAAGTGTTAGTTTAGTAAATCGACGCTTCTAAAATTGGCCTGTTCACCCTCTCTGCTGCTTAGGATGTTACTTTCGACTTAGCATAACATACATCATTAAAACAAGACCATGTTATGGCCCTTGCAAATTAATTTCTTAACATCGGATGTTACTTTCAGCTTAGCATAACATACATCATTAAAGCCAAATTTGTTTAAGTGCTATTCTGAGAACCACCAAAAAATATAAACTGGTTTATGCAGAACACTTATGATTTACAGTTATATTTCAGTAAAGGTGTTACTGGACAAAGGAGCAGACCCAAATCAAAAGGATGTCCTGGGAAACACTCCCCTTCATCTAAGTAACCTTAAAAAACAAAATCTCTTACAAATAGATTAACACTTACAAAACTGTAGAAGACAGCAAGATGCAATACAAATAGATTAACAAGTACAACACTGTACAGCCAGATGCAATGAAAATATTTTAATAATTAAATTATTCAACAACGCAAGATGCACAAAAGCGATTGCAAAAACTAGTTATGTTTATTCACACAAAGAGTCGGTGTACATATTCTAATTTTTCTTTAACTTTTCTTTCAGCTTTTTTTTATAATGTTTTCTGTAATGTTATAGTTGTTTGTACATTTATTTTATTGAATTTTCCCATTGCTGTCTAAATTAGACAAATGGAATAGAGATGTTGAGTTTAAATTATTATTATTTATAATTACAGCAGCCTGCACATGTCAAGTGCCATTTTTAACACTGCTTCTCATGACAAGTTAGTATAGATCAACTTGAGAGCAGAGTCCCAGTATGTTGTCTGCTTCTCAAGGCAGGTTAATATAGATCAACTTGAATCCACATTGGACAGTTCCGGTCAAAAACAAATTACAGTTCATCACACTTGTTACAAGCCAGATGATAGCGGACGTTGCTGCTTTTAAAAAAAAAATGTTTCAGCTACTTTTTCTGTAAAAGCCTGTGCACAAAAAGAATTTTCCATTGGCTAGTCAACGATAATGCTGGCAGATGACAAGTCCAATGGAAGTGAGCAGATGAAGGGGAGGTATTTAAGGTACTGCTTGATCAGGTGGATAATGGCTAACATGGAATATCAAATAATCAAATAAAGTTCAACAGTAATTTGTTATATTTAGCCCTGAGCGTGCAATGCTGAATCATTTGCCGTACACACCAGTTGTAACACTGCTTCTCATGGCAAGTTAGTATAGATCAACTTGTGAGCCGAGTCCCAGTATGTTGTCTGACTCTCAAGGCAGGTTAATATTAGATCAACTTGAATCCACATTGGACAGTTCCGGTCAAAAACAAATTACAGTTCATCACACTTGTTACAAGCCATACGATAGCAGACGTTGCTGCTTTAAAAAAAATGTTTCAGCTACTTTTTCTGTAAAAGCCTGTGCACAAAAGAATTTTCCATTGGCTAGTCAACGATAATGCTGGCAGATGCCAAGTCAAACAGAAGTGAGCAGATGAAGGGGAGGTATTTCAGGTACTGCTTGATCAGTCGGATAATGGCTAACACTAACATGGAATATCAAATAATGTTCAACAGTCATTTGTTATATTTAGCCCTGAGTGTGCAATGCTGAATCATTTGCCTTACACACCAGTCCCACGTTAGGGTAAACTATTAAATAGGTTTATTGACATCAATTATCATTTGTTTTAAATGTAGACCAAACTATTATTACCTTCTTTTGATGCTATATCACAAGTAAATGATCTTGATACTGGTATCTCAAAGGGTTTAAAAGAATGACCTAATTATACGTCACAATTCATTAGATACGGACTTGTGTTGTCAAAATACATTTATTAAAACATTATCCTGCTGTGATAATAATTAGGTCTTTTACTGGCATTCAGATTACTATGCATTTTTAAGTCTGGTACGCAGAACAAAGATTCACATTTAACAAATTAAAATTTAATTTTGTAGCACATTTAAAATAGTTACACAGTAATATGTATCTCCATTAAAAATTGATAGGGTCATAAAAATATGACCCTTATTATTCATGGTGGTCGCATGTGATGAACCAGTTTCATATTTTTATATTTCAGTTAATATTAGGTTTTGTCATCATACATTATAATATAATTAATCGCAGAATATAAGTAGAAAGGTTATAGACCATAACAGCTTATTCTATGGATTATTGTGTCATTTGTTCAGTCATCCATCCGTTAGTACAGGTTTGTTAACACTACTATCCTAAACAACATGGATACTTGCCATACAATTATACACACATTCATCCCAAGGTCTGATGGATACTAAATCAAAATGGTGTGCCATCCATTATGACAAATTTGTTATTGCTACTTCACCGTAATTGATTGTCAGATCAGCTCGAGTTTTTACCAAAATACTTATTTTGATGTCTAGTTGACCTTAGGTCAAAAATGTGCCAATATGGTGTCCAACATCCAATGTTTTCGGTCATAATAAAAATGGTATTTTCTCCAATACGGCTGCCAGGATTGCCATCTTTAAAAGCGTGCTAATACTATGCTTCCTTAATGGATGGTCATATTAATTTTTTTTTAAAAAGACCTCAAGACTTCTTATGATGTCTAGTTGGTCCTAATGAAATTGATGCTAATTTGATATTCAGTATGTCCCCAATGACATCCATCTTGAAAATCGTATTAATGCTGCTCATCCAAAATATTTCAGCAATATTTTCATGAAAAGATTTTGGATTTTTTTTATTTGATCCCACAAAAAAGTGCCGTTAGATACCCTATAGAACTTCTTATAATGTCTAATTAGGGTTAAATGAAAATGGTGCTCATTAAACTTCCAGTTTCATCTGCATGGGAATAATTTTTTTATATCATTATTACTACTACTCCAATATTAGTAGTCATAGTGACATGACATGGTGGTCTAAGTGTAAAAATTGGCTATTAAATGCCAGTTGTTATATCTACCTATTCTCAGCATATAGTTTGATATGAAATTTTCCCCGAGAAGCTTCTTATATCATCATTGGTTCTGATCAAACAGTGGTGACTCATCAAAATACTGCTCGCCTTGAGGGAATGGTCACATAATATATCTCACTATATGTACCTGGATCTTAATTTGACGTCCATAATTTTATCCCATAAACATTCTCCATACTGACATTTTCAACCAACAAATTTTTGTTGCAGTATATTATATAGTTATTCCCATATCGAAATCATGCTTATATAACCTTTAAAATAACTGTCTTGACAGCGATTATGAAAATAATATTAAAACTTATTTATTAAAGAAGAGTAGCTACGTTTGGAAACAGATGTATCTAGTCTTCCTTGAGACCTTAAGCTACTTTCAAAAAATATACATGCATGTATCTCACGAAAATATGTAGGAAAAATAATTTCACAATATTTTAGAAAAAAGTGCGAAAGAAATATTCAAATTTGGTGACGTCATGAAAATTCACTTGTTAACGTATTCACCCCTGTAGGTATTTTTTGTTTTGGAATGAAATGCGAGTAGGACACGTTTTGGGATCACTTCAGAATACATCCTAATACATTGACTTCCAAACAATGTTCCATCAACCCAATGCCTAGCTGTGTTAAAAGGAACGTCTTTCATTGGTATTTTGCTCTTTCTTGAAGAGAAGGTGAAATTTTTTAATGTTATTTCTTGCTTAACTGTCCCATAATTTTCGTCTGTACACTTCTCTTTATTTAAAACGCCCACCTAATCCGACATTTTGCACAAATTCAACTGTCTGTGCAGTTCAGACTGAACCGTCATAGATCAAAGGCAATAAAGTCTTAAATTTGAACACACAATCGGATTCCGACAACGGGCGAATCTTTGGCGACTAGAAAACTGGTCCAAAAAGTTAGCTTCTTCCCCTTGTATCTTGTAGTGCGCCTAAAATGTCCAGTTTGGCAGTAGGCTTCTTGCCCCTGCCCCGTAAGCGTGGTGTCAGGGGTAATGCGTTAACAAGAATTTTAAAAATTTCTTCCAAATTATCACGGAATAGCTAAATAAAAATTGTGCAGTGTTGATGCAGAAGCGAATAAATACGCAAGGAATATTCATAGTTGATGACATGAAAATGCACTTGTTAACAAGAATTTTGGGAGTTCTTTGCGAACTGTGATGGAATTGCTAAATTTGTTAATTTCTGTGCAGTGTTGATACACAAGCAATTAAATGCGCAATAAATATTCAAATTTGGTGACGTCATGAAAATACACTTGTTAACGCATTCACCCCTGTAAGATTTTGTTGTTTTCGCATATAATGCGAGTCGGATACACTTTGTATTTCATTTCTGAATACATCCTAATAGATCGACTTCCAAGTAATTTTCCATCAACCCAATATGCCTAGCTGCTATAAAAACAATGTCTTTCATTGGTAATTTTTTTTGCGCAAGACCAAAAGGTGGAAAGTTGGTGGGATATTTTTATTTGTTTTCTTGCTTAACGAGCCATTATTTTCGTATGTCTACCACTATTAAAAATGCTCACATTATCCTCAGTTTTGCGCAGGTTACCCTCTCTCTGTGCAATTTAGACTGATCAACTTAGATACGATGGCAAAAAGTCTAAAATATAATTTATGTTAACTTTCTGCAAGGGTTAAGATGAACGAGTCATTCGTTACACTTGCATGACAGAATCCCAAAGGTAAATTTTTTTTTAAAACTTATTTTATTTAACAATACCCATATATTCTGAAAAAATGTTTTATGTTAAATTTCTGCAAGGGTTAAGATCAATGAGTCACCCGTTTCATTTACATAGTAATTTCTCAATCGATCATTAGGTACAATAAAAAATCTGTCATCGTAAACGAAAGACTTCAACTCACTATGGGCATTAGCGATATATTAAACCAATATTTTGCAATCTGTATATCAGAATTATGAAATTGCAAACGTTATGCAATCGCGCGTGTTGGTGACATCATGAAAATGCACTTGTTAACGCATTCACCCTTGGAGATATTTTGTGTTTTCGAGTGAAATGCGAGTAGGACACATTTTGGGATTACTTCTGAATACATCCTAATACATCGACTTCCAAACAATTTTCGATACCTCCTTCAAGACTGTCAAGTGCCAAATTTTTCGTCAGTGACATCCAGTAATTAATTCGTAGGCTAGCCGACAATCAACTGTCTTGGACTAGAGTTGAACGGAAAGAATGTTGTCTTAACATGGTCAGGCTTGGTACAATAATTAAAGTGAAAACGGACTGAGTGTTTGACACGTAAAATTATGGGATTACTCACGTAGAGCTTTCAAAAATGATTAAGACAAACGATAAGGTGACATTTCGATCCTAAGTGGCATTTTGGCATCTGGACAGACGGTTTCCATAAGGTCAGTAAGAATAGCCTTTATTCCGATTGGGCAAATGCATAGGAAAAGGTGGTGTGTCGAAACCCAGAATCGGGAAATATATAGTTCGTATCAAACGATGTTAGTCAGTCTAGGAAGACGTCTGCAAGAGACGGTCAGAGAAATTGATTCCAATCCAGGAGAAGACTCCGTACGTCTTTGAAAGAAAGACGTTCGTAAATTAATTGTGGTTCCAGGGAACTGAATGTGGAACGTTTGTAAGACGCCAGAAACACAAAGGTATCTAACTCAAATTCACCTTTATTATGATGTAATGTATATGCTGTTTATCTTTGTCTTAGATGCATAATGTATCGATACTACGCTACAAATAGTTCAGTATTACATTGATTTAATAACGTACTTTGAGATGTTTCTTTGTTACAGATGCATGATGTGTTCATATTTTGTATGGATAGTCGGTTTTACAGTGATTTAATAATGTATTTTGAATTCTGAATTAGCATTTTACCTTATATACTTACGTAGGTAAATTGGTGGTGTAGAAAACCCGCCGTGTACATTTATGATTGGAAAGGTTACATTAATTTGAATTTATCATATTAGTAAATATGGATTGTATGTTATGTTATATTGCCTCACTTTACGTAATGATTTACGGGAATATGACTTTCCCGAATTCTGATGTTGATAATTAGCAGTATAGCTTTATTGATCTGAAAACATGTATAGAATTTGTTAGCCATATGAATGATAACACTGATAGTAAGATCTGATTGTTCGAACATGAAGACGGACGAACAATCGCAACTCTGAAAGTAGCGAGATACTTAGGGCGTTTTACCCTTTTCTTTTACAAGGAAAAATAGTTTACTTTGGCAAGAGTGGGAATCAGCGAGAAGTCAAAAGCAATCGTTTATTGTGGGCAAGAGTGAGAATCAGCGAGAAGTCAAAAGGAAAGAAATAAGAAGTCAGTGTGGAATTCCCGTTCAATTAAAGGGCAAGCTGGAGACGGACGCACGCAGGGAAGAGAAAGAAAAACCAGTCGACGGAAAAGGTCATGTTGAATCACTCAACAGTCCACTGTTAAATGAACATTCGATTCCTTGATGAAATTTACTCTCAGTATTAATGGCTAACTTCATTTATTTTCATTAATGTTTGAATTCTTATGAATGTATCCAGTATTTTAAAGCTTCGGCATTTGTATTTTTTTCTGAACTGAGTGTATTCAGAAAGAGAGAAAGTGTAATTCACAGTGTCATTCTTTTCGTAATTGTATTTTTAATTAAATTCATATTTTATCTTTACGGGGGCTCGTGTATTGTCTTGTTCAAAGTACCATCTCAGATTACTATATTCACTGACCGGGCAGATTACACCGTAGCGATCATCTTCTAGATAACGCCAATTAGTGGGAGGCGGTCTTCAAGTGTTGTTTCCAAGTTGCGCAATACCTCTGACCAGGCCTTGTGCAATATTGTCTTAATAACACTTTGATCACCCGCCAGCGCAGCCCACCTTACAAAGTGGGGGCTTCGTCTTGGGATCTGAAGGTTCATTGTGATTGAAGTATCTGAGCGTATTTTGAACAAAGGCATAAATTTGTTATTATTATTAAGTAGGAATCGAGTGAATCAAACATTGTCTGCTATTTTGTATACTTGCATGCAAATTGTTTACGTTAAAAGTGGTTTGTAGAATTTGAGATTTATACCTTCTGTGTGAAATCATTATAAGCGTTAAAGT
This sequence comes from Unio pictorum, assembly GCA_030141615.1. NCBI lineage: Eukaryota > Metazoa > Mollusca > Bivalvia > Unionida > Unionidae > Unio > Unio pictorum. The sequence continues at coordinate 24,399,134 of JARLTB010000021.1, forward strand.
GGTACTACCTAAATAGTCTCGTGAGACAAGAACGAATTATTTGGGCAGTACTGTATTTTAGACAGCAATTAATCACGTCTCGTTAGCAGTATCCCACTGTCACTGGAATTTCTGTCTGGTCAATTAATTGCGGCTGATTCGACCGGTCCATCTCGCTGCAGATAAGGTTATTTTAGGTCAAACTATTTTCGTAGGGAAAATCCCTGATTGTAGGTCAGTTAAGGACATAGTTCTAGAGAAAAGGGAAAGACAAAACATACGTAATGGCGACAGACAGACAGTTACTAAAGGAATTTAAATCCATTGGAAAAGACGAACTTGGGTATGAGGGTGAAAAACTAACTGAATTTATGGAAAGAAGTTTGAAAGAACACAAGGAAGAGAAAGATAGAGAACGAGAGCAATTAGCCATGGAACGAGAGAAGGAGAGAGAAGTGGAACTCGCGCGACTACAAGCAGAAGAAAAGGTAAGAGAAAGGGATCATATGCTAGCCATGGAGAGACTAAGGCTCGAAGCCGAGTTCAGGAGGGGTGAAGAATCGAACGTACGTCCGGACACCCCGAGTAGTCGCGTGGAAGACAGACGACCCATACAGTTAACCATGCCGATGTTTAATGACAAGGACGAAATAATTGACAACTTTTTGACGCAGTTTGAAAAGTTGGCCCTGGTTCACCAAATACCTAAGGACTAGTGGGCCATCAATATTTCAGCCTTTTTGCAGGGGGCAGCGAAAGACGTGTACCACAACATGACCCCAACCGACATAGACGATTATGACGCGCTGAAGAAAGCTCTACTTCGCCACTATGAGTTATCAGCGGAAACGTTCCGGAAACTTTTTAGGGAATCGTCGAAAAGGGCTACCGAAACACACGCGCAATTTCACAGTCGAGTGCGCGTGATTTTTGATAAATGGATAAAAATGTCTGGCACCGCGTTAACGTACGAAGGTATTCGCGAAGAGATTTTAAAAGAACACGTGTTAAGTACCTACAGAAAAGATTTAATTGTGTTTTTGGCGGAGCGCGAATTCTCAACTTTGGATGAGATAAGCATAATGGCCGAGCGCTATGAGAGCGCGCATGCGCGTCCAACTACTTGGAATGGTAGGGACCGACCTGGAATCGGTGAGCTTAGAAAGACCACAGAGGTGGCACCCCATAGACGAAATGGTCAAAATGGTGGGAGGCCAGGGGCCGGGAATCCCAGCCAAGTACATTTCCGTGGGTCTGGAAAGACTCAAGGGGTAGATAGGGATACCTCGGGTAGAAGAGGTGAGCCAGTATGATATGGCTGTAATAAACCAGGCCATGTTGTCAAGGACTGTAGAAAGTATCGTCCGACAACGGTTAATTCGGTAACTCCGAATACTGTTAAGGAAGGGAAAACAGTGGAGTCTACGAATGTAGCGAGAGCTACGGTAAATGGTGAGGAAGCCACAGTGCTGTATGACACCGGCTGTAGCTACCCGGCCTTGGTAGATCGTAGGTACGTCAAACCTGGAGATTATACAGGTGAGACGGTGGAAGTACAGTTTGCTAACAGGACGAAGGATTCGCTTCCGGTCGTTAGCATAGACCTTGATTCGCCATATGTAAAAGGGCGAATTCAAGCAGCGTGTTTGTCGGGACTGTCTCATGACGTAATATTAGGGCGTAGGTATGTGTTGCCCCAACCTAACCCTATGACGTGTAACCCTATACATGTCGGGTCAGTGGAGACGAGGGCTATGAAGCGAAGGTCAGGGTCGAAGCCGCTAAGATCCGTGACTTCGCCCATAGACATTTTGGTACCTGGTGAGTTAGAGAAGCTTCAAAAGGAAGATGTGTCTCTTGACAAGGTACGTAGGTACGCGACTGACGGGTCCGTACGGAAATTGCCAGACGGCGAGGTTAAGTTCGCGACAAAGCGCGGTATTTTGTATCGGTACGCCAAGAAAGGGGTCGATACGTTTAAACAAGTTGTGGTACCCGTAGGGAAGCGCGACGAAGTACTTAGGATAGCACATGAGGGTCTTCTCGGAAGCCACATGGGCGTGGCGAAAACCAGAGATAGGTTGGTGAGGGAGTTTTATTGGCCAGGTGTGCATGGGGATGTGAGGAGGTTTTGTTTGTCATGTGACAAGTGTTAGCGAGTGGCACCGAAAACCTCCCATCGCCCAGTGCCACTAGGAACCACCCCACTAATAGATGAACCTTTCTCGAGAGTGGCGATGGATTTAGTAGGTCCGATTAAGCCGGCGGCGGAAAGTGGAAATCGGTATATATTAACGGTCGTAGATTACGCTACCCGGTACCCGGAGGCAGTGGCCTTGACGAACATTGACTCAGTCACGGTGGTTGAGGCCTTGTTAGGGGTGTGGTCGAGAGTCGGAGTTCCAGACGAGATACTGACCGACCAAGGGACACAGTTCGTGAGCCAGGTGATGGAAGAGGTAAATAGATTACTCTCCATTAGACACCTGACGACTACCCCGTACCACCCGCAGTGTAATGGGTTGGTAGAACGTTTCAATGGGACATTGAAACAGGCTTTAAAGAAGCTATGTGAAGGTCGACCTAGGGATTGGGATCGATACCTTCCGGCGATACTGTTCGCGTATCGTGAAGTACCCCAGGCAAGTTTGGGTTTTTCACCTTTTGAATTAGTTTATGGGCGGACGGTAAGGGGAACCATGGCTGTCTTGAAACAGTTATGGACGGATGAGCAAGCATCCGAAGAAGTGCGCACGACATACCAATATGTTGTCGACTTGCGTAACAAACTAGAAGAAGTTTGTAAATTGGCTCAAGAAAATCTCTGCGAAGCAAGGGGACGTCAAGCCAAGTATTACAACAAAAGGGCGAAGGAACGTCACTTTGAGGTGGGTGACAAGGTGTTGTTGCTGTTGCCATTGGAGCACAACAAGCTGCAAGTCTCATGGAGGGGACCATTTGTTGTAACAGAGAAGAAGGGTGGACAAAACTACCGTATCCGAGTAGGGGATAAGGATAAGTTGTTCCACGTAAATCTTTTGAAGCGGTACCGTGTGCGAGAACCACCCACGGAGTTCGTGGTGGCTACCGTCGTGACGGAAGAATCCGACGACAACGCAGGGCAGGCGGAAGTACTCCCTAGTTGTCCGTTGACGAGGGAGGAAACCTACGTCGACGTCACACTTGACGTTACGTTAACGTCAGACCAACGTAAAGAGGTGGAGTCGGTACTTCAAGAATATTCGAGCGTCTTAACAGAGAGACCGGGGAGGACAGAGCTGGAGGAGTTCTCTTTGAAGCTGCTGAGCGATAACCCAGTAAAGTTAAGACCATATCCGTTGCCGTACGCGAAGTTAGAAGCAGTCCGTAAGGAAGTTGAAACTATGTTAGACTTGGGTATTATCGAACCAAGCGAGTCGGCGTATAGCTCTCCTGTTGTACTGGTCCAGAAGAAGGATGGGGCACACAGATTTTGTGTTGACTACCGGAAGTTAAACCGCATTACAGAATTCCAGGTAGAACTTTTACCTGACCCTGAGTCTATTTTCGCAGGAGTAACCCATGCTAAATATTTTTCTAAGATCGATTTGTCCAAAGGATACTGGCAAATTCCAGTCCGTAGTGAAGACAGAGCAAAACTCGCCTTTGCAACTCCAGATGGGACTTACCAGTGGGTGGTCATGCCATTCGGGGTGCAGAACGCGCCCAGTGTCTTCACCCGTATGATGCGGAAATTCCTTGAACCATTGCGGGGGATGGGAGTTTCCAACTTCATGGACGATCTTTTATTAGCTACAGCTACATGGGAAGAACACATACTTTTGCTGAAAAAAGTCTTAGAACGACTACGACAAACCGGACTGACCGCACGACCATCGAAGTGCCATATAGGGTTCAGACAATTAGACTACCTAGGACATACCCTCAGCGAGGACACGTTAAAACCAGAGAGTTCAAAGGTCGAACAACTTAGGGACGCATTACGACCAACTACTAAGACTGAAGTTAGATCTTTTCTAGGTTTGGCAGGATATTATAGGAGATATGTGGCAAATTTTAGTGCTATTGCAAGTCCATTGACTGACTTGACTCGGAAAAAGGCGCCGACCAAAGTAGTATGGACAGACGCATGTGAACGCGCATTTCAGACGCTAAAAGACAGACTGACGTCAGACGCCATAGTTAAGTTACCTGACGTGACACAGGATTTTGTTTTGAGGACAGATGCTTGTGATAGAGGTTTAGGGGCAGTGTTACTGCAAGAACACGAGGGAAGCTTATTCCCAGTTGCTTATGGAAGTAGGAAACTGTCAAATGCAGAAATTAATTATTCAGTGTCGGAGAAAGAATGTTTGGCAATTATATTTGGAATAACTAAGTTCCAACGTTATCTGTATGGTAGGAAGTTTACTTTGGAAACAGATCATCAACCACTGGCTTATTTGGCCCAGGCGAAATTAACGGTAGATTAATGAGATGGTCGCTGTTTCTACAACAGTATCAGATTCTAGTGCGATACATTAAAGGTAGGGATAATGTAGGAGCGGATTGTTTAAGTCGGTTAGGAACGGCTGAAGTGAATAGGTCACCTGAGGACATGTAATGGGAGCAGTATAGATCACCGAAAAATTTGGGGAAGTAGAAATACCGATTTTTCTCTTAGAAAGGGGGTAATGTCAAGTGCCAAATTTTTCGTCAGTGACATCCAGTAATTAATTCGTAGGCTAGCCGATAATCAACTGTCTTGGACTAGAGTTGAACGGAAAGAATGTTGTCTTAACATGGTCAGGCTTGGTACAATAATTAAAGTGAAAACGGACTGAGTGTTTGACACGTAAAATTATGGGATTACTCACGTAGAGCTTTCAAAAATGATTAAGACAAACGATAAGGTGACATTTCGATCCTAAGTGGCATTTTGGCATCTGGACAGACGGTTTCCATAAGGTCAGTAAGAATAGCCTTTATTCCGATTGGGCAAATGCATAGGAAAAGGGGGTGTGTCGAAACCCAGAATCGGGAAATATATAGTTCGTATCAAACGATGTTAGTCAGTCTAGGAAGACGTCTGCAAGAGACGGTCAGAGAAATTGATTCCAATCCAGGAGAAGACTCCGTACGTCTTTGAAAGAAAGACGTTCGTAAATTAATTGTGGTTCCAGGGAACTGAATGTGGAACGTTTGTAAGACGCCAGAAACACAAAGGTATCTAACTCAAATTCACCTTTATTATGATGTAATGTATATGCTGTTTATCTTTGTCTTAGATGCATAATGTATCGATACTACGCTACAAATAGTTCAGTATTACATTGATTTAATAACGTACTTTAAGATGTTTCTTTGTTACAGATGCATGATGTGTTCATATTTTGTATGGATAGTCGGTTTTACAGTGATTTAATAATGTATTTTGAATTCTGAATTAGCATTTTACCTTATATACTTACGTAGGTAAATTGGTGGTGTAGAAAACCCGCCGTGTACATTTATGATTGGAAAGGTTACATTAATTTGAATTTATCATATTAGTAAATATGGATTGTATGTTATGTTATATTGCCTCACTTTACGTAATGATTTACGGGAATATGACTTTCCCGAATTCTGATGTTGATAATTAGCAGTATAGCTTTATTGATCTGAAAACATGTATAGAATTTGTTAGCCATATGAATGATAACACTGATAGTAAGATCTGATTGTTCGAACATGAAGACGGACGAACAATCGCAACTCTGAAAGTAGCGAGATACTTAGGGCGTTTTACCCTTTTCTTTTACAAGGAAAAATAGTTTACTTTGGCAAGAGTGGGAATCAGTGAGAAGTCAAAAGCAATCGTTTATTGTGGGCAAGAGTGAGAATCAGCGAGAAGTCAAAAGGAAAGAAATAAGAAGTCAGTGTGGAATTCCCGTTCAATTAAAGGGCAAGCTGGAGACGGACGCATGCAGGGAAGAGAAAGAAAAACCAGTCGACGGAAAAGGTCATGTTGAATCACTCAACAGTCCAATGTTAAATGAACATTCGATTCCTTGATGAAATTTACTCTCAGTATTAATGGCTAACTTCATTTATTTTCATTAATGTTTGAATTCTTATGAATGTATCCAGTATTTTAAAGCTTCGGCATTTGTATTTTTTTCTGAACTGAGTGTATTCAGAAAGAGAGAAAGTGTAATTCACAGTGTCATTCTTTTCGTAATTGTATTTTTAATTAAATTCATATTTTATCTTTACGGGGGCTCGTGTATTGTCTTGTTCAAAGTACCATCTCAGATTACTATATTCACTGACCGGGCAGATTACACCGTAGCGATCATCTTCTAGATAATGCCAATTAGTGGGAGGCGGTCTTCAAGTGTTGTTTCCAAGTTGCGCAATACCTCTGACCAGGCCTTGTGCAATATTGTCTTAATAACACTTTGATCACCCGCCAGCGCAGCCCACGTTACAAAGACTAAAAATATCGTCATTAAAGGACTTCGAAATTGTGATATTAATACATTAAACTTGCAAGAAATACTTTGCTGCTCTGTGAAATCAGTCTCCAGCAAATACCGAATTTCTTTTTTTCAGATATTCCTGTTTGAGAAATTTGGAATTTGCAATTTGAACGTCATGTAAAATTTTATTTGTTCTTGTAGGAGCATCTGGAAATAAGTGCTCATATTCAATTAATAACAGAATTTCTTTCTTTCTTACTCTTATAAATGTGAAAGTTTCTGGTCTAGATCTTTCATAATTTCTGAATTCGGACGATTTGTCACTCCAATATCAGTATAATCCGTTGATATTCCTTCACCTCATTTATCACTAAGTGAGTTGTAATAAGAATACGTTTCTATCCCAAAGCTGAAATGTATGTCTTAAGTTTAGAATATACAATTTATACTCTCATTTTAATTAAACGGATTAATAATGAGATACTCTTTAGGATTACATGGAAATCCGATCTAATTCCGTTGTTTGCAAAGAAAAATGAAGTTATTGAAGGGCTTGTTAATCGAGGACGCTATTTTAGCATATAAAATTTATTTTTGGACAATATTATTTAGGACTTCACGTTTAGGCTTGGTAAGTTATTTATTGTTATATAAATTTTGTTACTAACGATGCCATTTTGTACATCCTAAGCTATGTTCTTGGACCTGTTTTTTTTTTTTTAAAATTCTATTCACTCAGCTGCTCTCAAGTGTCATAGATGATCACCCAGTGTCTCACCAATTGTACACTGATGACACCCAAATATACAAGTCTACTCACCCAACTGAAGTTGATGCTACCATCCATGGGGTAGAGAGGTGCATTTCTGATGTGAAATCATGGATAACATGTAACAAGCTGCAGATGAATGATAATAAAACTGAAGCTATTCTGATCACAAAACAAAGACTTTTTCAGTCACATCCTTTACCTCAAACAATAAATATCAGCAGTGCCAACATTAAATTCAGTCATTATGAAACCTAGGTGTTACTCTAGACAGTACTCTCACATTGCACCAACATCCATTCACAAATATATAAATACATGTATATATGTGTGTGTGTGTGTATATATATATATATATATATATATATATGAACCTGAGCACAAATTTCAAAGGCTTGGCAATCACCAAAAAACACAAAGAAATTATTAAAATTTTATTTGAGTAGAACTCTCCATTATATTAATTTCATGTACTCTGTATAATTATCTTACTTATGGAATACAAATGTATCAGTTTTGCATATATATATATATATATATATATATATATATATATATATATATATATATTCTACAACAATCTTGCTCTTACTGTAAATAAATGCTTTGTACTGTCTTTATATGCTTGAAAGTCAATTCAAACTGCAAGCACTAAGGATCCTGATCTAACATACTATAATGTTTCTGCAAGCAATAAGGATCCTGATCTAACATACCATAATATTTCTGCAAATCAGGATCTATATCGTTTGTTCCACAGATTAGTCATCCGGGGCATTATGTGACAGTTGATCTGGGGCAGATGGACTAGTCTTGTAAGCATGTATATATCGTAAAGTTTTGTTTTTTGTCTCATGAAGTTTTCAAAAATCTAATTTCCAGAAATAATTGTATGATTTTAAAAAATGAATACAGAGTGCATGTTATGAGAAACTTTCTTGATTATCAAATACTGGCTATGACTCCATGAACCTGGATATCATGTTTCCTGCTTATAAGTATAATAATGAATACATATTTCAGCAAGACATACTTTAGAATGTTCAGCGTCTCAGAGTCATGATTACTAATGGATTTAAAAGCAGAAGTGTCATCCATGTCCAATATATTTGCCATTGTGAAGTTATTCATAATACTGGAACCATTGATATTCATTATTATGAGGTCTTGGTTCAAAATTCTCTTCTGCCACTTTTTCCACTTTGACATCCAACTTGGCTACATTAGTGACTTTTATACCAGAATATGGAACAAGAAGCACTCAAATGAACGGACTACTGTCTTGAAAAATATGTAGGAATTTAAGAGAAGTCCTTTTCCTCCATCCTTTTACCATTATCAGTTGAAACAATCTCAAATATTAATGACAAACTCCAACATACCGAATTTGGTAACAATTATTTTCTTCTATGTTGAGGTAATTTTTGCAAGACAAGTGCAGTACAAAAAAAAAACAAGACCATGGTCTTTGACCTTGAACCTGTCATCAATAACACTGGCTCAGATACTTTCAGGAAATACATTTAGGTTGATTTGACAACATTATTTGCTTGAGAGTTGAAATGTTTGGATTCTGTAATGCTAATCAATTTGGGTTTCCCGCATGGGTTCCAATCCCATCCTCAATGCAATGTTTGGGTTTTGTAATGAGAGAGGAAAAGACCTGTTTCTACCAAGACATGCTTATTCCATAGTATACAAACTATAACTGACCTACTGGTCAGACCTATATACTATCCTATCTGTAGCCTAATCTCAGATCACTAAGATGCTGATTCAGCAGTGGGAAAATCTTTATTACCATATAGCACTGCTTCAGAACACTACAGGAGTTATTCAAGTGGCACCATTCAAGATATTATTGCTATATCTTTCAACTGCATTGTATACAATTTTGTATTCATACTTGATACCTTGATCATAAGCCAACACAAAAATAATGAAATACCAAAGTCTGGTTAGTAGTAGTAGTGTTTAAAGCCATTTATCAGCACGCAATAGGCTATATATGGCAGCCAGTATAAATGGTGGAGGAAGAACCTGGGAAAAACCCCCATGAAAAAACCACCGACCCATGCTGACAGATGTGAGATGGCAGTGATCCGTAACGGAGAGCACTTTAGACCACTCAGACACCACCAAAGTCAGGTTAAAATGTATTTGTATGTGTATGAATCACTAATGTTCAAGCTCAATGTAATACAAATTGCCAGCAGGGATCTTTGACTTTAAGGTTATAACATATTAAGGAAACTGGAGCATCTAAATGACATTCCCAAGGACACACCACGGCAGCATACCAAGGATGGTCTGTGGTCATGATCCTTGGATTACAAGTTGAATGCTCTACCTAACGACCTACTGCAGCTATCTCTCTTAATAGGAAATAAATTTTTTAAATGGCAAAAACAGTTGCTATTTAATAGGTCTGACTGGTCCCATTTTTCTTTCAGAGCTTACTGCATATATTTGAAATTTTAGTGAGAAGTCCATATTGACACAACCATACTTCTAGTAGAACATGCCTTAAGAAAATTGAGGCAACTAAGGCAGCAATTCTAGAGTTCAGATCAGCAGCATTTTAACAAAAAGACTAGCTACACTGCAAGAAGCAAAACCACCATACTGACAGGCTATCTTTTCCAGAAGAGTAACCATAACAAGAGTTTCATTATAACTTCTAAATGTAATGTCCAACCTGTTTGTATTCAGTACCAACTATATATTATAAAAAGTCTTTTGTCATCAACTCTATGTTGATACCATGATCCATTCATAAAAAATAGCAATAACATTATTTTCAAGATTAGTTTCAATCTAGGACATTGGATCAATGTCATTTCACTGTCTGAACATCCAAATCTAATTACTAATCACTCAGTAAAAACATCATACAGATCTCACCATCCTTGCAACAGAAACAGTTAAAAAATTTCAAAGATGTACACCATGCTGGCCAAGCTAAATGAAAGACTGGAGCCATTTTCATTTTGGACAATCCACATCTTAAGAAATCTGATGTTAATAAGACCATCCATTCAGGAGAATAAGATTTTTTAAAATGGCCACCATGTCATCCATATTTGATTCCAGACTGGCACCATTTTCATCTGGACCATACAAATTCTTTCAATGAAAACAATTTATCAATATGACCATCAGTTCTGGAGAAGTAAATATAAAAGTTTCATGGCAAACATGAAAGTCATTAGACTGATACCATGTTAATTCAGAGCCTTCTAAATGTTATAAATGGTCCTTTGGTTAAAACCTTATGTGGATAAAACCATTCCTTCGTAACAAGTAGCAATAATAAAAAGATTTTCAAGACAGCCATTCCTGGTGGCGATTCAGAAGATCATATTGACACCATTTTCACTTAACCCCAACGGCATCATTAGAAGTGTTTTGGTGAAAGCATGACGTCAATATGAAAATTTAGAAATGTGTGTCAAATTAACATTGGGTCTTCAACGACCTCTATCACAAATGTTCTAAATCATACAATTTTGGCAAAGACCATGGCTTCCTCAACCTGGCCAACTACTTCCCTGCCAGACAGCACAACAGTGAAGACTGATTTCTGTGGTACATGCTTTAAAATCTTCCACATCATTTTGTCCAACTTCCGTAGATGCTTCTGAAAAATGTAGAGGAGGTTTATGTGATAACAAAGCTCTACTATTACGTATATTAACAAAATTGAAAAGCAAGTCTAATTTTGTTTTTAAAAAATGAAGAGATGCAAAACAGAGTCCTGTTTGGCACAGTGGAGTTAATGTTCAGAAGTACATCTCGACAACAACCCACCTGTATAAAAAACAGGAAAAATTTTCCAATCAACTCCTATCATGTTCAAACATTGTTGGGTTTACAGATAATGCTGAAAAAGTACCTAACTTAATAGAAGAAAGAAGTATATTATCCATACCACTGTATGTTCCTTAGATGTTAAGTTTCATCACTTTGAGATAATTACTGGCTATTATTACCACTAAAGCAAAGCACATGACTGTTCAGCTCAAATCAACATGACATCTGCCATTAAGGAACAAGAGTCCCTCAATGCTCTACTGTCCAAACATAATGTTCAGATTTACTAGAGTCCATTTTTCTTAACTAATGCATGCTGAAACCATCTCTGACGGTCTTTAGCCTTAAGGGCTTTAAATCAGCTGCTATGGCAGCCATATTGGATGTGAGATTGGTACCATTATTACTGAGGAAAAACTAGACACTATTAAAAGACTTTCTGTTAAAACACCATGCCAATATGACTAGGATTAGTGACAATATTTTCAATATGTTCATTGTGGTGGCTATATTAGATGTCTGTGGGGTCCCATTTTTCATTTAGGAGCAATCTATTATTATAAGAATTCTTTTGGTGAAAATCCTATTTTGATATGACTAGGAGTAGCTGTTGCAAGATTTCAAGAGTGCCACAATTGTGGCCATACTGAATGTCAGCTATGCATCATTTTGTTTTTGGTCAACTTGACACAATACGAGAATTTGCTATAAGAAGATTTTAAAGATGACTACCATCGGGCCATATTTAAAACCAGAAAGGAACCATTTTCATTCAGGTCCAAGGTGACTACCATTAGGCCATATTTAAAACCAGACTGGAACCATTTTTATTCAGGTCCAAGATGACTACCATTAGGCCATATTTAAAACCAGACTGGAACCATTTTCATTCAGGTCCAACTAGTTATAATAATTATAGTCTTGAAGTGAAAAACCCATAATGATACAACTTTCTAATTTGAAGAAGTAGCAATAATAAAGTTTTCACCATGACTGCATTGGAGATTCTTGATGTCAGATTAGCATCATTGTCATTTAGGTCCAACCACACATCATAAGAAGTGGTTTTGTGAAAACCTCATGTGGACATCGCTACCGTTTTTTAGTGGAGTAGAAATAAAAAGATCTTAAAGATGGCCACAGTAGTGGCCACATTTGATGTCAGATCAGCACAATTTTCATTTAAGCCAAGTAGATGTCATAGAAGTCATTCTGGGGTGAAAGTCACATTCCATGATGACTTGACAGAATAGCTATAACGAGAATTTCAAGATGACTGCCATGGCAGCCATATTTGACATCAGATCAGCACCACCTTCATTTCGGACCAAGTAAACATCTGAGATGCCTGGACAGCAGTATTATGGTTTAGGTCCATCTGGATTAAAGTCTGTGTAAATTTTACGAGCACTGATAACAAGCTTGTATTAACAGATGGACACAACAGATGACAACACAATAGCCAATGAACAACAGGCCATCCCACAACCTCTTCTGGTCTATGACCTGAAGAGCTAGAAATGGTATGTTAGCCATCAGAGTTTCTCTCTTAGATTACAAAATCAATTTGAAAGACTAAAACCAGTCGATCATGTAACAAACTCACTTCCTTTATTAACACTGCATTTCCAGTGAAGAAATAAGTTGTTTAAAAAACTGCAAACATTACAAGATATTATTAGTTTAGAAGTAAAATGTAATTTGACAAACAAAGAAAGGGATATTTCTGTGATCACCACCAAGAAATTAGTGATCAGAAAGATTCAAATAAATATCATCACAACAGTGGAAAAATGGAATGCATGGACGATGATAGTTACAGCCAGATGTTTGTACCAGAGTTTTTTGACAAGATGGTTTTTGCACCATGACTGATGATTATTCATAATAATTTAACAAAGTTTTGTCGTACTGATTCATATTGTGACATTTAAATGAAACAATAAGTATTTAAAATTAGTGCTGCCTTTCATACGTTACATGTTATTATTCTCACATTTGTATGATCCTTCCCTAGGAAGGTCTACCATCTTATAAGGCCACTTTACTGCTGCAGAGGGGGGACCATTATAATACATTCTTTTACAAGAGACAAGTTATGCAAAAACCAAGTTTCATGAAGATGCCTCAACTGGTTAGGGAGAGGGTTAGAAAATATAATTTTAATATATAAAGCGGTAACTATGAAAGTGTGTGTGTTTTGGATTTTTAATGTAACTTTTTTTTAAAATTCAGTCATATCATAACAATGTTTGCAGTGTGGCAGTTTATAGTAATATCTAGTATAAGGGCATCATTCCAAAGACACACAGCATGATATCCCTCCCAGTCACAATATCCTGACAACAGGCCAACAAATTCTAACACAAACCCCTTAATGCTGAGCACCTAGTGAGGCAGATGTTAGTACTATTTTTAAACAAGTCTTTTTTATGACTTTGTCAGGATTCGAACTCATGAACTCCCACATCTGAGAAGGACACTCTAACCACTAGGCCACTGGAACAGTCTGATTCTAAAAGTATTATCTGTTTGAAGCAGAATCTTATTATGATATAATCATCCATATGGGAGGAGTAAAATTAACAATATTTTCAAGATGGCTATGATGGCGGTCAAATTTGCACCATTTTCACTTAGGACCAGCAAAAAAACCACCAACTGTTATAATAAAAACCTGGACTTAAAATGATTCTCAAATTTAAGTGTAGTGATAACAAGATTTTCACCACCATGGTGGCCATATTGGATGTCAGTTTAAAACAATTTTAAATTAACTATTTTGGTGAAAGCTCCATGCTGATATGAATCAACATTTTGGAGGCATAACAAAAAGAAGAGTTTCAAGATGGATACCATGGTGGCCATACTGGATGTCAATTTAGAACAATTTTAAATAAACCCTTCTGAAGTTATTATTGTAGGGTTTAATGCCATTTTTCAGCACATGATAGGCTATACATGGCGGCCAGTATTATGAAGAACCCGGGAAAACCCCTGGAAAGAACCACCGACCCATGAGAAGCTATTGGCAAGCTTTCTCACATAACTACATTAGCCGAATCTTAGACTCGCACCCACGCAGACAGAGGTAAGATGGCAGTGATCCGTAACGGAGAGCGCTTTAGACCACTTGGCCACTCGGGGCCCCAAACTCTTCTGATGAAAGCTCCATGTTGATATGACTCAACATTTTGGAGGCATAAAACAATATTTTCAAGATGGATGTCATGTTGGCCATACTGGATATCATATGTGCACCTTTCCATTTAGGACCAGCTAGACATTATCAAAAGAAGTCTTCTGGTGAAAGTACAATGTCAATATGAACAGGCATTAAGAAGAAGTGGTGATAATAAGATTTTCCAGACGGCCACTATGGCGACCATATTGTATCTCCAAGTGCCACCATTTTCATTCAGGACCAACTAAACATCATAAGAAGTCTTTTATAAAAAAAATAAAAAATTTCTTCAAGAAAGATATGTTTATTTTTAAATACTTACCTAATTATAATATCTTATGAGAACTACTACTACCTTGCAAATCCAGCCCTCCCAAGCTAAAAATGTTTAGCTAAAAAGCTAAAAGTATCTGTCCACCTAGGTGGCAGGTGGGCAGAGTGATCTCCCATTGGTAAAGGGATTGATGACCAATTTTATGAATGTCTCAGTTACTACTCAAGCAGAAAGCATGTTCTCTAAATCAATGTATCTGCAGGGAGGCTGTATATTTATTATGAATGGGTAAAAATTTGCAAAGAAATACATTTTACTACAATTTTTTTCTCCTTCTTTGAATGCAGTACCCAATCATAATATCTTAGGAGAATAGATAAGAGGTATAGGGAGATGCATTCCTTCACCTTGGGGTCACCTAAGGTATGTAAGACAGCTTCTAGGTAACCCAAACTGGAGATAACTCCATCTGTTGGGGAGTGGTCTCAAAAAGGGAAATTTTCTCTCCCACAAATCCATCAGAAGTTGTGAAAAAGTCATGTCTTATGAAGCTCTCAAACAATCAGGAAAGGTGACATGTTGCACCACAGTTATAGGTCCCAGAAGATCAAGATGAGCTCTTTGGGATGAAAGATCTCTTAGACAAGAGCTGGAGGATGTTGTCTCCAACCCATGGCCTAGATGTCAGTTCCATAACAATTCTGGTCAAATGTGGCAACTTCTCCAACCCTGAGAGCCGAAATGCATAACAAATATATTTAAGCTTGGGTTATTTCTCGATATCAAGAATGAATAACCCACTTAATCTAGGATTGAAGGGTCTGTACTGATACATCATCCAGTTTCTGTTTGAGAGGAAATATTAAATCTGATCTCTGTTGATACATTGGCCTGTTCTTGGCAATGAAAGAAGGTGCCATCGTGAGTGACACTTACCCACTTTGTTGTATCTACATATAATTTGGATCCTATGACAAGGCATATATTCACTTATTCCACCTGCCATTGCTAATGCAAATGTGGCAGGTCATGTATGAAAAGTGAGCCAATGATGCATTTGCATATGAGGGCTTCATGAGCAATATTCATCTATCATGTAGATGGGTCCACCAAGTAATGTATTGCTGTCTTTGCCTGCCAATTACCAAAATAGTGTGTCGGCAGGAATTGTATGATAGGTGATCTTAGTAGGTCGTCTGACTGATTATGCTGGGACAGGTTACTGAATGCTTGCTCCACATAACCAGTCTATGCATTTGCCATGTGACAGTATACTTGGCTGTTTGGTAAGCTCTTTCCCTCACTGTATAGTAACAGAAAGTTGAGCCCAGAGTTGGCAAGCGATAAAAAGTCTGACTGTCGAAGCAACTGAAATTAGAATCTTCTGTATATAAGTGTTTTGAGTTACTAATTTGGGTAAAATTTATCCATAATGGTGTCTATATAAACTGTATATCTTCCACAGGAAGTGCAAAAAGAGCACAGCATAGTTAAAGGTATCCATGACAGTGCCTGTATAGTAGACCTAACAACCATGAGGAGTCCGTCTCAGTATTTCTTTCTGTAAGATTCACAAATATCGTAACTGCTTATGTAATGTTGGAAAACAATTAAAAATTTGGCATTTGAAACATGCAGCAATAATAAACATTATGTTCAACTGAAAAGTTTGTAAAGTATGCACAGACTTTATATACTAGTACAGCTGAAGAAGATTTAGTTCCAAAACCCTATGCAACTCAAAGGCTTGTTGCTATCTCTCAATCTGATGTAATTTTTGGAAATTCTTTTTCCATTTCACATGGTGATGTCAATCATATCTCCTGCCAAAAGACCTACTCAGACTGGAATGTGATGTCCAATAAATGTAATTGTATCCATTCCAGCTTTTATTCACAAGAATCTGAATATTCTTTTTTATTCTTGTGTGTTGATGATTAACCTTTTTCTAGAGGATTTTCTCCCTTTTGTCTTAAACATACACCGCTTGCTTGCTGGATGTCATTTTAAAAAAGCTATAATCATCAGTCTGATCATGCAGATGTTTCACATGAACAAATAGGTGCAGTTTAAAGCATCTAGGGCACTGTTGTATAGTTAGTCTGGTTCCCCAACTAATTTCACTAATTCTAATATGAAACCTAGATACAAATCAAACACAGATGAACCAAATTATGTGGATTATAATAATCACTTTTCCATAGTTTTTGCTTTTATGCTGTTAAGTCCATATTTTAAAGGTAAATTTCTTAAGACTTACAGCAAAATCGTAAGGGTTGGCAGGTCTGATATAGTCTGGGTGTCATCCACAAGCAGTGAATAGCAGCACGATGTGAATAGACTAATCCACGTATGGCTGGTTTCATGAAGAGGTTTCAGGTGTAATTGCACTTAACTGGGCATCATACCCAGGAAGAATTTGGCAGCAAGGCGTGTAACTGGACAAGTTGCTTTTTGGTGGCAAACAATATATATTTGGTTGTGGCCCACTGTGAACAGTGATATGACCAAGTCCAAGTTGTGAAGGAATAAAGCCATCTTGGCTGGCATAACATAGTTGAGTTCATGAGGTATAGAGGTGACAATACATTTTCAATCGATTTCCAAAGACAAGCAATAGCCTGAACAGGCAAGTTCAGCACACCTGTCTTTGAACATGGGATGGGTGCAAAGCTATACCCAGACCATCCAACCCTGACAAGTCTGTCTCAGTAAGGCAGTTGATTTTTTGTGTGCAATTGACCAGTTTTAAGTAAGGAGTAACAAAATAATGATAACTGCTATTGTGAAACTGTAAAACATAATTAAAAGGTCGATGATAAACTTTTATGTTCAACTGAAAAGTTTGTAAAGTACATGTAGACTTGATTTACCACTGGTACAGTTGCATATACTCTAGGTCCAAACCATGTGCAGCTCAATGGCTTGTTGCGATCTCTCAACTTGACATAATTTATGGAAAATCTTTTCCATTTCTCATAACGACAGCAATCATATCTTTGCATGAACAGATAGGTGCTGTTTAAAGCATGTGGGGTGCTCCTATAAATTTAGTCTGGTTCCCTAACTGATTTGACTAATTCTATGTCAAAACCTGGATCCATTTTTCTGTCATTTTTACCAGTATGCAGAAAGTTTGTATTTTTCCACAGACATGTAGCATGATGTGTTGTCACATTATCTTGACACCAGGCCAACCAGTCCTAACACTAACCTCCTAATGCTGAGTGCCAAGCGAGGTAGCTGTTAGTACCATTTTTGTAAGTCTTTGGTATGACTCAACCGGGGATCTAACCCATGACCTCTCACTTCTGTGGCAGACACTCTAACCACTAGGCCAATGAGTAGTTTCTACAGGTAATAAAATGAATTACAACATCAATGTGCCTTCAATTATTATTGACATATTAAATATACGTATTACAAAACTGTTTGTGTAAATCTGCTACTGTATTTTACAGAAATGTTCAAGTATAAAAAGTATTTTTTATTTGTTTGTAACTTTTCAGCTTTCTGTCTCTTAATTTTCTTCACATCTCTGTTTTCCCTATGGATAGCCTCATTTTCCTATTGTTAGCCTCACTGAGTTATCTCATCTGTTGAATCTTGCATTCAAAACTGGATTTAACTGGAATAATCAGGCTAAAGCTTTAGACCTATAATTAACATGTACAAAGCATGCACATCCATGTAGCTCTTAAATGCAATGTACATCATAATTAAAACAAGCAATGGACTGTTTATTCAGCTGCGTCAATTGAGAACAGAATATAGCTCTACAGGAGTAAAATCACAAGCATGTTAGCATCAGTGATGCAATTTCAGAACTGCAGGTAATATAGAATATCATAGTGATATGATTAATATTCATGAAACTGGAAGTTACTAGTGTAAAGTACAAAGTCAAGTTATTGACCTGGCCTCATCTTATACTCCGAATCCACTTAGATATGGACCAAAGGATGGAAAATGTACAAAACTAGTGAATTTGACTTTTATTTCACATCAACTTAAAGGCTAGAGAATAAGGTAATGAAACATGCTAACAGTTTAGACTAAAGTAAATTTCTTAAACTCAGTAACAAATAAAGACAAAAGCTTTAAAACCTCATAATCAGATCAGACCATATTTTCAATCTATAATCATTCCAGGTACCTTTTTATCTTCTGGATCTGTTTTACAACCTTTGCTTTCCTGAAGGAAATCTCTGTAGCCATGGAATGTGACATAGATGAAGTCTTTCTCTTGTAAAGAGGATCTTGCAAGTCTCATCCTCAACCTGTCAGATTCAGCTGTTAATGTATTCTCCTGGCTACTATTTTCTAACAATGGTAGGCTGTCTTTTTCATCAATCACAACACCTAAGAGACAAACAAATAATTAATTTACTGTAGTCAGGAAATTGCTAAAAAAATCAGGATAGCCCTACGACCCCGGTAGGTCTAATCTAAAATGGATTCACTCTTCTGTGGGCTTACTTTTAACTAATGGTACGTTGTGTTTCTGAAATCACACAAATAAATTCTTCTGGGTCTGTTAACTCTAATATGGGGCAAGTGAATCTTTAAAATTTAAAATTTGGCATGTCTGTTAGAAATATTTTATGAAGCTTTGCTCCTCTGACCCGAATCTCTTCCCCAACTGCCCCTAAATCGTTTCCTCTATTAACTTTATTATATGGAAATCACCCAGGACTCTGAAAATCTGAAAATGAACTATTTTCCAGACCTTAATATTTCTGTGAAAGACCAGAAAAGTCAGGACTTTTTATTTCATGTTCTATTCAAATTACTTTCAAGTATAAGAAAGTTTTATTTGTCTAGCAATGTCTGAATTTGTCCTGTATGTATGTATGTATGTATGTATGTATGTATGTATGTATGTATGTATGTATGTATGTCACATCAGCACAATAGTGGCTACATACTGACAATTAAAAGTTTATTTTAAAAAATGTAATGTTAAAGTATTGTATAAAAAAACCAGGAAGATAAATCCATCCAAATAAACAAAAATATATATATATATGGGTAGATATACCCATTGAAATGTCAAAAGCTTTTAAAATTCTTTTAAAATTCTTTAACATACTTAAAAGACGACAACCATGAAAGATACAAATTCAATAAAACTAACACCTGTAAGTTAATCCAATACTGGTAAAAAAAACCATCCAAGACTGTTTCTGGTGGTACATAATCTTCAATAAGTCTGCATTAAAAATTATGTCACGTGATTAACAGTAACCTTGTTATGCCTAAATGCTCCTCACGACACATCTGCATATCAATTTACACAATGCTGTATCCATTAGTGTCCAAGAAACTGCTAAAGGCACATCTGAATCAAAGCAATGATACTAGAAATATGAACAAACAAATGAAATCCCATTTTAAATCCATAGGCAGACTTTACACCAGCATGGCATTCCTCCCCCCAAAATCCAAACTTCACAAACAGATTACCTACCCAAATGTGCCTGTTGTTTTGCTGTTTAATTCATTCAGTCCTTTTAAAGTTATCCATAAAGTGACTGACTATAAACTCTTTGTGAAACCACAGCAAAAACTAGGGTATAACATTAACCAGCCACGCCTACTAGAAAATGAAAACAAAATTTATCTGGAAAACTTGTCGTCCACATAATTCCCTTTTGATTTGGGATTTGACTTTTCTGGAAACATGCTTGTAGTCCATAGAATTGAATAATCTGGATAATTGGAATTCTACTGTATATCTGTAATCTTTCAGTGAGTTTTTAAATTATTGAGAGTTTAAATAATTGTTTAATAAAACATTTCATTAATATGCAGTTCTACTGTTTTATAATTAATTGTATTCAACAACAGTCTGATGTGTTCTCTTACATTGTAGTCTTTGAGGTGGCAAATCTTTAGTAAGTCCCACATCTTTTATTATTACCTAGTATGTCACTTTAAACAGCCACCTGCTCATGTGACTTGCAACAAACACTTGTCCTACAACAAAGCACTTGTACATGTCATGCGAACAAACCTAACATTGAAACTATTTTATGTAATTTATCAAAACAATCTGTTACCTACATACAAATTACCTGTTTTCTTAAAATCTTTGACTGCATCCATTATGCTGTGAGTTGTGTATCCTCTGTGGAAGAAAACATTTCGATTTTTCATATCTTGTGACATTTTTAAAAACTTCTCTTCTTTTGTGTACTTCAAATCTTGATTTTTCTGTTTCTGTAAACACTTTGCACACAACACTGAAGGAATAGAGGCATTTTCAGTATTTTCAGCCTCTTGTCCACTGCCTTTAATGCATTCTGAACACAATTTGTCCAAAGCCATCTGAAATGATTTATCCTTTCGACATAAACATGTTGTTTTACTATCTTGACATTTCTGTTCTGTACTACTGTCAACCGAACTTGCATGATTTGCAGAATTCATCCTAACTGTATCAGAGACATTCCTTTCATGCTGACATTTTGGACAGAAATCATCTTTATTTCTAGTACTCTCAGCTGGAGTTACATGCCCAGGTGGGTCTTGATCATTTTTAACTGCAGTCAGAGATTTTGAATCTTTCCCAAGTGCACTATCTTTGGTTTGCTGCAAATCACCCTCCTGTTTAGTTTCTATACTTCTGTAACTATCAAAGATGGCTGGAGGACCTCCATTTACATAGTCACCAAAATGTATACCTGAAAGAAAAATTTTAAATATCAAAATTTATGAAACCAATTTTTGCATTCAATTTTTTTTCTTCTTAAACAATACCTACTGATAATAAAACAGTAAAGGTCATCTACTACTTCAAAAATCCTGGTTTAAATTCATCAGCTACTTCAATTTGTACTTGGAAGTATGTTCTTAACCAAGGTAGCAGATGTATCCTAAAGAATTATGATCAGGAAATGTATCTGAAGATGAGATCTGCATGCATGGAAAAATGATTACTTCATCAAGAGGCAAGAAAGACATTGCTCTCCTTGGTTACATCCCCCAACAATACTAACAAGCAAGACACACACACTGTCCTCTTCGGCGGTTACATCTCCCACCACCACACTGTTCATTAACAAGCAAGACACACACTGTCCCCTTTGATTGCTCCCCCCTCAAACTATTCATTAACAGGCAAGAAAAACATTGTACTCTTTGGTTAATTTGCCCACCATCAATTGTTCATTAAGAGGCAAGACACTGTCCCCTTTTTGGTTACTTACCTTTACTAAGCTTCAGGAGGACTAGTTCCATTGTGGCTTTTGCATCTTCCACTGAACTGTGCCCACATTGACTATCCTGAATGGATTTTCTGAAACAACAAAATAAAGTAAGTATTTAAGTGACAATGACTCTGAAATCATTTACTTCTGTGAATGTCAATTTTGGCTGACTTGAGAAAAAGGACAACTGAGACCTGTAGATTATTGAAGGATGTCTTATTTTCTTTACAAATGCATGATTGCTAATCAGTTATAAAAAGTTGTGATAAGTTACAATGAATAAAAGTAAATTACAATGCAGTAGCAGATATTTAAACTAATACTATAATAATGATGCTGTCTGGATAACACACTTGTAACATGCTCACCTTGCACCTCTCAAGTACCAAATTTGATGCCTGGTTTTAATGCGTGTGTGGGGTCGATCAGTTAACTATTCAAGATCCAAGATCAGTGGGGATTTTTTTGATTCTTCAGTTTCCTTTAACTGAATGGCCTCTCTGTAACCAGGTGTGCACTGTTCACAGAACATGTACAATAGTATTACCTCTTTATAATCAGCATTTGCAATGTTTCAGCTTAAAAGTAGTTTCTTGAAGGTGAGAGAATATTCTGTTTCTTGGTTTTACCAGTATAGGATCCAATTCTGCCTTGAAATTTTCACTTCCTGTTTCATTTTTAGCTTGGCTTTTTTCTTCTACTAACCTGTTCACCACCAGAGTTAGTAATATTTATTTAAGGTAGAAGGCATGAACCTAATTATCATACACCTAGCATTTATAAATTCACACAGAAGCTAAATCTGTAATGTGGTTTAAATTTACTTCGAGTTAGGCTTGAAAACGAGTTGGCTTGTTTAATGAAATCAGTCACAGATCAAATGCGTAACTTTGGCTGCAAATGAACAGCAAACTTGGCACACATTTGTATGAATGTCTACTACAGAAGAAAATATCTAAAAATCTAGATGGTTGAGGTATAATGAAAAGTATGCTAATTGTTTATACTACTAGTGAACTTAATTTCTGCATAAGGCACATACTGATTCTTTTAGCTGCCTTGTCACAGGAAAATATTTAAAATAGCTCTTTGCTATCATAATGAATGTAAAAAGAGGGGCTGGTTGAATATGAAAACCATCAGAATTAACATGCAGGCTTTCTACAAAAATCATTTGTTTGTTTTTATTTGCATCTTCAGTAAAAAAATTATTCTCATTTTTCTGCAATAGGTCACTGTCAGTAGGGCTGTCAATGGGTATCCGGGTACTCGGGTACCCAACTGTAGTGAAATACCCGAGTATTGAAAATTAATCACGGGTACCCGTTCACAAAAAATAAATTGTCACCAGACTCGCCAACACTATCAAAATATCATATATCATCAGCAGTACGCTTGTCTCAGTTACAGCTCCAGTCTATATTTAGGAGTAAGACCACCTGTTATGCATCAGACGCCCACTATTAAATCGTTACACACGAAACCACTTCAAACAGGTGTGACAGTTATGGCTTTAATTAGAAACCAGATCCCTACTTAATATAAATAAACAATATATCAGAGTCTGTTTGGATTAGTAAAATTCATTGGCATTGTGCAACAGGGCAAACCCCTGATCCCTGAGGCATTATATGCCAAGGTTAAAACATAGTCATTGTCCTACAGGTAATAAACCCTAGACAATAACTATTGATTGTGGGTGCTAAATGATCGGTACATTGTAAGCTCTTTTAATGAAATCCAGATGGCTACCTTTTATTTCCGAACACACATGTCAAAGAAATCAAACCCGTTATATTATTAACAATTATCAACTAGACACCTGAAATCTTCGCCATGCCTCAAAGCAATCTTTGAGCAGCTCATTGTTTCGAGTCGACTAGCTCTGCTAATTTTGAAAATTAGTCATCATACATGTACCAACATTTCTACTCTCCATACTACTACGTTTGTGTCATAACTATCTAAAGAATTATAATTCCAAAATCATATCACTTCTGCGACTGCGTGGTCTCTCTCTCTCTCTCTCTCTCTCTCTCTCTCTCTCACACACACACAGACACAAGACGGTTTTAACTAGGGTTGTAAAACGAAAATCGGAAATCCGATTATCGGTTTTGAAAACGATTATCGGTTTATGTTTTTACAAAAACGATAATCGAATTCAATATTTTTTTTACCATTTTTGTAGTGAAAATTTTAAAAAATGCCAGAAAAAAATTCATTCATGCAATGCATTTGTTTAGTGCTTACATTTTAATACAATATGGCCAGCAAATAAGAAGGTGTGTTTGTTTAAAATTTGTGAGCGCTCCATGCAGTGTGTTTGTAAATGAATACATTTATTGCTGAAGGATGTCAATAGTTAGTCGACCGATCGGTCGCTAAGTTCTTTGATGTCCGAAATTGACAACAATAGACAGTTGATAGCTACAGTCTCTGTTGTTGAGGACTGGTCTCTGCTGGTTGTGTCTTTTCAAGTTTACACATATGGCTGGTCGTATAAATAAATCTGAAAACTTTGAAAAAATTTCATCAAGCATGGCTCGCTGTAAACTATGTTCACAACAAATAAGTCGGAGCGGTGGTACTACTACTGGATTGCATGCACATTTGTGTAGCAAACATCCCGGATTTGCGGCTCCTTCAAATGTTCAGCCGCAATTAACAACATTTATTGGAACACACAAAAGAAACTGTCCTGATAGTCATCAAGAAAAAGTTACTGCTGCTGTAGCTAAGTTTGTTGATGAAAACATGCTACCAATTTCGATTGTTGAATCCAATTCCTTCCGTGATTTGATGGCTTTGGTGGAGCCACAATATCGTCATCCATGCTGTCAGACGATGATGTCACGAATGACTACAATGAAAAAGACACTAATGGCAAAAATGCAGACACATCTAGAAGAAAATGTCAAGGATATTGCCGTTACCACCGACATATGGACCAGTGTAACCAACGAAGCATAACTGAGCTTCACTGCCAGCTACATTGATCCAGACTGGACTATGAAGACGCCCATTCTTGCAATAATTCTAATGAATGACCGCCACACGCAAGCCATCATCGCTGAACATCTGGGAACTGTGGCTGAAGAATGGGCTATAAAAGGTAAAGTTGTTGCATGTGTCCATGATGGTGCTTCCAATGTTAAAGATGTTGGTAGCGTGGATGGATGGTTGGATGTTCATTGTGCGGCACATAAATTGCAACTTTGCATTAATCATGCAATGGGCACCCATGCCGTCATGAATCCTAAAATTTCCAAGTGTGTATCCGCTGCATCAGGTTTAGTTGGACATTTCTCATATAGCCCAATGGCGGAGGGTGAGCTTATGAAACGACAGGTGTCCATGGACAAGGACAAGACACCACTCAAACTGATTCAGTATTGCAAGACCCACTGGAACAGCGTCTTTGACATGTTTGAAAGGCTCTCACAACTCAGATGGCCTGTTGTGGCGGTTCTTAGTGACAGAAGTGTGACAAAAATGAACGATGCCAAAACACTGGATATGAAGGAGGAACATTGGCAACTGATTAGCGAAGTACTCCCGGTCTCTTGTCAGCCAAAAGCCAACCTTCAGCCTCTTGTATTTTTCCGATGTTATGGGGTCTCATCAAGAATTATCTAATCCTTAAAGAAGAAGATTCTAAGACTTTGGGAGAATTCAAGACTGACGTTGCTAAGAATATTTCACAACGGTTTGGCATGGATTGCGACGAAACAGCAACAAATGAATGCGTCGTGTTACGTGCTTAGGCTCGAAAAAGCAGCAACACAAAAAGAGTGAAAACTAACAAGCTTGTAAAACTTTAACAAGGATTTTTATTAAGTACAATTATTTTCATAAAATAAATAAACTTTCGGTTTTAGAGAATCAAATCCAACATTAATCCAATATAGAATTCACAAAAATAATCCACTAATGGAATTTGCAAGAGTCCTGATAAATAAATGTTCTAATAGTTCCAGGTTCGAATCTTGACGATGTAATCCAAAATGGCTGACAATGTCACGTGATGCAGTTCTTGTTTTATTATCATCCAAATGAAATTATGAATTCAGGTTCTTTTCCAAATAATTCCTCTTTCTATGACGAAATGACCCAATGTCCAGAACAAGATAATTAAAATTAACACTCAAACATAAATACACAACTAATAACTTTAAAAAAGCCCAAATTCTACTGAATCTCTCTTTCAGTACAATGATTTAAATACCCGTTTTTAATATATAAACAAGGGATCACGTGATTTTCTAGAAATTGATAGAAGGT
The DNA here is from genome assembly GCA_030141615.1 of Unio pictorum. Taxonomy (NCBI): domain Eukaryota; kingdom Metazoa; phylum Mollusca; class Bivalvia; order Unionida; family Unionidae; genus Unio; species Unio pictorum. Next base: position 24,425,091 of record JARLTB010000021.1, read on the forward strand.
CAGAGTAAGAGTCTACCTTCACCAAGTCACGTATTAATAGAATGATCTAGATATTTCCTACCCCAAGAACTAAAAATAAAAAGTTGTCCTTGAAATTAACCAATAGTTTTAGAAGCTTGTTGACAATGTCTAAAGCAGGGTCAGGAATTAGGTCAACAAGCCAAGGTCAAAACTTGTTTACAGTTAGAGTCTAGGTCAGCCTGAATTTACCAGAAAAATCTCCCAATTAATGAATATTAAAGGCAAAATGACAAATTTGGATTTAACATTCAAAAATAAATAATTTAAATCCAATAGACGTAACAGTCGTTGCATCAATCCTCGATCCAATGTACAAACATCTTCACAGATTTGATGACAACTTCAAGAAACTGGAGTATGATAATGTCCGCCATTTACTCAGACAGATGCCAGCTGACCTTGAACAGCCTTCGACTAGTGGTGATGCAACCAGCTCTGAACCGCCAACAAAACGATCTTGACCAAATCATGCGTCAGTTATGTTTCTGCTGGGTGATAGTGCATCACAGCAGGCATTGAATGACTGTGACTTTGAACATTATATCAAATCGCTATGGACGACATCAACGGAAACAGCACTGGAGTGGTGGAAACATAATGAGAAACTGTTTCCGAAAACAGCCAATCTTGCCAGGAAATTCTTGTGTATTCCGGTGACGTCGGTACAATCAGAGAGATTATTTTCAGCCACTGGACGTTTGATAAGCGATCAACGTAACCAGCTCCTTCCAGAACATGCAGAGTCGTTAGTTTTTTTTAATAAGAACCAGGACTTGTTCGATATGTAAACTAATTTGAATTTACTAGTTTGACTTACTTTTTTATCAATGGACAATTTTTATCTATGGTTTGTTTATTGACTTTATTCCTGTTTCCTGTTTTTTATTGCCAGCAGGATCGCAACTCGTAAATTTATGTTTTAATGAGGGCAGTTTGTAATAAGAGTTGATCCTGCCCGAAATGAAAGGCATTGATGACAGCCATTATTTCTGAAAGGTTGATGTGGAAAGGGGCTCGCCCCTGGCACCCACGTGCCGCTGACAGTATCGAAGTCCGGCAACAGGTGGGCACCCCAACCGTAGGTATTAGTGGCGGAACATACCGTTATCCCCGCTTGGGGTATCTCCAGAGTAATCCCTGTGGACAGCCTACAGGGGTTGTGCCATTGACTCAAGAATGATCGTATCTCTGGCGTGAGCATGACTGTTTTCTGGGATCGAAGGGACTTGAAAAGGGCGCAATTACGCTAGCAACGTCCTTTGTAAAGGGCGCATAAAAGGACGGCTGAGCGAGATCAAGTCTGCTGCCGCATTGAATAATCCGAGGATCTGCAACTCTCTCGGTAAAATGCGCATCCTGTCGGAAACGGACTCTACGAGTGCAATTATCTGGATGATCGCAAACTCGAGGAAGCCTTACCAGATTCAGATCGGGAGAAACTCCACACCCAGATGGACCAAAATCCGGATTGGACAGAGATCAGACTTTATCCAGTTCACGAGAAAGCCTATATGATGTAAAGTGATATAAGATCGTTTCTGCCTTTGAGCAGAGTAGAACTTGACAGATGTTTCTGGAGGATGTCGTCCAAATATACTGCCGACGCAATAGATGAAGTCGAGCGGAACAGAGTGACGACGTAATCCATAACCTTGGTACTAGCCCAAGGGCTTAAATTTAGGCCAAAAGGTATGACATGGAACTGATAAGCCGAGTCCCGACAAGCACAACGGAGAAATGTCCGCTACTCGTGGGATAGGGACGTGAAATGTGCGTCGGTCATATCTAGCCAGCTTATGATGGGGTTTAAGCGACGTGCCCTTCAGACATGCGTCACGACGTATCAGGTCTAGGTTGGCAGAAGCAGTCAGCGCATTGGCCATGGAATGGTGAGCTGCCCTGTTAAGAACACTAGCTAACCGGGCCGTCGATTCCCAAGCATGTTCATTGCCAGATTTTTCAGCCATCCTGAAAATGGCTAGGGAGGCTAGGTCTAACAGTGAAGACGTAGCGACTACATTTCGAACCAGCTTGGACGTGGCATTGAACACAGTTTTGTCCACTTTATAAGACAATGCCGCAGACATATGGACTGCTGTCATATTTTATCCCGAGCCAGGACCTCAGTACTGAACGCATCGGAGTGAGTTTTGTACCATCGACCTGAAAACGACGCTGGTACTTGGCTTTCAGAAAAGAACGCCTTAGCATTTCCTGGATCCCCTATACGTGTCGACAGACGGTCATTAATTTCCTTAATTTTTGTCGACTGGGGAAGGAGGCGGAAGGATAGAGTCTCTTCCCCCTCATCCAGATCGACCGACGCTCTAACCCTATAGTCGGTAATGGCAGCAGGAGGTGGAGGGCATTCTGAAGGGGCCTTAACACCCTATAAATTTCCTCCACTGCGGCTTTGAAGCTGAACTCAGTCCGTTCCATAGTTGGATCTGCATACAGCTGATTTGCCTGCGATTCATCGCACTCACTATGTGCATAATCTTGCTCTGGTAAAGCATCAATATCGGGGTAATGCATACCAGGTGGCATAGATGACTCGATTCCGTCATCTCTGATAAAGGCATTCACTCTCCCTTGTGGATGAGCTGTTAGCCTATGGACGGCCGGCAATGCCGAATGAATTGATTGGCATATGTTTGGCCTGAACGTCTGCGACGGGCCGGCTATGACCGGCACCGACCGCTCGAATGGTCAGGTTGGATCGAGAGATTCATCGCCAACATCTGTGTCATGGTAGTGATATGTAACCGGTAGTACGGATTGACAGACGGAAACATCACTAGAATCATCGTCAATCCGATTTGTGCGGATTGCGATAAGATAAAAGTCCCCGTGCTGGTACAGCGGTACAGTCGGACGGACTGGTTTATGACTAAAATCTCCATACGGTTGGACGACCGGTGCCTGTTGGGCTGGACGGCCGGAGCCGGATGGACTGTCAGTGCCGGCAAGTGTTGGCTGGAAGCTTGGCTGGACGACCGGTGCCATTTGGGTTGAACGGTCATTGCCGGATCGACGCCCGGTGCCGGTTAGTGCCGGCTGGAAGGTCGGCTGGATGACCGGTGCCATATGGGCTGAACGGTCATTGCCGGATAGACGCCCGGTGCCGGTTGGTGCCGGCTGGAAGGTAATAATAATTACATAATGCTTATGTAGTGCGGCCAGCACTGTGCACCCATCTACCATTCGCTCAGAGGGAATGTTGGTTCTGGTACAGCTTGCATATCTGTACAGCATACCAGGTGACCTAGATGACACAATTCTGTCATAATTGACACTTGCACTAAATCTCCCTTGTGGAGAAGCCATGAACATATGGACGGCCGGCACTAACGGCTGATTGAACTGGCGAATGGTCGGCCTGAAAGTCCTGTTCTGGTAAAGCTGCCATATCTGGGTAGCGCATACCAAGTGGCATAGATAACTCAATTCCGTCATCTCTGATAATGTCACATTCTCCCTTGTTTTAAAATCACACCGTCACGTATTTGACGTGACGGGAGGTGTACACCGGCAATACCGACTGATTTGTCTGGTATATGGTCGGCCGGAATGTCGGCGAAGGTCCGGCTATGACCGGCACCTGCCTCTCGAATGGTCTGATTGGACGGAGATACATCTATAACATCTCTCTCATGGTAGTGATATGTAACCAGTAGTACAGATTGACTGACGGGTACATCACTATAATCTCCGTAAATCCGATGTACAGCCGGTGCAGGTTGATGCCGGCTGGAAGACGGGTGCCATTTGGGCTGAACGGTCGTTGCCGGATGGACGGCCGGTGCCGGTTGATGCCGGCTGAAAGGTCGGCTGCACGACCGGTGCCATTTGGGCTGAATGGTCGTTGCCGGATGGACGGCCGGTGCAGGTTGATGCCGGCTGGAAGGTCGGCTGGACGACCGGTGCCATTTGGGCTGAACGGTCGTTGCCGGATGGACGGCCGGTGTAGGTTGATGCCGGCTGGAAGGTCGGCTGGACGACCGGTGCCATTTGGGCTGAACGGTCGTTGCCGGATGGACGGCCGGTGCCGGTTGATGCCGGCTGGAAGGTCGGCTGGACGACCGGTGCCATTTGGGCTGAACGGTCGTTGCCGGGTGGACGGCCGGTGCCTGTTGATGCAGGCTGGAAGGTCGGCTGGCCGGCCGGTGCCATTTGGGCTGAACGGCCGGTGCCTGTTGATGCAAGCTGGAAGGTCGGCTGGCCGTCCGGTGCCATTTGGGCTGAACGGACGGTGCCGGATGGACGGCTAGTGCCGGTTGATGCCTGCTGAGTGCCGGTTGAACTGACGGTGTCGGCTGGACGGCCGGCTGGACGGCCGGCGAAAGTGCATAATAAAATGGATCCAATTGATCCAGCCTAGACTCCATGCGTCCGGACTTACAGGCCCGAAAGCCATGCACGGACCTGCGGTGAAATTTACATCCACTGGGCAGCCTAAACCATGTCAACATAATTTCCTCCATTTCCACATTGCCAACACCCATTTTGCCATTCATGCCTTCGTTGTCGACTTTGCTACTGAAACGACAAAAGAAGAGAACAAAGCACAAATTAAAAAATTCAGCATATTATTAATTCGATAATATGCATGTTAACTCTTAATGACCACACTAGTTATCGCCGTGAGCGTATTGCAATAGGTCGTTCAAGACGAAGTCTACTGAAACGAAAAAGATGATAAACAAAGCACATTTAGCAATTCAACACGCTATTAAGTCGCTATTACCATAACCGTAACTAACGGAGGAAGCGAAATGATTTAGTGTCGCGTGAACTCGTGACTACAACACGAAATTCCGCCATTAAATAGTCGCAACTGGTCGTTCAGAGACGAAGTCTACTGAAACGGAAAAGATAAACAAAGCACAAATTAACAATTCAGTACGCTATTAAGTCACTATTCCATAACCGTAACTAACGGAGGAAGTGAAATGATTAAGTGTCGCGTGAATTCGTGACTACAACACGAAGTCCGCCATTAAATAGTCGCAAATTGGTCGTTCAAAGACTTTTTTGAAGTCTACTGAAACGTCAAAGAAGATAAATAAAGCACAAATTATCAATGCAGCACGTTATTAGTCGCTAATATCGTAAACGTTACATACGGAATAAGCGAAATTATTGAGTGCTACATGTATTACATGCTAGTACCGCCATAAGCGTGCTTTTTGACCACGTTGCAACCTGGTCCGAAGTCTAGAAAAGGTGACAAAGTCACTCAAATTGGAAAATATTGTAAAATAATGTATACAACCTGTAGAGGAATGATTATCCAACACAGTAATTCCAAATTTAACTTTGGATGGTCAGAATTTACACTAAGATGGCTTGGATTCATTGGAGGTCTAATTGTACGTGTTTTCGCGTACAGCGAAGCTAAAAAACTAAAGAAGCGACACCTAGCGGGTAGCAAGGGGAGGTAAGGGGCAAGAGTTATTGCCCTTTGTCTATATGACATAGACAGGAAAGACGAATTTTCGTCTTTTGGTAGGGCTGGATTCGCGAGGTAGCAGGCTAATATCCTAAAGTAATGTGATCGGGGAACGTATTCAAAGGAGAAAATGTAGCTCACTCACTATGCATATCAATGTTGTCGTTGTGGGGTTTAACGTCATTTATCAGCACATATGCTATACCTGGTGACCAGTACAAACAGTGGAGGAAGACCCCTGGAAAAACCTAAGAACACACTGACCCATGAGAAGCTACTGGCAAACTTACTCATGTAGACACATTGACTGAATCTGAGAGTCTAGCACATGCAGACAGAGGTGAGATGGCAGTGATCCATAACACTGAGCACTTCAGACCACTTGGCCACTTACCCCCCCCCCCCCCCCCGGTCAAAACTGAGTTTATCATGAAAGTATGATAGTAGTCTCTGGGAGGTTCCAGATAAAGACTCTAATTTATTTACATTAAACCATGTTTAAACCAATTAAAGATTCCAATTTGGAATCGGGGTGAGGGTTTTGGGTCTATTCAATTCAAAATTGGCTAGTAGGTTTGACAGATCTTCATCATGACTGACATTACCTCTGCCATGATACTGAAAAGTGATGGATTTCATAGAGTTGAAGCCTTTGATAGTAATCAGGGCCACTTTTTATCTCTCCTTGTATGATAAGAAAAAAATGTGACCAGTTGAAAAACAGAGGCATTCCAAAAGATGATGATGTTGACTACACCTGTTCCTGAATGCACTCCACTATCTATCATAACGCACTCCACTATCTGTCATAATCAATGTAGAGGGCCTTCTTGCTTGTGAAATTCTCTCAACAATTGAAGGTTTAAATTTATTCCTGACTCAAGGCTTCCCTAACAAAAGGCATGCATAAAGAAGTTTATTTTGACAGGGAAGTAATACATGTGACAATAGTTGTTTGAGAATATTCATTTTGGCTGGAATCTTCCTTGGCAGATCTGTTGCCAAACTGATTAGATATTTTTAATGCAGGACTTGCCCAATCTGAGACGGGTGTTCACAATCAGTTTACAACTAAAAGATCATAACGGAACCATAAAAGGCAAACTTAACACTTTTTAAGACACTTAGATTTACTTTTTTCAACAATATGTATTGCTTGCAGGATGCCTTTTTAAAAACAAAAAATTCAAAAGTTTGATCATGCAGACACAGTGCATGAAAAAAATATGTGCAGTTAAAAGTGTAATAGAGTCAAGTAAGACTAGTTCACTGACTACCTCCACTAAACATAATATAAAATGTGGATCCAAATCAATCAAAGTTGAGTCAATTATCTGGATTTTACTGCAATAAATATTTTTCCATAGTTTTTGCTTTTATTTCACAAGTGAGTCAGCAACAAAAAAAAACACTTAGTGAGCACAAGAAACATCAATCACAACACACCTGAGCAATACCATCTTGGAGCATAAAGTCAAAATAAATAAAGGCTAAGAATATGACCAATTTACATACAAACTTCTCAATATATATATATATATATATATATATATATATATATATATATATATATATATATATATCTTTAATAAACATGAAAAATCAAAAACTTTTGGAATGGATGGTTGAAAACCAGTGATACACACATGATTTTCATGAGGTTTACAGCACAATGTTGCCTTTACTGTAGCAAAAGATTAAAACAACCAACACCTGATGACGGAAAAGGAAGGTACTGCACAAGAGTTACTTCCCTTTGTCTATGTGATCACAGACAAAACAGTTGTCTTGTGATTGCTGGATTTGTAAGGTAGTAAGCTTATTTTCCAAATGTTTATGTGATGGAAGAAACATTTTTTTTTAAGAATAAATTGATTATCTGTTGCTGTTTCATATTTACCTCATAATTAACTTTGACACCTTTACAAAAGTAAATGGCACTACATTAAGGTCATATTATTTGTGTGTGCGTGTGATATCATTTGACTGACAATGTATGCTTATATGACTTTAAGGGACCACACATTTTTCTTTTAGTCACTAATGGTAATAAAATTGGGATGGAAGTTACCTCAGTTTTGTACCATACTTTCATCCTAATTATTATAATCTGGTACCATGCTGAGCTTATTTTCCCCCATGAAATATCATGGGATATCGAGTACATGAATATTCTAGATGGTCCAAAATTTTGTCATATATGGGATTAGCATGTTGGGGTAAAATGGGTAGGTGGCAGTATAGCAACCAGTGGAAATTAAAAAAAAATGACTTAATGGATTTTGTTCATTTAAAAAAGAGAAAACAATCAATGAGCATTCTAAATGTTTCATGATTGGCTGGCACATCAGTATCAGTTTAAAGGTAAAAGAAACCGAGCCTTGTTCTTTCTTCTTTGTTTTTTGATGCCATAATTGCTGAAATATCTCTTGATTCTGGTGTCTATTTTGTTCAAATCCAATAATTTCATGTCTTAGCCAAAGCACTGAGAAGGCATTACAAAAAATCTGCAACATAGGCAGCCATTATGCCAGGCTATATACAACATATCAAATGTAGTCAGTTCTGTTACACTTCTTCCTTTGATATACTGTATTTGTTTTTTTATACTGTACTCAGAAATCTTGGTTGGGATGTTTAATACACAAAACATAAAAGGTCACATAATTTAAATGGCATTTGCAACAATATTTTTTCTTTATAAAACACGTAAGACTTAACTGTTCAAATACTTTATATTTTGATAAATAAAATATTAAAATTCTAAAATGCCATGAAAACCTAGTCGACTTATTTTAGATCTTAAAATCAATCTGTTCATTAAGAGAAATGTTTCCAATGCAACATTGCCAAATAATGACTGAAACCATTTCTTCACTATCTTACCCCAAGAAATGAGCCGTCAGCTTCTTTAGGCCTGATTTTATCCTCCTATGTCCAGACAAGTTGTAAATCACATTGGTGTCAATAACATAGGGGTGAAAAATCTGTATAAATAGAGGATATATGTAATGAATATATTATCTTTTTTACTTTCAAATTAAGTCATGTAATATAATTGTACGGTTCACAAGAGACTAATAATTATTTTATGCTCATTTTTGTCTGTTAACTTTACATTGTCAGAATCATGCAGTATTTTACAATACTGAACACCTCCATATTGCACACACATGCAAGACACATGTGTCTAAAGATAATATAGTGTATTAGGAACTACCTTCCAAACAATGAGCCTGAAATGGATTCCTCTGAACTGGAAAAGGTCTCAGTGATGGTGAATCATGTAAACTTCCTGCAACTTGGTTTGTGAGTTGGGACAAGAAGATTAGAGCTGGGTACTTCTAGCCGTACCATTATATGTACAATGGTAAAATGAAATTATATTAGGGACTGACAATTATTAATTAATAACATACATAATCTGTAATTTACGAATATTTCTTGCTGAAAGGAACTACCCATGTACCAGTATGATGAAAGAGTACTGTGTATGTATCTCCAGAAAAAATATCATGGTAAACCTGTAAAAATACTGAAAGTGAAGTCTCTATCCTGAATGGCATTTAAAGCCAAATGTGGTGTTTTCATTTTGAAACATAATGCATGAATGAAATGATGAGACCACTTAAGAGGAATAACTGGTCAAAAAGTTCTGTTAGCCTTTATGACCAGGAACAGTCGTATGAAAAAGCTTGCTGATTTTACATTGTGAACAATGTAACTACTTTTCAAGACTGTTTATTTCTTGCTGCAGGGTGTCTGCCTTGAACAAGTCTTTGGGGAAGTCTGTAGCTGAGAACTGTTAACTGTATGGGCAAACAACTTTTAGATTTCATACCTGTATGGGCAAACAACTTTTTGATTTCATAACTGAAAGTTTTGGCTTGGGAGGACTAGATTTGCGAGGTAGTAGTAGTAGTACTCCTAAGTTTGGAGAACATATTTGAATAAGAAACATGAATTTAATGTCTTTGACTTTATTTTTCTTTAACAAAAATGTGCACTTTCCTTGCCAGAAGACCTGTGTGTACTTGTATTCTGTAAATGCTCAATTTTAAGTATGCACTTTTACACGACTTTACTGAACTTTGCATATAATACCTCTCACAATGAAGGTGGGGAGAAGGATGATTTTGAAAACATAAAAATTTAATTTCTGAAATCATGCATCTGTGATTTTTGTCTCTTTTTCCTTGTATTTATTTACTAATTTAGACCACTTCCATGATAACCTAAACCTTGATAACTCACAAATCAGCTAATGACACAGGGGCAGACTTGGACCATATTTTTTAAACAAAAAAATACAACAAATATTAACCATATTTGTTGAACTTGTTGAATTGGTTTAAGAAAATTGCAATCAAAATTGGTAAACGAAACATTAATGTAATGCTCATTTTATCATCGAAAATGGCAGATTGGACCTGGAAATTTTAAACAAAATCATGAAAATATGAAATTTTAATAAGAAGTCATATAGTTTGTTTCGTGTTCTTTCCAAATGACCTTCTTAGTACACCACAAAAAACAATATTCAATGAAATTTTTATCAATGAAAATGACTTTATTTTAATAAATAAATATCAATTAAATAATTTGTGATCAAGTGATATCTTTTAGTTTGGTTTAAGTGTAATCACCATTAACACAACATGCCCTCTTGTATCCAACACCACCCAGTGAAATGAAAATGTCAAATAAAGAGCTTTGTTTCAGATAGGATCATTGTGGAGAACTGAGTTTCAGAGAATTCCTAAACTGGCACTTTGAGATATCTTTAAATAAGAGAAATATCACTAACAGCTAAATGAAATATTTGCATCAATATGTTACTGCACAATACAAAAGTTTAGTTTTGACACAGACAATTGTTTCATGAAATAAATGCTGCTGATTTTGGGCAAACAAATCTTCTTTTTTGGTATATTGACAGTTACTCTGGTCCTTGTTTGTCGATTCCCTATTTTGAACTTTGTAGCCATCAGTGATGCTGGAAACCATACTAATCAAACACAACAAAAAGCAATGACATAATACACAAATGTTCTCATGTACTGTATTTTTTTTTATTGAAAGTCAGGTCTTTGTCTTATGCTTCAAATCATCTTATATATGGATTATGTCATTGGAAATGCATAGACTTACATATGGATTACAGTACCCGGTATGCTACTAAAATTGCTCTATAATTTGCATAATCGAAAACAGGTCACATAGAGTACAAATTCTTGTTAATTTACTATGTTATTTAATTTGCATTCTGCATGTATTTTCTTATTTCTCAAACATGAAATAAAACAATTACCAGTAAAAAAAAAAATCACTGAGCTACATAGCACACTTACAGTATATACTATTTAGTGAACTGTACTAAATTTGTTTGTTCCTAAAAAAAGATATGAAATAATTTTGTTTTATTCATCCTTTCTAACTATACCTCATTATTCCTGATCACATATTAGCAACTGGTCCATTGATATTGATTTTCCAGTATACTGTTGGACACGCACGAGCGATTACCGGCATAACCTTTTCATTTATCTAATTGATCTTACAAAGGGATGTAATCCATATTAACTCAAGCGTTCTATGATTATTTATAAAATAACATAGATCATGGATTCTACTGAATACCCCAAATCATATTATAATTGCATTTGACAAAGTTTCTCAAATAAATATGGTTTAAAATAAACCAAAATCAGATATATAAAAATGACTACTCTTAGATCATCAATGAACCATTTTTAGTTTTCTATGTCAACGCATCACCTATTCTTAACCAGCTGTCATTTCAGTGTCTCACTTTTATTATCCCTTCAGTTGATAAATTAGTCTTTGGTCTCCAAAATCAATCAAAGCCATTTGCTGTGATTGTTTAAACTCTAATATGGGCTTGAGTTACCAATACTGTATTGCCAGTACCAATGTTCTTTATCATTAATCCGCATCAATTACACTACCAGTTTTTAATATCAAGTGGATTAAGAACCACAGAAAATGATGCCCACTCCCTTCTCTGGATATTAATAATGAATTTAGCCATGGTCATTGTTTTCATTGCTATAGTACTGGCATATTTTAATGAGTTAGGTATGTTTTGATCAATCTTTTCAGTCATAAACTTTCACATAAATATCCCCGTACAAATTATACAACTTATCTCACAATGCCTCCCATCAAATCATGCAAGTCTTGCACATTGATCTTAAAACTGGAAGTTGTAAAGTTCGTGGAAGAGAAAGGTGGGAATATGGTTGTTCACAGAAAATATGGTGTCAGTCAAAAATGTGTCCAGGATTGGCATAAAACTAAGGTTGTATTATGCGCTACAATAAAAAACAAGAAAGCAAATCGTGGCTGCAAGCAAGATGGATTAATATTGAGGATAAATTAGAAGAATATGTCTTGACACAACATCGTGGGAATGATATGGAGACAGACGATAATGAGAACATTTCTAAAAAACTGAGTCCTGAAATAGCTGTCATTTTTCATTCTGATGAGGAAGAGGAAGACTTTGAGGGATTTTCAGATACTGGAGATGATTAAGTGAACTCTTAGTCATTATTTTCTTAAATAGAATATGGAATATTTCTACAAAAGATAACATTATTTTTTACAAACATCGATGTGCATTCAATTATAAATGACATGTTAAATAATATGTATTATAAACTGTTCATTTGTCTAAAATTGTAATGCATTTCACAGATATGTTAAAGTATAATAAAAAGTATTTTTTATTTATTCTGGTAACTTTTCTGTTTCCTGTTTCTTAATTTTCATCACATTTCTGATTTCCCTATAGACAGCCTAATTTTCATATTGTTAGCCTTATTGAGTTTATCTCATCTGTTGAATCTTGCACTGACTGATAAAGAACAAAAAAAGTAATTGTTTATATAACTGTCCATTACATTAAGAAGAAAAAAACTTAAATCTATACAATTCAATTCTACTATAAATCCTATGAAATTTGCCTTTTTATACAAGACAAAAATGTTCACTCCCATTAAAAACTTCACTATAGTGACAATTCGCTCCATCTAAAGATTACACTATAGTGACAATTCGCTCCATCTCAAGATTACACTATAGTGACAATTTGCTCCATCTAATGATTTCACTAGTGACAATTCGCTCCATCTAAAGATTACACTATTGACAATTTGCTCCATCTCAAGATTACACTATAGTGACAATTCACTCCATCTAAAGATTACACTAGTGACAATTCACTCCATCTAAAAATTACACTATAGTAACAATTTGCTCCATCTACAGATTACACTGTAGTGACAATTCGTTCCATCTAAAGATTATACTATAGTGACAATTTGCTTCATCTCAAGATTACACTATAGTGAGAATTCACTCCATCTAAAAATTACACTATAGTAACAATTTGCTCCATCTAAAGATTACACTGTAGTGACAATTCGCTCCATCTCAAGATTTTACTATAGTGACTGATCATTAAATGTCTACACTTTTTCAAAAATGACTGTCTCAAACAGTAGTATCAAACCATAGTTGCCACCTTTAGAATAGGCGTGGTTACCAACCTTAAGGGCCACTAAATCCCCATTTAAGGACTGACCACATAGAATAGTATCTGGGGTCAGAATCCTTTTCAGGTCCCTCTGTACTTCTTCTAATCTGGTGGTTACTGGATCCAGCAAATCCTTTGTTATCCCACTGTACCTGTAACAGATTCAAAGGAAAAAGTTGTATTACTATCTAGGTCTATCTGTATGAGATAGCTGAGAAAGATTTGTGAACGTTGAGTTTTGCACAACTTAGTGTCCTTCTTGATTTACAGTGTAGTGACAATTCTCTCCATCTCAAGATACAATTGTAATACTGTAAATTTTATGTGCTCCTCTTTAAACTATTTTATAACAAAAAATAATTTAAACTGTGCTTCCGGGGTGCATGTTAAATACATCAAAATAAAGCAACAGCAAAATACTTTTAACAAGAATAATCCAGGCATTCTCTCCAAACAAAGAAAATCAAAGCTGACACGCTCCGTACTAAAATCATCCAGAGAATGCAAATTTAGAAAAAAAAGTGTATACAACTAATCTACAAAGAGAACTTCACATTATATATGGCCAGTCTTTATTGTAAATTACTCACATTAAATATTACTGTTAATATACGGACAGTCTTTCTAATAAGTTAGTCAGATTTATATTAAAGTACTGTTAATATACAGCCAGTCTTTAGTATAAATGTGTGTGTTTGGGCATTTTTAACAGAGCTTTAACTGTATGAGTCATACTGATACAATGTCTGCAATATGGCAGTTTATAGTGATGTCTAGCACTGGAGCATCATACCACAAACTAGTCCAAGTCTCCTCTGACCCTTGCCACCCCATTTTTTATATTTGGACATTTATGTTGGGGTATATGGTCAGAGGAAACTCGAACTAGCCACATAATGCATTACAGAGAGGCCCATTTGCAGGACATAATGCATTACAGTGGGGGTTATTTGCAGGACGGAATGCATTACAGAGTAGCCTTGGAGGCTCCAAGTGGCCGAATGTTCTAAAGCGCTCTCCGTTAAGGATCACTGCCATCTCACTTCTGTCTGCATGGGTTCGAGTCTAAGATTCAGCTCATGTAGTTATGTGAGAAAGCTTGCCAGTAGCTTCTTGTGGGTCGGTGATTCTTTCCGGGGGTTTTCCTGGGTTTTTCCTCCACCAATATTACTGGCCACCATGAATAGCCTATCGTGTGCTGAAAAATGGCATTAAACCCTACAACATCAACAGAGTGGCCCATTTGCAGACAGAATGCATTACAGTGGGGCCCATTTGCAGACAGAATGCATTACAGTGGGGCCCCTTTGCAAGAAAGAATGAATTGCAGTCGGGTCCATTTGCAGGACCAAACGCATTACTGAGGGGCCCATTTGCATGACAGAATGCATTACAGTGGGGCCTATTTGCAGACAGAATGCATTACAGAAGGCCCATTTGCAGGACAGAATGCATTACAGAGGGGCCCATTTGCAGGACAGAATGCATTATAGAAGACCCATTTGCAGGACAGAATGCATTACAGAGGGGCCCAAGTGCAGAGAGAATACATTACAGAGGGGTCTATTTGCAGGACAGAATGCATTACAAAGGGACCATTTGCAGGACAGAATGTATTACAGTGGGGCCCATTTGCAAACAGAATCTATAATGATATTAATACAAAAAACATGAAATTGGAAAACAAACAAATGCTGAAAATATTTAAGGTAGGAAATATTTTTAGGTCTTTAAGATTGTTCTTGCAGTTGAAAAAGGCGAGTTTTAAGAGCACTCTTGAAAGGGACCACTGTGTCTTTGCATCTAATTTCAATGGGCAATTCATTCCACATTGCTGGGCCCTGGTATGCAAAAGAAAACTGTCCATATGACTTCGTTTTCATAATGGGAATATTGAGTATATAATTATCAGAAGACGAGCGTATGTATCTTGCTGGTGTGTACACATGGGTGAGGCTGGATAGGTATACTGGACTTGAATCCGTCAGTGAAATGTAGCACAGAGAAATTTTATAACTGATTCTGGATCAAATGGATAGCCAATGTAGGGTACAGAGCGATGGGAAGGTGTGCTCTAATCATGGTACTCTAAAGATGATCCGAGCAGCTGTGTTTTTAACTTTTTGAAGTTTCTGAATATAGATATTGAGACGAATCAGACAGAATTGAGTTACAATAGACCAGTCTTGAAAGTAAAAATAAACACACAAGTGTTATAGTGGCATCAACTGAAAAGTCTCAGCTCAAGAAAAATAACGACACTGTGATGCACAGTGAAAACGAAATAATAATGCTGTTATGCATGACAACATGGAAATAATAATGCTGTTATGCATGACTACAGGGAAATAATAATGCTGTTATGCATGATTACAAGGAAATAATAATGCTGTTATGCATGACTACAGGGAAATAATAATGCTGTTATGCATGATTACAAGGAAATAATAATGCTGTTATGCATGACTACAGGGAAATAATAATGCTGTTATGCATGACTACAGGGAAATAATGCTGTTATGCATGACTACAGGGAAAAAATAATGCTGCTATGCACGACTACAGGGAAAAAATAATGCTGCTATGCACGACTCCAGGGAAAAAATAATGCTTTTATGCATAACTACATGGATATAATAATGCTGTTATGCGTTACTACAGGGAAATAACAATGCTGTTATGCATGACTACAGGGAAATAATAATGCTGTTATCCATGACTACAGGGAAATAATAATGCTGTTATACATGATTACAGGAAAATAATAATACTGTTATGCACGACTACAGGGAAAAATAATGCTTTTATGCACAACTACAGGGATATAATAATGCTGTTATTCATGACTAGAGGGAAATAATAATGCTGTTATTTATGACTAGAGGGAAATAATAATGCTGTTATCCATGACTACAGGGAAATAAAAATGCTGTTATGCATGACTACAGGGAAATAATAATGCTGTTATGCATGACTACAGGGAAATAATGCTGTTATGCATGACTACAGGGAAATAATAATACTGTTATGCATGATTACAGGGAAATAATAATGCTGTTATGCATTACTACAGGGATATAATAATGCTGTTATGCATGACTACAGGGAAATAATGCTGTTATGCGTGACTATAGGGATATAATAATGCTGTTATGCATGACTACAGGGAAATAATGCTGTTATGCGTGACTACAGGGAAATAATAATGCTGTTATGCATTACTACAGGGAAATAATAATGCTGTTATGCATGACTACAGGGAAATAATAATGCTGTTATGCATGACTACAGGGAAATAATGATGCTGTTATGCATGACTACAGGGAAATAATGCTGTTATGCGTGACTACAGGGAAATATTAATGTTGTTATGCAGGACTACAAGGAAATAATAATGCTGTTATGCATGACTACAGGGAAATAATAATGCTGTTATGCATAACTACAGGGAAATAATAATGCTGTTATGCATGACTACAGGGAAATAATAATGCTGTTATGCATGACTACAGGGAAATAATGCTGTTATGCATGACTACAGGGATATAATAATGCTGTTATGCATGACTACAGGGAAATAATGCTGTTATGCGTGACTACAGGGAAATAATAATGCTGTTATGCTGACTACAGTGATATAATAATGCTGTTATGCATGACTACAGGGAAATAATTCTGTTATGCATGACTACAGGGAAATAATGCTGTTATGCGTGACTACAGAGAAATAATAATGCTGTTATGCAGACTACAGTGATATAATAATGCTGTTATGCATGACTACAGGGAAATAATAATGCTGTTATGCATGACTACAGGGAAATAATGCTGTTATGCGTGACTACAGGGAAATAATAATGCTGTTATGCATGACTACAGGGATATAATAATGCTGTTATGCATGACTACAGGGATATAATAATGCTGTTATGCATGACTACAGGGATATAATAATGCCATTATGATAAATATGAGAATGTATATAGCTTACCTTGTGAGGTAATCTTTGATAGGGTTATAGGGTTTAACCAGTGTATCATATACAGTCTCTAAATATTCATTTGCAATGGAAACTCGAGTTACTTCATGTTTCCCAATTACTGTTAAGCACTGAAAATAAAGAAGAGTTATTACTCTGGGCTGCAGTGAAAACCTCTCTACTGTAACAAATAGAATTATTGCTGAGTTTCAATATTTAGTAGTATTTACTTCTGGTATCATAGTATCTTAATTTTCCACAATGAATTTATCTTCGGATTTCAGCAATATTTTAAAATTAATCTAAACATTTTTATTTTCTCTCCACAAACTGCAGAAGTTCTAGTTACAACTGTAAAACTAAGCTCACAGAAGAAATTAAATCAGATTTTTTTCAAGGAACTATTTAAAGACAGAACCAACAAACAAAAACCAACTGATTGGTAACATGCATTCAAAGCCTGCTGAATATTAACTTACATTAGCTGAAAGGTAAGTAAATTAAGATTAAAATATTATCCTTAAAGAACAAAAAAAAAAATCACATTGATTTTTATGATAAATTTAAATCACAAAATTAAATATTTGATCTTATCCTTTCAAAATTTTATTTTATTTTTAAATAATATTTGTATGAGTTACTTATGTAGAGCTGATACCAGAAAGAAATCTCTTGATATGAAAGATATTGACATAACGAGTTCACTTAACACCAGATCTTGCATTGTATATGACTCAAAACCTGTGTAAATATAATTATTTGCTAACATAAAATTCGAATTAAGCAATGCAGTTATAAATTTGTATGACAAAATAAAGATAATTTATAGACAAAATTCGAAATTATCTGCATTTCTAATGCACCCACCAAACGGAAGATAACTGAGCACTGAATGTTCAAATTAAAGTTCATCTTACTTTTCATGAAACTAATTTTCATATCTGTGGTTGAAATCTGAGGTAAATGGGTGTGTGATTTGGATTTTTAATGTAGCTTTAACGACTTTTCAGTTATATCACTATGATGTCTATAGTGTGGCTGTTTATAGTGATGTCTAGCACTGGGACAGTCCTAACACTGACCTCTTAATGCTGAGCACCAAGCAAGGCAGCTGTTAGTACTATTTATGAAAGTCTTTGGTATGACTTGACCAGGGATCAAACCCATGACATCCCACTAGGCCACCAGAGCTGTAGGGGTGTGTGTTATCCCTCTAAAAATAAGCGCCAAATAATCAGAATATTTCCTTAAGATTTCTTTAGAGTCAGATGTTTAAAATTATGCTATGGAATTTATGAAAACAGGAGCTGGGGGGGGGGGTCACCCACAGAACTCACCTTTTTGTTTACACCCAACCAATATTTCTGGATCTGCATCTGGTAAAAGGTTCATAAGATACTTTAAAAGCAAAGATATAAAACATGGTGATAGAAAAGAATGGTTAATACTTGTGTCAAACTTAAGTTACCATTTCACAATCAACAGCCAGCAATGGACTCCTGATTCCAACAGGTGCATAGTAATCAGTGGAGAAGACAAAGCCGTCATATTTTCCTGAAGAAACAAATCAGGTACATGCAATATTTTCTTACAAATCTGCAATTACACAGAAAATCAACGAACAAAAAAAGATAGCCTTTCATAGCTATAATTATCTTCTATAAAATAATGATTGCTTAAAATAAGTAAAAAAAATATGATAAATCTAGTTTTTTTTATTTTATTTACAAAAATCACCAGTATAAAATAAATTAACCAATATACAGATTTATGAAAATGCAATCAATGTACATAAATGAGTAATAAAAAAGAAATGACCAAACATTTGAACATTTAAAATTGTCACCAGAAACAACGACAATATGCAAAAACGCATCTTTTTAGCAAGTAAATTCCTTATCTCACAGAAGATACTTGCATTATTAGACCAGTTATAAACAGTAAATTGCCAGCCAACAAGATTGAAAAACAAATTATAATTCATAAATTGCTAGCTAACGCGGGGTTTTTAAAACAATTATTATGAACAGTAAATTGCCACCAAACAACGAGTTTCTAAACTAAGAGGCTCATGGGGGTGGGACTGGGATCACATTTCAGACTAATATCTGCCTAACAACCAAAATTCTTGCCTTCTTGTAAACATTTCTTCTATTCTGTTAATTTCACATTTACAAAACAACTGTTTCAAGGTTTCTCTAATTTTTGTATCTTCATCCATATCCAAAGGAACATCAGCGAATTTTGTCCAACAACTAAAGTTTTCTATGCCAAGATGGTTGGTTGGTGGATGTTGGTTATAATCTGTTAAGTAGATTTTTCATAAAGCCATTTAAATATTTTTTTTAATTATATTTTTAGCAATTGCACTCACATCTGATGAATTATTATCAACTTTATAAAAGTGAAAGGCATTCAAGCTAGGAAGTATTCTGTCAAGATTGGCAAATTTTTATAAAGAAAAGTTGTTCAAAAGTTTACTTTTTCTTCACAAAGACAGCCTTATATGCTGGCATATGGACATGATCATTAGTACAAACCTTAAAGCCATTTATACTAGAATTGTGTTATATGGCTTTCGCAAAGCCTTGAAAAGTTAAATTTTTCTCTCTTTTTTCTAGTAATAGTCAACCTATATTATGACCAAACAGACTTGTGTGAAAATTCAAAAGGTTTACATGCCATGACACTTGTCAAATTCTGCTCACAGGTTTCTGAAAAGAAATTACTTATTTCTTTTCACAAATTTGGTAATGGTGATCTCATTTTATGGCAGATCACCATGACTAATAAAATCCTGAAAGCCCTTCGTGCCAGAATGCTGTCATATTTGGATGATTTCTAGTAAGCAGTTTTTCAGAGGTCTTTAATATGTTTTTCTCTTTTAGTACAGGCCAAGTTTTGCTTGAAACAGCTCTTGTGGTTTTGGAGAATAATCTGAACAAGGCAATTTTGTGCTTCTCTCAATGTGGTTAATACTATAGACATTAAAAACAAATAAATAATATTCGGAGATGCTGCAAGGTATGATTTAATCTAAATGGTGGAATAGAAATGAAGGTGGAGGAGAAAACTGTCATAGTTCAAATACTTCCTTATCCAGCTTTCTTCTTCCTTCTCCGCTCGTTAGAGCTCAACTGAAATCATATTCTTTACAAGATGACGCCTCTAGTTGTAATAGCATTAAACATTATGATTGTTTCTGAGCATAATCTGTTCTTTATCTGTGTAAGAATATTGTTCTGTGCTGAGAAGCCTCCTTTCACATAGCTAGGTTTGCCAGTTTAAATAAATCTGGAAACTGTTCTTGATGCTTGTTATGTACAATTTTCCAGAGCTTGTTGGATACTTCTGCTCAAAAATAAGCTTTTCTTCATAACTTGAACTCTGCCAAAGTTTCACTTTTCTAATCTGTGATTTTCTGACTACAATGCCATATATCTTGTCTGCTCAATGATGCTCTATCAGGGTCTTAAATCCATCAACGCCATATTTCTTATCTGCTCAATGATGCTCTATCAGGGTCTTAAATCCATCAATGCCATATTTCTTATCTGCTCATTGATGGTCTATCAGGGTCTTAAATCCATCAATGCCATATTTCTTATCTGCTCAATGATGCTCTATCAGGGTCTTAAATCCATCAATGCCATATTTCTTATCTGTTCAATTATGCTCTATCAGGGTCTTAAATCCATCAATGCCATATATCTTATTTGCTCAATGATACTCTATCAGGGTCTTCTATCCATCAATGCCATATTTCTTATCTGCTCAATGATGCTCTATCAGGGTCTTATATCCATCAATGCCATATTTCTTATCTACTCAATGATGCTCTATCAGGGTCTTAAATCCATCAACGCCATATTTCTTATCTACTCAATGATGCTCTATCAGGGTCTTAAATCCATCAACGCCATATTTCTTATCTGCTCAATGATGCTCTATCAGGGTCTTAAATCCATCAATGCCATATTTCTTATCTGCTCAATGATGCTCTATCAGGGTCTTAAATCCATCAATGCCATATATCTTATTTGCTCAATGATGCTCTATCAGGGTCTTATATCCATCAATGCCATATATCTTATTTGCTCAATGATGCTCTATCAGGGTCTTAAATCCATCAATGCCATATTTCTTATCTGCTCAATGATGCTCTATCAGGGTCTTAAATCCATCAATGCCATATATCTTATTTGCTCAATGATGCTCTATCAGGGTCTTATATCCATTAATGCCATTTCGTATCTGTTCAATGATGCTCTATCAGGGTCTTAAATCCATCAATGCCATATATCTTATCTGCTCAATCATGCTCTATCAGGGTCTTAAATCCATCAATGCCATATTTCTTATCTGCTCAATCACGCTCTATCAGGGTCTTATATCCATCAATGCCATATTTCTTATCTGCTCAATGATGCTCTATCAGGGTCTTAAATCCATCAATGCCATATTTCTTATCTGATGCTCTATCAGGGTCTTAAATCCATCAATGCCATATATCTTATCTGCTCAATGATGCTCTATCAGGGTCTTAAATCCATCAATGCCATATATCTTATCTGCTCAATGATGCTCTATCAGGGTCTTAAATCCATCAATGCCATATATCTTATTTGCTCAATGATGCTCTATCTGGGTCTTAAATCCATCAATGCCATATTTCTTATCTGCTCAATGATGCTCTATCAGGGTCTTATATCCATCAATGCCATATATCTTATCTGCTCAATAATGCTCTATCAGGGTCTTAAATCCATCAATGCCATATATCTTATCTGCTCAATGATGCTCTATCAGGGTCTTAAATCCATCAATGCCATATATCTTATCTGCTCAATGATGCTCTATCAGGGTCTTAAATCCATCAATGCCATATATCTTATCTGCTCAATGATGCTCTATCAGGGTCTTAAATCTATCAATGCCATATATCTTGTCTACTCAATGATGCTCTATCAGGGTCTTAAATCCATCAATGCCATATTTCTTATCTGCTCAATGATGCTCTATCAGGGTCTTAAATACATCAATTCCATATATCTTATTTGCTCAATGATGCTCTATCAGGGTCTTAAATCCATCAATGCCATAAAACTTATCTGCTCAATGATGCTCTATCAGGGTCTTAAATCCATCAATGCCATATTTCTTATCTGCTCAATGATGCTCTATCAGGGTCTTATATCCATCAATGCCATATATCTTATCTGCTCAATGATGCTCCATCAGGGTCTTAAATCCATCAATGCCATATACTGCAGTATCATCAATATTCATGGGGGATCAATTTTCGTGGTTTTCGTGGTTGCCACAAACCACGAATTTAAATCCCCAACAAAAAATGAGCCACATAGGTTGATGATCCCCCCCCCAATTCCTGACCCGTTTTTTTTTTTTTACAGTGTTTCATTTAAGTAAGGATAGAGAGAAAATATAGAAAAAGCATAACATATTCAAACAATAGTAATACTAAACAGAAAGAAAGAAAAAATACTAGTAATACAAAATAACTGCATATGAAAATTAGATTTAATACTTATTCAAGTCGATCCTTCAATCTAGTGCAGCTGATGGGTTAGGAAGTCCAGGAACCGAGGGTGATCTAAGTTGAATTTTACCACTCTTAAGCCACTGTGTTAACGCCATGATAGTCATAAAGTACTGATATTGCAACTTTATGGACAGTGGTTTAAGTAAGAGATCATTCAAATGTACTTTAATAACTGATTGGTCTGGTTTTGTTGGCGGCGGCGGCTTCCTTTGATCTTGAACACTCAAATGAAAACATGGCGAAACTGATTAATCCTGACGGGTGTTTGATATGTGCTCACATAGGTGGAAGTATTGTTTTAGTGTTGTTGGCTGAGTCTGCTTTGACAGATGTTAATCACTTGGTCCAAAATACGTTGTAAGTATTGAACTTGCCGGGTCTTAGATATGTATTCATACAGGTGGTAGTATTGTTTTAAACATTAATGTGACCGCCGTTTGCGTCGGCATCGTTTTATTCTTTTGTATTCTCTATTTCGGGTACTTGAAGAGGTTAAACCATGAAATTAACTACCTTATAATATGCAAAATTTGACAGGCAAAACCACGAATTTACGTCCCCACGAAAATGCCTTTTTTTTTACAAAACCACGAAAATTGAGCCCAACGAAAATAAATGATACTACAGTATCTTATTTGCTGAATGATGCTCTATCAGGGTCTTAAATCCATCAATGCCATAATATCCTTATCCAGACAGGTATTTTTGATCAAATAAATGTCTTTTTTTTCTTAATATCATTTTCATTCAATTTTTATTTACTCAGTTTATTTTATCCCTTAGTATTGGGCTACAGAGTTTTGTAGCACAAGGTCACTGGGCTAAACTGTTTCAGTAATGAAATGAAAATTGTAATCTACTTTTAAACTGAATTTTCATTAGGTTGGTATTCTGCCTTTTCTGCATTTCAAAATAACGCTGAAATGGGGGTTGACTGGCAATCTATTTTTGTTCACTCAGCATGTATGTACATTGGATTCACATTTCATAACTATAAAGATCATTGTCATCATCAGCCAGTATTTGCCAAGATATCAACCACTCATGGAATCAGCCATTTGGTTTTGTTTACATGACCTTCAATTTAAACAAACATTCTTCATGCTACAATATAATGATTGCTCCAGGCCACAATGTTCCAAAGAAATTTAGTTCAAATTTTAGATCCTGATGTGTAAACAGTTGCCTAAATGAAGAAAGACAGATGTGGCAACAATCACTACAATACTTCTACTGCCAAAAGCACTTTAAGGGGTAAACAGTCAAATAAAAATTTTATAATGAGCAAATTTTGTGCAAGTTCTCATTCATCACTACTCTCCAAGTGCATGAATCTGTGCATATTTTGCATGCCCTAGCAACATCTCTTAATATTATTAAGTTAAAACATTTTATAACATGATTAGGATTGTCAATGTAATTTATTAAAAAATTTGCTACTGATTCAGATAATAGATCTTGTCCAATTAATGATTGATTTATATTAAATAAATCAAGACAATTTCCTTTTCTCTTCATCACAGCTCTAGCACACACAGACACTGACGGCATTGTTGGGGTGGAGGAACTATCTCAGTACATTCAAATCTAATGCAACACCTAACATAATCATAACTAAAGACTTATGATTGTGAGTTTACCGTACATTGTTGCATTTAATTATTGAAATCTAATTCGAACTATAATTATGTGAAGCTTCCCTTTAAATTTGACAATCATTTAATTTTGGTTTTCAATCAGGTCCTTTCCATACCACATTTCTCGATTGTTTTCATATACATTCAATGGAATTCTTCATTTTCACATTTTTTAAACTTTACTTTTAATTGGCATACTACAGTAGTCCCCCTCTTGAACGACCTCCCTGACCAGTGGCCATCCGCTTCTGATGGACAGAATCCCTTGGCACCGATGAGTTTGTTATCAAAAGTACCTCTCAAGAACAGCCACCCCTCTAACGCGACCAGCATTTTAGTACAAAAATGTAAAATGTCGCCCTCATGAATGGCCGCTTTTGTTTCTTCAAATGTATCCAGAACCAATAATTAATTCAAATCTTGATGTAAGGTAAGCAATTTTGAATATCTCTAGCATAGATACATGTCGCAGAGTGTCAATTTTCCGTTAAAATTGTAGACTACAGATTTATCATTATCTATAAAAGTTGATGTTTACAGAAAATGGGCTCAATTTATGTTACGATAGAGTTTGGGGTTTAACACCTATGTCGGGTTGTTCTCTTTGATGATTATAATCAGATGTAATTGTTATAATCATAACAGGGTCAGCATAGGCTAAAAATAGATTTTGTACATTGGCACACACAGAAAACCTTGAGAAAAAAAAAAACACGTTTTGTCTGCATAATTAAATTGCATACAGTCAGCAACAACTGAATAAATCATTACCAAACATTAAAATGTCATCACGTTAACAGATACATTATTTTAGAAGAAAGTTGGTTATTCTACTCGATAACATCGTGGTGGGGGTGGGGGAGAGGTGATTTAACAAACAATTTTATGAGGTAAAGACTAAAAAAAACAAGAACAACAAGAAAGAAAAAATAGTAACGTATATTCAGTTGAAATAAATTTGTTATTATAACAAAAAGAACCTTTTAATGATTAATGTTTCATTTAGATGAAGATATTTAATGTTTTGAAGTATGTAGCTTTCTTACTACGTACATTACATATACTTCTCGTAAAAAATTTAGTGCCCCTCTGGAAAGGCCACCCGTCTTATAAGGCTACTTTCCCGGTGCAAAAGGGGCGGCCGTATAAGAGGTGGACTACTGTATAGCCATATTTTGCTGAAGTGCCCTTAAATGCTAAAACATACATACAATGTTTTCAAACACAGTATGAGGAATTAAAATTGCCCCTGCCAAAAAAAACATGTTTTAGCTGAATAATCTGAACACTACCCATAAATTTGTTATCATTTAGATCTGTATTGAGAAAATAAGGGAAAATAAATAAATATAACAAACACACTGTTCACTGGTCATGACTGGCTCAGTTAGAACAATCTGCATGATTGGTAAAAAAAAATGGTTTTAAATAATACGTGAAATTTATTTGTTAGGCTATGGAGTTTGGTCTTGTGCCTCTTTTGACTGACAACCAGTCATTATCTCTGTACACAATACTCATAAAATCTAGGCACATTTTATTTTTGTTTTTATCAATTTCATAATGAGAGACATCATGTAAATTCAACACTTTCTCAAAGGAAGAGATCAAATGTATCCACTTGATGTCAACATTCACCAAGGGGTATACTCTTTACCACCCCCCTCCAAACTTGTGTGTGCAAATTCTCTAAGCAGATACAGACTTACTGCTATCTCATAATTACCTAGACGGTCCACAACTGGCATAGGGTAACCTTCACGCACCATCTGGACAGTGTTCAAGAGTAGACTTGTCCTTGGAAATACATCCGTCTCTGGTAAATCACCAAAACACCCTTTAACAAAAACAACCAAGTCTCAAAAAGTTGTTTTATGATTCCAGTTTAAATCAAATGACG
Source organism: Unio pictorum (assembly GCA_030141615.1). Classification (NCBI taxonomy): domain Eukaryota; kingdom Metazoa; phylum Mollusca; class Bivalvia; order Unionida; family Unionidae; genus Unio; species Unio pictorum. Next base: position 24,451,204 of record JARLTB010000021.1, read on the forward strand.
ACACTTAAGTGTACAGAAAAAAGGTTAATCCCGCATGTTCTCATGCTATCATACTCTTATGTTAGCCTGAAGCTCTCACTGTCCTTGTTAAATTCTCAGGTTTGAGGGAAAAAATGTAAATGCAAAATCATCTCATGTCCATAAGTCTTTATATCACTAAAGCAAATCCATGGATGAATATATTTGAACTTGTTTTAAATGATAGCCAGCTTCTCAATCACTTAAATGAACAAAAAAGTAATTTCTGTGAAGTTTTATCCTTTATCTGAAACTGAAAAACAATTTAAGTCCATAAGAGCCTTTTATGACTACGGTCTTCAAGACAGAGCTAGCAAATACTTAAGAAGGCCTATTCAGAAAAAGGGGTACAAAGAACTGCACAGTGATGTTTGCCATTGAAACATGAGATGCTATAAAACTGAGAACCATGGTTTTCTATGTACCCAAAAGATGCTTGTGATATACAGCTGAAACAAAAGAACCTGAATGCTGATTGGTGACATTGGGTAAAGTACATTTTTCAATAACAATGAAAATAACCATTTTCTAATGATGCTATACAAGTCATCTTTAACATCTGTTAAGCCAAAAACCAGAATGATAAAAGGAAAATATTGACCTGAGACTTTGTCTTTGAAGGTAGAACCTCAAATATGGTACAATATAGGTTTTCTGAGAAGATATATGGTTGGATAATGTTGCAACTATTTCAAATGGCTCAAACAAAAGTAGAAAGGACATTACAATTGAAAAGTTCAACATATAATAACATGACGATGACCTTGAAGAACTCAAATGTTGTATAAGCACACCTACATGTACTATGTTGCAGACCTTAACCTCAAACAGTTCTAAAATTAAGAAGGAGTAAGAAACTGATTGAAAACATAAAAAAAAAACCGAGGTTTGAATTTGACTCGAAAGAAAAACACCCCCTTCATGGTAGACACAACAATTATTGTATGAATGGAAAGCAACAATTTTAATTTTTAAAACTAAATTGGCTAAAATTTATACAGCAAACTAAAAGTGTGACAGATGGACAGACAGGCATGCTAATACAATGCTTTCATACTTTTTTGTGTAGAAGATGGGAGGTGCCAAAACAAGAAATGTATTCCATTTGGCATGCATTATTTGTCTTCCAATATGAAGCAACTGGAGGACAAAATTCTAGTGTAACACCTAGGTTTCATACTGACTGTGTGAATTTAATGTTGGTGTTGCTGATAGTTATTGATTGAGGTAAAGGATGTGAATGAGAAAGTCTTTGTGTTGTGATCAAAATGTCCTCAGTTTTATCATCATTCATCTGCAGCTTGTTACATGTCATCCATAATTTCACATCAGAAATGCACCTCTCTACACCTTGGATGGTAACAACAACTTCAGTTGGGTGGCTAGACTTGTATATTTGGGTGTCATCAAGGTACATTTGGTGAGACACTGGATGATGTTCTATGACACTTGAGAGTGCCTGAGTGTATAGAATGAAGAAAACAGGTCTAAGAACAGACCCCTATGGAATACCACAACCTAGATCAACTGGGCTGGAGAGTATTCCATTTGTAGATACCATTTGTGCCCTGTTAACTAAGTAGTTTAAAAGAAATTTAAAAGAAAAAAGATTTCCATGTGGCCTAAACAGTTAACATCAAAATATTACATAGAGGCAGGAATGAACTAAAACGCTTATTGAGATGCAGACATATATCATAAAATATTAACAACAGTCGAAGTTTCTGATTTGCACATACCTTCATTTCCTTTACTAAATGGTCCCAAATATTCCACACTGTATGAGAGTGATTCTGCTTTATCAACAACGAGACCCCAATGATCTGAAGAAAAACCAAATAATATTAACAATAAAGCTTTGCTTATTCCCATTCATGACTTTAACGGAAAGTATATGGATTATGCCCTGAATGTTAATTGCTGACATTCTGATCACATTACGAAACAATTAAGTACAGACAGCAACGCTACAAATGATCAAACTACTGTTTTCATTTGTAACATCTCGGTTAATCAAAGAGTCAATTCAATCATACAAATATCCTAGATGGTCCAACAAGATAAGGTAGCTCTTTTCTGCAGAGAATTTTCAACGAATGAAATGTATGATTTTTCTGTAAATTACCGGTACTGCGATGACATACAACTTTAGTATAATTTCCACATACCTTCATTTCCTTTACTATGAAAATTTATTTCATAAACATCTTTTTGCAGTTTGATAATTTTCTTTCACTTTCAAGTGATAGAACTCTTAATGTAAATGGTCATTAGATTCAGACTTCATCATTTTGTACAATTATCAAGCAGTTGGCATTTAGTCTGGAATGCTGGTTTTACATAAAATAAGACCATATGTTTTTCTGAGTTAAAAAATCATACTCAACCCCAATTAACTCTGATATGGTAATAACAGTCACACAGGCTATGTATGCACATTTACTCAGAGCGATTAAATTAAAACATATACACAAGGGGAAGGCACTTTCATATTAAACCAACCCACAACAGAAGCAATTTAAAACAATTATGATCCACCATGTTTTAACTGAAAAACACTGGCCACTACAGAAGCATATTTTTTAAACATAATTTCTGGGATGGAGTGGGCGGTTGAAGCATTTTGAATACTGGGCTGGACAGAAAGCAATTTAACTGAAAGATGACTTGAGGTAATCTATTTAAGTCTTAAATCATATAATCTACTGCAGATTTTTATTTGTATTCATTCATTATAATCAATCTTTGTGCTTTTGTTTGAATGTCTGTGAGCCATGCATGTCTCTGACACTGTGAAATCAGAAATGTTCTTGGATGGATTATTATTTGTCATTGTCCAGTCCCTTGATATCTACTAATTTAATGTCCATGAAAATAGATATCTAATGTAAAATTCAAAAATAAGAAATATAGCAATTCAAACATTTTTTCATCATAAATTAGATTTGAAAAAAATGGATGAAAGACAAGGAATAATTTTTCCCAGAATACAGTGTCATTGCAGTTAACTGTAATGTCAGTAGCATAGTCATCATCACTGATGGCCTAGCAGTAACATTCTGCACTTCAATTCAGTTGTTGCAGGTTCTATCTCCCACTTGTCATCTTTCATACGAGACGTATATGCATGGTCTAAGGGGCTTCCATAGCAAAGTGGTACAAGATACATGTCTTGTGCTTACTTGCCTCCAATGTGTACACGAGAATGTTGAGTTACTTGTGGAAAGTCAGTGGCTATATATAAGAGGTGTTTGGTGCCTAAAAAGTAATTGGATTTTCTTGAGCAGTAAAACTGGCTGCCAAATACAGATTCTCTTAATGTGAAAATGGTGTAATGGCCATAATGATTTCCCAGAAACCAGAGGTCTCATGTCTAAATAACTTTGAGTGTTGGAGATACCTAAATCATCAAATCAACTGCTACTCCATGTGCCCAAGTGTTCTAAGGTGTTTGCTTTTACAGATCACCTGCACATGATGACATTGCATCTGCCAGAGTGAGTTTTTATCACAGATCAACCAGTTTGGGTTGATGGTCTTTCTGGGTTCTTCATCCAACTAATATATTGGCTGCTATGTGCAATTATCATGTACATTAAAACAAACAAATAAAGAAACCAAACCAAACTAAATCAACCAACTAATCAACGGTCACAACAGCAGCAAAAGTAGAAGTCCATTATTATTGCCACAGCTGCATGAGTTTATCAATTTTGACTATAGTAATTATTGTAAACCTTGAATATCGTCAATTATGACTTTCTAACGGTTGCCTAAAAGTCATCATCAGTAACCTGCATCACACGCTGCTAGAAAGTTTATATTTTGGCTCAAATAAAGTTTCTCTAACAATGTCCATTGTTCCAGCCAGTACTATTATAACTTATTCAAGCAACATTCACTGATATCTGGAGATGAGTATGTGTAATAATTATTTTAACATGGTATGAGAATGCAAAATTGTTTTTCAATGATGTATTTGAAATGAGCATCAACCAGAATAAAACAAACCAAGAAATGACATTTTTCAAATCTCTCAGGCATGACTATAACTATAATCTGCCAAAAATTTTCCAATCTTTAAATTTGCTAAAAGAATTTCCAGCCATACCGTTTCAGTGGACATAATCATCAGAATGGACAGGAACAAAAAAAGAACACATAATCGCCAAACCAGTAGGTTAAAATAGATTTGATACATCTTTAAAGTAGTTAAATTCACATTAGTTTAGTCAACTGTATACCCAATTGTCTTTCCATTTATGTAATTTCTTACTGAAGCTGAGAAAATGATGTTGTATACATACATTATTGTTTTTATTAAACTTCTCCATTCCAGCCTGTTTGTATGATCATGTCCCCCCACATAATATTTGTCTTGTTTATGATATGTATCTAAATTTGTCACTTTTCCTACTATTATGCTAATTGTTTGTGAATATGTATAATGTGATGGGATGACTAAAATCCAAAATAGAAAACATCTGCATTTCGGAACATATTCTGCATGGATTCCATGTTTATGCACAAAACTCGAAGAGTTCAGGACTTGCTGTAGCGAGTCAGTTTCCATTGTAACCTGTGCAAACACCATATTAAAATTCAGTATCTTAAAATTTCTGAGTGCTCATTATCAAATTTGTATCAGCACTTGTGTAAAGAAAACTAAAACAGCCACAACATTTTCTCGATCTAAGCAAGTTTGAAATGTGTGCTTCGATACTACATCAGAGAGCCAGTTGTTGATTTCAGTAACAAGTCTTCCAAACTCTGGTCTGTAAAGGGATGGAAATTATGTTTATAAAACAATGTCCATTAATTTTTTCAGTTACAAGTAGGACAAACTATTAAAAGATTCTTTTTACAAAAATCTTATGTTCATCATCAATCAATTTGGGACAGTCAAACCGATATATATTCTATTTTGTCTTCACTGATTTAAAATATTGTTTTCAACAACTCTCAATGGTTGTATGCCTTTTTCTACCATGCTGACTGCTTACACTGTATGACAATGTTTAAGGAACAGAATTACCATGGAATAATCTGAGACCAATCAAATCATATAACCTGGTCAAGTTATCTCCCCTGCATGGATGCCAGGATTTCAGGATTTAATTTAAATTTTGTGTGATCTCCCATGAGGTGGTGGGAGATTAGCCATTAATTCAATATCTTCCTAACACTTAATATCTTTCTGTCACTCTTTCTAACTGTTTCATTCTGTTAAGGCTCTAATGAAATCAAAATACTCAAAGAGATATAATCTCCAATTGTATAGTGATTATCACCATGACGTCATTTGGCATGGTCACATGTGGTTGTGGTGGGCTGCTTGTTGGGATGGCAGAAAGACCATAGGCTTACTCCATATTTGACAGCTAATTACAATGTTATCAACAGAATTATAAAACTTCTAACAATCCAGTTGGATTCAGATTACATACTTGATTCATCGGCAATAACAGGTTCTAAATTTGACGCGTTTATTTTGGAGCTATGTTCCTCTGTCACACTGATGATATTTGAATATACCAAAGGCAAAATTAGTACTGTTGCATCCTAAATTACTATCATGGCTACTTCTAATGCTTTTTAATGGGAGACTTTCATGCTTCATAGCTTATGTTGTTTCTCTTTGGTTAAAAGATAAATTTCTTTTCAAACAATTCAACTTTGGTGCAGATTACATTGTTTTTAACTGTGAGAATTCTTGATGTGTACAAATTACAAAATAAAATAAAAACATTATGTCATGAAATTAATACCACTGGGACAATAATGATAGGAATATGCAGAAATAATGATAGTATTTTTTTAAATTGGAAAATGTGGTGACAATATTATGAGTGCTGGTCTACAACTTTGCAAAATACATCTCATACAGCTGTTCTGTTGTCTCTTTTCATCAATTTCATCATTAGTAAATGACAATTTTTCAAAATGCTGTGTAGTAGATAAAAATCCAATTTGAAATACAAATACCAAACATGTATTAGAACTAACTTCCAAAAGGTCTGCAGAAAATATCACCATTTTCCAAATATACATTAAAATACCCACACACAAAATCAGCCAATCAGATGCACACCCACCTCCATAATGCCTTTGAATCTAACCTGTTAATAAACTCATGAAATAAATTGATTATATTGGGCTACCTTCCAAGAATGAGTAAAATCAGATAGGAGATACGAGTTTTAGTGACACCAGACAAGCAGATTGATGGATCTAAGCTCATCTTCCATGTTTATCAAAATCAGATCAAAATATAGCTTCCGTAGAGCAAAATTGATCATCAATTCGCTCACTGTCATGCTATTCTGAGATCTTGATGATACAAGCTGATATGTCATATTAAGTCTGGTCAAACTCATTTATTACTAAATTTGTCAAAGATGGTATATACTTAAATTCAAACTGTTATCAAATCCAACCAGAATTATGGCCTATATAGTGGTAACCTTGGAGAAGGTCAGATGCAAGACCATAATGTAAGCTCATTTTGATTTGAGGCAAGGAGAGCTAATGATAATGGAGAATGTCAGAAATTTAATTCAAAACCTTAATACACAACATCCCATCTTTTTTGTTGAGTTTCTTTGTATTTGTAACATTAAGCTTGATTTAAAAAAACTTCAAACAATGGCCTTAATCTAGGATACCGACAGATGTAACTAAGCAAGCTTTGCCAGGATGAGCTGAACAATAAAGCTATGTGCAAAACTAGGTGTTGTGGAAAGAAAATGTTTCCAATAAATTATGTTTCTCCAAGAATATTTATTAAGAAAACACGATTGTTAGAGATACAAGTCTAGTACCTCCTGAATCCAGCCTTACTTAGACATTAAAATTCATCTTTTCTATCTATTTCATGCCCATCCCCAGACAAAAAGAAGTTTCAATTTGGGGGCCAGTCTTACGTTGATCCAATAGGCCTTTCTTCTTCATCTGTGAAATGCTTAGATGAACCTTCAGAAGATCCTCCTGTACTGTGCTCCCATACTGGACTGGCGGGATTAAATTTACTGACTGCAATATTCATGGAAGTGCATAAAATCATATAATGATATTTCTACAATTTCTCAAAATACAACTTAATTTAGTAAAACACAAACAGCACCCTGATGGTAATGGGTTATCCCTTAAATGAACATGACAAACATCCTTGTAAATCTAATAGTTTGCCAAATATTGTTAACCTTGCCAGATTTGTTAAGCTTATAGTACCAGAGCAAATTAGTTCTATCATTATATATCTTTCAAGATGTGAACAAAATGTGGAATAACCTGGAAAAATAGTACACAGCTTTTCAGTACAGTAATCAGATGCCAAAACTATATGAAAAGACGTATATCTAACAAAGCAAGTACATTTTATTATTATGTGATCCTTCCTTAATACTTATTTCTGTACAAAAAAATGGTTGTCAGAACAAAACTAGATCAAATAATAATTACATAATGTTTTCTGCTAAAGTCTCATGTTGACCAAAACAAGTAGCATGACCATATTTGAAAGCAGATGATGGTCAGATCTGCTAGGACCAAAAAACCTGTTCATAATAAAAACAGTAGTGTTGCTGTCATGGACTGTCTTGACAGTCACATACACAATAATACATAATACAATTTTATAATGAACTATTGTTTCACACTTATATCTGTTTGAAATGAGTCAATAAGACATATTTCAAGACATGGGTGAAAAACTATATCTGACATTAAGTTTCAAATTTTGTTGTTATTTTATCTCAAATATATTTATTGGCTAGCAAGATATACTTCATAACAGAATGATGTTGCATATTTTGTATTGGATCCTGCAAGAGGTCAGCAGATTACCATTATGTTTTGCTGTAATTCACAACTTGAAGGATTGAACTTGAGTCATCTTTAAAAAGAGGCTGCAATATTAACCACTCAGCTACATATGATTTTAAGAGTAACTTCAAATTTCATGGCTATATTGCTATCAAAGTCTGTTGAAGGCCAGTGAAAAATTATATTTTTTATCTGCAGTGAAATATCAAGATTATTTCTCTCTGAAATCTAGTTATTCATGCTTTATGTGTTTTTACTCATAACACAATTTGGTTAAGATCTGTTTTAATGATGGAAATTCATTTAAGCTAGAAAAGTGTCCCTCACTGCCATAAGAAATTTCTAGCAGGTGCACAGAAAATGTTTCATAGTAAACTAAGAGCATTCCCTATACATTTTTTTTTATTCATTCAATTCTTTCTTTGGGTTTTTTCCAACTCTGCCTCCTCAATTTTGCTAACAAGATTTCAAAATAGATGTGTTTATTAGATTTATTTAAAAAAATATACTGATACGAACAAAAATCCTCAATTTGCTGGACAAGATTTCAAAACTAGATGTTTTAATTAATTTTAAAAATATAATGATGGAATATAGATGCCATATAAAACCTAAAATGTGATTGACAGTCAAGAGTTCATTTATTACAAAAATGCAATCATTCAAAAATAATCAGAAAGAATACTTTTCAAACCATTAAAAAAATTCCAAGATTTTGCAAAAAGACATAAATACAAATGGTTTGAGCATATGGTAAAGACTATAAAGGTTGAAGTTTAGAAAACAAATCTTACAATATCAAAAGCTGACTTGAGTGTGGGCATGCTGTCTGGATAGAACTGGAAATCTTGAGTAGACACGCCTTCCAGTACAATGACAACCACTTTGGTCACCTTTGATGCACGTAACAGACGACACCATCTTTAATAATAATAATAGTAATAATATTAATAACAACAAATAACAAGTTCTGCCCTTTCTTTACCTGAAAAAGTAGATATTTCAAAAGAACATGTAATGACAATTAAAAAGTACATATATAATGACAAAATAAAAGGTACATATATAATGACAAAATAAAAGGTACATATATAATGACAAAATAATAGGTACATATATAATGACAAAATAAAAAGTACATAATATATAATTACAAAATAAAAGGTACATATATAATGACAAAATAAAAGTACATATATAATGACAAAATAAAAGGTACATATATAATGACAAAATAAAAAGTACATATATAATGACAAAATAAAAGTACATATATAATGACAAAATAAAAAGTACATATATAATGACAAAATAAAAGGTACATATATAATGACAAAATAAAGATCGTGACATAATTTACTGAACCAAATTATGGATGTGCTATACATATGAAAAGGAAACCTTATTCCCAGAAAATTAATCAGTGTACAGTTTCTATTGTAAACAAACTGTTGGGTTTGCTTGTCTACAGTTAACTATAATATCCTATTTACCATACATAATACATTTTTCTTTTGTCCCAGATCTTACAGTGGAACTCTTTTTCACCTAGGTCACATGTCCCAAGACTTAAGAAATGTGTGTGTGTGATCTGGATTTTTAATGTAGCTTTTTATAAAATCAGTCTAATTAAATCTACAAATGTATTCAAGAAGTAAAAACTGCCATACAAAATTACTTCAGTAATTGCCCTCAATGTAAAATGTAACCATGGTGTGATGGATGGACATAAAAGGAATACCATCCCATTTAATTATCTATCTTTTTCTGATGCAAAGTATGCATGTGTGTGATTAGGATCTTGAATGAAGCTTAAACAAATTTTCAGTCATACTGCAATCATGTCTGCAGTGTGGCAGTTTGTAGTGATTTCTAGCACCAAGGCATCATGAGACAAACATGTAGCATGATGTCCCACCCAGTCACATTATCCTGATACCTGGCTGACCAGTCCTAACACTAACCTCTTAATGCTGAGCACCATGTGTGGCAGCTGTTAGTACCATTTTTATAAGTCTTTGGTATGACTTGGCTGGGTACTGAACCACCAGCCTCCCGCATCTGTGGAAGAGAGTGAGCAAATGATGGCTCATTGATAGCTGACCAATGGTAACACATTATTGGCTACAAAGCCTGGTTGTGCTAAGAGGACCACTGAAACTATCCAATTTGAACTGAATATAGTTCAGGTCGACAGAATGGTCACAAAGTTCACCCACCTTGCATGCTGAACCTAAAGCTATCAGTAAACATGTTTTGTATGATAGTAAATTTATCGAAGTGTGGGCTAAAAGCTTGAATTTATTTAAATTGAGCTGTGTTGACAACTAGAACTGATTCCATTTGCAAACAGGGTGAGGGATTTTGGTTGATCAATATCAAAATTGGCTAAGAGATCCAAAAGGTCTTATCCTGCCTGATATCACATCTATCACGATGCTGAAATGTATCTGATATAAAAAAAAGCGGTAGCCTTTGATAATAATTTGGGCCAACTGTTTCTCCTTGAAGAGCCAGAGGAAAATGTCAGCCTGTTGAGGGATTGAAGCACTCAGAGGGACATATTGATATGGCACCATTCCCTGAAGTGAGGCCACTTAACCTCTCATAAGCCTTCAGAGTGCAGGGCTTTCTTGCTCTCAAGATTATCTCCACATTAGAAGGTTAAAATTGTTTGTTTTCAAGGCTATTAGGACAAGAGCCAAGCATAAAAAAGATGGTGCAGGCAGGGGTAGAACTCGCATGAATGTGGTTGCTTCAGAAGATTCAGGTTGGCCAATAAATCCAAATTTAAAGTTTGATGGTCCAATTTTAACACTAAGATGGCTTCAATTGTTCAAGGTATAATGTATATATATATATATATATATCAGTACAACTGCAAAGCTTATAGGCTAGCAAAATCTGGCAATGGGATGAGGAGGTAATAGGCAAGAGTTATTGCCCTCTGTACGAGATAGGGAAAGACAATATTTGTCTTTTAATAGGACTGCCTTTGCAGGGTAACAGGCTTACATCCCTAATGGTATCATACTAACATCCATAATGTTAACGTGATTGGTTAATGTATTTGAAGGAGAAATTATATTTCTTGAATTTTCCACTGCTGCACAACCAAGAAATCTATAAAATAATTATTGTTATGAATGAGAATCCTCTCACAATGAACATACTTTTAAATTTCAATACTAAACATCATACACCATCAAAGAATGAAGTTGGGGGAGGAGGGAAATAATATGTATGACGTATAAGTTACCCGTTGGTAAGCTGGATGAAAAGCACCTTGAAGAAGACCAGAAGGTTCTGGAATACCAAATCACCACTGCAATTTCTCTACAACATTAATTAAAACTGCTGTAATGTCCACTATCTGAAGGAAAATTGACAGTGCACATGGGCAAGGTATCTGCAGGTTGGACACGACGTGTTCTGGTATTCCAGAACCTACCGGTTCACCCTATGGGAGGAGGAATTTTCATCATCAGATCAGAGATATTCTGTGAAGAAATGAGTCAGCTCCACAAAAGGAACAGATTTTTTTATATTTATATTATTAAATTTTATATTTTATATTTATATATTAAAAATGATGTTACATTAACAAATGTAATGTAATAATTATACATTCAGAAAAGGTCTGATACCTACATGTACTTTGCTGTGGACAAATGGGACCTTTCAGGATGAATGAACCCATCCAGTTTAAGAACAGATCGAAATAAAACTTAGAAATTAAAGCAATAAAAACAATGCTGCTAGAAAAGTTATCTATGTTTCTTTGAACTGACCTGGGTTTAAAGGATGCATGCTCCAACATAATTGCATACAAGATTAAATGCTGTACATCTAACATGTACAGGGGGGGTTGCTGCTTCATTCCTTCATCTGGCAATCCTGGGAAGTCTCGGGTAAGTTCATTCATGGTCAGAAAGACTTTTGGTCTTTGCTGGAAAAAGCCAGAAAAAGTTGTTTAAAATACTGTGGATTAACAACATTATGGTGGTTTCTGAACACACGATGAATTCATTTGGTCTTAAACATTGGTCTTAGGTTATCTGAAATAAATAAATTGCAAACTTGATCAAGCATCATATCTGCTCATTATTTTTGTATGACGTGATACCAACATGGATATTCATTGTTTACACTAAAAGAAATACTAAATGTTAATTCTGAAGCCCTCATTTCAAATCAACTGATCCAGGATCAGGTCCCAGATGTGACATAATACCGTCACACTCTTTTTACAAAAGCATAATCAACCTAAACGTCATGACTAGTTATCATAAATATTTGAAAACTGGCAGTAAATTTCTGTTGCATTTTTGGAGGTATACATTTTTTTAAGGCCTACCTTAAGTACGTACTTATAAGACAAGCACAACTAAAAACAGAACTGCCAACACATAATGTCATATCTGGGTCTATGCAGTCTGTTAGCAGTTATTGGAAGAACTAACAATACAGACCCTGATCTGCTGAAACATTATGTTATGACAGATAAGGATATATATTGTTTGCAGTCAGACTTGAGATAGGAGTGAGAATACACTATAAGTGATGTTTGCACTTGATATACAGTGACGACAGCTTTGATATTGGAATTTCAGAATCCTTGTGAGAACCCTGATAAGAAAAACAGTCATCAAGAAATGTATATATCTTTCCCAAATTTGAATGCAACACAAAATAATAACTTGAAGATTAAAATCAATAAAAGGCCATTCAAAATACAATTAAAGGGACTATGCTTAATGCTACAGTTTTCCATCTTGATGTACTCTCACCATCTATGACTTTTAAAACTTTAACACATTCCAAATAATAATTCATAATCATTTGATTCTGCAAATGATGTAATTGTCATCATAATAATATAATATAACATTTCACTATCAGCTGATGAAAGCAAGGCAATAAGACTGTAGATTTCACAATTGTTGTTGATTTCTTGGTTACTATGTGCTACATATTTAGGCTCTCATAAACAGTAACAAGACAACAAGCTTTGTAAAATTTAACAAATAATTATAATTTTCTAGAAAACAAAGTAAAAATTAGGAAAAGAACTTATGGTTTTAAGAATCAAATCCAAAAATAATCAAAGAACTAAAAATTAGTTCTAGTAATACAATTTACTAACTAACGAACCTGATTTAGAGTCCCAACAAAAATCCAAAACTGAAGGTGATGATGTATGCTATAGCCAGTATAGTACTGATGTATATATAGTTCTTTGTTGAACCACAGAAAATAATTATCCGTTTTTTAAAATTCTGAATAAATTTTTTATAAATGTCTTGTCCAAGAATTCTGTATGGGCACTTAAATATTCCCAGAGAAAAGAACTAATATTTCTATGAAATAGAATCTCAACTCAAACTGGTCACAACAAAACACCTTTTAAGTGTTCAAGCTAAAAGCCCAACTGGCTGGTTCATTTCAGGAAAATGATTATACGGTCTAAGTAAGACGCAAAATAAATACCCGTGATCATTTTCTAGAAGCTATTTACATGTCTAACTCATGTACATCCTTGATCTCACTATCTGAATCCTACATTAAGACTAAATAAAAACTTTAAAATAAAAAAATAAAAAAGTTGTTTACCCCAACTACACCGCTCCCTCGATAACTTGCGCACAACGGCGTTCAAAAACATCGACCGCACTATAAGCGAGGGTGCGAGTTACCGAGGGACCCATAAAAAACTAATAAAGAAATGGGAGATCAACAGAGAGGCGAAAGGGGCGGGGGGTGCATTGTTAAATACTCGTTTTATAATCGTGCTGAAAATAACTGTGAATAAATATTTCTTTATAAAGGTGTTGTTTTTCTTTATAAATTACTTTTAATTTCTGGATAAAATATCTTGAAAAGATCGTAAAAACAAACATTATTCCATGAGGTATCGGTAATCATAACATGTGTATCTCTAAATATCTTGTGTAATACGTCACTACTTTTTGTGCTGATTTGGATACATTCTAGTTTTATTGTTTGCTCAAAATGAATCGAGATTTCTTTTATCAAAAAAGATAACATTTATATCGAAAAACGAAGTGGAAACTTGTGTTGCTCTAAAAAAAAAAAATTAAAAAATATGCTATCAATAGATAGATAGATAGATAGATAGATAGATAGATAGATAGATAGAGTAAAATGTAAAAAATTGTAAAATCATCCGATAGCATAGACCAGCCTGATCACAATTATAAACTTGGTCATTTGTATATCCATCACGGATCAGTATCTCTTGGAGTTCATTGGGATAACTGGATGCGGTCGCCTGATTTGCTGAGCGTATCTCTCCCGACAACGAATTTTGTTGTATTCCATGTCAGTGCTGGAATCTCCAAAGCCATCCATGGCTTGCCATGAAATCAGAATTAGTATCCATAGTTTTAGTCATTTTCTCTGCCTGGGCCTTGAGAATTGTTCCCGAAATCGGAACACCTTGTTCATGGTGCTGAGTGAACCAGGTGTACACAGCATCATTTAATTCTTTGTCGTTTGCAGTGCGTGCCGCTTTTCCATTTAAATCCATAATCAGAATCAACTTCATGCAAATAATCCCGAAATTTCTGCTCATCCTTGAGCCAACCTCTGAGTGTCGACTTGGCAAGTTTAAGTTCACTACAAACTTTTGATCTTGATTCACCATTACGAACCCTCTCTATGACAGTAAGCTTTTCATTCACCGAGTATGCCTTTCGCTTGATTCCCTTGCTCTCCATGATCACATTTACAAATGATTAGGATAAATTACTGATTAATATATACTTTAATGGCAATAAGTATATACTATTTGAAACCATGTTCGATTGGTCCAATTATCTTGATTGATGTTGAGACACAATATTGACCACAAGAGTTTATGCATGTAGGATTTGCATTCCTTTGAACTTTTGTATATTATGTCTTTTACCTGATTTGATACAAAAGACCGACTTAACGTGATAAAACAAAGCAGGTCTATTTTAATTGAATTTTACAATGCAACAAACACTTCCCTAAGTCGTCGATCAAAACGCAGCCGGCACTTAACTAGGTTCTCACAGATGTGCTCGCGGGCATCGATGTGACGGTCAATTGACTCTTTTCATGTTTGAATAGAAGAGAATATGCAACGAGTATACTGCTTACACTGCAACACAATGAAAAGATTAAAACACTAATTTCCCCTGACAAGACATATTTAATTAGTGTTCATTTCATTCAGTGTTGCCACCTGTTAGCATTTACTATAATTCATTGATCACTGTTTCGCTGTATACATATACAGTATTATTATTTACAGTGAACTGAGAAATTATTTTTCCAATAAAATGTAACAGGATATGTGATTCCTTATTAAAACCTGAAAATTTCACGATGTTGATTCTACCTTTTCGGACACTAATTGCCATTTTCGACGATAAAACAGGCGATATATCAAGGTTTCATTCAACAGTTCTGATCACGATTTTCTTCATTTGTTAAAAATATTTTCTTTAATAAAAAAACAGGATCCACGCCGAACACCGCGCTATAAGCGGGTTCACGAGTTATCAGGGTGCAAGTTATCGAGGGAGCGGTGTATCACTATTTTTCAAGATCAAGAACTAGGTCAGCATTAAATACAAAGTTCTAAAATTAAGTCACTAAGGTGTTTACAAAAAAGTCAGGTCAAACTAATTTCAGAAAAAAATAGAATTAACAGTAAACAAAATTACATTACTATAACATGTAATGGAATATATAAAAAATAAAAATAAAACTAACAAACAATTAAAGTAAATCAAATATAATTAAATATAGTAATCCCCTTCAGGAACAGACCCCCTCCCATCCCAGAAACCACCCACTCTTTGTGGCCAGAATCTCTTGGCACTGAGTTTATGTTCAAAAGTACCACTTAAGAAAGTCCACCAGTCTAACGTGACCAGCGGCCAACATATTAGTGCACAAATGTAAAATTTATCCCTCACATGCAGTAACATTTTATAATTAATATGTGTCCAGAACTAATGTTTCATAACAGTAAGGTAAGTAATCCGATTATCTTTCCCAAAGTCTGTTCCCAGATGTCAGCTTTTCAATAATGAAAGAAGTGTTATCCTAAAGTAAATGTACTACTAATGTTATTATGATATCACTAAAGTCACCGTCTGCAGGAAATGGGGACAGCAATGTTTTGATAGAGTTTTGGCCTTCAGTTTTTTTTAGTGTGTTTAATTGATGATTGACTGGACATGTCAGAAAGAAATGGGGTTAGCACTGATTTGATAGAACTTTGGGCTCCACACAGAATTTTGTTTTCAAATTGACGACTGACTTAATTGTCAAGATCATAACATAGTCAGATAGGCTTAAAATACATTTTGTGAATTAACACACATGCACACAGAGAAACAATTAACCTTGAACAAAACAAGGTACCAAACAAAGACTGAAAAATCAGCTTACCTACTATATACACATATACATACACATCGCACAGATATAGTCCCCCTCTGGAAAGGCCACCCATTTTATAAGGTCACTTTCCCAGTGCAGAAGGGGAGGCAGTATAAGAGGGGTACAACTGTATACATAACACAGGCATTTCAAATTTAAAAACCAAATAAACAGACATATTGAAACAATAGCTCCCAACCTTCTTAATTTACATTTTTCAGCATTGATGTAAGTGGTTTCTTCTACAAAACCACCAAAAACTAATGAAGACAGAAAGAAAAGAAAAAAAATCTATAGTTTATAGTGATGTCTAGCACTGGGGCATCATGCCGCAGACATGTAGCATGATGTCCCACCCAGTCACATTATCCTGACACGAGGCCAACCAGTCCTAACACAACCCTTTTAATGCCGAGCGCCAAGCGAGTCAGCTTTTAGTACCATTTTGGCAAGTCTTTGGTACAACTCGGCCGGGGATCAAACCCACGACCTCCTGCTTCCATGGCGGATGCTCTAACCACAAGGCGGTTTCCCTATAAAAAAGATACCTAAACAAAAGTGTATTTTGTTGAAAGATACCATAGACATTTTCTGGCACTCCTTTAAAATTCTCTTAACTTCCTGGATCTCCTCTGCCTTGCTTTGCTCTTCAGGATTATCAGTAGTCTCATTGTGGGTAACGTCCAGATGGAGTTTTTTGTTAGCTGGTTCCATACCGCTGTCAGAAGTATGTATGTTTGCAGTGTCTATCTGAAATATAAACAATGATTTAAATATTTTTGTGCTGTTTCAATAATTATCATTGTAAAATCTTTTAAACAAGTGCAAAATGCATCAGGTGACAATAATAATACAGTAATAATAATAATAATAATAATAATAATAATAATAATATTATTATTAGAAACACCTTATGGCTACGTTCATAATTTGAAATGTTGTCATTTACTCCTCCTCAAGAAATAGCATACAAATTATGATCAGATTTCCTCAGTCATTGTAGAGAGTTCAGTCTATAAGGTATAGTCCATATGATCAATGGAAAATGTATACTGCCCTACCCACACTTATATCAAAAGCACTTATATAGACAAGCTGCATATATTGATGAAAATGCAAAGTCCTGGGTCCATGGTATATTATTACTACCAAATCTGTCATGCTTATATTGACATCAAGATTTTAAAAAGCACACAAACAGCAACAGAAGTCATCTGTCCCAAATAAGACAGATCTTTTGTTTTCTAATGGTTTATGTTGACATGCTACCAGTTCCAACTCATACCATGTTCTACTCTACAAAGTTATATTATGTTTGCCACCAGGCTGTAACACACATTAACAAATGTGAATGTTTTTGATATTCAATGACTTCAAAATCATTATGCACCCTTCATGAAAGCTAACCAAATCAAAGCTACAGTTACAAGAACTAATCTCCAAAGAAACCCTCCAAAAATAAAAATAAAAATATACAAATTTTTTTGTTTAAGCTGCTGCACACTTCCCAAATCTCTCTCTCTCTCTCTCTCTCTCTCTCATCAATTCTGCTTTATCTGATGCATACAAGAAATTCAAATATATTCCTGCACCATAAAATACTGTTTGCAACCCTTCAAAATTACAGTTCATTTTCAAAGTACATGTGTATTCTTCTGTTAAGCTAATGTAAGTCCATTTTGCTTGACTGTGAAGATGATTGTTAAATGATATTACTTTCCTCTCTTGTTTGGTCCACATTGCATTGTGAATAATATTAAAGTTTGTTTCTCAATGAACGTACACATCAGCATATTAAATGTACCTAAAACTAAATTTGTTTTCTTCACATATGATTTAAAAATAATTCACACTGAAACACAGCACAACATGATTTGATACATGCCAAGAAAGACTGGTCTGTGTACATATAATCCTCGAAGTTTGTCCTGAGTTCTGAAAGAGTCGAAGTTTGATATTGCAAAGAAAACAAAGGGAAACAACTATATTATGGATAAATGTAGTCGAAAGCTGATCACTCATTAATAAACAAAGGCTTCCATGGTCAAGTTGGTACAGAAGAATTTAATGTAAACAGACCAACTTGCTTCTGAGTGTCATGTGTTCTCCTGTTTGTTGATACAAATGTGTTGAAACAGTTCATGTGAAATTGTTTTTAGACATCTAAAGATGCTGATGTGAAAAATTTTACTAAAGAGACTGATATAATTCATAATGATATGTGGATCTATAGTAATATTACAATTTACAAGCTGTACATTTCTGGAAAGCTGCATAAATTATTTTATATTAAATTAAAAAATAGCAGTATCAAAATGCTTATAACTGACACCAAAAAAAGAACCCCAACTCTATATCATCAGAGCACAAGTCACAAACTGAAACAGTTTAAAGCATATGACACTAGATACTAAGTAAGTATCACCAGTTTATAAAACTTTGAATTATTATTACCAAGTTTTAATCAGGATATGTACCTTTGTATATGTTTAGTTTTTGTTGTTCAATTAACTTTTTTTTAGTGTTTTATCTAATTTGTTTATATTATGGGTATCACTTATTTTTCCAAACATGTATATGTTACATAGGTAAGGAATATATCAAGAAAGTAATAAATGTGCTTTTAGGAAAAATGGATATTACTGAATTGAATCTCTTGATAACACTGAAATTAAACTCTTTAAATGGAAACAAAGGATAATAGTGAAATTATACCCTTTTTGAAAGAAAATAGTCATTAATGTTTGCTGTGTGTGAGTAATAAAACCAAACAGAAATAATAATAAATAAATCATAAAGTGTTACTAGTTTCTTAAGTGTATATGAACCATAAAGGAGTTGTGGGAATGTAAGTTTTAAAAAAATATTGGGATTGTGATTCATATATAGAGGATCTCAAAATGGGTAATGATTTAATACTGAATTTATGAAACAAGTTGAAAAATGGCAAGATATTGCATGAAGTGCGAGTATAAAAATTACCCATTTGAAATTGTTTTTATCAGTTTTTATTTCAGTGGAAATTATTTAGATAGAAAGAAGAACAAATAATTTTGTTCATTCCGACAGATTTATATTGTGCATAAAATAATGTCCCAAACAAAACTGAAGTAGTAAAAGCAGATTGTACATTTTTACAAACTATAATTAAGTATAAATCAAAGAAAAACTTCTATTTGAATAAACAGAACATTTTATAATTACAAAATCTGGATGCAGAATATCCCACATTTATTGCAATGCATTTGTGATTGGATATTTACAGTATTTGACTAGAACAATAGACTGTACAAACAGCGCAAACAAATTTCTTTTTGAGTCAGATTTTAATTTCATATATATTGTGTAAAGATGCTGTGCTTGGATATAGTTTTTAGCTAGTTTTACAAAATTTAATGTAACAATGCCATTAAATGCCAAGAGATATTAAGCAAAATAAACCGATCTTGTAACAAAAGAAGCAAAATTAAAAAATAAGCTATTATGTTGATGAGAAACAAAAATGAACAGGATGTAGTTTACAACCTCTCATTTATGGAAAAAAAATTGTTACTAAAGAATTTAGAAACAGACTTTATGCTTGTAAATTTCTTGAGAATACTGTTTCAGCGGCAAGTTGACATTTTGGATAGCAGATGATTTTGTATGTGTGGGACAAATAGCAAAATTGGAACTTGGATTAAAATGCAGTATTTTTTCAGGGTATATGTTCCCATCTTTCATATACTGTATTTATTTGTATGATTCTAAAAGATACATAGTAAATAGGATTTTATGGGTTACAAGTTAAAAAAGGTCATGAAGTGGGTCTTCATGTTGACGTTTAGAAATCACCATTTCATATGCATTTAGGATAGAAATGTGGGATATTATTGTACATTTTATTCGACCAAAACCAATGAGATTCTATGTTTGCAGAAATGTTGTATCATTGCGCAGACTTACGCGACGTGCAGAATTGGCCAATATAAATATATTTATATGTGTGTGTGTGTGTGTGTGTATGTGTGTTACAGGTTACACCTTAGTCCTACATGTAAGACCTGACGCTGATATTTATGTTTTGGGTGTTTGGCTCTTACTGCCTAACGAACAGCTCTGTGTAGTGTTTTGAACTCTACTGACAGGAGAATAAGAGGTGAAATTTTCATGATTATCACATACTTGGCAATAAATGTTAACATTCATCCACATATTTAAGAGTTATTAATATACTTTCTCGTGATCGACTCAAAATCGGACACTAGCAAATGAACGCATTTTTATGTTCCTTTAACACACATTTCAATTGATTGCAATGCAATGGTGGCTGCGGAATGCCAAAGTAGGTTTCAACAAGGCTGCTTTATTTTAACAAAACGAAAGTATCAAAGTATCAAGCATTTGAACAGCAAGCAACATTTCGTTTCGTTCAAGAAACAATTTCCGATTGGAACCTACCTGAACATACTTCCGCATACCTCGACTACTGTTGCATTTCAACAAATTCAAATGTATGTCAACTGAACAATAAAATGCGTCCGTTTGCAAGTGTCAGATATTGATTTCACTAGGATAAAAACAGCATAGTAAGTGTATTAATTAAACATAAATTAGTGGAAGAGTGTCGATATAGGTTGCCAAGTATGTACGATATTCCTGAAACTTTGACTACTCGTTCCGATGTCGACGACATCGGAACAGACTACACAAGGCCGTTATTCGGATCGTAAGACATAGCGCTTAAACAAAATCAACATGTGCTATGTCTTACATGTAGGACTAGTTACACCTCCCATTCTTCGATTTATTGACGAATACTGTAGTGATACTCCTAAATTTCTTTGTACCAAACACCACAGGTGCTCGACGCGAGCTTGATGTGAAACAAAAACAAAAACAAAAACAATAATCTAAAGGAAGTTCCTTTAGTGTGTGTTTCTCTTTTCCACATCAACTTATCAAGCTCGTGTCGAGCACCTGTGACGTACACCAGTGCATTTTACTGTCGATATTTTACTAAAGACATCTATTTTCTACCTCATCCTTTATAAAACTCAATAAGGCTGCTACTTTTCTTTTCTTCGACTCTAGTCTTCTCTGAGATTTAGTTAAATTCTGTTCATTCATTTTCACGGATAACAACACGTACACTACAAAATGGGCGCAGACATCTTTACATCGCATGCGATGTTTACAATTGTATACGCATACACCGTAACGGATTTCGCCCTGAAAGCTGAAAAACTCGGACACGAGATAAACTTTTGTGTTACATATATGTAGTCATGACTATTTCTATAAAATCGGTTTTTCTATTATTATTTTGTTAAGTGTTGATGATTGAAAGAGCATTATCTCTTTACGAATTTTACGAAAACTAAAATTGGACAGTAACTGTTGAATTTTATATAGCTCTGACATTGTATAAGCAAGGTGTGGTCTATGATCAGTATCAATAAAGTGAGTTACGATCGACAATCTTGTTAAAGTCATATCTCTAGAGCCTAAAAAAAAAAAAACTCAGAAATTTCGTCAACCAAGGATTTCAAAAAGATGTATCGAGGATGAAATATCCGAATTGTTAAATCTTTCAAATGTGGATCCAAACGAAATACATGTAGTCGTATTTCAAGATAGACAAGGAAAATTTAAAACGAGTAATATTTCCTTGAATGATATTATAGTTCAAATTAATGAAGCAACCGAAAACTCCATAGCGGTGTTTGATTCCAATGGTAATATCAAACCAGGAGTTCTTTTCCCAATTGCGTTACATTATATTAAAGATCGAGTAAAAGAAATCTGGTGATACAATGACAGGCGAGCTCAACATGAACTCGAATAAAATTACAGCACTTGGCAATCCAGAATCGGACACCGACGAGGTAACAAAAAGTTACGTAGATGTCGTCAATAGTAAATTATCAATGCGAGCCGAATATAATACCATCGACGGTAATATATGAACGCTGCAGGATGAGTAAGATATTCACATAACCGCATTTGGAAATCTTCGTAGGAATTTTAGAAAAATTGATGATACCATGGATATTTATTTTGGTAAAAGCGCTAAATATCCCCATGAAACTTTTTGATATTAAAACAACTGATACGATTAAACAAACGCAGTATAATATCGTCACACTGCTTGATAAAATTAAAATACATAATAAACAAAATATCAATACCGTGTACTCCATACATCATGTATCTTTCACCTGACACCTATAAATAACTCCGCAGGAGTGTTTGCAGATGTTATGGGTATCTATAGATTAACTCTAATTTCACCGATACAGTTTAATGTATCATCAAGTATATCCACGGGAATTAATACTACAAGTACAGTAATAGGTAAGGGACCCAGTGAAACATTTACAATAATCCCAAGCAGTGGCAATTTATCATCAGCGTCAGTTACAGTTATGTTGAATTTGTAATTGATTTAAGAAAAAAAATCTATGTCCAACAATATCGATACGATCAAGTGCGTGAATTACAAACTAAACTAAAAAATCTCATTGACTAAAGCCACCGTCTGCAGGAAATGGGGACAGCAATATTTTGATAGAGTTTTGGCCTTCAGTTTTTTTTAGTGTGTTTAATTGATGATTGACTGGACATGGTCAGAAAGAAATGGGGTTAGCACTGATTTGATAGAACTTTGGGCTCCACACAGAATTTTGTTTTCAAATTGACGACTGACTTAATTGTCAAGATCATAACATAGTCAGATAGGCTTAAAATACATTTTGTGAATTAACACACATGCACACAGAGAAACAATTAACCTTGAACAAAACAAGGTACCAAACAAAGACTGAAAAATCAGCTTACCTACTATATACACATATACATACACATCGCACAGATATAGTCCCCCTCTGGAAAGGCCACCCATTTTATAAGGTCACTTTCCCAGTGCAGAAGGGGAGGCAGTATAAGAGGGGTACAACTGTATACATAACACAGGCATTTCAAATTTAAAAACCAAATAAACAGACATATTGAAACAATAGCTCCCAACCTTCTTAATTTACATTTTTCAGCATTGATGTAAGTGGTTTCTTCTACAAAACCACCAAAAACTAATGAAGACAGAAAGAAAAGAAAAAAAATCTATAGTTTATAGTGATGTCTAGCACTGGGGCATCATGCCGCAGACATGTAGCATGATGTCCCACCCAGTCACATTATCCTGACACGAGGCCAACCAGTCCTAACACAACCCTTTTAATGCCGAGCGCCAAGCGAGTCAGCTTTTAGTACCATTTTGGCAAGTCTTTGGTACAACTCGGCCGGGGATCAAACCCACGACCTCCTGCTTCCATGGTGGATGCTCTAACCACAAGGCGGTTTCCCTATAAAAAAGATACCTAAACAAAAGTGTATTTTGTTGAAAGATACCATAGACATTTTCTGGTGCTCCTTTAAAATTCTCTTAACTTCCTGGATCTCCTCTGCCTTGCTTTGCTCTTCAGGATTATCAGTAGTCTCATTGTGGGTAACGTCCAGACAGGGTTTTTTGTTAGCTGGTTCTATACCGCTGTCAGAAGTATGTATGTTTGCAGTGTCTATCTGAAATATAAACAATGATTTAAATATTTTTGTGCTGTTTCAATAATTATCATTGTAAAATCTTTTAAACAAGTGCAAAATGCATCAGGTGACAATAATAATACAGTAATAATAATAATAATAATAATAATAATAATAATAATAATAATATTATTATTATTATTATTATTATTAGAAACACCTTATGGCTACGTTCATAATTTGAAATGTTGTCATTTACTCCTCCTCAAGAAATAGCATACAAATTATGATCAGATTTCCTCAGTCATTGTAGAGAGTTCAGTCTATAAGGTATAGTCCATATGATCAATGGAAAATGTATACTGCCCTACCCACTTATATCAAAAGCACTTATATAGACAAGCTGCATATATTGATGAAAATGCAAAGTCCTGGGTCCATGGTATATTATTACTACCAAATCTGTCATGCTTATATTGACATCAAGATTTTAAAAAGCACACAAACAGCAACAGAAGTCATCTGTCCCAAATAAGACAGATCTTTTGTTTTCTAATGGTTTATGTTGACATGCTACCAGTTCCAACTCATACCATGTTCTACTCTACAAAGTTATATTATGTTTGCCACCAGGCTGTAACACACATTAACAAATGTGAATGTTTTTGATATTCAATGACTTCAAAATCATTATGCACCCTTCATGAAAGCTAACCAAATCAAAGCTACAGTTACAAGCACTAATCTCCAAAGAAACCCTCCAAAAATAAAAATATACAAATTTTTTTGTTTAAGCTGCTGCACACTTCCCAAATCTCTCTCTCTCTCTCTCTCACATCAATTCTGCTTTATCTGATGCATACAAGAAATTCAAATATATTCCTGCACCATAAAATACTGTTTGCAACCCTTCAAAATTACAGTTCATTTTCAAAGTACATGTGTATTCTTCTGTTAAGCTAATGTAAGTCCATTTTGCTTGACTGTGAAGATGATTGTTAAATGATATTACTTTCCTCTCTTGTTTGGTCCACATTGCATTGTGAATAATATTAAAGTTTGTTTCTCAATGAACGTACACATCAGCATATTAAATGTACCTAAAACTAAATTTGTTTTCTTCACATATGATTTAAAAATAATTCACACTGAAACACAGCACAACATGATTTGATACATGCCAAGAAAGACTGGTCTGTGTACATATAATCCTCGAAGTTTGTCCTGAGTTCTGGAAGAGTCGAAGTTTGATATTGCAAAGAAATCAAAGGGAGGCAACTATATTATGGATAAATGTAGTCGATAGCTGATCACTCATTAATAAACAAAGGCTTCCATGGTCAAGTTGGTACAGAAGAATTCAATGTAAACAGACCAACTTGCTTCTGAGTGTCATGTGTTCTCCTGTTTGTTGATACAAATGTGTTGAAACAGTTCATGTGAAATTGTTTTTAGACATCTAAAGATGCTGATGTGAAAAATTTTACTAAAGAGACTGATATAATTTATAATGATATGTGGATCTATAGTAATATTACAATTTACAAGCTGTACATTTCTGGAAAGCTGCATAAATTATTTTATATTAAATTAAAAAATAGCAGTATCAAAATGCTTATAACTGACACCAAAAAAAGAACCCCAACTCTATATCATCAGAGCACAAGTCACAAACTGAAACAGTTTAAAGCATATGACACTAGATACTAAGTAAGTATCACCAGTTTATAAAACTTTGAATTATTATTACCAAGTTTTAATCAGGATATGTACCTTTGTATATGTTTAGTTTTTGTTGTTCAATTAACTATTTTTTAGTGTTTTATCTAATTTGTTTATATTATGGGTATCACTTATTTTTCCAAACATGTATATGTTACATAGGTAAGGAATATATCAAGAAAGTAATAAATGTGCTTTTAGGAAAAATGGATATTACTGAATTGAATCTCTTGATAACACTGAAATTAAACTCTTTAAATGGAAACAAAGGATAATAGTGAAATTATACTCTTTTTGAAAGAAAATAGTCATTAATGTTTGCTGTGTGTGAGTAATAAAACCAAACAGAAATAATAATAAATAAATAATAAAGTGTTACTAGTTTCTTAAGTGTATATGAACCATAAAGGAGTTGTGGGAATGTAAGTTTTAAAAAATATTGGGATTGTGATTCATATATAGAGGATCTCAAAATGGGTAATGATTTAATACTGAATTTATGAAACAAGTTGAAAATTGGCAAGATATTGCATGAAGTGCGAGTATAAAAATTACCCATTTGAAATTGTTTTTATCAGTTTTTATTTCAGTGGAAATTATTTAGATAGAAAGAAGAACAAATAATTTTGTTCATTCCGACAGATTTATATTGTGCATAAAATAATGTCCCAAACAAAACTGAAGTAGTAAAAGCAGATTGTACATTTTTACAAACTATAATTAAGTATAAATCAAAGAAAAAACTTCTATTTGAATAAACAGAACATTTTATAATTACAAAATCTGGATGCAGAATATCCCACATTTATTGCAATGCATTTGTGATTGGATATTTACAGTATTTGACTAGAACAATAGACTGTACAAACAGCGCAAACAAATTTCTTTTTGAGTCAGATTTTAATTTCATATATATTGTGTAAAGATGCTGTGCTTGGATATAGTTTTTAGCTAGTTTTACAAAATTTAATGTAACAATGCCATTAAATGCCAAGAGATATTAAACAAAATAAACCGATCTTGTAACAAAAGAAGCAAAATTAAAAAATAAGCTATTATGTTGATGAGAAACAACAATGAACAGGATGTAGTTTACAACCACTCATTTATGGAAAAAAAATTGTTACTAAAGAATTTAGAAACAGACTTTATGCTTGTAAATTTCTTGAGAATACTGTTTCAGCGGCAAGTTGACATTTTGGATAGCAGATGATTTTGTATGTGTGGGACAAATAGCAAAATTGGAACTTGGATTAAAATGCAGTATTTTTTCAGGGTATATGTTCCCATCTTTCATATACTGTATTTATTTGTAAGATTCTAAAAGATACATAGTAAATAGGATTTTATGGGTTACAAGTTAAAAAAGGTCATGAAGTGGGTCTTCATGTTGACGTTTAGAAATCACAATTTCATATGCATTTAGGATAGAAATGTGGGATATTATTGTACATTTTATTCGACCAAAACCAATGAGATTCTATGTTTGCAGAAATGTTGTATCATTGCGCAGACTTACGTGACGTGCAGAATTGGCCAATATAAATATATTTATATGTGTGTGTGTGTGTGTGTGTATGTGTGTTACAGGTTACACCTTAGTCCTACATGTAAGACCTGACGCTGATATTTATGTTTTGGGCGTTTGGGTCTTACTGCCTAACGAACAGCTCTGTGTAGTGTGTTTTGAACTCTACTGACAGGAGAATAAGAGGTGAAATTTTCATGATTATCACATACTTGGCAATAAATGTCAACATTCAGCCACATATTTAAGAGTTATTAATATACTTACTCGTGATCGACTCAAAATCGGACACTAGCAAATGAACGCATTTTTATGTTCCTTTAACACACATTTCAATTGATTGCAATGCAATGGTGGCTGCGGAATGCCAAAGTAGGTTTCAACAAGGCTGCTTTATTTTAACAAAACGAAAGTATCAAAGTATCAAGCATTTGAACAGCAAGCAACATTTCGTTTCGTTCAAGAAACAATTTCCGATTGGAACCTACCTGAACATACTTCCGCATACCTCGACTACTGTTGCATTTCAACAAATTCAAATGTATGTCAACTGAACAATAAAATGCGTCCGTTTGCAAGTGTCAGATATTGATTTCAATAGGATAAAAACAGCATAGTAAGTGTATTAATTAAACATAAATTAGTGGAAGAGTGTCGATATAGGTTGCCAAGTATGTACGATATTCCTGAAACTTTGACTACTCGTTCCGATGTCGACGACATCGGAACAGACTACACAAGGCCGTTATTCGGATCGTAAGACATAGCGCTTAAACAAAATCAACATGTGCTATGTCTTACATGTAGGACTAGTTACACCTCCCATTCTTCGATTTATTGACGAATACTGTAGTGATACTCCTAAATTTCTTTGTACCAAACACCACAGGTGCTCGACGCGAGCTTGATGTGAAACAAAAACAAAAACAAAAACAATAATCTAAAGGAAGTTCCTTTAGTGTGTGTTTCTCTTTTCCACATCAACTTATCAAGCTCGTGTCGAGCACCTGTGACGTACACCAGTGCATTTTACTGTCGATATTTTACTAAAGACATCTATTTTCTACCTCATCCTTTATAAAACTCAATAAGGCTGCTACTTTTCTTTTCTTCGACTCTAGTCTTCTCTGAGATTTAGTTAAATTCTGTTCATTCATTTTCACGGATAACAACACGTACACTACAAAATGGGCGCAGACATCTTTACATCGCATGCGATGTTTACAATTGTATACGCATACACCGTAACGGATTTCGCCCTGAAAGCTGAAAAACTCGGACACGAGATAAACTTTTGTGTTACATATATGTAGTCATGACTATTTCTATAAAATCGGTTTTTCTATTATTATTTTGTTAAGTGTTGATGATTGAAAGAGCATTATCTCTTTACGAATTTTACGAAAACTAAAATTGGACAGTAACTGTTGAATTTTATATAGCTCTGACATTGTATAAGCAAGGTGTGGTCTATGATCAGTATCAATAAAGTGAGTTACGATCGACAATCTTGTTAAAGTCATATCTCTAGAGCCTAAAAAAAAAAAAACTCAGAAATTTCGTCAACCAAGGATTTCAAAAAGATGTATCGAGGATGAAATATCCGAATTGTTAAATCTTTCAAATGTGGATCCAAACGAAATACATGTAGTCGTATTTCAAGATAGACAAGGAAAATTTAAAACGAGTAATATTTCCTTGAATGATATTATAGTTCAAATTAATGAAGCAACCGAAAACTCCATAGCGGTGTTTGATTCCAATGGTAATATCAAACCAGGAGTTCTTTTCCCAATTGCGTTACATTATATTAAAGATCGAGTAAAAGAAATCTGGTGATACAATGACAGGCGAGCTCAACATGAACTCGAATAAAATTACAGCACTTGGCAATCCAGAATCGGACACCGACGAGGTAACAAAAAGTTACGTAGATGTCGTCAATAGTAAATTATCAATGCGAGCCGAATATAATACCATCGACGGTAATATATGAACGCTGCAGGATGAGTAAGATATTCACATAACCGCATTTGGAAATCTTCGTAGGAATTTTAGAAAAATTGATGATACCATGGATATTTATTTTGGTAAAAGCGCTAAATATCCCCATGAAACTTTTTGATATTAAAACAACTGATACGATTAAACAAACGCAGTATAATATCGTCACACTGCTTGATAAAATTAAAATACATAATAAACAAAATATCAATACCGTGTACTCCATACATCATGTATCTTTCACCTGACACCTATAAATAACTCCGCAGGAGTGTTTGCAGATGTTATGGGTATCTATAGATTAACTCTAATTTCACCGATACAGTTTAATGTATCATCAAGTATATCCACGGGAATTAATACTACAAGTACAGTAATAGGTAAGGGACCCAGTGAAACATTTACAATAATCCCAAGCAGTGGCAATTTATCATCAGCGTCAGTTACAGTTATGTTGAATTTGTAATTGATTTAAGAAAAAAAATCTATGTCCAACAATATCGATACGATCAAGTGCGTGAATTACAAACTAAACTAAAAAATCTCATTGACTAAAGCCACCGTCTGCAGGAAATGGGGACAGCAATGTTTTGATAGAGTTTTGGCCTTCAGTTTTTTTTAGTGTGTTTAATTGATGATTGACTGGACATGGTCAGAAAGAAATGGGGTTAGCACTGATTTGATAGAACTTTGGGCTCCACACAGAATTTTGTTTTCAAATTGACGACTGACTTAATTGTCAAGATCATAACATAGTCAGATAGGCTTAAAATACATTTTGTGAATTAAAACACATGCACACAGAGAAACAATTAACCTTGAACAAAACAAGGTACCAAACAAAGACTGAAAAATCAGCTTACCTACTATATACACATATACATACACATCGCACAGATATAGTCCCCCTCTGGAAAGGCCACCCATTTTATAAGGTCACTTTCCCAGTGCAGAAGGGGAGGCAGTATAAGAGGGGTACAACTGTATACATAACACAGGCATTTCAAATTTAAAAACCAAATAAACAGACATATTGAAACAATAGCTCCCAACCTTCTTAATTTACATTTTTCAGCATTGATGTAAGTGGTTTCTTCTACAAAACCACCAAAAACTAATGAAGACAGAAAGAAAAGAAAAAAAATCTATAGTTTATAGTGATGTCTAGCACTGGGGCATCATGCCGCAGACATGTAGCATGATGTCCCACCCAGTCACATTATCCTGACACGAGGCCAACCAGTCCTAACACAACCCTTTTAATGCCGAGCGCCAAGCGAGTCAGCTTTTAGTACCATTTTGGCAAGTCTTTGGTACAACTCGGCCGGGGATCAAACCCACGACCTCCTGCTTCCATGGCGGATGCTCTAACCACAAGGCGGTTTCCCTATAAAAAAGATACCTAAACAAAAGTGTATTTTGTTGAAAGATACCATAGACATTTTCTGGCGCTCCTTTAAAATTCTCTTAACTTCCTGGATCTCCTCTGCCTTGCTTTGCTCTTCAGGATTATCAGTAGTCTCATTGTGGGTAACGTCCAGATGGGGTTTTTTGTTAGCTGGTTCCATACCGCTGTCAGAAGTATGTATGTTTGCAGTGTCTATCTGAAATATAAACAATGATTTAAATATTTTTGTGCTGTTTCAATAATTATCATTGTAAAATCTTTTAAACAAGTGCAAAATGCATCAGGTGACAATAATAATACAGTAATAATAATAATAATAATAATAATAATAATAATATTATTATTATTATTATTATTATTAGAAACACCTTATGGCTACGTTCATAATTTGAAATGTTGTCATTTACTCCTCCTCAAGAAATAGCATACAAATTATGATCAGATTTCCTCAGTCATTGTAGAGAGTTCAGTCTATAAGGTATAGTCCATATGATCAATGGAAAATGTATACTGCCCTACCCACACTTATATCAAAAGCACTTATATAGACAAGCTGCATATATTGATGAAAATGCAAAGTCCTGGGTCAATGGTATATTATTACTACCAAATCTGTCATGCTTATATTGACATCAAGATTTTAAAAAGCACACAAACAGCAACAGAAGTCATCTGTCCCAAATAAGACAGATCTTTTGTTTTCTAATGGTTTATGTTGACATGCTACCAGTTCCAACTCATACCATGTTCTACTCTACAAAGTTATATTATGTTTGCCACCAGGCTGTAACACACATTAACAAATGTGAATGTTTTTGATATTCAATGACTTCAAAATCATTATGCACCCTTCATGAAAGCTAACCAAATCAAAGCTACAGTTACAAGCACTAATCTCCAAAGAAACCCTCCAAAAATAAAAATAAAAATATACAAATTTTTTTGTTTAAGCTGCTGCACACTTCCCAAATCTCTCTCTTTCTCTCTCTCTCTCTCTCTCTCTCTCTCTCTCTCTCTCTCATCAATTCTGCTTTATCTGATGCATACAAGAAATTCAAATATATTCCTGCACCATAAAATACTGTTTGCAACCCTTCAAAATTACAGTTCATTTTCAAAGTACATGTGTATTCTTCTGTTAAGCTAATGTAAGTCCATTTTGCTTGACTGTGAAGATGATTGTTAAATGATATTACTTTCCTCTCTTGTTTGGTCCACATTGCATTGTGAATAATATTAAAGTTTGTTTCTCAATGAACGTACACATCAGCATATTAAATGTACCTAAAACTAAATTTGTTTTCTTCACATATGATTTAAAAATAATTCACACTGAAACACAGCACAACATGATTTGATACATGCCAAGAAAGACTGGTCTGTGTACATATAATCCTCGAAGTTTGTCCTGAGTTCTGAAAGAGTCGAAGTTTGATATTGCAAAGAAAACAAAGGGAAACAACTATATTATGGATAAATGTAGTCGAAAGCTGATCACTCATTAATAAACAAAGGCTTCCATGGTCAAGTTGGTACAGAAGAATTTAATGTAAACAGACCAACTTGCTTCTGAGTGTCATGTGTTCTCCTGTTTGTTGATACAAATGTGTTGAAACAGTTCATGTGAAATTGTTTTTAGACATCTAACGATGCTGATGTGAAAATTTTTACTAAAGAGACTGATATAATTCATAATGATATGTGGATCTATAGTAATATTACAATTTACAAGCTGTACATTTCTGGAAAGCTGCATAAATTATTTTATATTAAATTAAAAAATAGCAGTATCAAAATGCTTATAACTGACACCAAAAAAAGAACCCCAACTCTATATCATCAGAGCACAAGTCACAAACTGAAACAGTTTAAAGCATATGACACTAGATACTAAGTAAGTATCACCAGTTTATAAAACTTTGAATTATTATTACCAAGTTTTAATCAGGATATGTACCTTTGTATATGTTTAGTTTTTGTTGTTCAATTAACTTTTTTTTAGTGTTTTATCTAATTTGTTTATATTATGGGTATCACTTATTTTTCCAAACATGTATATGTTACATAGGTAAGGAATATATCAAGAAAGTAATAAATGTGCTTTTAGGAAAAATGGATATTACTGAATTGAATCTCTTGATAACACTGAAATTAAACTCTTTAAATGGAAACAAAGGATAATAGTGAAATTATACCCTTTTTGAAAGAAAATAGTCATTAATGTTTGCTGTGTGTGAGTAATAAAACCAAACAGAAATAATAATAAATAAATAATAAAGTGTTACTAGTTTCTTAAGTGTATATGAACCATAAAGGAGTTGTGGGAATGTAAGTTTTAAAAAATATTGGGATTGTGATTCATATATAGAGGATCTCAAAATGGGTAATGATTTAATACTGAATTTATGAAACAAGTTGAAAAATGGCAAGATATTGCATGAAGTGCGAGTATAAAAATTACCCATTTGAAATTGTTTTTATCAGTTTTTATTTCAGTGGAAATTATTTAGATAGAAAGAAGAACAAATAATTTTGTTCATTCCGACAGATTTATATTGTGCATAAAATAATGTCCCAAACAAAACCGAAGTAGCAAAAGCAGATTGTACATTTTTACAAACTATAATTAAGTATAAATCAAAGAAAAACTTCTATTTGAATAAACAGAACATTTTATAATTACAAAATCTGGATGCAGAATATCCCACATTTATTGCAATGCATTTGTGATTGGATATTTACAGTATTTGACTAGAACAATAGACTGTACAAACAGCGCAAACAAATTTCTTTTTGAGTCAGATTTTAATTTCATATATATTGTGTAAAGATGCTGTGCTTGGATATAGTTTTTAGCTAGTTTTACAAAATTTAATGTAACAATGCCATTAAATGCCAAGAGATATTAAGCAAAATAAACTGATCTTGTAACAAAAGAAGCAAAATTAAAAAATAAGCTATTATGTTGATGAGAAACAACAATGAACAGGATGTAGTTTACAACCTCTCATTTATGGAAAAAAAATTGTTACTAAAGAATTTAGAAACAGACTTTATGCTTGTAAATTTCTTGAGAATACTGTTTCAGCGGCAAGTTGACATTTTGGATAGCAGATGATTTTGTATGTGTGGGACAAATAGCAAAATTGGAACTTGGATTAAAATGCAGTATTTTTTCAGGGTATATGTTCCCATCTTTCATATACTGTATTTATTTGTATGATTCTAAAAGATACATAGTAAATAGGATTTTATGGGTTACAAGTTAAAAAAGGTCATGAAGTGGGTCTTCATGTTGACGTTTAGAAATCACAATTTCATATGCATTTAGGATAGAAATGTGGGATATTATTGTACATTTTATTCGACCAAAACCAATGAGATTCTATGTTTGCAGAAATGATGTATCATTGCGCAGACTTACGCGACGTGCAGAATTGGCCAATATAAATATATTTATATGTGTGTGTGTGTGTGTATGTGTGTTACAGGTTACACCTTAGTCCTACATGTAAGACCTGACGCTGATATTTATGTTTTGGGCGTTTGGGTCTTACTGCCTAACGAACAGCTCTGTGTAGTGTGTTTTGAACTCTACTGACAGGAGAATAAGAGGTGAAATTTTCATGATTATCACATACTTGGCAATAAATGTCAACATTCAGCCACATATTTAAGAGTTATTAATATACTTACTCGTGATCGACTCAAAATCGGACACTAGCAAATGAACGCATTTTTATGTTCCTTTAACACACATTTCAATTGATTGCAATGCGATGGTGGCTGCGGAATGCCAAAGTAGGTTTCAACAAGGCTGCTTTATTTTAACAATACGAAAGTATCAAAGTATCAAGCATTTGAACAGCAAGCAACATTTCGTTTCGTTCAAGAAACAATTTCCGATTGGAACCTACCTGAACATACTTCCGCATACCTCGACTACTGTTGCATTTCAACAAATTCAAATGTATGTCAACTGAACAATAAAATGCGTCCGTTTGCAAGTGTCAGATATTGATTTCACTAGGATAAAAACAGCATAGTAAGTGTATTAATTAAACATAAATTAGTGGAAGAGTGTCGATATAGGTTGCCAAGTATGTACGATATTCCTGAAACTTTGACTACTCGTTCCGATGTCGACGACATCGGAACAGACTACACAAGGCCGTTATTCGGATCGTAAGACATAGCGCTTAAACAAAATCAACATGTGCTATGTCTTACATGTAGGACTAGTTACACCTCCCATTCTTCGATTTATTGACGAATACTGTAGTGATACTCCTAAATTTCTTTGTACCAAACACCACAGGTGCTCGACGCGAGCTTGATGTGAAACAAAAACAAAAACAAAAACAATAATCTAAAGGAAGTTCCTTTAGTGTGTGTTTCTCTTTTCCACATCAACTTATCAAGCTCGTGTCGAGCACCTGTGACGTACACCAGTGCATTTTACTGTCGATATTTTACTAAAGACATCTCTTTTCTACCTCATCCTTTATAAAACTCAATAAGGCTGCTAATTTTCTTTTCTTCGACTCTAGTCTTCTCTGAGATTTAGTTAAATTCTCTTCATTCATTTTCACGGATAACAACACGTACACTACAAAATGGGCACAGACATCTTTACATCACATGCGATGTTTACAATTGTATACGCATACACCGTAACGGATTTCGCCCTGAAAGCTGAAAAACTCGGACACGAGATAAACTTTTGTGTTACATATATGTAGTCATGACTATTTCTATAAAATCGGTTTTTCTATTATTATTTTGTTAAGTGTTGATGATTGAAAGAGCATTATCTCTTTACGAATTTTACGAAAACTAAAATTGGACAGTAACTGTTGAATTTTATATAGCTCTGACATTGTATAAGCAAGGTGTGGTCTAAGATCAGTATCAATAAAGTGAGTTACGATCGACAATCTTGTTAAAGTCATATCTCTCGAGCCTAAAAAAAAAAAACTCAGAAATTTCGTCAACCAAGGATTTCAAAAAAATGTATCGAGGATGAAATATCCGAATTGTTAAATCTTTCAAATGTGGATCCAAACGAAATACATGTAGTCGTATTTCAAGATAGACAAGGAAAATTTAAAACGAGTAATATTTCCTTGAATGATATTATAGTTCAAATTAATGAAGCAACCGAAAACTCCATAGCGGTGTTTGATTCCAATGGTAATATCAAACCAGGAGTTCTTTTCCCAATTGCGTTATATTATATTAAAGATCGAGTAAAAGAAATCTGGTGATACAATGACAGGCGAGCTCAACATGAACTCGAATAAAATTACAGCACTTGGCAATCCAGAATCGGACATCGACGAGGTAACAAAAAGTTACATAGATGTCGTCAATAGTAAATTATCAATGCGAGCCGAATATAATACCATCGACGGTAATATATGAATGCTGCAGGATGAGTAAGATATTCACATAACCGCATTTGGAAATCTTCGTAGGAATTTTAGAAAAATTGATGATACCATGGATATTTATTTTGGTAAAAGCGCTAAATATCCCCATGAAACTTTTTGATATTAAAACAACTACTGATACGATTAAACAAACGCAGTATAATATCGTCACACTGATTGATAAAATTAAAATACATAATAAACAAAATATCAATACCGTGTACTCCATACATCATGTATCTTTCACCTGACACCTATAAATAACTCCGCAGGAGTGTTTGCAGATGTTATGGGCATCTATAGATTAACTCTAATTTCACCGATACAGTTTAATGTATCATCAAGTATATCCACGGGAATTAATACTACAAGTACAGTAATAGGTAAGGGACCCAGTGAAACATTTACAATAATCCCAAGCAGTGGCAATTTATCATCAGCGTCAGTTACAGTTATGTTGAATTTGTAATTGATTTAAGAAAAAAAATCTATGTCCAACAATATCGATACGATCAAGTGCGTGAATTACAAACTAAACTAAAAAATCTCATTGACTAAAGCCACCGTCTGCAGGAAATGGGGACAGCAATGTTTTGATAGAGTTTTGGCCTTCAGTTTTTTTTAGTGTGTTTAATTGATGATTGACTGGACATGTCAGAAAGAAATGGGGTTAGCACTGATTTGATAGAACTTTGGGCTCCACACAGAATTTTGTTTTCAAATTAACGACTGACTTAATTGTCAAGATCATAACATAGTCAGATAGGCTTAAAATACATTTTGTGAATTAACACACATGCACACAGAGAAACAATTAACCTTGAACAAAACAAGGTACCAAACAAAGACTGAAAAATCAGCTTACCTACTATATACACATATACATACACATCGCAAAGATATAGTCCCCCTCTGGAAAGGCCACCCATTTTATAAGGTCACTTTCCCAGTGCAGAAGGGGAGGCAGTATAAGAGGGGTACAACTGTATACATAACACAGGCATTTCAAATTTAAAAACCAAATAAACAGACATATTGAAACAATAGCTCCCAACCTTCTTAATTTACATTTTTCAGCATTGATGTAAGTGGTTTCTTCTACAAAACCACCAAAAACTAATGAAGACAGAAAGAAAAGAAAAAAAATCTATAGTTTATAGTGATGTCTAGCACTGGGGCATCATGCCGCAGACATGTAGCATGATGTCCCACCCAGTCACATTATCCTGACACGAGGCCAACCAGTCCTAACACAACCCTTTTAATGCCGAGCGCCAAGCGAGTCAGCTTTTAGTACCATTTTGGCAAGTCTTTGGTACAACTCGGCCGGGGATCAAACCCACGACCTCCTGCTTCCATGGCGGATGCTCTAACCACAAGGCCGTTTCCCTATAAAAAAGATACCTAAACAAAAGTGTATTTTGTTGAAAGATACCATAGACATTTTCTGGCGCTCCTTTAAAATTCTCTTAACTTCCTGGATCTCCTCTGCCTTGCTTTGCTCTTCAGGATTATCAGTAGTCTCATTGTGGGTAACGTCCAGATGGGGTTTTTTGTTAGCTGGTTCCATACCGCTGTCAGAAGTATGTATGTTTGCAGTGTCTATCTGAAATACAAACAATGATTTAAATATTTTTGTGCTGTTTCAATAATTATCATTGTAAAATCTTTTAAACAAGTGCAAAATGCATCAGGTGACAATAATAATACAGTAATAATAATAATATTATTATTATTATTATTATTATTAGAAACACCTTATGGCTACGTTCATAATTTGAAATGTTGTCATTTACTCCTCCTCAAGAAATAGCATACAAATTATGATCAGATTTCCTCAGTCATTGTAGAGAGTTCAGTCTATAAGGTATAGTCCATATGATCAATGGAAAATGTATACTGCCCTACCCACACTTATATCAAAAGCACTTATATAGACAAGCTGCATATATTGATGAAAATGCAAAGTCCTGGGTCCATGGTATATTATTACTACCAAATCTGTCATGCTTATATTGACATCAAGATTTTAAAAAGCACACAAACAGCAACAGAAGTCATCTGTCCCAAATAAGACAGATCTTTTGTTTTCTAATGGTTTATGTTGACATGCTACCAGTTCCAACTCATACCATGTTCTACTCTACAAAGTTATATTATGTTTGCCACCAGGCTGTAACACACATTAACAAATGTGAATGTTTTTGATATTCAATGACTTCAAAATCATTATGCACCCTTCATGAAAGCTAACCAAATCAAAGCTACAGTTACAAGCACTAATCTCCAAAGAAACCCTCCAAAAATAAAAATAAAAATATACAAATTTTTTTGTTTAAGCTGCTGCACACTTCCCAAATCTCTCTCTCTCTCTCTCTCTCTCTCTCTCTCTCTCTCTCTCTCTCTCTCATCAATTCTGCTTTATCTGATGCATACAAGAAATTCAAATATATTCCTGCACCATAAAATACTGTTTGCAACCCTTCAAAATTACAGTTCATTTTCAAAGTACATGTGTATGCTTCTGTTAAGCTAATGTAAGTCCATTTTGCTTGACTGTGAAGATGATTGTTAAATGATATTACTTTCCTCTCGTTTGGTCCACATTGCATTGTGAATAATATTAAAGTTTGTTTCTCAATGAACGTACGCATCAGCATATTGAAATGTACCTAAAACTAAATTTGTTTTCTTCACATATGATTTAAAAATAATTCACACTGAAACACAGCACAACATGATTTGATACATGCCAAGAAAGACTGGTCTGTGTACATATAATCCTCCAAGTTTGTCCTGAGTTCTGGAAGAGTCGAAGTTTGATATTGCAAAGAAATCAAAGGGAGGCAACTCTATTATGGATAAATGTAGTCGAAAGCTGATCACTCATTAATAAACAAAGGCTTCCATGGTCAAGTTGGTACAGAAGAATTCAATGTAAACAGACCAACTTGCTTCTGAGTGTCATGTGTTCTCCTGTTTGTTGATACAAATGTGTTGAAACAGTTCATGTGAAATTGTTTTTAGACATCTAAAGGTGCTGATGTGAAAAATTTTACTAAAGAGACTGATATAATTCATAATGATATGTGGATCTATAGTAATATTACAATTTACAAGCTGTACATTTCTGGAAAGCTGCATAAATTATTTTATATTAAATTAAAAAATAGCAGTATCAAAATGCTTATAACTGACACCAAAAAAAGAACCCCAACTCTATATCATCAGAGCACAAGTCACAAACTGAAACAGTTTAAAGCATATGACACTAGATACTAAGTAAGTATCACCAGTTTATAAAACTTTGAATTATTATTACCAAGTTTTAATCAGGATATGTACCTTTGTATATGTTTAGTTTTTGTTGTTCAATTAACTTTTTTTTAGTGTTTTATCTAATTTGTTTATATTATGGGTATCACTTATTTTTCCAAACATGTATATGTTACATAGGTAAGGAATATATCAAGAAAGTAATAAATGTGCTTTTAGGAAAAATGGATATTACTGAATTGAATCTCTTGATAACACTGAAATTAAACTCTTTAAATGGAAACAAAGGATAATAGTGAAATTATATCCTTTTTGAAAGAAAATAGTCATTAATGTTTGCTGTGTGTGAGTAATAAAACCAAACAGAAATAATAATAAATAAATAATAAAGTGTTACTAGTTTCTTAAGTGTATATGAACCATAAAGGAGTTGTGGGAATGTAAGTTTTAAAAAATATTGGGATTGGGATTCATATATAGAGGATCTCAAAATGGGTAATGATTTAATACTGAATTTATGAAACAAGTTGAAAAATGGCAAGATATTGCATGAAGTGCGAGTATAAAAATTACCCATTTGAAATTGTTTTTATCAGTTTTTTATTTCAGTGGAAATTATTTAGATAGAAAGAAGAACAAATAATTTTGTTCATTCCGACAGATTTATATTGTGCATAAAATAATGTCCCAAACAAAACTGAAGTAGTAAAAGCAGATTGTACATTTTTACAAACTATAATTAAGTATAAATCAAAGAAAAAACTTCTATTTGAATAAACAGAACATTTTATAATTACAAAATCTGGATGCAGAATATCCCACATTTATTGCAATGCATTTGTGATTGGATATTTACAGTATTTGACTAGAACAATAGACTGTACAAACAGCGCAAACAAATTTCTTTTTGAGTCAGATTTTAATTTCATATATATTGTGTAAAGATGCTGTGCTTGGATATAGTTTTTAGCTAGTTTTATAAAATTTAATGTAACAATGCCATTAAATGCCAAGAGATATTAAGCAAAATAAACCGATCTTGTAACAAAAGAAGCAAAATTAAAAAATAAGCTATTATGTTGATGAGAAACAACAATGAACAGGATGTAGTTTACAACCTCTCATTTATGGAAAAAAAATTGTTACTAAAGAATTTAGAAACAGACTTTATGCTTGTAAATTTCTTGAGAATACTGTTTCAGCGGCAAGTTGACATTTTGGATAGCAGATGATTTTGTATGTGTGGGACAAATAGCAAAATTGGAACTTGGATTAAAATGCAGTATTTTTTCAGGGTATATGTTCCCATCTTTCATATACTGTATTTATTTGTATGATTCTAAAAGATACATAGTAAATAGGATTTTATGGGTTACAAGTTAAAAAAGGTCATGAAGTGGGTCTTCATGTTGACGTTTAGAAATCACAATTTCATATGCATTTAGGATAGAAATGTGGGATATTATTGTACATTTTATTCGACCAAAACCAATGAGATTCTATGTTTGCAGAAATGTTGTATCATTGCGCAGACTTACGCGACGTGCAGAATTGGCCAATATAAATATATTTATATGTGTGTGTGTGTGTGTGTGTGTGTGTGTGTATGTGTGTTACAGGTTACACCTTAGTCCTACATGTAAGACCTGACGCTGATATTTATGTTTTGGGCGTTTGGGTCTTACTGCCTAACGAACAGCTCTGTGTAGTGTGTTTTGAACTCTACTGACAGGAGAATAAGAGGTGAAATTTTCATGATTATCACCTACTTGGCAATAAATGTCAACATTCAGCCACATATTTAAGAGTTATTAATATACTTACTCTTGATCGACTCAAAATCGGACACTAGCAAATGAACGCATTTTTATGTTCCTTTAACACACATTTCAATTGATTGCAATGCGATGGTGGCTGCGGAATGCCAAAGTAGGTTTCAACAAGGCTGCTTTATTTTAACAAAACGAAAGTATCAAAGTATCAAGCATTTGAACAGCAAGCAACATTTCGTTTCGTTCAAGAAACAATTTCCGATTGGAACCTACCTGAACATACTTCCGCATACCTCGACTACTGTTGCATTTCAACAAATTCAAATGTATGTCAACTGAACAATAAAATGCGTCCGTTTGCAAGTGTCAGATATTGATTTCACTAGGATAAAAACAGCATAGTAAGTGTATTAATTAAACATAAATTAGTGGAAGAGTGTCGATATAGGTTGCCAAGTATGTACGATATTCCTGAAACTTTGACTACTCGTTCCGATGTCGACGACATCGGAACAGACTACACAAGGCCGTTATTCGGATCGTAAGACATAGCGCTTAAACAAAATCAACATGTGCTATGTCTTACATGTAGGACTAGTTACACCTCCCATTCTTCGATTTATTGACGAATACTGTAGTGATACTCCTAAATTTCTTTGTACCAAACACCACAGGTGCTCGACGCGAGCTTGATGTGAAACAAAAACAAAAACAATAATCTACAGGAAGTTCCTTTAGTGTGTGTTTCTCTTTTCCACATCAACTTATCAAGCTCGTGTCGAGCACCTGTGACGTACACCAGTGCATTTTACTGTCGATATTTTACTAAAGACATCTCTTTTCTACCTCATCCTTTATAAAACTCAATAAGGCTGCTACTTTTATTTTCTTTGACTCTAGTCTTCTCTGAGATTTAGTTAAATTCTGTTCATTCATTTTCACGGATAACAACACGTACACTACAAAATGGGCGCAGACATCTTTATATTGCATGCGATGTTTACAATTGTATACGCATACACCGTAACGGATTTCGCCCTGAAAGCTGAAAAACTCGGACACGAGATAAACTTTTGTGTTACATATATGTAGTCATGACTATTTCTATAAAATTGGTTTTTCTATTATTATTTTGTTAAGTGTTGATGATTGAAAGAGCATTATCTGTTTACGAATTTTACGAAAACTAAAATTGGACAGTAACTGTTGAATTTTATATAGCTCTGACATTGTATAAGCAAGGCGTGGTCTAAGATCAGTATCAATAAAGTGAGTTACGATCGACAATCTTGTTAAAGTCATATCTCTCGAGCCTAAAAAAAAAAACTCAGAAATTTCGTCAACCAAGGATTTCAAAAAAATGTATCGAGGATGAAATATCCGAATTGTTAAATCTTTCAAATGTGGATCCAAACGAAATACATGTAGTCGTATTTCAAGATAGACAAGGAAAATTTAAAACGAGTAATATTTCCTTGAATGATATTATAGTTCAAATTAATGAAGCAACCGAAAACTCCATAGCGGTGTTTGATTCCAATGGTAATATCAAACCAGGAGTTCTTTTCCCAATTGCGTTACATTATATTAAAGATCGAGTAAAAGAAATCTGGTGATACAATGACAGGCGAGCTCAACATGAACTCGAATAAAATTACAGCACTTGGCAATCCAGAATCGGACACCGACGAGGTAACAAAAAGTTACGTAGATGTCGTCAATAGTAAATTATCAATGCGAGCCGAATATAATACCATCGACGGTAATATATGAATGCTGCAGGATGAGTAAGATATTCACATAACCGCATTTGGAAATCTTCGTAGGAATTTTAGAAAAATTGATGATACCATGGATATTTATTTTGGTAAAAGCGCTAAATATCCCCATGAAACTTTTTGATATTAAAACAACTACTGATACGATTAAACAAACGCAGTATAATATCGTCACACTGCTTGATAAAATTAAAATACATAATAAACAAAATATCAATACCGTGTACTCCATACATCATGTATCTTTCACCTGACACCTATAAATAACTCCGCAGGAGTGTTTGCAGATGTTATGGGTATCTATAGATTAACTCTAATTTCACCGATACAGTTTAATGTATCATCAAGTATATCCACGGGAATTAATACTACAAGTACAGTAATAGGTAAGGGACCCAGTGAAACATTTACAATAATCCCAAGCAGTGGCAATTTATCATCAGCGTCAGTTACAGTTATGTTGAATTTGTAATTGATTTAAGAAAAAAAATCTATGTCCAACAATATCGATACGATCAAGTGCGTGAATTACAAACTAAACTAAAAAATCTCATTGACGTGTATCAGGTGAAGGTATTTTTAAAAAAGATACTGCAGGCGTATTACCATCGTTGACATAAATCGTGTATTCAGCTTAAACTGTTATTGCTGGAACAGGTATATTATATAACATTTATGGCAAATGTAGTTGTCGCAATTTGTGTTTCAGCGGCAACAATAATTACAGAGGTTCTTAATATCATTGCAGAAAAATATTCACATGCAGTGAAAATAAACTACACGAGTATATAATTAAGTTGTATATCGCAACTGCTGCATATTCTAATATGTTCGTTGATATCATCTAGTCTCGATGATACAATGATATTCGATAACGAGTTCTCGGCGATGATTAACATCTACGATAGAGAGACATCAAAATTAGAAAAATATTAACAATAATAATGACGACGAAATTACTACAGCAGATAGCCGCAAACACAACACCGTCAAAGACAAACCATGAGCTCAATGATCTCAACTAACCCTGAAATCAGCGCGAACTTTCCAACCGCAATTCCAGTG
Source organism: Unio pictorum (assembly GCA_030141615.1). Classification (NCBI taxonomy): domain Eukaryota; kingdom Metazoa; phylum Mollusca; class Bivalvia; order Unionida; family Unionidae; genus Unio; species Unio pictorum. Next base: position 24,494,994 of record JARLTB010000021.1, read on the forward strand.
ATGGAAATCGCGCTTGCAAAATTACGAGTATATTACAGCTGGCCATTCGCGGGTCAATAACCAAATAACCAGTTAATTCACTGGTGTTTGCAAATAAAAATAAAAATTATGGAAACTCTGATTGGAGCGTTGTTTCTATACCATACGGTAATTCTCGGATCGAAAAGATTAATCATGAACTTCAATAATCCACGAACCAACATTATCCGCCTCCATCGAGACAAACCCACCCGGCTATGTCATAGATATTATCAGTCATCGCTCAGAACAATGCGAGGATGACCTGAAATTCCACCACCTGTGTATCATAAACCTCAAAAACCAAACTTGAACGATTTTACCACAGATGTGAAACAATTTATAACACATCCAGAGTACAAAGAAACGATTTGGGAAAAGGAATTATTTATTATTCTTGATGGCGAAAATATACTCATGAGTATTAATAATTTATTTATGGATGATACTACAGGGCATGATTCTAAAATGATTGTAAACGAGATGTATATTAATACTAGCAGAGAAAGAATAACTCCCGACTCACTCTCGCATTTGGTAGATTACAAAATTTACTTGTTAGTGCTACACTGCATTATTCTGATGACTTAAAACAACAAATTATCGAAACAATTCAGCATTTAAATCAAATAATAGACGATATCGAGTATATTAATCTACGAATCCGACATCGAATAATAAATAGTATAGATGCTCGCACGTATAATGGCAGCAAATATTCAAATATTCTATTCAAATAAGGTATTTCTTTATCATGTTATAATAACCGAAGAACAGTTACCGACATTTGTAATACCAGAACTTGTAACCAAACAATTAAAGAAATCACTCTGCGATCTTATCGCGGAAAACATTCATCTGATACTCGCTGCATTGAAAAAATACTCCCTGGGAGGGGGGAGGCATTCTCACGCATAAAAATGACCCAGACAGTGGTGGGAGGCATATATCACCCGGGAATGTAAATAAAATATATCCTTTGTGATCGCAGTAAATCTAGTATGTGATGTTATTGATGGAAGCTACCAAAAATAAATCTCGAAAAATAAAATCAGGCCCAGCAAAGATACATTTTATATTCATTTACACCACTGGCTCCCTGTGGACTTTTAATCGTTCAAGAACCAGTGACTTCAACCTATATGCAGTGTCATAATAATTTATTTAACGAGAACACATTTTAAACTCACTGACCAATCTGGTAATTTGATTGACCTCGATTGGGAGACCTTATACATAAGTGAGGTCTTGAATTCAACTATCAAAACATTCAAAATCAAGATGCAAAATAATATTTCAGTGGCATAATTGTTTGTGTGTGTGTGTGTGTGTGTGTGTGTGAAAAATATTTTGTGTATTCCTGTCTACGTAGAAGTCATTTCGCTAGGTTCTCTAATCTTTCTGAGCTGTCTCACTCGTGAATTAATATGTTTCTTCGTTTCATATTGTTTTGATAATTCCGATTTTCTTTTTTCTACTGCGGTAAACACGGGTAAAAATTTACTTAATTCGGTTTTATCCACTAATGATACATAAACCACTTGTTGGATCTCCTTAATGAATCTATATTGCGAAGGTAACGTGTACTTATTTTCGGATTTAAGCTCTTGCAAGTACTCGAAATCAGAAAGGATTTTGTCACAATTTAGTTTATCTGATACTTATTTGTTGATATTTCAAATTTGTAATAGAAGAAATTGTATCATTGATATTTTCATAATTCATTATATAAAAAATACACCTGTAAATAAAAAAAAATATATGAACAACACAACCTCCACATTCTCGTTAAATTGTCTACAAAAAATGGGAATAATTACCTGTATTCAGATATATTCAAACCGAATTTTCTGTCTGTATTTTTTTCGACAAACCTGACTTATATACATTTTTTGCGACATATTGAATCGAGGGTATGCAAATATCAATATTCGTGCCGGCTGTATTCATTTACTGAAATATTTTTTCCTCACTCATCTCAACTTTCACTGATTTTATAGTCTTCGCACTTTTTAAAAATATTTCCACCCCCACCCCTCCCTTGCAGATTTCTCACTTTGTGTGTAGGTCAAAGGTTACATAAATGAACATTTTTGGGATCTCCGTCAATGTTGTTAATCACAAGACCATGAGAGATCTCTCAGTTAAAAACTTCGTTTATTATTCGGTGACAATAATTATGTTTCTTTCCAACAGTAAATCTAAGATAATCATGATTATCGATAAACCCTACTGTTTTTTCTTCAACCAACAGTTGAAATTCTTGGTTCATTTATATAATATATTTTTATTTGTTTCAATGATTATTTGTTTTAATTATTACTTGAAAATCTAGTTATATAATCCCCAGGGGTTCTTATAACCTTATCATTGACGCTGTCAACGTCGTTATTTCTTTTATCATAATACCGTTTAAGTTCTATGTATTGCTTACCGCCGCAACGGAGTCACAGCTGCGTTTTCCTCGTACTCCAACATCGATTTTTTTTTACAGGGTTTCGGACTTAATCTTTGTGAATGAAATCCGCATAATTCGTTGTACAGTATGGGTTACAAGGGGATGTAGATCCTATCATCAGCCATTTGCAATGGTTCATTATATAAAATATATTTTATTTAAATACCACCGCCATTTGTCGGTTTGCCTCTGCATGATTGGTTGAAGAATTTTGTAGATTATTACCAAGAAATAAATACAGATCATTGAGCGGCTTGATCCAGGTTCAAGCAATTAATCAGATTACAGTCCGATAAAATCCAGCGTGAAATAGCACGTACAATAATTTCAGAAACAAATATAAATGATTTTTGCAAAGCGTGGAGACCAAACGATTTGATGGTGACAAGTAGAAAGATAGCCAGAGACACACTTCAACAGCGGTTGTTTCAATTACATAACGAAAGGTTTTCAGCGCTGCCTGTACCGATATGTTATGGGTCAGCTAATACACGAATACAAAACAGTGAAGTTGATATTCCTAGGAAAAGAGAAAAACAGAAGTTCGTGTTAAATGATACTGTTCTGGTCGAAAACGATGTTGTCGAAGATGCATTGTGCGCTGACAAGTCTCCCTGGACGCTAGGATACGCAATGACGATACACTCATCTAAGGAGTACGAGGAAATGTAAGAGGAAAGAATGTGAGAATTACAAGTCAAGGAAGAACTACAACGCGCATATTCAAGATGTTACGATTACATATATATATATATATATATATATATATATATATATAAATATATATATTAAATAATATTTCCTCACTTGTCGGAATTAAATAGTTTATATGGACGAGAGCGGGAGATAAAAATCTCTGAAATAATGGGAAAAGTGAGGAAAATATGATATGATTGTGGAAAATACTAAGATAAAATCAATATTTAAATATTTATTTACAAAGTTTAGATAACATTTATTTAAAGAATTTTTAGCACTCACACACAAACACCCTCCCTCTCCCACATACAAACACTAATTTTTCTAACACACACTTAAGTCTCTGTTTCACACACGCTCAAGTCTCTGTTTCACACACACACACGCATGCATATGGTATTGACGCGTGTAAATATTTTATTGATAACAATTATAATAATCGCACACTATCTAGTGAAGATATTTGTAAAATAATAAAACTCATCCTGGAAAACAATTATTTTCAATTTAATAACATGAATTACATACAAAGAATGGGTACGGAAATGGGTATTCCTATGGCTCCTTCATACACTTCCCTTTTTATGCGTAAATTAGAAAAAGATTTTCTTCAAAACGAAAAATTTAATTAATCTGTTTGGTTCAGATGTTTTAGATTACATATTTATGACCTGGAACTATTCAAATGAAGAACTGAAGAAAAAAAAGTATTTATCGTCTAAATCATTTTCACCCGACAATTAAATTTACTTATACTTCATCTAGTTGGCAGGTTTCATTTTTAGATGTAAATGTAATTTGTTGTAATTGATAGTACTATCTCTACAAATATTCATATTAATGAAACCCAATATCCATTATATGTGGAATATTCTTCATCCCATGTCATATAAGAACGATATACCATATAGCCAGGCCTAAATATACAGACGCATTATTTCAAAATTCTTTGAATAAATTACGAACTTCCAAAATATAAATTATCCTACATATATAATTGGTTATGCGCTGGACAAAGCCCGTAATCTTACTAAAGATGAGGCTTTACAAACAGCAAAATGTAAATTAGAGATGCAATTACTTTCACATTTCAATATAATCCTTCATTACCTAATATAGATCGTATAATTAATAAATATTATGGTCTCCTAAATTTATCATATAAAGAAGTTTGCACATCATATAAGGGCGAAAGCACGTCATATAAGGACGAAAGCACAGCACACGACAGCTGTGGCGTTCTATATAAATCTACTACTTCGGTAATTCTGAACTATTGTTGTTGTTGATCCCACTGACTGTAAAGTGCCGATCACAATATCAAGGTGAAAAGAGACATTGCAAACTTGTCCCCATAATTATTAATTTCTTTATGGATCATGTAATAATTTTGTGAGAAGCTTATCCATTGTTTTGTATCTGTTTTGATTGAGTTTTGATGCAATGCTTATAATGTTAGGCATTGAATAAGATAAAGTCTGGAAGGTGTCCTTTAGGCTCATATTTTAGAGGTGGCTGAACATGCCGACAGGATCGTTGAATGAGCGCATCAGCTGTCTTTGATGAATTTCCAACTTATGAATAAAAAGGCAAGCAGCGAACAATTATTTCCGACTGATAAAAATTAAATTACAAGGTTACGTTCTATATATATTCTTCACATATTTTATCGATATGAAAAAGTATTGACGCATCGATGTATCAATTAATAGTTTCACTCCCTAACCAAAACTATTAAAGATTTTCAAATGAAATTTGGCACACATGATACAAATGGTTCATATATATCAGTGTCTATCGATCGATCTATCTATCTATCCATTATTTACACTTTTGTTTCCAGGGCATAATTCAAATACCTTTTAAGGTATCTCAAAGACATTGGCTGTATTTATTTGTCTTGTAGTGTAGATGTGCCTTTTGCTATTCAGTTTTTTTCCTTTTCCAATAGTGTTAACATTTTCATAGTTGCTTTCTTGAGTTAAATAGTTATAAATGCCTGTGTAACACTAGAGACTTTGAACTCTAATACTAGAAAGTACTTGGATCTAATTTAATTCTTTTCATTTTGTCATAAATAAATCTGTTTTAGGACATTGATCAGGTATTTTCTCAAAGTTGCTGCATTTAGCTCCATTCTCGGACATCATTAAATCAAAATTAAGTTGTGGCCCATGACAATTAAGTTAATTTATTAACATAGAAAGCAGCAGAGAGGGTGAACAGACCAGTTTTTGAAACGTCTATTTGTTAAATAAAAACCTTCCTACGAAAATGAAGAAAAACAAATAGTGCCAATAACGCCAAACCGAAGCCTCACCAACTAAGAATTTCTCTAAATGGGTTAGTTAATTTTGTCAATTTGTCATTGGTGTTTATGCGCGCGTTTTTTTAAACAACATGGACATTTATTCGAGGTCACACCCACTCCGCTGCTGTGAATTTAATCATTCTCTCAAACAAACATCGTATCAAAACAGCTACGACGATATCTTGATATGTGGTCTTGTAAATGTTTTGTTATAAATCCGTGTGGGGTAGCTTTGCTCTTTTGAAAAGAAATTTCTAAAAAGATTATAATCTACATCACCACTAAACCAGGTCTGTTGTTCCTAAGTGTATGTGTACCAACAGCTAGAATATTACAGTTATCTCTGATTACTTTTGAATTTGTGTATATCACTGGGTAACATAAATCACATCCTCGGGAAAATATTCCATCTAGATTTGATTGATTATACAACATCACATTATCCAACCAAATTATTAATACTTCCATTAATATCATCTACAGATGGCGTTTCATTAATATCAATGATAAAATTAATACTATTAGTCTTCATTCAACTATTTTGCATGTTCATTACAAAAATTTAACACATCATAACATCTCTGATCATCTACAGATGGTGCTATCAGATATAATTTATCCCATTTTAACCACATCTTTATTAAATTAAGTAACAACTGTCTTTCCACTTCCAGATGGACCCATGACAACCATTCTGATAGAATTTGGTAGTGCTGCATGGTGTGTAACCAGTTCTCGTTTTCTTGTTGCCAAAAGATCAAATACATCCATGATGTATAATAAATATGGATCTATATTGTGTTATGTGTAGGGGCGGGACCCCACAACTGAATTAACTATTACAGTAAAACAATAGACCAGCCCTGGCGGGTAAATGTGAACGATGCGGTACAAAAAAATATTCAAATTTATCTCAGGTGACAAATCTTTAAAAAAAAAATTAGGAGGTTATATTCCCGCCAAGTTAGCTAAATTAACAGGAACTCCGTGGGCTAAATATCCAGGAGAAAAACATCTTCCAGGATATAATTATTGCGGTCCTGGAACCAGACTTTATATCCGACTTGATAATCGAAACCAACCAAACTCCTGCGAGTATCCAATGAACGATATTGATAAAGCGGTCTCCCTAAACACAGTAATGTACAGTAATGGGCTGTAATGGACAGTAATGGACAGTAATGGACTGTAATGGACAGTAATGGGGACAAAAAAAAGAATATTGCGAAAGAAATTATAGTAATGTACATTAAATATTATCATTTTTATTGTAAGGACTTAAATAATAAGAGTTGCATATCTATGGAACTTAATAAATTTATCGTTGTATTTCTGTTATCATTTAAGAGACTCCGTTTAAGTGTTCGTTTTTGCAAAAATTATACTCAAAAATTAGGGAACTGATTTCTATTGTAGGACTAATTGCTGAAACATTTCAATTGCATAAACACCTAAAACTAGTATAGTGTGCATTCATTAAATGCCGCTTTCACACCTGTTACACGTGTCTTTGATGTCCACTTTACCTGCACATATAATCCAGTAAGTTGAGCAGGCAGTGTCATGTAAGGCTTAACATAATTATCGTTTAACGACATACTATGAGATGTAATGGTCAATGAACATCAACAGAATTGAATAGTGGTATCAACAGTATTATTTGTTACAGACTTTAATCGATATATAAACAATAGTGCTTGTTACCAACTTTCGCTTATGTTTAAACAGTGATTTTAATGTAAATAATTGGCATCAAGAAGGATCCATTTATTCCTTATATAAGAAGATTGCAGTCAAACCAAAAGTCAGTTTTCAATTCACTGTGTTAAAATTTTCAATTTTGTTGACGTTTGTGAGATCTTGGATATTATCAGAATGGTAAAAGGAAAGAGCAAGAAACAGTTTCCTTGCGGTGACTGTAAGAAAGCTTGTGAGTCGGGCAGTCTTTTATGTGAGGTATGTCATCTTTTCAATTACTTATATATTGTTTAGTTTCCATTTAACGATCTTTAATTTATATCATTATTATGATATATTATTCCTGCAAATTATTTGAGTGTCTGTAAAAGCATTCAAACCTCATGTTATCTGTGTTTAACATTAAACAGTATCTACATAAAATACATATTTTCCAAAAAAATGTATCAGTTGTTGCCATTTATAATAAACACAGTGTTTCAATAATATGCTTTCAAATGTGAAAAGGAAAGTTGAAAGAAGCGATTAGAATAATAAATAATATATTCCGAAGCTTATATGACCTGTTAACAACATTACATGTAAAAAAAATAATTAATAACAGTACTTTTCTTAAATTCAGTTACACTTGGTTAAGTAGATGTTTTCAATATTAATTGCATTTTATAATTAGCATTATTATCAGATTCATTGTTGTATGTCACTGATCGCTAAATGAGGATTTTTAGTCCTTCAATTAACATTCTATATTTCCGTCATATAATGGAGTCTTTGATAAGAAAATTTGACCAATTCGATGTTATTTGTTGCCGATTGTATACCAGTATGTATCTTGAAAATGGTTAATGTAATGTAGTAAAATCAATTTGAAAGAAGGAAATGAACTGAATGTCATAATAACATTTTGGATGATAAATTCCATTATCTCGATAATACATGCTCTCTCTCTCTCTCTCTCTCTCGTAATGGTATTCTTACATCTCAGTAACTTTATTGTCAGATGATATATAATTCGCATATTAGGTATTTTAACTGTAGTAATGTATTATGCTGTTTCTGTATTTGTTTGCAAATCATCCATGTTGTAATGACTCAAGCCTTTTTTAAAATGATGTCATTAATATGCTACATAGAAGTATTGTTGTATTGTTGTTTTTAATTGTGACGTTAAATAAATCATATTTTATATTTCTCATAGAGTATTATATTTAAACTCCCAAAATTATTACAAGAAAATATTATCCATCTTCTTATTTATTCTTTCTGTATATCTATATAATGCATATTATTTTAACATACTCGATTCTTTTTAAGGCCCACATCATACATTACTTTTTTATGTTTATGCCAAATCTTAAACCATCTGATATATCTAAATTAGATACCCCCACGACCTTCCTAGAACTAATTTATTAGGATCATAAAAAAAAGTTATTATTATTATTATTATTAATTTGCATACATATAACGTTAATAGTTTACCCATGTCAATTAGTGACAGCCGACAGTTTGTATCTATACATTTTGATTCAGGTATGTGATTCTTGGTTCCACTCTACGTGCGAAGTGATAACAAGCAAAGACTTTAAAACCTGGTCTTCCATTGATGAGGGATACATCTGTCGTCAGTGTCGTTCGATAGGAGGCAACTGTGATTACTTGATGGGTATCACACGACTTCAAAAAGTAATGAATTTTTTTATAATGATTTATTTGTATATTTTTCTAGGCTGTTTGACAATTTTCTCCCAAATATTTATAATGATCATATTATTAGACTTGTAATTATATAACCTCAATTTCGTGCAACTTGTCAGGAGACCAGATATATTTTTGATTGTAATGATCTGTAATTTTAGCGATTTGTAAAGTTACTGACACTGAAATTTGTGTTTACTTAGTTAAATATAGTTACATGTGTAAATGTCTTGTATTTATTACTGCCGAGTACATATTGGGTTGTTTCATTTTAATCAATATATCTACTGTTTATAAATTACACAATTACCAGTTTATTAGATATCTGATTGACATGAACTATTTTGATTTTTATCGGTACATTTATTAAATTTGCTTTTGATCTTTAATTAAATATTTTCTCAAGAAATTCTTGGTAGAAAACCTATGTTTGAAATAGATATTCTACAAAGTTATAAATGTTTATAATATTTTTTTTCTTCTTCATTACAACAGGCTTCTAAGATTGGACTTGAAAAACTCAAAGCTGCAGTTAAGCGGGAGGTTTTGTTGAGTGATGAAAGGTACTGTTCTTGCAAATGCGCTGAACACCCCAGTCTACCAGTGGATGCAATTGCTGCTAATATTTTGCTCCGGTACCATGCCGAGAAAGGAATACCATTAAGAACAACTGGGGATGGAGACTGTCTTTTCAACGCCGTCTCAATCATTTTGTGCGGTAATGAATCCAAGTCCATCGAACTGCGCTACAAGACAACTTTAATGATGGTGCTTGAAGAGTCGGCGATTTTAGGGCATCCAAATAGATCAAGTATCCATTTATTATCGCCAGATTATTCTGATGCAACATTAAATTGCGCTCAGAATGGGAGCTTTTCCTCGGCGTGGACTATGATTGCCCTTGCCATGGTTACAAAGCGTCCGTTACGTAGTGTTTATCCAGCTGTAAACGGGACAAAGGACTTGGCATTTAGGGCCTTAAATACAACCTTTAACCATGTTGCAGAAGGATTGAAGATTTCAGTGATGTGGAGCAATGTAACCAAACCAGCTAACGTTCTTTTAGTAAAAAAAAGAAAAACATGGACCCCTAATCATTTTGTGGCATTGGTTGATAATAACGTCAATGACACACAAATCAATAACCCGACCATCAGTGAACCATCAATCAGTAACCCGACCATCAGTCCCAGGACCGTCAGTGAACCTCCAACCGTCAGTGAACCACCAAGCAACAACCTGACCATCAAAACTGAAACTGTCAGTGAACCACTATCCGTCAGAGAACCACCAATCATTAACCAAACCGATTCTCCAAGTAAATTCACAGCCTCAACTAGCATCCTAGCCATCCATGACTATCCCAGTAATTACACACCTGAACGGGACGTTAGCATGGAAACGTCCACACCTAAGCGTCAATCAGATGACGGTGACTGGCAGACTCCGAAACGTCGTTGTTGCTCCTCGTGGTCATTCAAGAATAATGATTCCACATACGTAAATTGTTCGAACAGATATACCAGCCTAGTTGACAAAGATGACACTTATGACCTCGCACTGGAATTAATAAAGCCAAACAAGGTATTTAGGGAAAATGTTTCTATAACAAATAATGAATCAGCATCAATATTTGGGAATTCAGGTAAGGTTACTCTTGTTGAGTCTCACAGTGGGATTTTGAAGAATGAGAAGTTTATGGACATAACAGAAACATTGAGAATTTTAAACCTAAATGAATATCATAGTGCACTACCACGTGTACTGCCTGGCATAAAAGAAAACGTGTTCTTTATAGTTGACAATACATTAAATGAAGAGAGAACGAAAACGGGTAAGAGGAGAGAATTTTGGGACGACTGTGGAACGTGGGTGAAAGGTACTTCTCCCACAAATTACTTTGTTACAGTAAACGAGAAACTGGTCAGCGTTATAAAAAGAGACGGACAATATTGCACTGAAAAACAATTAAACGGTGTGCGCGTCTACTGTCCACTTGAACCACAACCAGATGCTTCTGACATGTTGGTTGTGCATCGGGCATATAGCAAGCACAAGAACTCACTAAAATACAAGCGACGTGTAACTTGGATAGGAAATGTGCCACACTGTATGACACTATCTAAATTTGTCTCGATTATGGAGTATGTTGGTGTTTTTCCTGGTAGGACAATTCATGGAAATACATTAAAACCAGAATCTCACGAGGAATACATAAGAACTACACAACGCGTAAAAGTTGTGGCTGCAAGTATGGTAAGACATGACTCCGCAAAAAATGTGTACGACAAAATAAACCAAGGAGAAGATGTTTATGACATTCCCAGAAATATCAAGGTTGTCCAAAACATTAAACACAGACAAACAAGACAAGAACATCAACCGGCCAAAGGCGTTTACAACAGAAATCTGGCCGACCACATTCTTAATGTAGAAAGTAAAGTTTATTCTCATCACCATTTCATTAGAGTTGTCCGACACGTTGATTCTGGTCCATCCATCATACTGTATACTGACGCACAGATACAGGATATTAAACGATTCTGTTGTACGATGGATGGAACGGTATTAGGTGTTGACAAAACATTTAATCTTGGAGAAATGTACTTAACATCAACAGTTTTCAAAAACCGAGCACTTTTACGAACCGATACCGGAGAGTCTCCTATTTTTTTCGGCCCCTCTTTTCTACATGGTAAATCTGACTTTGAAACGCACAATGCTTTCTTCTCACAAATTGCCAGTCATTTGACAGATGAAGAAATAGAAAACATGGTTGTCGGCTCAGATGACGAAAGTGCGATTCGCAAAAGTTTAAAGCGGTCCTTCCCTGGAGCGACACAGATTGTTTGCACACTTCACCTGAAGAAAAATGTCACCGGTTATTTAAAAAATAGGGTCGGCGTCAACGTGCAAGACAGAAAATCAGTTTTAAATACCCTTTTCGGTGACGAAGGAATTGCACAAGCAGATAATTCAGTAGTATTAGAAGATAGAATAAAACATGCAACATATGTCATTTCGGAAAAAGCGTCGGGTTTCCAGCCATACTTCGAAAAACGAATGCTACCAATACTGAGGGACCATGTTAACTATCCCGCGAGAGTAAAAAATGTTGATGCCCACTGGACAAATAATAATGCAGAGTCTGCGAATAATATCCTGAAGATTGGAACCAACTGGAAGCAAAACAATATCTCCGATTTGATAGACATACTACAATCGATTGTCAGTTCCCAGTATAAAGACGCTGAAAGATCATTGATTGGAAGAGGCAATTTCAAGCTGGCATCCAATTACCGGTATATGCATCACAGAGTTTCTATTGACGTTTGGTGTCAAGAAACAGAAACTGAACGACAAGCAATATTTAGAAAGTTTCTTAAAGACAAGGGTATAAATACGTTAACAGTAAGGGCGACAAATGGTAAAATCACTATACCAAAGACACCTTCAAGAGGGAAAAAACCTCACCAGAGAAAAAGGATGAGAGCTGAGCGGAGTCAGACTAGAACAAAATAAAAAATGTGGACAGTCTTAGCAAAGAATATATATATATATATATATATATATAGAGAGAGAGAGAGAGAGAGAGAGAGAGAGAGAGAGAGAGTTTTGGCATTATTTTAATTAAAGCGTATTATGTGCACTAATAAAACAATATCACAACAACATTTGTTATTTATGATTTCTGTATTCAAGTCCTTACAGAAAAGGTATAATATTTAATGTACATTACTATAATTTCTTTCGCAATATTCTTTTTTTTGTCCCCATTACTGTCCATTACAGTCCATTACAGCCCATTACTGTCCATTACTGTGTTTAGGGAGACCCTTGATAAAGCATGTCATATTCATGATATAGCTTATACAATAAGGATTTAGAACGACATATTGCATATGTGAAATTGATACATGGGTTAAATTAAATAAAAATAAACAAAATATCAGAATCATTAGCAAACGGGTTAGTAAGATCTACAATGAAGGGTAAACTATTATTAGGGGCTGGTAATTCATATTATGGAATCCATGTTATTATAGATATTGGAGGGGTAGAGGAGCGATTAGTAAACTCGCCGAAGCAGCAGGTGTCAAACGTTCTACTGCTGCAGATTGGTTATCACGACAGGTAATATGGCAAATTTATCTAACACAGCCTAAAAGAATCGAATATGCGCATTGTGATGTGTTCGTAATGAAGTTCATCAGGCTGATATTTTATTTTTACCGCATGATACTGTCAACATAAGACGTCAAATAACATACAAATACGCAATGACTGTTGTTGATGTTGCAGGCAGATACAATGAACTAGAGCCATTATCAACAAAGACCGAACCAGAAGTTGCTTCTGCTTTTGAACGAATTTATCAACGAGGACATTTACGATAACCACAATTACAGGTTAATCCTGGCAAAGAATTTCAGGGTGATATATCATCGCTAATGAAGCAACATAATGTCAAAATACGACGAGGACATACTGCGATTCATTGTGATCAGAAAATCGTTGAACGATTTAATCGAGCTCTTGCTGAGCGGTTATTTGGATATCAATATACGAGGGAAATAATTCAGAATACAAGATCTCGAGAGTTTTGCAAGATTACCAAGTGTAATAGTTGCATTAAATAATGAAATTACTCTAGCAACTTCCACGAAACCCATTAATGCAATCACAAAAAATATAAACCCGTACAACAAAATGATTTTTCGAAAGAACCAGTACTGGGTAATGTTACTGTTAGGTATTTATATCAACCTGGTAAACAATACGAGCGACTGATCCTATTTGAAGTATTACAACATAAAATATCAAGAATAACGTGATCTACTGGTAGACCTGCAATCTATAGATTAGATTCAACTGCTCCTCAGCGTGGATTTACACGTGAACAATTACAAGAAATTCCGGAGGATTCACAATTACCACCCTCTTCACATAACTAGTGCAGCGACGTAAATTACACTCGAGACATGCCAGCATCACATTTCCTCGTGTGTGACCAAGACTACTATAATTTGTCTATCCGTGGTAAATTTTCTTGGAATTTTATCTGAATACTGCCATAACATTAATGTGTTACCGCTAGCACAATGATTATTCTGATGTTTTAGCATCATTATAAATTCAGCATCAATATCAAATTCTCTAGTTTTAATTTTGTTTATAACCTACTAGTTTTTCGTTAACAATTTCGTTGCTGGTGTCGGTAAATTTACAATAACCCTCAGCAGCTGAGATATTCATCTAACTCGTGATACTGCGAGATAGACTAACTTTGACCACTCGACACGATCAGCAATAATCCAAACAACTGTATTGGAAATAGTTAATCCTTGAGATGAATGTATCGTTAATGCGTATCCTAGCGTCCATGGAGATTTTATCTTGTAACGCATCCTCGTCAGCGCTTATGGGAACTAACGAGATTAAACAAGAGATTTTGTTTCGCAGTATGTCCTGGAATTTCAGCTTCAATATTCTGTCGTCGTGTATCTCCTGGTCTGTAGCAACGGTACAGGTATTTTTGAAAACTTATGTAATTTAAATAATTTATGTTTATCAAAACCATTTTTATACTTGCAACTATGAAATCGTTGGTCTCCACAAATTACAAAAATCATTTGTGAAAGTTTCCGAAATTATTTCACGCATTATTTCACATTGAATTTTATTCGGTTGTAGTCGGATTACTTTCTAAAACTCGTTTAATTCTGGATCAGGCGCTCTATGATCGTCAGTTATCTCCTCGTAATAATCTTTAACCAATCATGCGGAGACAATCCAACAAATGGTGGTGGTTGACCATCATCGCCACACATTATCACATCTTTATTTTTCAAGAGCAACCAATCAAGAAACATGTATAATATATCCAGAGACACTGCATATTTCATCCCCAAGTATTAATCCAGGTGTATATTTTTCACCCAATCGATTCCATGCGTCACCTTTGTAACAAAAGAATTATGGTAAGTACAAGAATTCAGTCCTCGTTCTTTCATTTTTAGTGTACGAGTTATGACAACTAAATTTCAATTGTCTAAATAATTCAATTGCAGGTTTTCCCGCATCCTCATCCTGCATTTAGATAAACAGTATTATATCAGCATACTGGATCGAATATAGATGGCGCTCTCGATATTTGTACAGGCGATAATTATGATATCTGATAATTATCCGCAATTTCAAGATCTGATTTAGTATAATCATATAATTTCTTTTATTCTCCACGATCTCCACGGTGCATCAATTTGTAAATCAAGTCACTACTTCTGTACTTTTTTCTATATAAAATGAATCCGTTGCAACTAGCTGCGGTGTTAGGGAATCTATCACTGATAGTACATTTAAAGAAACACAAGAGCATATATTATCTTAGATGTGTATATTGCGGAGTCACGTCATCGATATAGTCAGCAATTGTACCTAACCGTGTTCCATTCGACAAGTAAGCATTTTCTCTACTTACAAATATATTCTTGATTGTTGCATCTGGATAATGAAATCTTATTCAGCATCTAGAAAAAAAAATCGTGTATAATGTAGTTTGTGATCATATGCTCCACCTCGAGTAAATTTACCGATTATTCTTCTACCGAGATCTTTTGCGGTTTTGTCATCAGGTTGTGGTAACCAAACTTCCGCCTTCTTATATGATAATTGCCTCATTTACAATCAGCGATATCATTATTTTACAAGCAATCATATATCGTAATACAACTACTGGAGCTCAGCGTTTCTCAAAGAAATGTCAACCAAACCAAACATAACAAATCGAATGAAGACCTCTAGCAAAGTCGAATGATCTGATACGAGCATACCCGGTTAGATCAAAATCATGTAGTGGTCCATTTATCGATACTCATTTTATGACGGGGGCGTCCAAATCTTTTAAAATATCCAAAATACTCTCCGTAGCCTAGAAAATGTCTTGGATTACACGCAACCATATCAACAGAAATAACAACTTTATAATTATATTTAGTGGACCATAATCCACCGTGTCCATATTCACAGCAACTTGATTGTACATCCTCAATAAATAAAAATCTTGTTGGCTTCCAAGAATTCTTTTCCCGGGCAAAGTTAGCTGCAACTGACTGGACTGTAAAACAATTTGTTGGTAATTGCTCAATATTCTCTTTTGAAAATTTCTGCGCAAGATTTTTCATTTCTTTGTGAAGAGATTCTTTACGCTACATTTCACCGTTAGGTCTTACAAACTGATCAAACAGAAACATACTTCCATATGGTCCATCGTTTACAGAACTTTGAAAGAACCATACTGACACTGGATAGTTTTTACTTAAATCCTGAATAAAATAAATATTTCTTTCACCCGAGATAATATCTTACAGTTTGATCTCGTGGAAATGTTACTGCGTTAGTTCAAACGTGAACATTATAATCAATATTTATTGCAGCTCTTTTCGATTTGTATAGTACTTCTGTTATTGTTTTTATAGTTATTAGGAATAATAGTGTTTTTTTGTAACTCCGTAACATCTTTTAGTGTAGCACCGGTATGCTTAACCAATTGAGCCCACTATTTTCTACGTCTTAGATCATTTAACCAGTTTCCACACATCGCATTTGTAAAATGCTGTTACGAGACAATTTATTCTTGACAATTTCATTGGTTTCAGATTATCAACACTGGCTTTTTCATTTATCGGATAAATTCCATAAATAACCGCGGTTATAGGTCACGCTCTTTCACAATACAGTTTGCCAATACCAGTCAACATTGCCTGGTTTGGAATTTTCACTCAGTACGAGTTTTTTCGTTAACAAAGATATGATCATGAATAATCCAATAAATCGTACTCTGCAAAATACTTCCGGTTATCGAGATTGGTAATGACATTTGCCACTCGTTTGTAGTTCATTGTAGCGTCGATACCATCGTGGATTTTGAACGTACGACCATACGCGAGATGAGCCATCTTTTTTAAACTCCTTCTTCGCACCGTTAATTCTATTAAGTTTTATTCTTCGTATCAATCTGAGATTTTATTGGCAAGTCTGGCGATATTTTATCGAAATTAAATTTATACTCGGGAAACTTCGTTTTCCAAGGCTTGAGTTTCGATAATCTCTCAAACTCATCAACATCTTGAAAACAAATCCTGTATAAATGAATTCTGCGAACATCATTTAAAGCGTGTACGGCGAGGAAGCCTAGATCTGAAACAGTTTACAATGTGGTGTTCGAGGAAGAGCTGTTTGTGTTTGCAATGTGGGCGGTTCAAGATATAGATAGCTTAAACGGTATTATTATAAGAGGAATATAGACAGTGATAAGACTATACAAAGATTATTTGATTCTCAAGTAACAATGTAGACAAATAATGATTTAAACATATATATATATATATATATATATATATATATATATATATAAAAAAATGAAGCATGCCAGGATCAAGAATTATGAAGCATCTCGTGATGGTTTAATCAGAAACTGTCGGTTGAAAAAAACACAGCAGGTACTGTGAATACTCGTGGTTATCTAATGTTTACTGCTGGAAAAAAGGTATCTTTATCTTCTTATTATATTAGAGTGTTAATGGAGAAATCAAGTCTTGTAATTGACCACATTGACTCAGATCTTAAAAGTAAATTCTTTAAATAACCTTCAAGCTATTACACAAAGTGTGAAAGGGACCAGAGTGGCCGAGTGGTCTAAAGAACTCGCCGCTACGGATCATGCCATCTCACCTCTGTCTGCGTGGGTTAGAGTCTCAGATTTGGCCAATTTGGGTATTTGAGAAAGCTTGCCAGTAGCTTCTCGTGGGTCGGTGGTTCTTTCGGGGGGGGGGGGGGTATCGGGTTCTTCCTCCACCATTAATACTGGCCGCCATGTATAGCCTATCGTGCGCTGAGAAATGGCATTAAACACTACAACAACAACACAGTGAGAATACTGCACGTGGTCTTGCCGGCAATTGTAAGACCGTTGGAAAAAGACCTGTCAAATCTATCAATACAGAGACTGGTGAAGTAAAAATATTTAAATCAATGAAGCCGGCAAATATGTTGATGTTCATCCGCAATTTTTACAATATAGAGAAGAAAATTTTATATAAAACCGCTTTTTCTAAGCAATATAAACATTAAATTCGGTTTAAATGAAGAAAGATAACTACTGTCATGTGTAATTGAGAGAGTTGTTTCTGTTATTATGAAAATTGCGCTTAAAAGTCGTTTTAATACTACTTCTTTCTTCACCTGAAACGGAAAATAATTCTGTAATGTTATATGTCAATACCAATTTTGTCATAATTATCTCTGATAATGAAGTCGTAAAAAACAATTTTAGAGTGGAAGATAATGTATGGTGTTAATAACCTTATATTTTTCATATTCGTAGGAAGTGTTAGTTTAGTAAATCGACACTTCTAAAATTGGCCTGTTCACCCTCTCTGCTGCTTAGGATGTTACTTTTAGCTTAGCATAACATACATCATTAAAACCAAATTTTTTAAAGTGCTATTCTGAGAACCACCAAAAAATATAAACTGGTTTATGCAGAACACTTATGATTTAAGTTATATTTCAGTAAAGGTGTTACTGGACAAAGGAGCAGACCCAAATCAAAAGGATGTCCTGGGAAACACTCCCCTTCATCTAGGTAATCATTTTCTTTAATTAAAATGAAATAAACCTTAATAAACAAAATCTCTTACAAATAGATTTACATTTACAAAACTGTAGAAGACAGCAAGATGCAATACAAATAGATTAACAAGTACAACACTGTACAGCCAGGTGCAATGAAAATATTTTAATAATTTAAAAATAATTCAAGAACGCAAGATGCACAAAAGTGATTGCAAAAACTAGTTTATGTTTATTTACACAAAGAGTCGGTGTACATATTCTAATTTTTCTTTAACTTTTCTTTCAGCTTTTTTTAAAAATGTTTTCTGTAATGTTACAGTTGTTTGTACATTCATTTTTTTGAATTTTCCCATTGCTGTCTAAAATAGAAAAATGGAATAGAGATGTTGAGTTTAAATTATTATTATTTTATAATTACAGCAGCCGGCACATGTCAAGTGCCATTTGTAACACTGCTTCTCATGGCAAGTTAGTATAAATCAAGTTGAGAGCCGAGTCGCAGTATGTTGTCTGCTTTTCAAGGCAGGTTAATATAGATCAACTTGAATCCACATTGGACAGTTCTGGTAAAAAACAAATTACAGTTCATCACACTTGTTACAACCCAGATGATAGCAGACGTTGCTGCTTTAAAAATGTTTCAGCTACTTTTTCTGTAAAAGCCTGTGCACAAAAGAATTTTCCATTGGCTAGTCAACGATAATGCTGGCAGATGTCAAGTCAAATGGAAGTGAGCAGTTGAAGGGGACGTATTTCAGGTACTGCTTGATCAGTCGGATAATGGCTAACATGGAATATCAAATAATCAAATAATGTTCAACAGTCATTTGTTATCTTTAGCCCTGAGTGTGCAATGCTGAATCATTTGCCTTACACACCAGTCCCACGTTAGGGTAAACTATTAAATAGGTTTATTGATATCAATTATCATTTGTTTTAAATGTAGACCAAACTATTATTACCTTCTTTTGATGCTATATCACAAGTAAATGATCTTGATACTGGTATCTCAAAGGGTTTAAAAGAATGACCTAAATATATGTCATAATTCATTAGATACGGACTTGTGTTGTCAAAATATATTTATTAAAACATTATCCTGCTGTGATAATAATTAGGTCTTTTACTGGCATTCAGATTACTATGCATTTTTAAGACTGGTACGCAGAACAAAGATTCACATTTAACAAATTAAAATTTAATTATTTTTTTAGCACATTTAAACTAGTTACACAGTAATATATGTTTCTCCATTAAAAAGTGAGAGGGTCATAAAAATATGACCCTTATTATTCATGGTGGTCACATGTGATGAACCAGTTTCATATTTTTATATTTCAGTTAATATTAGGTTTTGTCATCATACATTATAATATAAGTAGAAAGGTTATAGACCATAACAGCTTATTCTATGGATTATTGTGTCATTTGTTCAGTCATCCATCCGTTAGTACAGGTTTGTTATCACTACTCATCCTAAACAACATGGATACTTGCCATACAATTTTACACACATTCATCCAAAAGTCTGATGGATACTAAATCAAAATGGTGTGCCATCCATTATGACAAATTTGTTATTGCTACATCACCGTAATTGATCAGCTACAGTTTTTACCAAAAAACTTCTTTTGATGTCTAGTTGACCTTAGGTCAAAAATGTGCCAATATGGTGTCCAACATCCTATGTTTTTGGTTCTTAATAAAAAAAATGGTGTTTTCTCCAATACGGCTGCCAGGATTGCCATCTTTAAAAGCGTGCTAATACTATGCTTCCTTAATGGATGGTCATATTAATTTTTTTAAAAAGACCTCAAGACTTCTCATGATGTCTAGTTGGTCCTAATGAAATGTATGCTAATTTGATATTCAGTATGTCCCCAGTGACATCCATCTTGAAAATCGTATTAATGCTGCTCATCCAAAATATTTCAGCAATATTTTCATGAAAAGATTTTGGATTTTTTTTATTTGATCCCACAAAAAGGTGCCGTTAGATACCCTATAGAACTTCTTATAATGTCTAATTAGGGTTAAATGAAAATAGTGCTCATTAAACTTCCAGTTTCATGTGCATGGGAATAATTTTTTTATATCATTATTACTACTACTCCAATATTAGTAGTCATAGTGACATGAAATGGTGGTCTAAGTGTAAAAATTGGCTATTAAATGCCAGTTGTTATATCTACCTATTCTTAGCATATAGTTTGATATGAAATTTTCCCTGAGAAGCTTCTTATGTCATCATTGGTTCTGATCAAACAGTGGTGACTCATCAAAATACTGCTCGCCTTGAGGGAATGGTCACATAATATATCTCACTATATGTACCTGGGTCTTAATTTGACGTCCATAATTTTATCCCATAAACATTCTCTATACTGACATTTTCAACCAACAAATTTTTGTTGCAGTATATTATATAGTTATTCCCATATCAAAATCATGCTTATATAACCTTTAAAATAACTGTCTTGACAGCGATTATGAAAATTATATTAAAACTTATTTATTAAAGAAGAGTAGCTACGCTTGGAAACAGATGTATCTAGTCTTCCTTGAGACCTTAAGCTACTTTCCAAAAATATACATGCATGTATCTCACAAAAATATGTAGGAAAAATAATTTCACAATATTTTAGAAAAAAGTGCGAAAGAAATATTCAAATTTGGTGACGTCATGAAAATTCACTTGTTAACGTATTCACCCCTGTAGGTATTTTTTGTTTTGGAATGAAATGCGAGTAGGACACGTTTTGGGATCACTTCAGAATACATCCCAATACATCGACTTCCAAGCAATGTTCCATCAACCCAATGTCTAGCTGTGTTAAAAGGAACGTCTTTCATTGGTATTTTGCTCTTTCTTGAAGAGAATATGAAATGTTGTGTGTTATTTCTTGCTTAATTGTTCTATAATTTTCGTATGTAGACTACTCTTTATTGAATGTTGGAAATTTCCTCCAAATTGTCACGGAATAGCTAAAAAAAACTTTGTGCAGTGTTGATGCACAAGCGATTAAATACGCAAGGAATAATCATATTTGATGAATAAAAATGCATTTGTTAACATAAATTTTGGGAGTTGTTTGCAAACTGTCACGAAATGGCTAAATTTGTCATTATGTGCAGTGTTGATACACAAGAAATTAAATACGTAAGAATTTTTCAAATTTGGTGACGTCATGAAAATTCACTTGTTAACGCATTCACCCCTGGAGGTTTTTGTTGTTTTCGAATGAAATACGAGTAGGACACATTTTGGTATTACTTCTGAATACATCCTGATACATCAACTTCCAAACAATGTTCCATCAACCAAATACCTAGCTGTGTTAAGAACATCCTTTATTGGTTATTTTTCTCGCGCATGAGAAGGTGAAAGTTTTTGTGTTATTTCTTGCTTAACGGTCCCATAATTTTTGTATGTAGACTAGACCTTATTAAAACTCCCAACTTAGCCTACTCCTTGCACAAGTTCCCCTGTCTGTGTGCAGTTCAGACTGGTCTGTCTTAGATCTGAGGCCATAGTCTTAAATCTGAACAGAAATCGGATTCCGAGCACGGGCGAATTTTTGGAGACAGGAAAACCGGTCCAAAAAGTTGGGTTCTTCATTTTGTATCTTTTAGTGCAACTAAAATGTTCAGATTATTTGGCATCACTGTAGAACTAACTGTCTACTTTTACATAATACAACCAATTTTAGTGTCTCCTACATAAACCTGACGCAATAGAGCTTGGCAGTAGGGTACTTCCCCCTGCCCCGTAAACGTGATGCCAGGAGTAAAGCGTTAACAAGAATTTTGGACATTTCTACCAAAAAGTAACGGAATAGCTAACAAAAAAATATTTTTTATACACAAGCGATTAAATAATATTCATATTTGATGACATGAAAATGCACTTGTTAGCAAGAATTTTTGAAGTTGTTTGCAAACTGTCACGGAACGGCTAAATTTGTAATTTCTGTCCAGTGTTGATGCACAAGAAATTAAATACGTAAGAAATATTCAAATTTGGTGACGTCACGAAAATTCACTTTTTAGCATATTCCCCCCTGGAGGTATTTTTTGTTTTTGAATGAAATGCGAGTAGGACACATTTTGGGATTACTTAGAATACATCCTAAATACATAGACTTCCAAACAATGTTCCATCAACCCGATGCCTAGCTGTGTTAAAAGGAGCGTCTTTCATTGGTATTTTGCTCTTTCTTGAAGAGAAGGTGAAATTTTTTAAATGTTATTTCTTGCTTAACTGTCCCATAATTTTCGTCTGTACACTTCTCTTTATTTAAAACGCCCACCTTATCCGACATTTTGCACAAAGTCATTTGTCTGTGCAGTTCAGACTGAACCGTCATAGATCAAAGGCAATAAAGTCTTAAATTTGAACACACAATCGGATTCCGACAACGGGCGAATCTTTGGCGACTAGAAAACTGGTCCAAAAAGTTAGCTTCTTCCCCTTGTATCTTGTAGTGCACCTAAAATGTCCAGTTTGGCAGTAGGCTTCTTGCCCCTGCCCCGTAAGCGTGGTGCCAGGGGTAATGCGTTAACAAGAATTTTAAAAATTTCTTCCAAATTATCACGGAATAGCTAAATAAAAATTGTGCAGTGTTGATGCACAAGCGAATAAATACGCAAGGAATATTCATAGTTGATGACATGAAAATGCACTTGTTAACAAGAATTTTGGGAGTTCTTTGTGAACTGTGACGGAATTGCTAAATTTGTTAATTTCTGTGCAGTGTTGATACACAAGCAATTAAATGCACAATAAATATTCAAATTTGGTGACGTCATGAAAATATACTTGTTAACGCATTTACCCCTGTAAGATTTTGTTGTTTTCGCATATAATGCGAGTCGGATACACTTTGTATTCCATTTCTGAATACATCCTAATAGATCGACTTCCAAGTAATTTTCCATCAACCCAATATGCCTAGCTGCTATAAAAACAATGTCTTTCATTGGTAATTTTTTTCGCGCAAGACCAAAAGGTGGAAAGTTGGTGGGTTATTTTTATTTGTTTTCTTGCTTAACGAGCCATTATTTTCGTATGTCTACCACTATTAAAAATGCCCACATTATCCTCAGTTTTGCGCAGGTTACCCTCTCTGTGCAATTTAGGCTGATCAACTTAGATACGATGGCAAAAAGTCTAAAATATAATTTATGTTAACTTTCTGCAAGGGTTAAGATGAACGAGTCATTTGTTACATTTGCATGACAGAATCCCAAAGGTAAATTATTTTTTTAAAACTTATTTTATTTAACAATACCCATATATTCTGAAAAAATGTTTTATGTTAAATTTCTGCAAGATCAATGAGTCACCCATTTCATTTACATAGTAATTTCTCAATCGATCAATAGGTACAATAAAATATCTGTCATCGTAAACGAAAGACTTCAACTCACTATGGGCATTAGCGATATATTAAACAAATATTTTGCAATCTGTATATCAGAATTATGAAATTGCAAACGTTATGCAATCACGCGTGTTGGTGACGTGATGAAAATGCACTTGTTAACACATTCACCCTTGGAGATATTTTGTGTTTTCGAATGAAATGCGAGTAGGACACATTTTGGGATTACTTCTGAATACATCCTAATACATCGACTTCCAAACAATTTTCGATACCTCCTTCAAGACTAAAAATATCGTCATTAAAGGACTTCGAAATTGTGATATTAATACATTAAACTTGCAAGAAATACTTTGCTACTCTGTGAAATCAGTCTCCAACAAATACCGAATTTCTTTTTTTCAGATATTCCTGTTTGAGAAATTTGGAATTTGCAATTTGAACGTCATGTAAAATTTTATTTATTCTTGTAGGAACATCTGGAAATAAGTGCTCATATTCAATTAATAACGGAATTTCTTTCTTTCTTACTCTTATAAATGTGAAAGTTTCTGGTCTAGATCTTTCATAATTTCTGAATTTGGACGATTTGTCACTCCAATGTCAGTATAATCCGTTGATATTCCTTCACCTCATTTTTCACTAAGTGAGTTGTAATAAGAATACGTTTCTACCCCAAAGCTGAAATGTATGTCTTAAGTTTAGAATATACAATTTATACTCTCATTTTAATTAAACGGATTAATAATGAGATACTCTTCAGGATTACATGGAAATCCGATCTAATTCCATTGTTTGCAAAGAAAAATGAAGTTATTGAAGGGCTTGTTAATCGAGGACGCTGTTTTAGCATATAAAATTTATTTTTAGACAATATTATTTAGGACTTCATGTTTAGGCTTGGTAAGTTATTTATTGTTATATATATTTTGTTACTAACGATGCCATTTTGTACATCCTAAGCTATGTTCTTGGACCTGTTGTTTTTTTTTTTAAATTCTAATCACTCAGCTGCTCTCAAGTGTCATAGATGATCACCCAGTGTCTCACCAATTGTACACTGATGACACCCAAATATACAAGTCTACTCACCCAACTGAAGTTGATGCTACCATCCATGGGGTAGAGAGGTGCATTTCTGATGTGAAATCATGGATAACATGTAAGAAGCTGCAGATGAATGATAATAAAACTGAAGCTATTCTGATCACAAAACAAAGACTTTTTCAGTCACATCCTTTACCTCAAACAATAAATATCAGCAATGCCAACATTAAATTCAGAAAGTCATTATGAAACCTAGGTGTTACTCTAGACAGTATTCTCACATTGCACCAACATCCATTCACAAATATCTTGTATATGCATATAGCTATCGATCTATATATAAATACATGTATATATGTGTGTGTGTGTATATATATATATATATATATATATATCTGAACCTGAGCACAAATTTCAAAGGCTTGGCAATCACCAAAAAAAACCAAAGAAATTATTAAAATTTTATTTGAGTAGAAATCTCCATCATATTAATTTCATGTACTCCGTATAATTATTTTACTTATGGAATATAAATATATCAGTTTTGCATATATATATATATATATATATTCTACAACAATCTTGCTCTTACTGTAAATAAATGCTTTGTACTGTCTTTATATGCTTGAAAGTCAATTCAAACTGCAAGCACTAAGGATCCTGATCTAACATACCATAATATTTCTGCAAATCAGGATCTATATCGTTTGTTCCACAGCTTACTCATCCGGGGCATTATGTGACAGTTGATCTGGGGCAGATGGACTAGTCTTGTAAGCATGTATATATCGTAAAGTTTTGTTTTTTGTCTCGTGAAGTTTTCAAAAATCTAATTTCCAGAAATAATTGTATGATTTTAAAAAATTAATACATCAGAAGGAGTCTTTTTTCAAAATCTTCAATCTGAAAATAATAAAGAGTGCATGTTATGAGAAACTTTCTTGATTATCAAATACTGGCTATGACTCCATGAACCTGGATATCATGTTTCCTGTTTATAAGTATAATAATGAATACATATTTCAGCAAGACATACTTTAGAATGTTCAGCATCTCAGAGTCATGATTACTAATGGATTTAAAAGCAAAAGTGTCATCCATGTCCAATATATTTGCCATTGTGAAGTTATTCACAATACTGGAACCATTAATATTCATTATTGTGAGGTCTTGGTTCAAAATTCTCTTCTGCCACTTTTTCCACTTTGACATCCAACATGGCTACATTAGTGACTTTTATACCAGAATATGGAACAAGAAGCACTCAAATGAACAGACTACTGTCTCGAAAAATATGCAGGAATTTAAGAGAAGTCCTTTTCCTCCATCCTTTTACCATTATCAGTTGAAACAATCTCAAATATTAATGACAAACTCCAACATACCAAATTTGGTAACAATTATTTTCTTCTATGTTGAGGTAATTTTTGCAAGACAAGTGCAGTACAAAAAAAACAAGACCATGGTCTTTGACCTTGAACCTGTCATCAATAACACTGGCTCAGATACTTTCAGGAAATACATTTAGGTTGATTTGACAACATTATTTGCCTGAGAGTTGAAATGTTTGGATTCTGTAATGCTAATCAATTTGGGTTTCCCGCATGGGTTCCAATCCCATCCTCAATGCAATGTTTGGGTTTTGTAATGAGAGAGGAAAAGACCTGTTTCTACCAAGACGTGCTTATTACATAGTATACAAACTATAACTGACCTACTGGTCAGACCTATATACTATCCTATCTGTAGCCTAATCTCAGATCGCTAAGATGCAGTGGGAAAATCTTTATTACCATATAGCACTGCTTCAGAACACTACAGGAGTTATTCAAGTGGCACCATTCAAGATATTATTGCTATATCCTTCAACTGCATTGGATACAATTTTGTATTCATACTTGATACCTTGATCATAAGCCAAAACAACAATAATGAAATACCAAAGTCTGGTTAGTAGTAGTAGTGTTTAAAGCCATTTATCAGCACACAATAGGCTATACATGGCAGCCAGTATTAATGGTGGAGGAAGATCCTGGGCAAAACTCCATGAAAAAACCACCGACCCATGCTGACAGATGTGAGATGGCAGTGATCCGTAACGGAGAGCACTTTAAACCACTCAGACACCACCAAAGTCAGGTTAAAATGTATTTGTATGTGTATGAATCACTAACGTTCAAGCTCAATATAATATAAATTTGCCAGCTATGACTTTAAGGTTATAACATATTAAGGAAACTGGAGCATCTAAATGACATTCCCATGGATACACCACGGCAGCAGACCAAGGATGGTTTGTGGTCATGATCCTTGGATTACAAGTTGAATGCTCTACCTACCGACCTACTGCAGCTATCTCTCTTAATAGGAAATAAATTTTTTAAATGGCAAAAACAGTTGCTATTTAATAGGTCTGACTGGCCCCATTTTTCTTTCAGAGCTTACTGCATATATTTGAAATTTTAGTGAGAAGTCCATATTGACACAACCATACTTCTAGTAGAACATGCCTTAAGAAAATAGAGGCAACCAAGGCAGCAATTCTAGAGTTCAGATCAGATGCATTTTAACAAAAAGACTAGCTACACTGCAAGAAGCAAAACCACCATACTGACAGGCTATCTTTTCCAGAAGAGTAACCATAACAAGAGTTTCATTATAACTTCTAAATGTAATGTCCAACCTGTTTGTATTCAGTACCAACTATATATTATAAAAAGTCTTTTGTCATCAACTCTATGTTGATACCATGATCCATTCATAAAAAATAGCAATAACATTATTTTCAAGATTAGTTTCAATCTAGGACATTGGATCAATGTCATTTCACTGTCTGAACATCCAAATCTAATTACTAATCACTCAGTAAAAACATCATATAGATCTCACCATCCTTGCAACAGAAACAGTGAAAAAATTTCAAAGATGTACACCATGTTGGCTAAGCTAAATGAAAGACTGGAGCCATTTTCATTTTGGACAATCCACATCTTAAAAATCTGATGTTAATAAGACCATCCATTAAGGAGAATAAGATTTTTTAAAATGGCCACCATGTCATCCATATTTGATTCCAGACTGGCACCATTTTCATCTGGACTATCAATAAACCATACAAATTCTTTCAATGAAAACAATTTATCAATATGACCATCAGTTCTGGAGAAGTAAATATAAAAGTTTCATGGCAAACATGAAAGTCATTAGACTGATACCATGTTAATTCCGAGCCTTCTAAATGTTATAAATGGTCCTTTGGTTAAAACCTTATGTGGATAAAACCATTCCTTCGTAACAAGTAGCAATAATAAAAAGATTTTCAAGACAGCCATCCTGGTGGCGATTCAGATCATATTGACACCATTTTCACTTAACCCCAACTGCATCATTAGAAGTGTTTTGGTGAAAGCATGACGTCAATATGAAAATTTAGAAATGTGTGTCAAATTAACATTGGGTCTTCAATGACCTCTATCACAAATGTTCTAAATCATACAACTTTGGCAAAGACCATGGCTTCCTCAACCTGGCCAACTACTTCCCTGCCAGACAGCACAACAGTGAAGACTGATTTCTGTGGTACATGCTTTAAAATCTTCCACGTCATTTTGTCCAACTTCCGTAGATGCTTCTGAAAAATGTAGAGGAGGTTTATGTGATAACAAAGCTCTACTATTACGTATATTAACAAAATTGAAAAGCAAGTCTAATTTTGTTTTTAAAAAATGAAGAGATGCAAAACAGAGTCCTGTTTGGCACAGTGGAGTTAGTGTTCAGAAGTACATCTCGACAACAACCCACCTGTATAAAAAACAGGAAAAATTTTCCAATCAACTCCTATCATGTTCAAACATTGTTGGGTTTACAGATAATGCTGAAAAAGTACCTAACTTAATAGAAGAAAGAAGTATATTATCCATACCACTGTATGTTCCTTAGATGTTAAGTTTCATCACTTTGAGATAATTACTGGCTATTATTACCACTCAAGCAAAGCACATGAATGTTCAGCTCAAATCAACATGACATCTGCCATTAAGGAACAAGAGTCCCTCAATGCTCTACTGTCCAAACATAATGTTCAGATTTACTAGAGACCATTTTCCTTAACTAATGCATGCTGAAACCATCTCTGACGGTCTTTAGCCTTAAGGGCTTTAAATCAGCTGCTATGGCAGCCATATTGGATGTGAGATTGGTACCATTATTACTGAGGAAAAATTAGACACTATTAAAAGACTTTCTGTTAAAACACCATGCCAATATGACCAGGATTAGTGACATGATTTTCAATATGTTCATTGTGGTGGCTATATTAGATGTCTGTGGGGTCCCATTTTTCATTTAGGAGCAATCTATTATTATAAGAATTCTTTTGGTAAAAATCCTATTTTGATATGACTAGGAGTAGCTGTTGCAAGATTTCAAGAGTGCCACAATCGTGGCCATACTGAATGTCAGCTATGCATCATTTTGTTTTTGGTCAACTTGACACAATACGAGAATTTGCTATAAGAAGATTTTAAAGATGACAACCATCGGGCCATATTTAAAACCAGAAAGGAACCATTTTCATTCAGGTCCAAGGTGACTACCATTAGGCCATATTTAAAACCAGACTGGAACCATTTTTATTCAGGTCCAAGATGACTACCATTAGGCCATATTTAAAACCAGACTGGAACCATTTTCATTCAGGTCCAACTAGTTATAATATTTATAGTCTTGAAGTGAAAAACCCATAATGATACAACTTTCTAATTTGAAGAAGTAGCAATAATAAAGTTTTCACCATGACTGCATTGGAGATTCTTGATGTCAGATTAGCATCATTGTCATTTAGGTCCAACCACACATCATAAGAAGTGGTTTTGTGAAAACCTCATGTGGACATCGCTACCGTTTTTTAGTGGAGTAGAAATAAAAAGATCTTAAAGATGGCCACAGTAGTGGCCACATTTGATGTCAGATCAGCACAATTTTCATTTAAGCCAAGTAGATGTCATAGAAGTCATTCTGGGGTGAAAGTCACATTCCATGATGACTTGACAGAATAGCTATAACGAGAATTTCAAGATGACTGCCATGGCAGCCATATTTGACATCAGATCAGCACCACCTTCATTTCGGACCAAGTAAACATCTGAGATGCCTGGACAGCAGTATTATGGTTTAGGTCCATCTGGATGAAAGTCTGTGTAAATTTTACGAGAACTGATAACAAGCTTGTATTAACAGATGGACACAACAGATGACAACACAATAACCAATGAACAACAGGCCATCCCACAACCTCTTCTGGTCTATGACCTACAGAGCTAGAAATGGTATGTTAGCCATCAGAGTTTCTCTCTTAGATTACAAAATCAATTTGAAAGACTAAAACCAGTCGATCATGTAACAAGCTCACTTCCTTTATTAACACTGCATTTCCAATGAAGAAATAAGTTGTTTAAAAAACTGCAAACATTACAAGATATTATTAGTTTAGAAGTAAAATGTAATTTGACAAACAAAGAAAGGGATATTTTTGTGATCACCACCAAGAAATTAGTGATCAGAAAGATTCAAATAAATATCATCACAACAGTGGAAAAATGGAATGCATGGACGATGATAGTTACAGCCAGATGTTTGTACCAGAGTTTCTTGACAAGATGGTTTTTGCACCATGACTGATGATTATTCATAATAATTTAACAAAGTTTTGTCGTACTGATTCATATTGTGACATTTAAATGAAACAATAAGTATTTAAAATTAGTGCTGCCTTTCTTACGTTACATGTTATTATTCTCACATTTGTATGATCCTTCCCTAGGAAGGTCTACCATCTTATAAGGCCACTTTACTGCTGCAGAGGGGGGACCATTATAATACATTCTTTTACAAGAGACAAGTTATGCAAAAACCAAGTTTCATGAAGATGCCTCAACTGGTTAGGGAGAGGGTTAGAAAATATAATTTTAATATATAAAGCGGTAACTATGAAAGTGTGTGTGTTTTGGATTTTTAATGTAACTTTTTTTTAAAATTCAGTCATATCATAACAATGTCTGCAGTGTGGCAGTTTATAGTAATATCTAGTATAAGGGCATCATTCCAAAGACAAACAGCATGATATCCTTCCCAGTCACAATTTCCTGACAACAGGCCAACAAATTCTAACACTAACCCCTTAATGCTGAGCACCTAGAGAGGCAGATGTTAGTACTATTTTTAAACAAGTCTTTTTTATGACTTTGTCAGGATTCGAACTCATGAACTCCCACATCTGAGGAGGACACTCTAACCACTAGGCCACTGGAACAGTCTGATTCTAAAAGTACTATCTGTTTGAAGCAGAATCTTATTATGATATAATCATCCATATGGGAGGAATAAAATTAACAATATTTTCAAGATGGCTATGATGGCGGTCAAATTTGCACCATTTTCACTTAGGACCAGCAAAAAAACCACCAACTGTTATGATGAAAACCTGGAGTTAAAATGAGTCTCAAATTTAAGTGTAGTGATAACAAGATTTTCACCACCATGGTGGCCATATTGGATGTCAGTTTAAAACAATTTTAAATTAACTATTCTGGTGAAAGCTCCATGCTGATATGAATCAACATTTTGGAGGCATAACAAAAAGAAGAGTTTCAAGATGGATACCATGGTGGCCATACTGGATGTCAATTTAGAACAATTTTAAATAAACTCTTCTGAAGTTATTATTGTAGGGTTTAACGCCATTTTTCAGCACATGATAGGCTATACATGGCGGTCAGTATTATGAAGAACCCGGGAAAACCCCTGGAATGAACCACCGACCCACGATAAGCTATTGGCAAGCTTTCTCACATAACTACATTAGCCGAATCTTAGACTCGCACCCACGCAGACAGAGGTAAGATGGCAGTGATCCGTAACGGAGAGCGCTTTAGGCCACTTGGCCACTCGGGGCCCCAAACTCTTCTGATGAAAGCTCCATGTTGATATGACATTTTGGAGGCATAAAACAAGATTTTCAAGATGGATGTCATGTTGGCCATACTGGATATCATATGTGCACCTTTCCATTTAGGACCAGCTAGACATTATTAAAATAAGTCTTCTGGTGAAAGTACAATGTCAATATGAACAGGCATTAAGAAGAAGTGGTGATAATAAGACTTTCCAGATGGCCACTATGGCGACCATATTGGATCTCCAAGTGCCACCATTTTCATTCAGGACCAACCAAACATCATAAGAAGTCTTTTATAAAAAAAATAAAAAATTTCTTCAAGAAAGATATGTTTCTTTTTAAATACTTACCTAATCATAATATCTTATGAGAACTACTACTACCTCGCAAATCCAGCCCTCCCAAGCTAAAAATGTTTAGCTAAAAAGCTAAAAGTATCTGTCCACCTAGGTGGCAGGTGGGCAGAGTGATCTCCCATTAGGTAAAGGGATTGATGACCAATTTTATGAATGTCTCAGTTACTACTCAAGCAGAAAGCATGTCCTCTAAATCAATGTATCTGCAGGGAGGCTGTATATATATTATGATTGGGTAAAAATTTGCAAAGAAATACGTTTTACTAGAATTTTGTTCTCCTTCTTTGAATGCAGTACCCAATCATAATATCTTAGGAGAATAGATAAGAGGTATAGTGAGATGCATTCCTTCACCTTGGGGTCACCTAAGGTATGTAGGACAGCTTCTAGGTAACCCAAACTGGAGATAACTCCATCTGTTGGGGAGTGGTCTCAAAAAGGGAAATTTTCTCTCCCACAAATCCATCAGAAGTTGTGAAAAAGTCATGTCTTATGAAGCTCTCAAACAATCAGGAAAGGTGACATGTTGCACCACAGTTATAGGTCCCAGAAGATCAAGATGAGCTCTTTTGGATAAAAGATCTCTTAGACAAGAGCTGGAGGATGTTGTCTCCAACCCATGGCCTAGATGTCAGTTAGATAACAATTCTGGTCAAATGTGGCAACTTCTCCAACCCTGAGAGCTGAAATGCATAACAAATATATTTATGCTTGGGTTATTTCTCGATATCAAGAATGAATAACCCACTTAATCTAGGATTGAAGGGTCTGTGGTTAAAGGTATCCATGACAGTGCCTGTATAGTAGACCTAACAACCATGAGGAGTCCGTCTCAGTATTTCTTTCTGTAAGATTCACAAATATCATAACTGCTATTGTAATGTTGGAAAACAATTAAAAATTTGGCATTTGAAACATGCAGCAATAATAAACATTATGTTCAACTGAAAAGTTTGTAAAGTATGCACAGACTTTATATACTAGTACAGTTGAAAAAGATTTAGTTCCCTATGCAACTCAAAGGCTTGTTGCTATCTCTCAATCTGATGTAATTTTTGGAAATTCTTTTTCCATTTCACATGGTGATGTCAATCATATCTCCTGCCAAAAGACCTACTCAGACTGGAATGTGATGTCCAATAAATGTAATTGCATCCATTCCAGCTTTTATTCACAAGAATCTGAATATTCCTTTTTATTCTTGTGTGTTGATGATTAACCTTTTTCTAGAGGATTTTCTCCCTTTTGTCTTAAACATACACCGCTTGCTTGCTGGATGTCATTTTAAAAAAGCTATAATCATCAGTCTGATCATGCAGATGTTTCACATGAACAAATAGGTGCAGTTTAAAGCATCTAGGGCACTGTTGTATAGTTAGTCTGGCTCCCTTACTAATTTCACTAATTCTAATATGAAACCTGGATACAAATCAAACACAGATGAACCAAATTATGTGGATTATAATAATCACTTTTCCATAGTTTTTGCTTTTATGCTGTTAAGTCCATATTTTAAAGGTAAATTTCATAAGACTTACAGCAAAATCGTAAGGGTTGGCAGGTCTGGTATAGTCTAGGTGTCATCCACAAGCAGTGCCTAGCAGCACGATGTTAATAGACTAATCCACGTATGGCTGGTTTCATGAAGAGGTTCACTGGTGTAATTGCACTTAACTGGGCATCATACCCTGGAAGAATCTGGCAGCAAGGCGTGTAACTGGACAAGTTGCTTTTTGGTGGCAAACAATATATATTTGGTTGTGGCCCACTGTGAACAGTGATATGACCAAGTCCAAGTTGTGAAGGAATAAAGCCATCTTGGCTGGCATGACATAGTCGAGTTCATAAGGTATAGAGGTGACAATACATTTTCAATCGATTTCCAAAGACAAGCAATAGCCTGAACAGGCAAGTTCAGCGCACCTGTCTTTGAACATGGGATGGGTGCAAAGCTATACCCAGACCATCCAACCCTGACAAGTCTGTCTCAGTAAGGCAGTTGATTTTTTTTGTACAATTGACCAGTTTTAAGTAAGGAGTAACAAAATAATGATAACTGCTATTGTGAAACTGTAAAACATAATTAAAAGGTCGATGATAAACTTTTATGTTCAACTGAAAAGTTTGTAAAGTACATGTAGACTTGATTTACCACTGGTACAGTTGCATATACTCTAGTTCCAAACCATGTGCAGCTCAATGGCTTGTTGCGATCTCTCAACTTGACATAATTTATGGAAAATCTTTTCCATTTCTCATAACGACAGCAATCATATCTTTGCATGAACAGATAGGTGCTGTTTAAAGCATGTGGGGTGCTCCTATAAATTTAGTCTGGTTCCCTAACTGATTTGACTAATTCTATGTCAAAACCTGGATCCATTTTTCTGTCATTTTTACCAGTTTGCAGAAAGTTTGTATTTTTCCACAGACATGTAGCATGATGTCTCACCCAGTCACATTATCTTGACACCAGGCCAACCAGTCCTAACACTAACCTCCTAATGCTGAGTGCCAAGCGAGGTAGCTGTTAGTACCATTTTTGTAAGTCTTTGGTATGACTCGACCGGGGATCTAACCCATGACCTCTCACTTCTGTGGCAGACACTCTAACCACTTGGCCAATGAGTAGTTTCTACAGGTAATAAAATGAATTACAACATCAATGTGCCTTCAATTATTACTGACATATTAAATATACGTATTACAAAACTGTTTGTGTAAATCTGCTACTGTATTTTACAGAAATGTTCAAGTATAAAAAGTATTTTTTATTTATTATTTGTTTGTAACTTTTCAGCTTTCTGTCTCTTAATTTTCTTCACATCTCTGTTTTCCCTATGGATAGCCTCATTTTCCTATTGTTAGCCTCACTGAGTTATCTCATCTGTTGAATCTTGCATTCAAAACTGGATTTAACAGGAATAATCAGGCTAAAGCTTTAGACCTATAATTAACATGTACAAAGCATGCACAGCCATGTAGCTCTTAAATGCAATGTACATCATAATTAAAACAAGCAATGGCCTGTTTATTCAGCTGTGTCAATTGAGAACAGAATATAGCTCTACAGGAGTAAAATCACAAGCATGTTAGCATCAGTGATGCAATTTCAGAACTGCAGGTAATATAGAATATCATACAGTGATATGATTAATATTCATGAAACTGGAAGTTACTAGTGTAAAGTACAAAGTCAAGTTATTGACCTGGCCTCATCTTATACTCCGAATCCACTTAGATATGGACCAAAGGATGGAAATTGTACAAAACTAGTGAATTTGACTTTTATTTCACATCAACTTAAAGGCTAGAGAATAAGGTAATGAAACATGCTAACAGTTTAGACTAAAGTAAATTTCTTAAACTCAGTAGCAAATAAAGACAAAAGCTTTAAAACCTCATAATCAGATCAGACCATATTTTCAATCTATAATCATTCCAGGTACCTTTTTATCTTCTGGATCTGTTTTACAACCTTCGCTTTCCTGAAGGAAATCTCTGTAGCCATGGAATGTGACATAGATGAAGTCTTTCTCTTGTAAAGAGGATCTTGCAAGTCTCATCCTCAACCTGTCAGATTCAGCTGTTAATGTATTCTCCTGGCTACTATTTTCTAACACTGGTAGGCTGTCTTTTTCATCAATCACAACACCTAAGAGACAAACAAATAATTAATTTACTGTAGTCAAAATGAACTGAACTGAACAGAACGAATAAAGCAAAAGGAAATTGCTAAAAAATCAGGATAGCCCTACAACCCCGGTAGGTCTAATCTAAAATGGATTCACTCTTCTGTGGGCTTACTTTTAACTAATGGTACGTTGTGTTTCTGAAATCACACAAATAAATTCTTCTGGGTCTGTTAACTCTAATATGGGGCAAGTGAATCTTTAAAATTTAAAATTTGGCATGTCTGTTAGAAATATTTTATGAAGCTTTGCTCCTCTGTCCCGAATCTCTTCCCCAACTGCCCCTAAATCGTTTCCTCTATTAACTTTATTATATGGAAATCACCCAGGACTCTGAAAATCTGAAAATGAACTATTTTCCAGACCTTAATATTTCTGTGAAAGACCAGAAAAGTCAGGACTTTTTATTTCATGTTCTATTCAAATTACTTTCAAGCATAAGAAAGTTTTATTTGTCTAGCAATGTCTGAATTTGTCCTGTATGTATGTATGTATGTATGTATGTATGTATGTATGTATGTATGTATGTATGTATGTATGTATGTATGTATGTATGTCACATCAGCACAATAGTGGCTACTTACTGACAATTAAAAGTTTATTTTTAAAAATGTAATGTTAAAGTATTGTATAAAAAAACCAGGAAGATAAATCCATCCAAATAAACAAAAATATATATATATATATGGGTAGATATACCCATTGAAATGTCAAAAGCTTTTAAAATTCTTTTAAAATTCTTTAACATACTTAAAAGACGACAACCATGAAAGATACAAATTCAATAAAACTAACACCTGTAAGTTAATCCAATACTGGTAAAAAAAACATCCAAGACTGTTTCTGGTGGTACATAATCTTCAATAAGTCTGCATTAAAAATTATGTCACGTGATTAACAGTAACCTTGTTATGCCTAAATGCTCCTCACGACACATCTGCATATCAATTTACACAATGTTGTCTCCATTAGTGTCCAAGAAACTGCTAAAGGCACATCTGAGTCAAAGCAATGATACTAGAAATATGAACAAACAAATGAAATCCCATTTTAAATCCATAGGCAGACTTTACACCAGCATGGCATTCCTCCCCCCAAAATCCAAACTTCACAAACAGATTACCTACCCAAATGTGCCTGTTGTTTTGCTGTTTCATTCATTCAGTCCTTTTAAAGTTATCCATAAAGTGACTGACTATAAACTCTTTGTGAAACCACAGCAAAAACTAGGGTATAACATTAACCAGCCATGCCTACTAGAAAATGAAAACAAAATTTATCTGGAAAACTTGTCGTGCACATAATTCACTTTTAATTTGGGATTTGACTTTTCTAGAGACATGCTTGTAGTCCATAGAATTGAATAATCTGGATAATTGGAATTCTACTGTATATCTGTAATCTTTCAGTCACTTTTTAAATTATTGAGAGTTTAAATAATTGTTTAATAAAACATTTCATTAATATGCAGTTCTACTGTTTTATAATTAATTGTATTCAACAACAGTCTGATGTGTTCTCTTACATTGTAGTCTTTGAGGTGGCAAATCTTTAGTAAGTCCCACATCTTTTATTATTACCTAGTATGTCACTTTAAACAGCCACCTGCTCATGTGACTTGCAACAAACACTTGTCCCACAACAAAGCACTTGTACATGTCATGTGAACAAACCTAACATTGAAACTATTTTATGTAATTTATCAAAAAAATCTGTTACCTACATACAAATTACCTGTTTTCTTAAAATCTTTGACTGCATCCATTATGCTGTGAGTTATGTATCCTCTGTGGAAGAAAGCATTTCGATTTTTCATATCTTGTGACATTTTTAAAAACTTCTCTTCTTTTGTGTACTTCAAATCTTGATTTTTCTGTTTCTGTAAACACTTTGCACACAACACTGAAGGAATAGAGGCATTATCAGTATTTTCAGCCTCTTGTCCACTGCCTTTAATGCATTCTGAACACAATTTGTCCAAAGCCATCTGAAATGATTTATCCTTTTGACATAAACATGTTGTTTTACTATCTTGACATTTCTGTTCTGTACTACTGTCAACCGAACTTGCATGATTTGCAGAATTCATCCTAACTGTATCAGAGACATTCCTTTCGTGCTGACATTTTGGACAGAAATCATCTTTATTTCTAGTACTCTCAGCTGGAGTTACATGCCCAGGTGGGTCTTGATCATTTTTAACTGCAGTCAGAGATTTTGAATCTTTCCCAAGTGCACTATCTTTGGTTTGCTGCAAATCACCCTCCTGTTTAGTTTCTATACTTCTGTAACTATCAAAGATGGCTGGAGGACCTCCATTTACATAGTCACCAAAATGTATACCTGAAAGAAAAATTTTAAATATCAAAATTTAAGAAACCAATTTTTGCATTCAATTTTTTTTCTTCTTAAACAATACCTACTGATAATAAAACAGTAAAAGTCATCTACTACTTCAAAAATCCTGGTTTAAATTCATCAGCTACTTCAATTTGTACTTGTAAGTATGTTCTTAACCAAGGTAGCAGATGTATCCTAAAGAATTATGATCAGGAAATGTATCTGAAGATGAGATCTGCATGCATGGAAAAATGATTACTTCATCAAGAGACAAGAAAGACATTGCCCTCCTTGGTTACATCCCCCAACAATACTAACAAGCAAGACACACACACTGTCCTCTTCGGCGGTTACATCCCCCACCACCACACTGTTCATTAACAAGCAAGACACACACTGTCCCCTTTGATTGCTCCCCCCTCAAACTATTCATTAACAGGCAAGAAAAACATTGTACCCTTTGGTTAATTTCCCCACCATCAATTGTTCATTAAGAGGCAAGACACTGTCCCCTTTTTGGTTACTTACCTTTACTAAGCTTCAGGAGGACTAGTTCCATTGTGGCTTTTGCATCTTCCACTGAACTGTGCCCACATTGACTATCCTGAATGGATTTTCTGAAACAACAAAATAAAGTAAGTATTTAAGTGACAATGACTCTGAAATCATTTACTTCTGTGAATGTCAATTTTGGCTGACTTGAGAAAAAGGACAACTGAGACCTGTAGATTATTGAAGGATGTCTTATTTTCTTTACAAATGCATGATTGCTAATCAGTTATAAAAAGTTGTGATAAGTTACAATGAATAAAAGTAAATTACAATGCAGTAGCAGATATTTAAACTAATACTATAATAATGATGCTGTCTGGATAACACACTTGTAACATGCTCACCTTGCACCTCTCAAGTACCAAATTTGATGCCTGGTTTTAATGCGTGTGTGGGGTCGATCAGTTAACTATTCAAGATCCAAGATCAGTGGGGATTTTTTTGATTCTTCAGTTTCCTTTAACTGAATGGCCTCTCTGTAACCAGGTGTGCACTGTTCACAGAACATGTACAATAGTATTACCTCTTTATAATCAGCATTTGCAATGTTTCAGCTTAAAAGTAGTTTCTTGAAGGTGAGAGAATATTCTGTTTCTTGGTTTTACCAGTATAGGATCCAATTCTGCCTTGAAATTTTCACTTCCTGTTTCATTTTTAGCTTGGCTTTTTACTTCTACTAACCTGTTCACCACCAGAGTTAGTAATATTTATTTAAGGTAGAAGGCATGAACCTAATTATCATACACCTAGCATTTATAAATTCACACAGAAGCTAAATCTGTAATGTGGTTTAAATTTACTTCGAGTTAGGCTTGAAAATGAGTTGGCTTGTTTAATGAAATCAGTCACTGACTAGCTTGGAGATCAAATGCGTAACTTTGGCTGCAAATGAACAGCAGACTTGGCACATTTGTATGAATGTCTACTACAGAAGAAAATATCTAAAAATCTAGATGGTTGAGGTATAATGAAAAGTATGCTAATTGTTTA
Source organism: Unio pictorum (assembly GCA_030141615.1). NCBI lineage: Eukaryota > Metazoa > Mollusca > Bivalvia > Unionida > Unionidae > Unio > Unio pictorum. The sequence goes on from JARLTB010000021.1 coordinate 24,534,828, forward strand.
TACTACTAGTGAACTTAATTTCTGCATAAGGCACATACTGATTCTTTTAGCTGCCTTGTCACAGGAAAATATTTAAAATAGCTCTTTGCTATCATAATGAATGTAAAAAGAGGGGCTGGTTGAATATGAAAACCATCAGAATTAACATGCAGGCTTTCTACAAAAATCATTTGTTTGTTTTTATTTGCATCTTCAGTAAAAAATTATTCTCATTTTTCTGCAATAGGTCACTGTCAGTAGAGCTGTCAAAGGGTACCCGGGTACTCGGGTACCCAACTGTAGTGAAATACCCGAGTATTGAAAATTAATCACGGGTACCCGTTCACAAAAAATAAATTGTCACCAGACTCGCCAACACTATCAAAATATCATATATCATCAGCAGTACGCTTGTCTCAGTTACAACTCCAGTCTATATTTAGGAGTAAGACCACCCGTTATGCATCAGACGCCCACTATTAAATCGTTACACACGAAACCACTTCAAACAGGTGTGACAGTTATGGCTTTAATTAGAAACCAGATCCCTGCTTAATATAAATAAACAATACATCAGAGAGTCTGTTTGGATTAGTAAAATTCATTGGCATTGTGCAACAGGGCAAACCCCTGATCCCTGAGGCATTATATGCCAAGGTTAAAACACAGTCATTGTCCTACAGGTAATAAACCCTAGACAATAACTATTGATTGTGGGTGCTAAATGATCGGTACATTGTGTGCTCTTTTAATGAAATCCAGATGGCTACCTTTTATTTCCGAACACACATGTCAAAGAAATCAAACCCGTTATATTATTAACAATTATCAACTAGACACCTTGAAATCTTCGCCATGCCTCAAAGCAATCTCTGAGCAGCTCATTGTTTCGAGTCGACTAGCTCTGCTAATTTTGAAAATTAGCCATCATACATGTACCAACATTTCTACTCTCCATACTACTACGTTTTTATCATAACTATCTAAAGAATTATAATTCCAAAATCATATCACTTCTGCGACTGCGTGGTCTCTCTCTCTCTCTCTCTCTCTCTCTCTCTCTCACACACACACACAGACACAAGACGGTTTTAACTAGGGTTGTAAAACGAAAAACGATTATCGGTTTATGTTTTTACAAAAACGATAATCGAATTCAATATTTTTTTTACCATTTTTGTAGTGAAAATTTTAAAAAATGCCAGAAAAAAATTCATTCATGCAATGCATTTGTTTAGTGTTTACATTTTAATACAATATGGCCAGCAAATAAGAAGGTGTGTTTGTTTAAAATTTGTGAGCGCTCCATGCAGCGTGTTTGTAAATGAATACATTTATTGTTGAAGGATGTCAACAGTTAGTCGACCAATCGGTCGCTAAGTTCTTTGATGTCCGAAATTGACAACAATAGACAGTTGATAGCTACAGTCTCTGTTGTTGAGGACTGGTCTCTGCTGGTTGTGTCTTTTCAAGTTTACAAATATGGCTGGTCGTATAAATAAATCTGATGTATTGGAAAACTTTGAAAAAATTTCATCAAGCATGGCTCGCTGTAAACTATGTTCACAACAAATAAGTCGGAGCGGTGGTACTACTACTGGATTGCATGCACATCTGTGTAGCAAACATCCCGGATTTGCGGCTCCTTCAAATGTTCAGCCGCGATTAACAACATTTATTGGAAAACACAAAAGAAACTGTCCTGATAGTCATCAAGAAAAAGTTACTGCTGCTGTAGCTAAGTTTGTCGCTGAAAACATGCTACCAATTTCGATTGTTGAATCCAATTCCTTCCGTGATTTGATGGCTTTGGTGGAGCCACAATATCGTCATCCATGCTGTCAGACGATGATGTCACGAATGACTACAATGAAGAAGAAGCTAATGGCAAAAATGCAGACACATCTAGAAGAAAATGTCAAGGATATTGCCGTTACCACCGACATATGGACCAGTGTAACCAACGAAGCATACCTGAGCTTCACTGCCAGCTACATTGATCCAGACTGGACTATGAAGACGCCCATTCTTGCAACAATTCCAATGAATGACCGCCACACGCAAGCCATCATCGCTGAACATCTGGGAACTGTGGCTGAAGAATGGGCTATAAAAGGTAAAGTTGTTGCATGTGTCCATGATGGTGCTTCCAATGTTAAAGATGTTGGTAGCGTGGATGGATGGTTGGATGTTCATTGTGCGGCACATAAATTGCAACTTTGCATTAATCATGCAATGGGCACCCATGCCGTCATGAATCCTAAAATTTCCAAGTGTGTATCCGCTGCATCAGGTTTAGTTGGACATTTCTCATATAGCCCAATGGCGGAGGGTGAGCTTATGAAACGACAGGTGTCCATGGACAAGGACAAGACACCACTCAAACTGATTCAGTATTGCAAGACCCACTGGAACAGCGTCTTTGACATGTTTGAAAGGCTCTCACAACTCAGATGGCCTGTTGTGGCGGTTCTTAGTGACAGAAGTGTGACAAAAATGAACGATGCCAAAACACTGGATATGAAGGAGGAACATTGGCAACTGATTAGCGAAGTACTCCCAGTCTCTTGTCAGCCAAAAGCCAACCTTCAGCCTCTTTTATTTTTCCGATGTTATGGGGTCTCATCAATAATTATCTAATCCTTAAAGAAGAAGATTCTAAGACTTTGGGAGAATTCAAGACTGAAGTTGCTAAGAATATTTCACAACGGTTTGGCATGGATTGCGACGAAACAGCAACAAATGAATGCGCCGTGTTACGTGCTTAGGCTCGAATAAGCAGCAACACAGAAAGAGTGAAAACTAACAAGCTTGTAAAACTTTAACAAGGATTTTTATTAAGTACAATTATTTTCATAAAATAAATAAACTTACGGTTTTAGAGAATCAAATCCAACATTAATCCAATATAGAATTCACAAAAATAATCCACTAATGGAATTTGCAAGAGTCCTGATAAATAAATGTTCTAATAGTTGCAGGTTCGAATCTTGATGATGTAATCCAAAATGGCTGACAATGTCACGTGATGCAGTTCTTGTTTTATTATCATCCAAATGAAATTATGAATTCAGGTTCTTTTCCAAATAATTCCTCTTTCTATGATGAAATGACCCAATGTCCAGAACAAGATAATTAAAATTAACACTCAAACATAAATACACAACTAATAACTTTAAAAAAGCCCAAATTCTACTGAATCTCTCTTTCAGTACAATGATTTAAATACCCGTTTTTAATATGTAAACAAGGGATCACGTGATTTTCTAGAAATTGATAGAAGGTCAGAGGAAGAGTCTACCTTCACCAAGTCACGTATTAATAGAATGATCTAGATATTTCCTACCCCCAAGAACTAAAAATAAAAAGTTGTCCTTGAAATTAACCAATAGTTTTAGAAGCTTGTTGACAATGTCTAAAGCAGGGTCAGGAATTAGGTCAACAAGCCAAGGTCAAAACTTGTTTACAGTTAAGAGTCTAGGTCAGCCTGAATTTAGAAGAAAAATCTCCCAATTAATGAATATTAAAGGCAAAATGACAAATTTGGATTTAACATTCAAAAATAAATAATTTAAATCCAATAGACGTAACAGTCGTTGCATCAATCCTCGATCCAATGTACAAACATCTTCACGGATTTGATGACAACTTCAAGAAACTGGAGTATGATAATGTCCGCCATCTACTCAGACAGATGCCAGCTGACCTTGAACAGCCTTCGACTAGTGGTGATGCAACCAGCTCTGAACCGCCAACAAAACGATCTCGACCAAATCATGCGTCAGTCATGTTTCTGCTGGGTGATAGTGCATCACAGCAGGCATTGAATGACTGTGACTTTGAACATTATATCAAATCGCTATGGACGACGACATCAACGGAAACAGCACTGGAGTGGTGGAAACATAATGAGAAACTGTTTCCGAAAACAGTCAATCTTGCCAGGAAATTCTTGTGTATTCCGGTGACGTCGGTACAATCAGAGAGATTATTTTCAGCCACTGTACTTTTGATAAGCGATCAACGTAACCGGCTCCTTCCAGAACATGCAGAGTCGTTAGTTTTTTTTTTAATAAGAACCAGGACTTGTTCAATATGTAAACTAATTTGAATTTACTAGTTTGACTTACTTTTTTTATCTATGGACAATTTTTATCTATGGTTTGTTTATTGACTTTATTCCTGTTTCCTGTTTTTTATTGCCAGCAGGATTGCAACTCGTAAATTTATGTTTTATTTGTGCTGTTTAATAGTTAATAATTTTTTTTTTATAAACATACAGTATAAATTATGTTTATTTAAATCTCTAAGTAGAGAATATATTAATCGGCGTTGACACTGTGTTGCGTCAACTTGCGCATATGTACGATATGCATACAGTAACTTGCATTATAAGATTATATTTTTATGAAGGCCAATAAAAACTGATAATCGGTTTAAAATCGGATTGCTACAATCGATAATCGGTTTGCCAGAAAAACCGATATTAACAACCCTAGTTTTAACACGTTACTCTTGCTATGTGGTAAAGCTGCTTTACACGCATGCGTGGGTAATTCAAATCTGAGGTCAACAGCCGATGAATACATGTCTTCTGTTCTGACAGGGATTTATACTAAAAAAAGATGAGTGTTCTAAAGGATTTAACGCAGCTGATCATTAGAAGTTGGATTATACTTACTGTCTGGGTACAAAAGTTATTTTAAATAAATTTATTAATTAATAGCGTGCGGTACGATCATTCGCAGCTACCACGGTGCAGACGCTTCAGACCAAGTAGTGCATTACACGGTTAGTCTCTATCCCCGGATAAAATATTAAAGGCGGATAACAATTAGTTGGTCTAGGGTTGTACATGTCTTTCATGTTTCAAACGGGTATCCGTTCAATGGCGCAATGGGTACCCGGGGAAGTTTTTCGTGATTTTTGACAGCCCTAACTGTCAGATACAAAATCACCAAATAAACTGTCCAGTGAGACCAGATCATATAAACTTAGGAAGTCACTCTTGCTCATTACCTCCCTTGATGCTACCAGGTGTCATTAACTTTAAGCTGAGTAATATAGTAATGAGGATGGCAAGGAGGGTGTTAAATAAATGTGATCTGGTAAGTATTTTCCGAGAAATAATTTAATGAAAAATTTGATTTCTCTTTCCAATACATTCTGTAAGTGCATTAACATTGGGAGAATGGGTATCTAGTGAAATGACAATTCTTTGACTGCCCTTTGATAGCAGACTATTCATGAATACAAAGCCTGGTTGCATCATTAGAGTCGCAGAAACAGCTGTTTTAATTGATGATAGTTTGGATCCACTGAAAGAAAATGTAGCTCACTCACTATGCATATCAATGTTGTCGTTGTGGGGTTTAACGTCATTTATCAGCACATATGCTATACCTGGTGACCAGTACAAACAGTGGAGGAAGACCCCTGGAAAAACCTAAGAACACACTGACCCATGAGAAGCTACTGGCAAACTTACTCATGTAGCCACATTGACTGAATCTGAGAGTCTAGCACATGCAGATAGAGGTGAGATGGCAGTGATCCATAACACTGATGACTTCAGACCACTTGGCCACTTATCCCCCATTCCCCCCCCCCCCCCCCCCGGTCAAAACTGAGTTTATCATGAAAGTATGATAGTAGTCTCTGGGAGGTTCCAGATAAAGACTCTAATTTATTTGCATTAAACCATGTTTAAACCAATTAAAGATTCCAATTTGGAATTGGGGTGAGGGTTTTGGGTCTATTCAATTCAAAATTGGCTAGTAGGTTTGACAGATCTTCATCATGACTGACATTCCCTCTGCCATGATACTGAAAAGTGATGGATTTCATAGAGTTGAAGCCTTTGATAGTAATGAGGGCCACTTTTTATCTCTCCTTGTATGATAAGAAAAAAATGTGGCCAGTTGAAAAACAGAAGCATTCCAAAAGATGATGATGTTGACTACACCTGTTCCTGAATGCACTCCACTATCTATCATAATGCACTCCACTATCTGTCATAATCAATGTAGAGGGCCTTCTTGCTTGTGAAATTCTCTCAACAACTGAAGGTTTAAATTTATTCCTGACTCAAGGCTTCCCTAACAAAAGGCATGCATAAAGAAGTTTATTTTGACAGGGAAGTAATACATGTGACAATAGTTGTTTGAGAATATTCATTTTGGCTGGAATCTTCCTTGGCAGATCTGTTGCCAAACTGATTAGATATTTTTAATGCAGGACTTACCCAATCTGAGACGGGTGTTCACAATCAGTTTGCAACTAAAAGATCATAACGGAACCATAAAAGGCAAACCAGCAAACTGATTATTAACACTTTTTAAGACACTTAGTTTTACTTTTTTCAACAATATGTATTGCTTGCAGGATGCCTTTTTAAAAACAAAAAATTCAAAAGTTTGATCATGCAGACACAGTGCATGAAAAAAATATGTGCAGTTAAAAGTGTAATAGAGTCAAGTAAGACTAGTTCACTGACTACCTCCACTAAACATAATATAAAATGTGGATCCAAATCAATCAAAGTTGAGTCAATTATCTGGATTTTACTGCAATAAATATATTTCCATAGTTTTTGCTTTTATTTCACAAGTGAGTCAGCAACAAAAAAAAAACACACAGTGAGCACAAGAAACATCAATCACAACACACCTGAGCAATACCATCTTGGAGCATAAAGTCAAAATAAATAAAGGCTAAGAATATGACCAATTTACATACAAACTTCTCAATATATATATATATATATATATATATATATATATATATATATATATATATATATATATATATATATATATATATATATATATCTTTAATAAACATGAAAAATCAAAAACTTTTGGAATGGATGGTTGAAAACCACAGTGATACACACATGATTTTCATGAGGTTTACAGCACAATGTTGCCTTTACTGTAGCAAAAGATTAAAACAACCAACACCTGATGACGGAAAAGGAAGGTACTGCACAAGAGTTACTTCCCTTTGTCTATGTGATCACAGACAAAACAGTTGTCTTGTGATTGCTGGATTTGTAAGGTAGTAAGCTTATTTTCCAAATGTTTATGTGATGGAAGAAACATTTTTTTTTTTTAGAATAAATTGATTATCTCTTGCTGTTTCATATTTACCTCATAATTAACTTTTAAGGTCATATTATTTGTGTGTGCGTGTGATATCATTTGACTGACAATGTATGCTTATATGACTTTAAGGGACCACACATTTTTCTTTTAGTCACTAATGGTAATAAAATTGGGATGGAAGTTACCTCAGTTTTGTACCATACTTTCATCCTAATTATTATAATCTGGTACCATGCTGAGCTTATTTTCCCCCATGAAATATCATGGGATATCGAGTACATGAATATTCTAGATGGTCCAAAATTTTGTCATATATGGGATTAGCATGTTGGGGTAAAATGGGTAGGTGGCAGTATAGCAACCAGTGGAAATTAAAAAAAAATGACTTAATGGATTTTGTTCATTTAAAAAAGAGAAAACAATCAATGAGCATTCTAAATGTTTCATGATTGGCTGGCACATCAGTATCAGTTTAAAGGTAAAAGAAACCGAGCCTTGTTCTTTCTTCTTTGTTTTTTGATGCCATAATTGCTGAAATATCTCTTGATTCTGGTGTCTATTTTGTTCAAATCCAATAATTTCATGTCTTAGCCAAAGCACTGAGAAGGCATTACAAAAAATCTGCAACATAGGCAGCCATTATGCCAGACTATATACAACATATCAAATGTAGTCAGTTCTGTTACACTTCTTCCTTTGATACACTGTATTTGTTTTTTTATACTGTACTCAGAAATCTTGGTTGGGATGTTTAATACACAAAACATAAAAGGTCACATAATTTAAATGGCATTTGCAACAATATTTTTTCTTTATAAAACACGTAAGACTTAACTGTTCAAATACTTTATATTTTGATAAATAAAATATTAAAATTCTAAAATGCCATGAAAACCTAGTCGACTTATTTTAGATCTTAAAATCAATCTGTTCATTAAGAGAAATGTTTCCAATGCAACATTGCCAAATAATGACTGAAACCATTTCTTCACTATCTTACCCCAAGAAATGAGCCGTCAGCTTCTTTAGGCCTGATTTTATCCTCCTATGTCCAGACAAGTTGTAAATCACACTGGTGTCAATAACATAGGGGTGAAAAATCTGTATAAATAGAGGATATATGTAATGAATATATTATCTTTTTTACTTTCAAATTAAGTCATGTAATATAATTGTACGGTTCACAAGAGACTAATAATTATTTTATGCTCATTTTTGTCTGTTAACTTTACATTGTCAGAATCATGAAGTATTTTACAATACTGAACACCTCCATATTGCACACACATGCAAGACACATGTGTCTAAAGATAATATAGTGTATTAGGAACTACCTTCCAAACAATGAGCCTGAAATGGATTGCTCTGAACTGGAAAAGGTCTCAGTGATGGTGAATCATGTAAACTTCCTGCAACTTGGTTTGTGAGTTGGGACAAGAAGATTAGAGCTGGGTACTTCTAGCCGTACCATTATATGTACAATGGTAAAATGAAATTATATTAGGGACTGACAATTATTAATTGATAACATACATAATCTGTAATTTACGAATATTCCTTGCTGAAAGGAACTACCCATGTACCAGTATGATGAAAGAGTACTGTGTATGTACCTCCAGAAAAAATATGGTAAACCTGTAAAAATACTGAAAGTGAAGTCTCTATCCTGAATGGCATTTAAAGCCAAATGTGGTGTTTTCATTTTGAAACATAATGCATGAATGAAATGATGAGACCACTTAAGAGGAATAACTGGTCAAAAAGTTCTGTTAGCCTTTATGACCAGGAACAGTCGTATGAAAAAGCTTGCTGATTTTACATTGTGAACAATATAACTACTTTTCAAGACTGTTTATTTCTTGCTGCAGGGTGTCTGCCTTGAACAAGTCTTTGGGGAAGTCTGTAGCTGAGAACTGTTAACTGTATGGGCAAACAACTTTTAGATTTCATACCTGTATGGGCAACTTTTAGATTTCATACCTGTATGGGCAACTTTTAGATTTCATAACTGTATGGGCAAACAACTTTTAGATTTCATACCTGTATGGGCAAACAACTTTTAGATTTCATAACTGAAAGTTTTGGCCTGGGAGGACTAGATTTGCGAGGTAGCAGTAGTAGTACTCCTAAGTTTGGAGAACATATTTGAATAAGAAACATGAATTTAATGTCTTTGACTTTATTTTTCTTTAACAAAAATGTGCACTTTCCTTGCCAGAAGACCTGTGTGTACTTGTATTCTGTAAATGCTCAATTTTAAGTATGCACTTTTACACGACTTTACTGAACTTTGCATATAATACCTCTCACAATGAAGGTGGGGAGAAGTATGATTTTGAAAACATAAAAATTTAATTTCTGAAATCATGCATCTGTGATTTTTGTCTCTTTTTCCTTGTATTTATTTACTAATTTAGACCACTTCCATGATAACCTAAACCTTGATAACTCGCAAATCAGCTAATGACACAGGGTCAGACTTGGACCATATTTTTTAAACAAAAAAATACAACAAATATTAACCATATTTGTTGAACTTGTTGAATTGGTTTAAGAAAATTGCAATCAAAATTGGTAAACGAAACATTAATGTAATGCTCATTTTATCATCGAAAATGGCAGATTGGACTTGGAAATTTTAAACAACATCATGAAAATATGAAATTTTAATAAGAAGTCATATAGTTTGTTTCGTGTTCTTTCCAAATGACCTGCTTAGTACACCACAAAAAACAATATTCAATGAAATTTTTATCAATGAAAATGACTTTAATTTAATAAATAAATATCAATTAAATAATTTGTGATCAAGTGATATCTTTTAGTTTGGTTTAAGTGTAATCACCATTAACACAACATGCCCTCTTGTATCCAACACCACCCAGTGAAATGAAAATGTCAAATAAAAAGCTTTGTTTCAGATAGGATCGTTGTGGAGAACTGAGTTTCAGAGAATTCCTAAACTGGCACTTTGAGATATCCTTAAATAAGAGAAATATCACTAACAGCTAAATGAAATATTTGCATCAATATGTTACTGCAAAATACAAAAGTTTAGTTTTGAAACAGACAATTGTTTCATGAAATAAATGCTGCTGATTTTGGGCAAACGAATCTTCTTTTTTGGTATATTGACAGTTACTCTGGTCCTTGTTTGTCGATTCCCTATTTTGAACTTTGTAGCCATCAGTGATGCTGGAAACCATACTAATCAAACACAACAAAAAGCAATGACATAATACACAAATGTTCTCATGTACTGTATTTTTTTTTTAATTGAAAGTCAGGTCTTATGCTTCAAATCATCTTATATATGGATTATGTCATTGGAAATGCATAGACTTACATATGGATTACAGTACCCTGTATGCTACTAAAATTGCTCTATAATTTGCATAATCGAAAACAGGTCACATAGAGTACAAATTCTTGTTAATTTACTATGTTATTTAATTTGCATTCTGCATGTATTTTCTTATTTCTCAAACATGAAATAAAACAATTACCAGTAAAAAAAAAAATCACTGAGCTACATAGCACACTTACAGTATATACTATATAGTGAACTGTACTAAATTTGTTTGTTCCTAAAAAAAGATATGAAATAATTTTGTTTTATTCATCCTTTCTAACTATACCTCATTATTCCTGATCACATATTAGCAACTGGTCCATTGATATTGATTTTCCAGTATACTGTTGGACACGCACGAGCGATTACCGGCATAACCTTTTCATTTATCTAATTGATCTTACAAAGGGATATAATCCATATTAAGTCAAGTGTTCTATGATTATTTATAAAATAACATAGATCATGGATTCTACTGAATACCCCAAATCATATTATAATTGCATTTGACAAAGTTTCTCAAATAAATATGGTTTAAAATAAACCAAAATCAGATATATAAAAATGACTAATCTTAGATCATCAATGAACCATTTTTAGTTTTCTATGTCAACGCATCATCTATTCTTAACCAGCTGTCATTTCAGTGTCTCACTTTTATTATCCCTTCAGTTGATAAATTAGTCTTTGGTCTCCAAAAACAATCAAAGCCATTTGCTGTGATTGTTTAAACTCTAATATGGGCTTGAGTTACCAATACTGTATTGCCAGTACCAATGTTCTTTATCATTAATCCGCATCAATTACACTATCAGTTTTTAATATCAAGTGGATTAAGAACCACAGAAAATGATGCCCACTCCCTTCTCTGGATATTAATAATGAATTTAGCCATGGTCATTGTTTTCATTGCTATAGTACTGGCATATTTTAATGAGTTAGGTATGTTTTGATCAATCTTTTCAGTCATAAACTTTCACATAAATATCCCCGTACAAATTATACAACTTATCTCACAATGCCTCCCGTCAAATCATGCAAGTCTTGCACATTGATCTTAAAACTGGAAGTTGTAAAGTTCGTGGAAGAGAAAGGTGGGAATATGGTTGTTCACAGAAAATATGGTGTCAGACAAAAATGTGTCCAGGATTGGCATAAAACTAAGGTTGTATTATGCGCTACAATAAAAAACAAGAAAGCAAATCGTGGCTGCAAGCAAGATGGATTAATATTGAGGATAAATTAGAAGAATATGTCTTGACACAACATCGTGGGAATGATATGGAGACAGACGATAATGAGAACATTTCTAAAAAACTGAGTCCTGAAATAGCTGTCATTTTTCATTCTGATGAGGAAGAGGAAGACTTTGAGGGATTTTCAGATACTGGAGATGATTAAGTGAACTCTTCGTCATTATTTTCTTAAATAGAATATGGAATATTTCTACAAAAGATAATATAATTTATTACAAACATCGATGTGCATTCAATTATAAATGACATGTTAAATAATATGTATTATAAACTGTTCATTTGTCTAAAATTGTAATGCATTTCACAGATATGTTAAAGTATAATAAAAAGTATTTTTTATTTATTCTGGTAACTTTTCTGTTTCCTGTTTCTTAATTTTCATCACATTTCTGATTTCCCTATAGATAGCCTAATTTTCATATTGTTAGCCTTATTGAGTTTATCTCATCTGTTGAATCTTGCACTGACTGATAAAGAACAAAAAAAGTAATTGTTTATATAACTGTCCATTACATTAAGAAGAAAAAAACTTAAATCTATACAATTCAATTCTACTATAAATCCTATGAAATTTGCCTTTTTATACAAGACAAAAATGTTCACTCCCATTAAAAACTTCACTATAGTGACAATTCGCTCCATCTAAAGATTACACTAAAGTGACAATTCGCTCCATCTCAAGATTACACTATAGTGACAATTTGCTCCATCTAATGATTTCACTAGTGACAATTCGCTCCATCTAAAGATTACACGATAGTGACAATTAGCTCCATCTAAAGATTTCACTAGTGACAATTCGCTCCATCTAAAGATTACACTAGTGACAATTTGCTCCATCTCAAGATTACACTATAGTGACAATTCACTCCATCTAAAGATTACACTAGTGACAATTCACTCCATCTAAAAATTACACTATAGTAACAATTTGCTCCATCTACAGATTACACTGTAGTGACAATTCGTTCCATCTAAAGATTATACTATAGTGACAATTTGCTTCATCTCAAGATTACACTATAGTGACAATTCACTCCATCTAAAAATTACACTATAGTAACAATTTGCTCCATCTAAAGATTACCCTGTAGTGACTGATCATTAAATGTCTACACTTTTTCAAAAATGACTGTCTCAAACAGTAGTATCAAACCATAGTTGCCACCTTTAGAATAGGCGTGGTTACCAACCTTAAGGGCCACTAAATCCCCATTTAAGGACTGACCACATAGAATAGTATCTGGGGTCAGAATCCTTTTCAGGTCCCTCTGTACTTCTTCTAATCTGGTGGTTACTGGATCCAGCAAATCCTTTGTTATCCCACTGTACCTGTAACAGATTCAAAGGAAAAAGTTGTATTACTATCTAGGTCTATCTGTATGAGATAGCTGAGAAAGATTTGTGAACATTGAGTTTTGCACAACTTAGTGTCCTTCTTGATTTACAGTGTAGTGACAATTCTCTCCATCTCAAGATACAACTGTAATACTGTAAATTTTATGTGCTCCTCTTTAAACTAATTTATAACAAAAAATAATTTAAACTGTGCTTCCGGGGTGCATGTTAAATACATCAAAATAAAGCAACAGCAAAATACTTTTAACAAGAATAATCCAGGCATTCTCTCCAAACAAAGAAAATCAAAGCTGACAAGCTCAGTACTGAAATCATCCAGAGAATGCAAATTTAGAAAAAAAGTGTATACAACTAATCTACAAAGAGAACTTCACGTTATATATGGCCAGTCTTTATTGTAAATTACTCACATTAAATATTACTGTTAATATACGGACAGTCTTTCTAATAAGTTAGTCAGATTTATATTAAAGTACTGTTAATATACAGCCAGTCTTTAGTATAAATGTGTGTGTTTGGGCATTTTTAACAGAGCTTTAACTGTATGAGTCATACTGATACAATGTCTGCAATATGGCAGTTTATAGTGATGTCTAGCACTGGAGCATCATACCACAAACTAGTCCAAGTCTCCTCTGACCCTTGCCACCCCATTTTTTATATTTGGACATTTATGTTGGGGTATAGGGTCAGAGGAAACTCGAACTAGCCACATAATGCATTACAGAGAGGCCCATTTGCAGGACATAATGCATTACAGTGGGGGTTATTTGCAGGACGGAATGCATTACAGAGTAGCCTTGGAGGCTCCAAGTGGCCGAATGGTCTAAAGCGCTCTCCGTTAAGGATCACTGCCATCTCACTTCTGTCTGCATGGGTTCGAGTCTAAGATTCAGCTCATGTAGTTATGTGAGAAAGCTTGCCAGTAGCTTCTCGTGGGTCGGTGATTCTTTCCGGGGGTTTTCCCGGGTTTTTCCTCCACCAATATTACTGGCCACCATGAATAGCCTATTGTGTGCTGAAAAATGGCATTAAACCCTACAACATCAACAGAGTGGCCCATTTGCAGACAGAATGCATTACAGTGGGGCCCATTTGCAGACAGAATGCATTACAGTGGGGCCCCTTTGCAAGAAAGAATGAATTGCAGTCGGGTCCATTTGCAGGACCAAACGCATTACTGAGGGGCCCATTTGCATGACAGAATGCATTACAGTGGGGCCTATTTGCAGACAGAATGCATTACAGAAGGCTCATTTGCAGGACAGAATGCATTACAGAGGGGCCCATTTGCAGACAGAATGCATTATAGAAGACCCATTTGCAGGACAGAATGCATTACAGAGGGGCCCAAGTGCAGAGAGAATACATTACAGAGGGGTCCATTTGCAGGACAGAATGCATTACAAAGGGACCATTTGCAGGACAGAATGTATTACAGTGGGGCCCATTTGCAAACAGAATCTATAATGATATTAATACAAAAAACATGAAATTGGAAAACAAACAAATGCTGAAAATATTTAAGGTAGGAAATATTTTTAGGTCTTTAAGATTGTTCTTGCAGTTGAAAAAGGCGAGTTTTAAGAGCACTCTTGAAAGGGACCACTGTGTCTTTGCATCTAATTTCAATGGGCAATTCATTCCACATTGCTGGGCCCTGGTATGCAAAAGAAAACCAAACTGTCCATATGACTTCGTTTTCATAATGGGAATATTGAGTATATAATTATCAGAAGAGGAGCGTATGTATCTTGCTGGTGTGTACACATGGGTGAGGCTGGATAGGTATACTGGACTTGAATCCGTCAGTGAAATGTAGCACAGAGAAATTTTATAACTGATTCTGGATCGAATGGATAGCCAGTGTAGGGTACAGAGCAATGGGAAGGTGTGCTCTAATCATGGTACTCTAAAGATGATCCGAGCAGCTGTGTTTTTAACTTTTTGAAGTTTCTGAATATAGATATTGAGACGAATCAGACAGAATTGAGTTACAATAGACCAGTCTTGAAAGTAAAAATGAACAGACAAGTGTTATAGTGGCATCAACTGAAAAGTCTCAGCTCAAGAAAAATAACGACACTGTGATGCACAGTGAAAACGAAATAATAATGCTGTTATGCATGACAACATGGAAATAATAATGCTGTTATGCATGACTACAGGGAAATAATAATGCTGTTATGCATGATTACAAGGAAATAATAATGCTGTTATGCATGACTACAGGGAAATAATAATGCTGTTATGCATGACTACAGGGAAAAAATAATGCTGTTATGCACGAATACAGGGAAAAAATAATGCTTTTATGCATAACTACATGGATATAATAATGCTGTTATGTGTTACTACAGGGAAATAACAATGCTGTTATGCATGACTACAGGGAAATAATAATGCTGTTATACATGATTACAGGGAAATAATAATGCTGTTATGCATGATTACAGGGAAATAATAATGCTGTTATGCATGACTACAGGGAAATAATAATGCTGTTATGTGTTACTACAGGGAAATAACAATGCTGTTATGCATGACTACAGGGAAATAACAATGCTGTTATGTGTTACTACAGGGAAATAACAATGCTGTTATGCATGACTACAGGGAAATAATAATGCTGTTATCCATGACTACAGGGAAATAATAATGCTGTTATACATGATTACAGGGAAATAATAATACTGTTATGCACGACTACAGGGAAAAATAATGCTGCTATGCATAACTACAGGGATATAATAATGCTGTTATTCATGACTAGAGGGAAATAATAATGCTGTTATTCATGACTAGAGGGAAATAATAATGCTGTTATCCATGACTACAGGGAAATAAAAATGCTGTTATGCATGACTACAGGGAAATAATAATGCTGTTATGCATGACTACAGGGAAATAATGCTGTTATGCATGACTACAGGGAAATAATAATACTGTTATGCATGATTACAGGGAAATAATAATGCTGTTATGCATTACTACAGGGAAATAATAATGCTGTTATGAATGACTACAGGGAAATAATAATGCTGTTATGCATGACTACAGGGAAATAATAATGCTGTTATGCATGACTACAGGGAAAAAATAATGCTTTTATGCATGACTACAGGGAAATAATAATGCTGTTATGCATGACTACAAGGAAATAATAATGCTGTTATGCATGACTACAGGGAAATAATAATGCTGTTATGCATGACTACAGGGAAATAATAATGCTGTTATGCATGACTACAGGGAAATAATAATGCTGTTATGCATGACTACAAGGAAATAATAATGCTGTTATGCATTACTACAAGGAAATAATAATGCTGTTATGCATTACTACAGGGAAATAATAATGCTGTTATGCATGACTACAGGGAAATAATAATGCTGTTATGCATGACTACAGGGATATAATAATGCTGTTATGCATGACTACAAGGAAATAATAATGCTGTTATGCATTACTACAAGGAAATAATAATGCTGTTATGCATTACTACAGGGAAATAATAATGCTGTTATGCATGACTACAGGGAAATAATAATGCTGTTATGCATGACTACAGGGAAATAATGCTGTTATGCGTGACTACAGGGAAATAATAATGCTGTTATGCAGACTACAGTGATATAATAATGCTGTTATGCATGACTACAGGGAAATAATAATGCTGTTATGCATGACTACAGGGAAATAATGCTGTTATGCGTGACTACAGGGAAATAATAATGCTGTTATGCAGACTACAGTGATATAATAATGCTGTTATGCATGACTACAGGGAAATAATAATGCTGTTATGCATGACTACAGGGAAATAATAATGCTGTTATGCATGACTACAGGGATATAATAATGCTGTTATGCATGACTACAGGGATATAATAATGCTGTTATGCATGACTACAGGGATATAATAATGCCATTATGATAAATATGAGAATGTATATAGCTTACCTTGTGAGGTAATCTTTGATAGGGTTATAGGGTTTAACCAGTGTATCATATACAGTCTCTAAATATTCATTTGCAATGGAAACTCGAGTTACTTCATGTTTCCCAATTACTGTTAAGCACTGAAAATAAAGAAGAGTTATTACTCTGGGCTGCAGTGAAAACCTCTCTACTGTAACAAATAGAATTACAGTATTGCTGAGTTTCAATATTTAGTAGTATTTACTTCTGGTATCATAGTATCTTAATTTTCCACAATGAATTTATCTTCGGATTTCAGCAATATTTTAAAATTAATCTATACATTTTTATTTTCTCTCCATAAACTGCAGAAGTTCTAGTTACAACTGTAAAACTAAGCTCACAGAAGAAATGAAATCAGATTTTTTTCAAGGAACTATTTAAAGACAGAACCAACAAACAAAAACCAACTGATTGGTAACATGCATTCAAAGCCTGCTGAATATTAACTTACATTAGCTGAAAGGTAAGTAAATTAAGATTAAAATATTATCCTTAAGGAAAAAAAAAAAAATCACATTGATTTTTATGATAAATTTAAATCACAAAATTAATGATTTTATCTTATCCTTTCAAAATTTTATTTTATTTTTAAATAATATTTGTATGAGTTACTTATGTAGCGCTGATACCAGAAAGAAATCTCTTGATATGAAAGATATTGACATAACGAGTTCACTTAACACCAGATCTTGCATTGTATATGACTCAAAACCTGTGTAAATATAATTATTTGCTAACATAAAATTCAAATTAAGCAATGCAGTTATAAATTTGTATGACAAAATAAAGATAATTTATAGACAAAATTCGAAATTATCTGCATTTCTAATGCACCCACCAAATGGAAGATAATTGAGCACTGAATGTTCAAATTAAAGTTCATCTTACTTTTCATGAAACTAATTTTCATATCTGTGGTTGAAATCTGAGGTAAATGGGTGTGTGATTTGGATTTTTAATGTAGCTTTAACGACTTTTCAGTTATATCACTATGATGTCTATAGTGTGGCTGTTTATAGTGATGTCTAGCACTGGGACAGTCCTAACACTGACCTCTTAATGCTGAGCACCAAGCAAGGCAGCTGTTAGCACTATTTTTGAAAGTCTTTGGTATGACTTGACCAGGGATCAAACCCATGACATCCCACTAGGCCACCAGAGCTGTAGGGGTGTGTGTTATCCCTCTAAAAATAAGCGCCAAATAATCAGAATATTTCCTTAAGATTTCTTTAGAGTCAGATGTTTAAAATTATGCTATGGAATTTATGAAAACAGGAGCTGGGGGGGGGGGGTCACCCACAGAACTCACCTTTTTGTTTACACCCAACCAATATTTCTGGATCTGCATCTGGTAAAAGGTTCATAAGATACTTTAAAAGCAAAGATATAAAACATGGTGATAGAAAAGAATGGTTAATACTTGTGTCAAACTTAAGTTACCATTTCACAATCAACAGCCAGCAATGGACTCCTGATTCCAACAGGTGCATAGTAATCAGTGGAGAAGACAAAGCCGTCATATTTTCCTGAAGAAACAAATCAGGTACATGCAATATTTTCTTACAAATCTGCAATTACACAGAAAATCAACGAACAAAAAAAGATAGCCTTTCATAGCTATAATTATCTTCTATAAAATAATGATCGCTTAAAATAAGTAAAAAAAATATGATAAATCTAGTTTTTTTATTTTATTTACAAAAATCACCAGTATAAAATAAATTAACCAATATACAGATTTATGAAAATGCAATCAATGTACATAAATGAGTAATAAAAAAGAAATGACCAAACATTTGAACATTTAAAATTGTCACCAGAAACAACGACAATATGCAAAAACGCATCTTTTTAGCAAGTAAATTCCTTATCTCACAGAAGATACTTGCATTATTAGACCAGTTATAAACAGTAAATTGCCAGCCAACAAGATTGAAAAACTAATTATAATTCATAAATTGCTAGCTAACACTGGGTTTTTAAAACAATTATTATGAACAGTAAATTGCTACCAAACAATGAGTTTCTAAACTAAGAGGCTCATGTGGGTGGGACTGGGATCACATTTCAGACTAATATCTGCCTAACAACCAAAATTCTTGCCTTCTTGTAAACATTTCTTCTATTCTGTTAATTTCACATTTACAAAACAACTGTTTCAAGGTTTCTCTAATTTTTGTATCTTCATCCATATCCAAAGGAACATCAGCGAATTTTGTCCAACAACTAAAGTTTTCTATGCCAAGATGGTTGGTTGATGGATGTTGGTTATAATCTGTTAAGTAGATTTTTCATAAAGCCATTTAAATATTTTTTTTAATTATATTTTTAGCAATTGCACTCACATCTGATGAATTATTATCAACTTTATAAAAGTGAAAGGCATTCAAGCTAGGAAGTATTCTGTCAAGATTGGCAAATTTTTATAAAGAAAAGTTGTTCAATGTTTACCTTTTCTTCACAAAGACAGCCTTATATGCTGGCATATGGACATGGTCATTAGTACAAACCTTAAAGCCATTTATACTAGAATTGTGTTATATGGCTTTTGCAAAGCCTTGAAAAGTTAAATTTTTCTCTCTTTTTTCTAGTAATAGTCAACCTATATTATGAACAAACAGACCTCGTGTGAAAATTCAAAAGGTTTACATGCCATGACACTTGTTGTCAAATTCTGCTCACAGGTTTCTGAAAAGAAATTACTTATTTCTTTTCACAAATTTGGTAATGGTGATCTCATTTTATGGCAGATCACCATGACTAATAAAATCCTGAAAGCCCTTCATGCCAGGATGCTGTCATATTTTGGATGATTTCTAGTAAGCAGTTTTTCAGAGGTCTTTAATATGTTTTTCTCTTTTAGTACAGGCCAAGTTTTGCTTGAAACAGCTCTTGTGACTTTGGAGAATAATCTGAACAAGGCAATTTTCTGCTTCTCTCAATGTGGTTAATACTATGGACATTAAAGACAAATAAATAATATTCTGAGATGCTGCCAGGTATGATTTAATCTAAATGGTGGAATAGAAATGAAGGTGGAGGAGAAAACTGTCATAGTTCAAATACTTCCTTATCCAGCTTTCTTCTTCCTTCTCCACTCGTTAAAGCTCAACTGAAATCATATTCTTTACAAGATGACGCCTCTAGTTGAAATAGCATTAAACATTATGATTGTTTCTGAGTATAATCTGTTCTTTATCTGTGTAAGAATATTGTTCTGTGCTGAGAAGCATTCTTTCACATAGCTAGGTTTGCCAGTTTAAATAAATCTGGAAACTGTTCTTGATGCTTGTTATGTACAATTTTCCAGAGCTTGTTGGATACTTCTGCTCAAAAATAAGCTTTTCTTCATAACATGAACTCTGCCAAAGTTTCACTTTTCTAATCTGTGATTTTCTGACTGCAATGCCATATATCTTATCTGCTCAATGATGCTCTATCAGGGTCTTAAATCCATCAATGCCATATTTCTTATCTGCTCATTGATGGTCTATCAGGGTCTTAAATCCATCAATGCCATATTTCTTGTCTGCTCAATGATGCTCTATCAGGGTCTAAAATCCATCAATGCCATATATCTGATCTGTTCAATGATGCTCTATCAGGGTCTTAAATCCATCAATGCCATATATCTTATTTGCTCAATGATGCTCTATCAGGGTCTTATATCCATCAATGCCATATATCTTATCTACTCAATGATGCTCTATCAGGGTCTTAAATCCATCAATGCCATATTTCTTATCTGCTCAATGATGCTCTATCAGGGTCTTAAATCCATCAATGCCATATTTCTTATCTGCTCAATGATGCTCTATCAGGGTCTTAAATCCATCAATGCCATATTTCTTATCTGCTCAATGATGCTCTATCAGGGTCTTAAATCCATCAATGCCATATATCTTATTTGCTCAATGATGCTCTATCAGGGTCTTATATCCATCAATGCCATATATCTTATCTACTCAATGATGCTCTATCAGGGTCTTAAATCCATCAATGCCATATTTCTTATCTGCTCAATGATGCTCTATCAGGGTCTTAAATCCATCAATGCCATATTTCTTATCTGCTCAATGATGCTCTATCAGGGTCTAAAATCCATCAATGCCATATATCTGATCTGTTCAATGATGCTCTATCAGGGTCTTAAATCCATCAATGCCATATTTCTTATCTGCTCAATGATGCTCTATCAGGGTCTTCTATCCATCAATGCCATATATCTTATCTGCTCAATGATGCTCTGTCAGGGTCTTAAATCCATCAATGCCATATTTCTTATTTGCTCAATGATGCTCTATCAGGGTATTAAATCCATCAATGCCATATATCTTATTTGCTCAATGATGCTCTATCAGGGTCTTAAATCCATCAATGCCATAATATGCTTATCCAGACAGGTATTTTTGATCAAATAAATGTCTTTTTTTTCTTAATATCATTTTCATTCAATTTTTATTTACTCAGTTTATTTTATCCCTTAGTATTGGGCTATAGAGTTTTGTAGCACAAGGTCACTGGGCTAAACTGTTTCAGTAATGAAATGAAAATTGTAATCTACTTTTAAACTGAATTTTCATTAGGTTGGTATTCTGCCTTTTCTGCATTTCAAAATAACGCTGAAATGGGGGTTGACTTGGCAATCTATTTTTGTTCACTCAGCATGTATGTACATTGGATTCACATTTCATAACTATAAAGATCATTGTCATCATCAGCCAGTATTTGCCAAGATATCAACCACTCATGCAATCAGCCATTTGGTTTTGTTTAGATGACCTTCAATTTAAACAAACATTCTTCATACCTTCAATTTAAACAAACATTCTTCATACTACAATATAATAATTGCTCCAGGCCACAATGTTCCAAAGAAATTTAGTTCAAATTTTAGATCCTGATGTGTAAACAGTTGCCTAACTGAAGAAAGACAGATGTGGCAACAATCACTAAAATACTTCTACTGCCAAAAGCACTTTAAGGGGTAAACAGTCAAATAAAAATTCTATAATGTGCAAATTATGTGCATTTTCTCATTCATCACTGCTCTCCAAGTGCATGAATCTGTGCATATTTTGCATGCCCTAGTGCATGAATCTGTGCATATTTTGCATGTCCTAGTGCATGAATCTGTGCATATTTTGCATGTCCTAGTGCATGAATCTGTGCATATTTTGCATGCCCTAGTGCATGAATCTGTGCATATTTTGCATGCCCTAGTGCATGAATCTGTGCATATTTTGCATGCCCAAGTGCATGAATCTGTGCATATTTTGCATGCCCTAGTGCATGAATCTGTGCATATTTTGCATGCCCTAGCGCATGAATCTGTGCATATTTTGCATGCCCTAGCAATATCTCTTAATATTATTAAGTTAAAACATTTTATAACATGATTAGGATTGTCAATGTAATTTATTAAAAAATTTGCTACTGATTCAGATAATAGATCTTGTTCAATTAATGATTGATTTATATTAAATAAATCAAGACAATTTCCTTTTCTCTTCATCACAGCTCTAGCACACACAGACACTGACGGCGTTGTTGGGGTGGAGGAACTATCTCAGTACATTCAAATCTAATGCAACACCTAACATAATCATAACTAAAGACTTATGATTGTGAGTTTACCGTACAGTGTTGCATTTAATTATTGAAATCTAATTCAAACTATAATTATGTGAAGCTTCCCTTTAATTTTGACAATCATTTAATTTTGGTTTTCAATCAGGTCCTTTCCATACCACATTTCTCGATTGTTTTCAATGGAATTCTTCATTTTCACATCTTTTAAACTTTACTTTTAATTGGCATACTACAGTAGTTCCCCTCTTGAACGACCTCCCTGACCGGCGGCCATCCGCTTCTGATGGCCAGAATCCCTTCGCACCAATGAGTTTGTTATCAAAAGTACCTCTCAAGAACAGCCACCCCTCTAGCGCGACCAGCATTTTAGTACAAAAATGTAAAATGTTGCCCTCATGAATGGCCACTTTTGTTTCTTCAAATGTATCCAGAACCAATAATTAATTCAAATCTTGACGTAAGGTAAGCAATTTTGAATATCTCTAGCATACATGTCGCAGAGTGTCAATTTTCCATTAAAATTGTAGACTACAGATTTATCATTATCTATAAAAGTTGATGTTTACAGAAAATGGGCTCAATTTATGTTATGATAGAGTTTGGGGTTTAACACCTATGTCGGGTTGTTCTCTTTGATGATTATAATCAGATGTAATTGTTATAATCATAACAGGGTCAGCATAGGCTAAAAATAGATTTTGTACATTGGCACACACAGAAAACCTTGAGAAAAAAAACCCAGGGTACCATGACAAAGATCGGAAAAATCATGTGACAACACATTATGGCTTCCTTTACGAAGACTGTATTTCGTACACTCGACACACGTTTTGTCTGCATAATTAAATTGCATACTGTCAGCAACAACTGAATAAATCATTACCAAACATTAAAATGTCCTCACGTTAACAGATACATTATTTTAGAAGAAAGTTGGTAATTCTACTTGATAACATTGGGGTGGGGGTGGGGGAGAGGTGATTTAACAAACAATTTTATGTAGTAAAGACTAAAAAAAACAAGAACAACAAGAAAGAAAAAATCAGTTGTTCATCGTATATTCAGTTGAAATAAATTTGTTATTATAACAAAAAGAACCTTTTAATGATTAATGTTTCATTTAGATGAAGATATTTAATGTTTTGAAGTATGTAGCTTTCTTACTACGTACATTACATATACTTCTTGTAAAAAATTTTGCGCCCCTCTGGAAAGGCCACCCGTCTTATAAGGCTACTTTCCCGGTGCAAAAGGGGTGGCCGTATAAGAGGTGGACTACTGTATAGCCATATTTTGCTGAAGTGCCCTTAAATGCTAAAACATACATACCAATGTTTTCAAACACAGTATGAGGAATTAAAATTGCCCCTGCCAAAAAAAACATGTTTTAGCTGAATAATCTGAACACTACCCATAAATTTGTGATCATTTAGATCTGTATTGAGAAAATAAGGGAAAATAAATAAATATAACAAACACACTGGTCACTGGTCATGACTGGCTCAGTTAGAACAATCTGCATGATTGGTAAAAAAAAAATGGTTTTAAATAAGTTAATACATGAAATTTATTTGTTAGGCTATGGAGTTTGGTCTTGTGCCTCTTTTGACTGACAACCAGTCATTATCTCTGTACACAATACTCATAAAATCTAGGCACATTTTATTTTTGTTTTTATCAATTTCATAATGAGAGACATCATGTAAATTCAACACTTTCTCAAAGGAAGAGATCAAATGTATCCACTTGATGTCAACATTCACCAAGGTGTATACTCTTTACCCCCCCTCCAAACTTGTGTGTGCAAATTCTCTAAGCAGATACAGACTTACTACTATCTCATAATTACCTAGACGGTCCACAACTGGCATAGGGTAACCTTCATGCACCATCTGGGCAGTGTTCAAGAGTAGACATGTCCTTGGAAATACATCCGTCTCTGGTAAATCACCAAAACACCCTTTAACAAAAACAACCAAGTCACAAAAAGTTGTTTTATGATTCCAATTTAAATCAAATGATGACACTTAAGTGTACAGAAAAAAGGTTAGTCCTGCATGTTCTCATGCTATCATACTCTTATGTTAGCCTGAAGCTCTCACTGTCCTTGTTAAATTCTCAGGCTTGAGGGAAAAAATGTAAATGCAAAATCATCTCATGTCCATAAGTCTTTATATCACTAAAGCAAATCCATGGATGAATATATTTGAACTTGTTTTAAATGATAGCCAGCTTCTCAATCACTTAAATGAACAAAAAACCAATTTCTGTGAAATTTTGTCCTTTATCTGAAACTGAAAAACAATTTAAAGAGCCTTTTATGACTACGGTCTTCAAGACAGAGCTAGCAAATACTTAAGAAGGCCTATTCAGAAAAAGGGGTATAAAGAACTGCGCAGTGACGTTTGGCATTGAAACATGAGATGCTATAAAACTGAGAACCATGGTTTTCTATGTACCCAAAAGAAGCTTGTGATATACAGCTGAAACAAAAGAACTGAATGCTGATTGGTGACATTGGGTAAAGAACATTTTTAAATAACAATGAAAATAACCATTTTCTAATGATGCTATACAAGTCATCTTTAACATTTGTTAAGCCAAAAACCAGAATGATAAAAGGAAAATATTGACCTGAGACTTTGTCTTTGAAGGTAGAACCTCAAATATGGTACAGTATAGGTTTTCTGAGAAGATATATGGTTGGATAATGTTTAAACTATTTCAAATGGCTCAAACAAAAGTAGAAAGGACATTACAATTGAAAAGTTCAACATATAATAACATGACGATGACCTTGAAGAACTCAAATGTTGTATAAGCAGACCTATATGTACTATGTTGCAGACCTTAACCTCAAACAGTTCTAAAATTAAGAAGGAGTAAGAAACTGATTGAAAACATAAAAAAAACCGAGGTGTGAATTTGACTCGAAAGAAAAACCCCTCTTCATGGTAGACACAACAATTATTGTATGAATGAAAAGCAACAATTTTAATTTTTAAAACTAAAATGGCTAAAATTTATACAGCAAACTGAAAGTGTGACAGATGGAAAGACAGGCATGCTAATACAATGCCTTCATACTTTCTTGTGTAGAAGATGGGAGGTGCCAAAACAAGAAATGTATCCATGTGGCATGCATTATTAGTCTTCCAATATGAAGCAACTGGAGGACAAAATTCTAGTGTAACACCTAGGTTTAATACTGACTGTGTGAATTTAATGTTGGTGTTGCTGATAGTTATTGATTGAGGTAAAGGATGTGAATGAGAAAGTCTTTGTGTTGTGATCAAAATGTCCTCAGTTTTATCATCATTCATCTGCAGCTTATTACATGTCATCCATAATTTCACATCAGAAATGCACCTCTCTACACCTTGGATGGTAACAACAACTTCAGTTGGGTGGCTAGACTTGTATATTTGGGTGTCATCAAGGTACATTTGGTGAGACACTGGATGATGTTCTATGACACTTGAGAGTGCCTGAGTGTATAGAATGAAGAAAACAGGTTTAAGAACAGACCCCTATGGAATACCACAATCTAGATCAACTGGGCTGGAGAGTATTCCATTTGTAGATACCATTTGTGCCCTGTTGACTAAGTAGTTTAAAAGAAATTTAAAAGAAAAAAGATTTCCATGTGGCCTAAACAGTTAACATCAAAATATTACATAGAGGCAGGAATGAACTAAAACGCTTATTGAGATGCAGACATATATCATAAAATATTAACAACAGCTGAAGTTTCTGATTTGCACATACCTTCATTTCCTTTACTATATGGTCCCAAATATTCCACACTGTATGAGAGTGATTCTGCTTTATCAACAACGAGACCCCAATGATCTGAAGAAAAACCAAATAATATTAACAATAAAGCTTTGCTTATTCCCATTCATGACTTTAACGGCAATGATATGGATTATGCCCTGAATGTTAATTGCTGACATTCTGATCATATTACGAAACAATTAAGTACAGACAGCGACACCACAAATGATCAAACTACTGTTTTTATTTGTAACATCTCGGTTAATCAAAGAGTCAATTCAATCATACAAATATCCTAGATGGTCCAACAAGATAAGGTGGCTCTTTTCTGCAGAGAATTTTCAACGAATGAAATGTACGATTTTTCTGTAAATTACCGGTACTGTGATGACATACAACTTTAGTATAATTTCCACATACCTTCATTTCCTTTACTATGAAAATTTATTTCATAAACATCTTTTTGCAGTTAGATAATTTGTGTTATAATTTTCTTTCACTTTCAAGTGATAGAACTCTTAATGTAAATGGTCATTAGATTCAGACTTCATCATTTTGTACAATTATCAAGCAGTTGGCATTTAGTCTGGAATGCTGGTTTTACATAAAATAAGACCATATGTTTTTCTGAGTTAAAAAATCATACTCAACCCCAATTAACTCTGATATGGTAATAACAGTCACACAGGCCATGTATGCACATTTACTCAGAGCCATTAAATTAAAACCTATACACAAAGGGGAAGGCACTTTCAGATTAAACCAACCCACAACAGAAGCAATTTAAAACAATTATGATCCACCATGTTTTAACTGAAAAACACTGGCCACTACAGAAGCATATTTTTTAAACATAATTTCTGGGATGGAGTTAGTGGGCAGTTGAAGCATTTTGAATATTTGGTTGGACAGAAAGTAATTTAACTGAAAGATGACTTGAGGTAATCTATTTAAGTCTTAAATCATATAATCTACTGCAGATTTTTTTTGTATTCATTCATTATAATCAATCTTTGTGCTTTTGTTTGAGTGTCTGTGAGCCATGCATGTCTCTGACACTGTGAAATCAGAAATGTTCTTGGATGGATTATTATTTGTCATTGTCCAGTCCCTTGATATCTACTAATTTAATGTCCATGAAAATAGATATCTAATGTAAAATTCAAAAATAAGAAATATAGCAATTCAAACATTTTTTCATCATAAATTAGATTTGAAAAAAATGGATGAAAGACAAGGAATAATTTTTCCCAGAGTACAGTGTCATTGCAGTTAACTGTAATGTCAGCATCATCATCATCATCACTGATGGCCTAGCAGTAACATTCTGCACTTCAATTCAGTTGTTGCAGGTTCTATCTCCCACTTGTTGTCTTTCATACGAGACGTATATGCATGGTCTAAGGGGCTTCCATAGCAAAGTGGTACAAGATACATGTCTTGTGCTTACTTGCCTCCAATGTGTACATGAGAATGTTGAGTTACTTGTGGAAAGTCAGTGGCTATATATAAGAGGTGTTTGGTGCCTAAAAAGTAGTTGGATTTTCTTGAGCAGTAAAACTGGCTGCCAAATACAGATTCTCTTGATGTGAAAATGGTGTAATGGCCATAATGATTTCCCAGAAACCAGAGGTCTCATGTCTAAATAACTTTGAGTGTTGGAGATGCCTAAATCATCAAATCAACTGCTACTCCATGTGCCCAAGTGTTCTAAGGTGTTTGCTTTTACAGATCACCTGCACATGATGACATTGCATCTGCCAGAGTGAGTTTTTATCACAGATCAACCAGTTTGGGTTGATGGTCTTTCTGGGTTCTTCATCCAACTAATATACTGGCTGCTATGTGCAATTATCATGTACATTAAAACAAACAAATAAAGAAACCAAACAAACTAAATCAACCAACTAATCAACAGTCACAACAGCAGCAAAAGTCCATCATTATTGCCACAGCTGCATGAGTTTATCAATTTTGACTATAGTAATCATTGTAGACCTTGAATATCATCAATTGTGCCTTTCTAACAGTTGCCTAAAAGTCATCATCAGTAACCCGCATCACACGCTGCTAGAAAGTTTATATTTTGGTTCAAATAAAGTTTTTCTAATAATGTCCATAGTTCCAGCCAGTACTATTATAACTTATTCAAGCAACATTCACTGATATCTGGAGATGAGTATGTATAATAATTATTTTAACAAGGTATGAGAATGCAAAATTGTTTTTCAATGATGTATTTGAAATGAGCATCAACCAGAATAAACCAAACCAAGAAATGACATTTTTCAAATCTCTCAGGCAGAACTATAACTATAATCTGCCAAAATATTTCCAATCTTTAAATTTGCTAAAAGAATTTCCAGCCATACCGTTTCAGTGGACATAATCATTAAAATGGACAGGAACAAAAAAAGAACATATAATCGCCAAACCAGTAGGTTAAAATCGATTTGATACATCTTTAAAGTAGTTAAATTCACATTGGTTTGGTCAACTGTATACCCAATTGTCTTTCCATTGATGTAATTTCTTACTGAAGCTGAGAAAATAATGTTGTATACATACATTATTGTTTTTATTAAACTTCTCCATTCCAGCCTGTTTGTATGATCATGTCCCCCCACATACTATTTGTCTTGTTTATGATATGCATCTAAATTTGTCACTTTTCCTACTATTATGCTAATTGTTTGTGAATATGTATAATGCGATGGGAAGACTAAAATCCAAAATAGAAAACATCTACATTTTGGAACATATTCTGCTTGGATTCCATGTTTCTGCACAAAACTAGAAGAGTTCAGGACTTGCTGTAGCAAGTCAGTTTCCATTTTAAACCTGTGCAAACACCATATTAAAATTCAGTGTCTTAAAATTTCTGAGTGCTCATGATCAAATTTGTATCAGCATTTGTGTAAATAAAACTAAAACAGCCACACCATTTTCTGGATCTAAGCAAGTTTGAAATGTGTGCTTCGATACTACATCAGAGAGCCAGGTGTTGATTTCAGTAACGAGTCTTCCAAACTCTGGTCTGTAAAGGGATGGAAATTATGTTTATAAAACAATGTCCATTAATTTTTTCAGTTACAAGTAGGACAAACTATTAAAAGTTTTTTTTTTTTTTTTTTTACAAAATTCTTATGTTCATTATCAATCAATTTGGGACAGTCAAACCGATATATATTCTATTTTGTCTTCACTGATTTACAATATTGTTTTCAACAACTCTCAATGGTTGTATGCCTTTTTCTAACATGCTGACTGCTTACACTGTATGACAATGTTTAAGGAACAGAATTACCATGGAATAATCTGAGACCAATAAAATCATATAACCTGGTCAAGTTATCTCCCCTGCATGGATGCCAGGATTTCAGGATTTAATTTAAATTTTGTGTGATCTACCATGAGGTGGTGGGAGATTAGCCATTAATTCAATATCTTCCTAACACTTAATATCTTTCTGTCACTCTTTCTTACTGTTTCATTCTGTTAAGGCTCTAATGAAATCGAAATACTCAAAGAGATATAATCTCCAATTGTATAGTGATTATCACCATGACGTCATTTGGCATGGTTACATGTGGTTGTGGTGGGCTCCTTGTTGGAATGGCAGAAAGACCATAGGCTTACTCCATATTTGACAGCTAATTACAATTTTGTCAACAGAATTATAAATCTTCTAACAATCCAGTTGGACTTAGATTACATACTTGATTCATCGGCAATAACAGGTTCTAAATTTGATGTGTTTATTTTGAAGCTATGTTCCTCTGTCACATTCATGATATTTGAATATAACAAAGGCAAAATTAGTACAGTTGCATCCTAAATTACTATCATGGCTACTTCTAATGCTTTTTAATGGGAGACTTTCATGCTTCATAGCTAATGTAGTTTCTTTTTGGTTAAAAGATAAATTTCTTTTCAAACAATTCAACTTTGGTGCAGATTACATTGTTTTTAGCTGTGTGAATTCTTGATGTGTACAAATTGCAAAATAAAATAAAAACGTCATGTCACAAAATTGATACCACTGGGACAATACTGATAGGAATAAGCAGAAATAAAGATAGTATTTTTTAAAATTGGAATATGTGGTGACAATATTATGAGTGCTTGTCTACAACTTTGCAAAATACATCTCATACAACTATTATGTTGTCTCTTTTCATCAATTTCATCATTAGTTAATGACAATTTTTCAAAACGCTGTGTACTAGATAAAAATCCAATTTGAAATACAAATACCAAACATGTATTAGAACTATCTTCCAAAAGGTCTGCAGAAAATATCACCATTTTCCAAATATACATTAAAATACCCACACACAAAATCAGCCAATCAGATGCACACCCACCTCCATAATGCCTTTGAATCTAACCTGTTAATAAACTCATGAAATAAATTGATAATATTGGGCTACATTCCAAGAATGAGTAAAATCAGCTAGGAGATACGAGTTTTAGTGACACCAGACAAGCAGATTGATGGATCTAAGCTCATCTTCCATGTTTATCAAAATCAGATCAAAATATAGCTTCCATACAGCAAAAATGATCATCAATACACTCACTGTCATGCTATTCTAAGATCTTGATGATACAAGCTGATATGTCATATTGTCTGGTCAAACTCGTTTATTACTAAATTTGTCAAAGATGGTGTATACTTAAATTCAAACTTTTATCAAATCCAACCAGAATTATGGCCTATATAGTGGTAACCTTGGAGAAGGTCAGATGCAAGACCATAATGTAAGCTCATTTTGATTTGAGGCAAGGAGAGCTAATGATAATGGAGAATGTCAGAAATTTCATTCAAAACCTTAATACACAACACCCCATCTTTTTTGTTGAGTTTCTTTGTATTTGTAACATTAAGCTTGACTTAAAAAAACTTCAAACAATGGCCTTAATCTAGGATACCAACAGTGGTAACTAAGCAAGCTTTGCCAGGATGAGCTGAACAATAAAGCTATGTGCAAAACTTGGTGTTGTGGAAAGAAAATGTTTCCAATAAATTATGTTTCTCCAAGAATATTTATTAAGAAAACACGATTGTTAGAGATACAAGTCTAGTACCTTCTGAATCCAGCCTTACTTAGACATTAAAATTCATCTTTCTATCTATTTCATGCCCATCCCCAGACAAAAAGAAGTTTCAATTTGGGGGCCAGGCTTACATTGATCCAATAGGTCTTTCTGCTTCATCTGTGAAATGCTGAGGGGAACCTTCAGAAGATCCTCCTGTACTGTGCTCCCATACTGGACAGGCGGGATTAAATTTACTGACTGCAATATTCATGGAAGAGCATAAAATCATATAATGATATTTCTACAATTTCTCAAAATACAACTTAATTTAGTAAAACACAAACAGCACCCTGATGGTAATGGGTTATCCCTTAAATGAACATGACAAACATCCTTGTAAATCTAATAGTTTGCCAAATATTGTTAACCTTGCCAGATTTGTTAAGCTTATAGTACCAGAGCAAATTAGTTCTATCATTATATATCTTTCAAGATGTGAACAAAATGTGGAATAACCTGGAAAAATAGTACACAGCTTTTCAGTACAGTAATCAGATGCCAAAACTATATGAAAAGACGTATATCTAACAAAGCAAGTACATTTTATTATTATGTGATCCTTCATTAATACTTATTTCTGTACAAAAAATGGTTGTCAGAACAAAACTAGATCAAATAATAATTACATAATGTTTTCTGCTAAAGTCTCACGATGACCAAAACAAGTAGCATGACCATATTTGAAAGCAGATGATGGTCAGATCTGCCAGGACCAAAAAACCTGTTCATAATAAAAACAGTAGTGTTGCTGTCATGGACTGTCTTGACAGTCACATACACAATAATACATAATACAATTTTATCATGAACTATTGTTTCACACTTATATCTGTTTGAAATGAGTCAATAAGACATATTTCAAGACATGGGTGAAAAACTATATCTGACATTAAGCTGCAAATTTTGTTGTTATTTTATCTCAAATATATTTATTGGCTAGCAAGATATACTTCATAACAGAATGATGTCGCATATTTTGTATTGGATCCTGCAAGAGGTCAGCAGTTTACCATTATGTTTTGCTGTAATTCACAACTTGAAGGATTGAACTTGAGTCATCTTTAAAAAGAGGCTGCAATATTAACCACTCAGCTACATATGATTTTAAGAGTAACTTCAAATTTCATGGCTATATTGCTATCAAAGTCTATTGATGGCCAGTGAAAAATTATATTTTTTATCTGCAGTGAAATATCAAGATTATTTCTCTCTGAAATCTAGTTATTCATGCTTTATGTGTTTTTACTCATAACACAATTTGGTTAAGATCTGTTTTAATGATGGAAATTCATTTAAGCTAGAAAAGTGTCCCTCACTGCCATAAGAAATTTCTAGCAGGTGCACAGAAAATGTTTCATAGTAAACTAAGAGCATTCCCTATACATTTTTTTTTTATTCATTCAATTCTTTCTTTGGGTTTTTTCCAACTCTGCCTTTTCAATTTTGCTAACAAGATTTCAAAATAGATGTGTTTATTAGATTTATTTTAAAAAATATATACTGATACGAACAAAAATCCTCAATTTGCTGGACAAGATTTCAAAATTAGATGTTTTAATTAATTTAAAAAATATACTGATGGAATATAGATGCCATATAAAACCCAAAATGTGATTGACAGTCAAGAGTAACATTGTTCACTTATTACAAAAATGCAATCATTCAAAAATAATCAGAAAGAATACTTTTCAAACCATTAAAAAAAAATCCAAGATTTTGCAAAAAGATTGATATAAATACAAATGGTTTGAGCATATGGTAAAGACTATAAAGGCTGAAGTTTAGAAAACAAATCTTACAATATCAAAAGCTGACTTGAGTGTGGGCATGCTGTCTGGATAGGACTGGAAATCTTGAGCAGACACGCCTTCCAGTACAATGACAACCACTTTGGTCACCTTTGATGCACGTAACAGACGACACCATCTTTGATAATAATAATAGTAATAATATTAATAACAACAAATAACAAGTTCTGCCCTTTCTTTACCTGAAAAAGTAGATATTTCAAAAGAACATGTAATGATAATAAAAGGTACATATATAAGGACAAAATGAAAGGTACATATATAATGTCAAAATAAAAAATACATATATAAAACATATACAGTCAAACCCACTTATCTCGACCTCGGTTATCTCGACAACCCGCTTATGTCGAGCGTTTTGGTCCGGTCCCGAAAAAATTCTTCTTTGTTATGCTATTTTTTACCCGCTTATCTCGACCTCTGTTAAATCGATAACCCGGTTATGTCGGGCATAAGTTTCGGTCCGTAGTAACATGTGGACCCGCTTAATTCGACGAAATGCAACTTTTTAACGTCAATCTCACAGAAATTGTACAAGAAATAGTCAGCAAAAGCGATCGATTTTTGGTCCGTTACGGCAGTAGTCACATGTTTATTTCATATTCTTTCTATTGGATCAAAGAAAATCACAAACGAGAGAGTGAGAGAGAAACATCAACTGATTGCTTTCAGGCACCCGCCATTCACGCATAACGCGGTGTTAGGTGCAAAATAACCAAGATTGTATTATATCCAGGTTAATATATGACAGTATCTCGCAGATAAAGATCAATAAATGTTTTTGAAAATACATGTACATGTACATTGACTGTGAGTGCAAATGACACTCCTTTCGCTAGCATGGGTTACAAAGAGTATTTATTAAAGCAAGTTAATGCTGAGTAGACTACTTACCCCGCAGGCATCAATGCGAGTTTGTATCAATTATGATTCCAGATGGCAAATAAATAGATGCACGGGTGGTGAAAAAACACATCCGATAGCGAGCAGTAAACTAATTCTTTGAACTTACCGGCAGGATATCAAATACAAAGGTTATTTTATTGCAAAGCAAACCGACCCTGGAAACTGACTTTTGATTCTTTCAAGTGTGCCGATTCTTATTTTCTTTTGTTTTGTTTTTTTGCCGACTTGGGTTCCCCTTTCCTGGTATTCACAGGAATTTTGAAAATAAATTAAAACAATGGAAGCCAATTTTTCTGCCAGACCTAAATAAGCTAATTTAATTTATAGATCTATTTTAGAATTTATAAATCTCGATCCCCATGACCAATCGCCGGCTTTTGAAAATGTTAGTTATCGATGCCACAAATGATCCTTGGTTTGTATCGACAACCCCATCTTCGCAGTGCATTGTTACATCATATTCTGCTTATGCTGACATCTGGGCCGAGTACTGTATGTTGTGACAGTCAATCATGCTACCGTACTACACCTACAACTGACCGACTTCTTAAGATGCGAATAGAACAGATAAAATTAATGGAATGGCTAATCCTTCTGTTTGTTGGCTGAGATATGATAAAAAAGTTAAAACAGATGTTCTATGATGTATGTATCAAGGCAAAGTTCGTCAATTAAGTTACAACTGGCTGTGCTATTTTTGAAGAAGGAGTATGTCACCAAACATAAATCCAGGCGGTGTAAATAATATTTGTGCATTTTACTCATTGATCTTTTCCGTTTGCCATCAATCCCGTGTTATGGTTACAGAGACTTAAACTCCGCAAGAAGAAATAGCAAACAACAAATAAACAATAATTATGTATTTCTCAAAATACAGGAGTGAAAGAATCCCTATATTGGGTGTTAACTTAATATATACGGTCCAATATTGTCAGGTGTTGACACTTGTAAGTTTCAATTGTGGGAATGGAGATCCTATTTTGCTTGTTGAGAAAATTTATACAGCATTCAGTGATCATTCTTTTGGGATTTAGGAAGCAATAGAGCATTTAATGGAGATTTTCGCGAACTTCGTAATTTGCTCGGAATTTTTATCACGCACATTTTAGTGATTTTGTGAGCGATCTTTGTGTTTGCAATGTTGGAGAATATAATAAAGGTTTGTATCGAGAATCATCGGTGGTTTGTATTGTATACTAGTAAACCTCTGCCGTTAGTTGGTGCACATATGCCTTTTGTTGTTAGCAAACAATTATGTACATTTTTATAGCATGCCGATCGATCGCTTCATCAAACAAATTGCGGCAACGCTGTTGTGTAAAAAAACCTCCAAAAACACGTGCATTACATTCTCATTTATTAACGCACATCATGTACATAAATAAATTTCAAGCACATGCTAATATATTGCCGCCATATTGGTTTTCGTTTATCTCGATCATCGGTTATCTCGACGCTTTTTGGCAAACCCCGAGGCCGGCGAGATAACCGGGTTCAACTGTATAATGACAAAATAAAAAGTACATATATAATGACAAAATAAAAAGTACATATATGACAAAATAAAAGGTACATATATAATGACAAAATAATACATATATAATGACAAAATAAAAAGTAAATATATAATGACAAAATAAAAAGTACATATATAATGACAAAATAAAAGGTACATATATTATGACAAAATAAAGATCGTGACTGGTCTACCACTGCAGACGACATGAATAATTTACTGAACCAAATTATGGATGTGCTATACATATGAAAAGGAAACCTTATTCCCAGAAAATTAATCAAAGTGTACAGTTTCTATTGTAAACAAACTGTTGGGTTTGCTTGTCTACAGTTAACTATAATATCCTATTTACCATACATAATACATTTTTCTTTTGTCCCAGATCTTACAGTGGAACTCTTTTTCACCTAGGTCACATGTCCCAAGACTTAAGAAATGTGTGTGTGTGATCTGGATTTTTAATGTAGCTTTTTATAAAATCAGTCTAATTAAATCTACAAATGTATTCAAGAAGTAAAAACTGCCATACAAAATTACTTCAGTAATAGCCCTCAATGTAAAATGTAACAATGGTGTGATGGATGGACATAAAAAGAATACCATCCCATTTAATTATCTATCTTTTTCTGATGCAAAGTATGCATGTGTGTGATTAGGATCTTGAATGAAGCTCAAACAAATTTTCAGTCATATTGCAATTATGTCTGCAGTGTGGCAGTTTGTAGTGATTTCTAGCACCAGGGCATCATGAGGCAAACATGTAGCATGATGTCCCACCCAGTCACATTATCCTGATACCAGGCTGACCAGTCCTAACACTAACCTCCTAATGCTGAGCACCATGTGTGGCAGCTGTTAGTACCATTTTTATAAGTCTTTGGTATGACTTGGCTGGGTACTGAACCACCAGCCTCCTGCATCTGTGGAAGAAAGTGAGCAAATGATGGCTCATTGATAGCTGACCAATGGTAACACATTATTGGCTACAAAGCCTGGTTGTGCTAAGAGGACCATTGAAACTATCCAATCTGAACTGAATATAGTTCAGGTCGACAGAACAGGCACAAAGTTTGCCCACCTTGCATGCTGAACCTAAAGCAATCAGGAAACATGTTTTGTATGATAGTAAATTTATCAAAGTGTGGGCTAAAAGCTTGAATTTATTTAAATTGAGCTGTGTTGAAAACTAGAACTGATTCCATTTGCAAACAGGGTGAGGGATTTTGGTTGATCAATATCAAAATTAGCTAAGAGATCCAAAAGGTCTTATCCTGCCTGATATCACATCTGTCACGATGCTGAAATGTGTCTGATATAAAAAAGCGGTAGCCTTTGATAATAATTTGGGCCAACTGTTTCTCCTTGAAGAGCCAGAGGAAAATGTCAGCCTGTTGTGGGATTGAGGCACTCAGAGGGACATTATTGATATGGTACCATTCCCTGAACTGAGGCCACTTAACCTCATAAGCCTTCAGAGTGCAGGACTTTCTTGCTCTCAAGATTATCTCCACATTAGAAGGTTAAAATTGTTTGTTTTCAAGGTTATCAGGACAAGAGCCAAGCATAAAAAAGATGGTCCAGGCAGGGTAGAACTCACATGAACGTGGCTGCTTCAGAAGATTCAGGTTGGCTGGAATCTTCCAGGACAAATCTATCACTAGATCAAGTAGACTGATAACCCAGGACTTGTCCCACCTGAGAGGGGCTATCAGAATCATCTTGCATTTCTGACCCCATAACAACTGGACTACTTTTGGTACCAAGACCAAGGGAGTGTAGACAAATGCCCACAACCCGGGTCTAGAACTGGAGAGACAAAGGTAGGTAACCTAAGATTCCACCCTGTTGTAAATCATATGCCTCAAAAGTGCACAGATCAAATTAAGACCAAGTGATGAGGAAACTATTCCATGTGAATGACTTGACC
This sequence comes from Unio pictorum, assembly GCA_030141615.1. Lineage (NCBI taxonomy): Eukaryota > Metazoa > Mollusca > Bivalvia > Unionida > Unionidae > Unio > Unio pictorum. The sequence goes on from JARLTB010000021.1 coordinate 24,572,497, forward strand.
TTTCCTGGATCAAGTGTCTGCCAAGACATTGAATCTGCTGGGAATGTTTCTGATTTGTATGTTGATATGGAGGTTGTCACACCCATGTAGAAACTGCCAAATCAGAATGCAAAGTAAGTTAAGTTTTGTGCACCCCCCCCCCCCCATCCATTTGATGAGCTAGTCACCACAAGAGATCTGCTGGAAAACTGACTGTTTTGCCTGAGATTTGATCAATCCACAAGTAAAAGGTGTTAATGACAGCCAACATTTCTGAATGGTTGATGAGAGGTCACTTCCCTAATGCCATTGATGAGAAACTCCCAACATAGCACTGATGGTAGACCTGCAACAGGGTGATGATGCAATACCTTGGTAAAACTCCAAGGGCTGATGTTAAGGCCAAAGGGAAGGACAATGAACTGATAAATCACATCATGGTAAGAACATTAATTTCTGTGATGGATAGGAAGTTAAAATATGCGTCATTCAGATCAAGACTGATAGCATACTCATCACATTGGATGAGAGATAGATTTATCCTGTCATCTCCATCTTGAACATCATCAGCGAAATGTATTCGCTGAGCTGACTCCAGTAAAAATCGGACTCAATTTTCACTTCTCCTTCTGAATAAGATACAGCTTGGAATAAAAACCTCTCACAATCTCCACTGCATGTTTTTCACTACGTGATAACATCGCCTGTTGTAGACAGCAACCAACTCCAAATCAGAATCTCCATGAAAAGGGAAGAGGATGAAATTCAGTGGAGTTGGATAAATGAAACATGAAGTTCCTAAAAAATAACCTAAATCATTCCAAGGGAATCGAGTGATCTTGTGAGCCTGAAATTGCAAGAGTCTGCCATCAACATGTAGGCTGTCTGTGATTGGTAGGGAGGGTAGTTCAATATCTACAGTTAGGAAGCCTGAATGCAGAGAAACTTGGTTTCTTGCTGCCTCTGTATGGTTGTCTCCTTGTCATACCAAGTATAAGTTGGGTGAAGCAGTCAATCCATTGGTCACAAAATTGTGAGCTGCCCAGATAATGACCCTAGCTAGCAATCTTGGCTGTTACCTTCCAAGTGTCTTAATTGCCAGATTTCTCCTCAAGTTGGAAACTTGCCAAATCTAACATTGAAGACATAGCTACTACATTCCAGACTAGATTTGATGTGGCATGGAACACAGTTTTGTACACTTTAAAAAAGTGGTGCAGACATGTGAACTCCTGCTAGATTTTTGTCAAGGACCATGGGATCAGTACTGAAGGCATCTCTGTGAGACCTGTATCAACGTCACTGGTACCTTTTTTCATAAAAGAAAGCCTTAGAATTTCCCAGTTCACTAATTCTACCCAACAGCTGGTAACTGATATCCTTAACTTTATCAAATTGGGAAAGGAGATGAAAAAACAGTGTCTCTTCCTCCTTAAAGAAATCTACTGATGCCTTAACTTTATAGTCTTTAGTAGCAGTCGGAGGTGGAGGACATTCGGAGGGTAACAAACACCCTATCAATTTCAGTAACTGCAGCCTTGAAGCTAAATGCAATCTGTTCCAACGAATCAGAGGTTAGCAAGGGAAATAAAATTAATATCTGGTCAGATGTCAATAACTGCAATATCATTTCCTGGACAAGACAATTTATCTGTTTCAAGTCAGACAGTTGTACCATCTATTAATTATTCTACCCCCCCCCTCCCCCTCGTCAATGATGTTGCTATGGCTGATGACTGCAAACAATGAACTTTAGGTGAGGGGGGGTGCCAGAACCCCCATATGAATCACAATGGTGGTTGACTCTGGATGTATATTGAAGATGTCAATGTTATCTTTCTCCAACTTATTCCATCTTTATTTTCAATTTGGCAAACATTTGTAAGAAACAATGTATACAACCAACAGAAGAATAATTGTCCAATAAATCCAAATTTAAAATCTGATGGTCCAATTTTAACACTAAGATGGCTTCAATTGTTGAAGGTATAATGTACATATATATATCAGCACAACTGCAAAGCTTATAGGCTAGCAAAATCTGGCAATGGGATGGGGAGGTAATAGGCAAGAGTTATTGCCCTCTGTACGAGATAGGGAAAGACAATATTTGTCTTTTAATAGGGCTGCCTTTGCAGGGTAACAGGCTTACATCCCTAACGGTATCATACTTACATCCCTAATGGTATCACACTTACATCTCTAATGGTATCACACTTACATCCCTAATGGTATCACACTTACATCCCTAATGATATCACACTTACATCCCTAGTGGTATCATACTTACATCCATAATGTTAACGTGATTGGTTAATGTATTTGAAGGAGAAATTATATTTCTTGAATTTTCCACTGCTGCACAACCAAGAAATCTAAAAAATAATTATTGTTATGAATGAGAATCCTCTCACAATGAACATACTTTTAAATTTCAATACTAAACATCATACACCATCAAAGAATGAAGTTAAGGGAGGAGGGAAATAATATGTATGATGTATAAGTTACCCGTTGGTAAGCTGGATGAAAAGCACCTTGAAGAAGACCAGAAGGTTCTGGAATACCAAATCACCACTGCAATTTCTCTACAACATTAATTAAAACTGCTGTAATGTCCACTATCTGAAGGAAAATGGACAGCGCACATGGGCAAGGTATCTGCAGGTTGGACACGTGTTCTGGTATTCCAGAACCTACCGGTTCACCCTATGGGAGGATGAATTTTCATCATCAGGTCAGAGATATTCTGTCAAGAAATGAGTCAGCTCCACAAAAGGAACATATTTTTTTATATTTATATTATTAAATTTTATATTTCATATTTATACTATTAAAAGTGATGTTACATTAACAAATGTAATGTAATAATTATACATTCAGAAAAGGTCTGATACCTACATGTACTTTGCTGTGGACAAATGGGACCTTTCAGGATGAATGAACCCATCCAGTTTAAGAACAGATCAAAATAAAACTTTGAAATTAAAGCAATAAAAACAATGCTGCTAGAAACGTTATCTATGTTTCTTTGAACTGACCTGGGTTTAAAGGATGCATGCTCCAACATCATTGCATACAAGATTAAATGCTGTACATCTAACATGTACAGGGGGGGTTGCTGCTTCATTCCTTCATCTGGCAATCCCGGGAAGTCTCGGGTAAGCTCATTCATGGTCAGAAAGACTTTTGGTCTTTGCTGGAAAAAGCCAGAAAAAGTTGTTTAAAATACTGTGGATTAACAACATTATGGTGGTTTCTGAACACATGATGAATTCATTTGGTCTTAAACATTGGTCTTAGGTTATTTGAAATAAATAAATTGAAAACTTGATCAAGCATCATATCTGCTCATTATTTTTGTATGGAGTGATACCAACATGGATATTCATTGTTTACACTAAAAGAAATACTAAATGTTAATCCTGAAGCCTTCATTTCAAATCAACTGATCCAGAATCAGGTCCCAGATGTGACATAATACTGTCACACTCTTTTTACAAAAGCATAATCAACCTAAACGTCATGACTAGTTATCATAAATATTTGAAAACTGGTAGTAAATTTCTGCTGCATTTTTGGAGGTATACATTTTTTTAAGGCCTACCTTAAGTACGTACTTATAAGACAAGCACAACTGAAAAGATACCCAGACTCAGAACAATATATATTGTTTGCAGTCAGACTTGACTTGGGAGTGAGAATACACAATAAGTGATGTTTGCACTTGATATACAGTGACGACAGCTTTGATATTGGAATTTCAGGATCCTTGTGAGAACCCTGATAAGAAAAACAGTCATCAAGAAATTTATATATCTTGCCCAAATTTGAATGCAACACAAAATAATAACTTGAAGATTAAAATTAATAAAAGGCCATTCAAAATACAATTAAAGGGACTATGCTTAATGCTACAGTTTTCCATCTTGATGTACTCTCACCATCTGTGACTTTTAAAACTTTAACACAATCCAAATAAAGATTCATAATGTTTAGTCTGCAAATGATGTAATTGTCATCATAATAATATAATATAACCTTTCACTATCAGCTGATGAAAGCAAGGCAATAAGACTGTAGATTTCACAATTATTTATGAATACCAATTGTTGTTGATTTCTTGGTTACTATGTCCTACAATATTTAGGCTCTCATAAACAGTAACAAGTGAAGACAACAAGCTTTGTAAAATTTAACAAATAATTATAATTTTCTTGAAAAACAAAGTAAAAAGTAGGAAAAGAACTTATGGTTTTAAGAATCAAATCCAAAAATAATCAAAGAATTAAAAATTAGTTCTAGTAATACAATGTACTAACGAACCTGTTTTAGAGTCCCAACAAAAATCCAAAATGGAAGGTGATGATGTATGCTATAGCCAGTATTAGGGCATAACCGACTTTTGATCCGGAAATCGGATTCCACCGGATAGTATGAACTTCCGATTAATCGGAGTCGGACAAGGCAGGAACGACCGATTCGGAAAATAAAAAAAAGTTGAATTTCTATAGCACCGTGTCTAACACTGCGTGTCATTCGATAGTGCGTTAATAAAGTTAAATAAGAAGTCCGAAAAGTCCAATATGGTCAACACAACCACGCTGTGAGACAATCTGTTTGAACTAGCGGGTGAAAACCGGAAATGAAGCCGGATATGGTAAAGTACTAAGTAACATGCTAGACACGGCAAAAGCAGATACCAGAAACCCGGAAACAGAAAATGAAATTTTTTTAGAAAAAAAATACGGATTTAGCATTTCCGATTAATCGAATCGTATCCGGAATCGGAAAAATTTCATGCCCAAAATCCGGAATCAGAAATCAGTAGAAAAATGCTAATCGGTTATGCCCTAGCCAGTATAGTACTGATGTGTATATAGTTCTTTGTTGAACCACAGCAAAATAATTATCCGCTTTTTAAAATTCTGAATAAATTTTTTTTTATAAATGCCTTGTCCAAGAATTCTGTATGGGCACTTAAATATTCCCAGAGAAAAGAACTAACATTTGCATAAAATAGAATCTCAACTCAAACTGGTCACAACAAAACACCTTTTAAGTGTTCAAGCTAAAAAGCTCAACTGGCTGGTTCATTTCAGGAAAATGATTATATGGTCTAAGTAAGACGCAAAATAAATACCCGTGATCATTTTCTAGAAGCTATTTACATGTCTAACTCGTGTACATCCTCGATCTCACTATCTGAATCCTACATTAAGACTAAATAAAAACTTTAAAATAAAAAAATAAAAAAGTTGTTTACTCCAACTATTACTATTTTTCAAGATCAGGAACTAGGTCAGCATTAAATACAAAGTTCTAAAATTAGGTCACTATGGTGTTTACAAAAAAGTCAGGTCAAACTAATTTCTGAAAAATATAGAATTCAAGTAAACAAAAATACATTACTATAACATGTAATGGAATATATAAAAAATAAAAATAAAAAACAAATTACAGTAAATCAAATATAATTAAATATAGTATTCCCCTTCAGGAACACCCCCCCCCCCCATCCTAGAAACCTCCCACTCTTCGTGGCCAGAATCCCTTGGCACAGAGTTTGTGTTCAAAAGTACCACTTAAGAAAGGCCCTCTAACGCGACCAGCGGCCAACATATTAGAGCACAAATGTAAAATTTACCCCTCACAAGCAGTCACATTTTATAATTAATATGTGTCCAGAACTAATGTTTCATTACGGTAAGATAAGTAATCCGATTATCTTTCGCAAAGTCTGTTCCCAGATGTCAGCTTTTCAATAATGAAAGAAGTGTTAGCCTAAAGTAAATGTACTACTAATGTTATTATTATATCACTAAAGCCAACGTCTGCAGGAAATGGGGACAGCAATGTTTTGATAGAGTTTTGGCCTTCACAGTTTTTATTTAGTGTGTTTAAATGATGATTGACTGGACATGGTAGAAAGAAATGGGGTTAGCACTGATTTGATAGAACTTTGGGTTCCACACAGAATTTGTTTTTAAATTGATGACTGACTTAATTGTCAAATCATAACATAATCAGATAGGCTTAAAATACATTTTGTGAATTAACACACATGCACAGAGAAACAATTAACCTTGAACAAAACAAGGTACCAGACAAAGACTGAAAAATCAGCTTACATACTATATACACATATACATACACATCACACAGATATAGTCCCCCTCTGGAAAGGCCACCCGTTTTACTTTCCCAGTGCAGAAGGGGAGGCAGTATAAGAGGGGTACAACTGCATACATAACATATGCATTTCAAATTTAAAAACCAAATTGAAACAATAGCTCCCAACCTTCTTAATTTACATTTTTCAGCATTGATGTAAATGGTTTCTTCTACAAAACCACCAAAAAGTAATGAAGACAGAAAGAAAAGAAAAAAAATCTATAGTTTATAGTGATGTCTAGCACTGGGGCATCATGCCGCAGACATGTAGCATGATGTCCCACCCAGTCACATTATCTTGACACCAGGCCGACCAGTCCTAACACAACCCTTTTAATGCCGAGCGCCAAGCGAGTCAGCTTTTAGTACCATTTTTGCAAGTCTATGGTACAACTCGGCCGGGGATCAAACCCACGACCTCCCGCTTCCACGGCGGATGCTCTAACCACAAGGCCACCAGAGCGGTTTCCCTATAAAAAAGATACCTAAACAAAAGTGTATTTTGTTGAAAGATACCATAGACATTTTCTGGCGCTCCTTTAAAAATCTCTTAACTTCCTGGATCTCCTCTGCCTTGCTTTGCTCTTCAGGATTATCAGTAGTCTCATTGTGGGCAACGTCCAGACGGGGTTTTTTGTTAGCTGGTTCCATACCGCTGTCAGAAGTATGTATGTTTGAGATACATGCAGTGTCTATCTGAAATATAAACAATTATTTAAATATTTTTGTGCTGTTTCCATAATTATCATTGTAAAATCTTTAAAACAAGTGCAAAATGCATCAGGTGACAATAATAATAATAATAATAATAATAATAATAATAATAATATTATTAAAATTATTATTAGAAACACTTTATGGCTATATAATTTGAAATGTTGTCATTTACTCCTCCTCAAGAAATAGCATACAAATTATGATCAGATTTCCTCAGTCATTGTAGAGAGTTCAGTCTATAAGGTATAGTCCATATGATCAATGGAAAATGTATACTGCCCTACCCACACTTATATCAAAAGCACTTATATAGACAAGCTGCATATATTGATGAAAATGCAAAGTCCTGGGTCCATGGTATATTATTACTACCAAATCTGTCATGCTTATATTGACATCAAGATTTTAAAAAGCACACAAACAGCAACAGAAGTCATCTGTCCCAAATAAGACAGATCTTTTGTTTTCTAATGGTTTATGTTGACATGCTACCAGTTCCAACTCATACCATGTTCTACTCTACAAAGTTATATTATGTTTGCCACCAGGCTGTAACACACATTAACAAATGTGAATGTTTTTGATATTCAATGACTTCAAAATCATTATGCACCCTTCATGAAAGCTAACCAAATCAAAGCTACAGTTACAAGCACTAATCTCCAAAGAAACCCTCCAAAAATAAAAATAAAAATATACAAATTTTTTTGTTTAAGCTGCTGCACACTTCTCTCTCTCTCTCTCTCTCTCTCTCTCTCTCTCTCTCTCACATCATTTCAGGTTTATCTGATGCATACAAGAAATTCAAATATATTCCTGCACCATAAAATACTGTTTGCAACCCTTCAAAATTACAGTTCATTTTCAAAGTACATGTGTATTCTTCTGTTAAGCTAATGTAAGTCCATTTTGCTTGACTGTGAAGATGATTGTTAAATGATATTACTTTCCTCTCTTGTTTGGTCCACATTGCATTGTGAATAATATTAAAGTTTGTTTCTCAATGAACGTACGCATCAGCATATTGAAATGTACCTAAAACTAAATTTGTTTTCTTCACATATGATTTAAAAATAATTCACACTGAAACACAGCACAACATGATTTGATACATGCCAAGAAAGAATGGTCTGTGTACATATCCTCCAAGTTTGTCCTGAGTTCTGGAAGAGTCGAAGTTTGATATTGCAAAGAAATCAAAGGGAGGCAACTATATTATGGATAAATGTAGTCGAAAGCTGATCACTCATTAATAAACAAAGGCTTCATTGGTCATGTTGGTACAGAAGAATTCAATGTAAACAGACCAACATGCTTCTGAGTGTCATGTGCTCTCCTGTTTGTTGATACAAATGTGTTGAAACAGTTCATGTGCAATTTTTTTTAGACATCTAAAGATGCTGATGTGAAAATTTTACTAAAGAGACTGATATAATTCATAATGATATGTGGATCTATAGTAATATTACAATTTACTAGCTGTACATTTCTGGAAAGAAGCATAAATTATTTTATATTAAATTAAAAAATATCAGTATCAAAATGCTTATAAAAAAGATCCCCAACTCTATATCATCAGAGCACAAGTCACAAACTGAAACAGTTTAAAGCATATGACACTAGATACTAAGTAAGTATCACCAGTTTATAAAATTTTGAATTATTATTACCAAGTTTTAATCAGGATATGTACCTTTGTATATGTTTAGTTTTTGTTGTTCAATTAACTTTTTTTTAGTGTTTTATCTAATTTGTTTATATTATGGGTATCACTTATTTTTCCAAACATGTATATGTTACATAGGCAAGGAATATACCAAGAAAGTAATAAATGTGCTTTTCATTCATAGGATAAATGGATATTACTGAATTGAATCTCTTGATAATACTGAAATTAAACTCTTTAAATGGAAACATAGGATAATAGTGAAATTATACACTTTTTGAAAGAAAATAGTAATTAATGTTTGCTGTGTGTGAGTAATAAAATCAAACAGAAATAATAATAAATAAATAATAAAGTGTTACTAGTTTCTTAAGTGTATATGAACCATAAAGGGGCTGTGGGAATGTAAGTTTTAAAAAATATTTGGATTGTGATTCATATATAGAGGATCTCAAAATGGGTAATGATTTAATACTGAATTTATGAAACAAGTTGAAAAATGGCAAGATTTTGCATGCCGTGCGAGTATAATAATTACCCATTTGAGATTGTTTTTATCAGTTTTTATTTCAGTGGAAATTATTTAGATAGAAAGAAGAACAAATTATTTTGTTCATTCCGACAGATTTATGTTGCACATAAAATAATGTCCCAAACAAAACTGAAGTAGTAAAAGCAGATTGTACATTTTTACAAACTATAATTAAGTATAAATAAAAAAAAGCTTCTATTTGAATAAACATAACATTTTATAATTACAAAATATGGATGCAGAAAATCCCACATTTATTGCAATGCATTTGTGATTGGATATTTACAGTATTTGACTAGAACAATAGAATGTAAAAACAGCACAAACAAATTTCTTTTTGAGACAGATTTTAATATCATATATATTGTGTAAAGATGCTGTGCTTGGATATAGTTTTTAGCTAGTTTTACAAAATTTAACGTAACAATGTCATTAAATGCCAAGAGATATTAAGCAAATAAACCGATTTTGTAACAAAAAAAGCAAAATTAAAAAATAAGCTATTATGTTGATTGCAGTATTTTTTCAGGATATACGTTCCCATCTTTCATATACTGTATTTATTTGTATGATTCTAAAAGATACATAGTAAATAGGCTTTTATGGGTTACAAGTTAAAAAAGGTCATGAAGCGGGTCTTCATGTTGACATTTAGAAATGACAATTTCATATGCATTTAGGATAAAAATGTGGGATATTTTTGTACATTTTATTCGACCAAAACCAATGAGATTCTATGTTTACAGAAATGTCATATCATTGTGTAGACTTATGTGACGTGCTGAATTGGCCAATATATATATATATATATATATATATATATATATATATATATATATATATATATATATATATATGTGTGTGTGTGTGTGTGTGTGTGTGTGTGTGTGTGTGTGTGTGTGTGTGTGTGTGTGTGTGTGTGTGTTACAGGTTACACCTTAGTCCGACATGTAAGACCAGATGCTGATATTTATGTTTTGGGCGTCAGGGTCTTACTACCTAACGAACAGCTCTATGTAGTGTGTTTTGAACTCTACTGACAGGAGAACAAGAGGTGAAATTTTCGTGATTATCACATACTTGGCAATAAATATCAACGTTCATCCACATATTTAAGAGTTATTGATATACTTACTCGTGATCGACTCAAAATCTGACACTAGCAAATGAACGCATTTTTATGTTCCTTTAACACACATTTCAATTGGTTGCAATGTGATGGTGGCCGAGGAATGCCGAAGTAGGTTTCAACAAGACTGCTTTATTGCCACTTTATTTTAACGAAATGAAAGTATCAAAGTATCAAGCATTTGAACAGCAAGCAAGATTTCGTTTCGTTCAAGAAACAATTTCCGATTGGAACCTACTTGAACATACTTCATCATACCTCGACTACTGTCGCATTTCAACAAATTCAAATGTATGTCAACTGAACAAGAAAATGGGTCCGTTTGCAAGTGTCAGATATTGATTCCACTAGGACAAAAACAGCATAGTAAGTATATTAATTAAACATAAATTAGTGGAAGAGTGTCTATATAGGTTGCCAAGTATGTGTAATATTCCTGAAACTTTGACTACTCATTCCGATGTCGTTGACATCGGAACAGACTACACAAGGCCGTTATTCGGATCGTAAGACATAGCACTTAAACAAAATCACCATGTGTATGTCTTACAATGTAAGTTACATGTAGGACTAGTTACACCTCCCAATCCTCGATTTATTGACGAATACTGTAGTGATACTCCTAAATTTCTTTGTACCAAACACCACAGGTGCTCGACGCAAGCTTGATGTGAAACAAAAACAATAATCACTTCCTTTAGATTAGTGTGTGTTGCTCTTTTCCACATGAAGCTCGCGTCGAGCACCTGTGCATTTTACTGTCGATATTTTACTAAAGACTTCTATTTTCTACCTCACTCTCCTTTATAAGACTCAATAAGGCTGCTGCTTTTCTTTTCTTCGACTCTAGTCTTCTCTGAGATTTAGTTAAATTCTGTTCATTCATTTTCACGGATAAAAGAACACGTACACTACAAAATGGGCGCAGACATCTTTATATCGCATGCGAGGTTTACAATTGTATACGCATACACCGTAACGGATTTCGCCCTGAAAGCTGAAAAACTCGGACACGAGATAATCTTTTGTGTTACATATATGTAGTCATGACTATTCCTATAAAATCGGTTTTTCTATTATTATTTTGTTAAGTGTTGATGATTGAAAGAGCATTATCTCTTTAGGAATTTTACGAAAACTAAAATTGGACACTAACTGTTGAATTTTATAAAGCTCTGACATGTATAAGCAAGGTACGTGTGGTGTAAGTTCAATATCAAGAAAGTGAGTTACGATCGACAATCTTGTTAAAGTCATATCTCTCGAGCCTAAAAAAAAAAAAAACACCTCAGAAATTTCGTCAACTAAGGATGTAAAAAAATGTATCGAGGATGAAATAATCGAATTGTTAAATATTTCAAATGTAGATCCAAACGAAATACATGTAGTCGTATTTCAAGATAGACAAGGAAAATTTAACCCGAGTAATATTTCCTTGAATGATATTATAGTTCAAATTAATGAAGCAACCGAAAACTCCATAGCGGTGTTTGATTCCAATGGTAATATCAAACCAGGAGTTATTTTCCCAATTGTGTTAGATTATATTAAAGATCGAGTAAAAAATCTGGTGATACATCGACAGGCGAGCTCAACATGAACTCGAATAAAATTACAGCACTTGGCAATCCAGAATCGGACACCGACACGGTAACAAAAAGTTACGTAGATGTCGTCAATGGTAAATTATCAATGCGAGCCGAATATAATACCATCGACGGTAATTTATGAACGCTGCAGGATGAGTACGATGTTCACATAACCGCATTTGGAAATCTTCGTAGGAAATTTAGAAAAATTGATGATACCATGGATATTTTTTTTTGGTAAAAGCGATAAATATCCCCATGAATCTTTTCGATATTAAAACAACGATTGATACGATTAAACAAACGCAGGATAATATCGTCACACTGCTTGAAAAAATTAAAATACATAATAAACAAAATATCAATACCGTGTCTCCATACATCATGTATCTTTCACCTGACACCTATAAATAACTCCGCTGGAGTGTTTGCAGATGTTATGGGTATCTATAGATTAACTCTAATTTCACCTTTACAGTTTAATGTATCATGTATATCCACGGGAATTAATACTACAAGTACAATAATAGGTATGGGATCCAGTGAAACATTTACAATAATCCCAAGCAGTGGCAATTTATCATCAGCGTCAGTTACAGTTATGTTGAATTTGTAATTGATTTAAGAAAAAAAAATCTATGTCCAACAATATCGATACGATCAAGTGCGTGAATTACAAACTAAACTAAAAATTCTCATTGAAGTGTATCAGGAGAAGGTATAAAAAAAATACTACAGGCGTATTACCATCGTTGACATAAATCGTGTATTCAGCTTAAAATGTTATTGCTGGAACAGGTATATTGCTATCAGCGATAACAATTATGGCAAATGTAGTTGTCGCAATTTGTGTTTCAGCGGCAACAATAATTACAGGAGTTCTTAATATCATTGCAGAAAAATATCCACATGCATTGAGAATAAACTACACAAGTATATAATTAAGTTATATATCGCAACTGCTGCATATTCTAAAATATGTTCGTTGATATAATCTAGTCTCGATGATACAATGATATCCGATAACGAGTTCTCGGCAATGATTAACATCTACGATAGGGCGACATCAAGATTAGAAAAAAATTAACAATAATAATGACGACGTAATTACTACAGCAGATAGCCGCAAACACAACACCGTCAAGGACAAACCATGAGCTCAATAACCTCAACTAACCCTGAAATCAGCGCGAACTTTCCAACCGCAATTCCAGTGATGGAAATCGCGCTTGCAAAATTACGAGTATATTACAGCTGGCCAAATATCCGGTCAGAACCATTCGCGGGTCAATAACCAAATAACCAAATAATTCACTGGTGTTTGCAAATAAAAATAAAAATGATGGAATCTCTGACTGGACCGTTGTTTCTATACCATACGGTAATTCTCGGATCGAACAGATTAAACATGAACTTCAATAGTCCACGAACCAACAGTATCCGCCTCCATCGAGATAAACCCACCCGGCTATGTCATAGATATTATCAATCATCTTTCAGATGTAACACTATGGAAAACATCAATCACACGTGTAAAAGTGATGATGAAAGACTTCCATTTCAACGCCAATACCCGCCTTTGTTCAACACTTTTCGTAAATGGACAGATGACTTCTGAACACAATGTCTGTTCAGTCTTCCAGATTCACTCAAATTAAATAATTAATCACTCATCGCTCAGAACAGTACTAGGATGGCCTGAAATTCCACCACCTGTGTATCAAAAACAGCGAAAACCAAACTTGAACGATTTTACCGCAGATGTGAAAAAATTTATAACACAACCAGAGTACAGAGAAACGATTTGGGAAAAGAAATTATTTATTATTCTTGATGGCGAAAATATACCCATGCGTATTAATAATTTATTTATGGATGATACTACAGGGCATGATTCTAAAATGATTGTAAACGAGGGGTATATTAATAGTAGCAGAGAAAGAATAACTCCCGACTCACTCTCGCATTTGGTAGATTACAAAATTTACTTGTTAGTGCTACACGGCATTATTCTGATGACTTAAAACAACAAATTATCGAAACAATTCAGCATTTAAATCAAATAATAGACGATATCGAGTATATTAATCTACGAATCCGACATCGAATAATAAATAGTATAGATGCTCGCACGTATAATAGCAGCAAATATTCAAATATTCTATTAAAATAAGGTATTTCTTGATCATTTTATAATAACCGAAGAACAGTTACCGACATTTGTAATACCTGAACTTTTAACCGAACAATTAAAGAAATCACTCTTCGATCTTATCGCGGAAAACATTCATGTAGTACTCGCTGCATGGAAAAAAAAATATTCCGGGGGGGGGGGGATCCTCAAGCATAAAAATGACCCAGACGGGGGTGGGAGACATATATCACCCGGGAATGTAAATAAAATATATCCTCGGTGATCGCTGTAAATCTGGTATGTGATGTTATTGATGGAAGCTACCAAAAAAAAAATCTCGAAAAATCAAATCAGGCCCAGCAAGAATACATTTTATATTCATTTACACCACTGGCTCCCCGTGGACTTTTAATCGTTCAAGAACCAGTGATTTCAACCTTTATGCAGTGTCATAATAATTTATCAACGAGAATACATTTTAAACTCACTGACCAATCTGGTAATTTGATTGACCTCGATTGGGAGACCTTATAAATAAGTGAGATATTGAATTCAACTATCAAAACATTCAAAATCAAGATGCAAAATAATATTTCAGTGGCATAATTGTTTTTTTTGTGCGTGTGTGAGAAATATTTAGTGTATTCCTGTCTACGTAGAAGTCATTTCGCTAGGTTCTGTAATCTTTCCGAGCTGCATCACTCGTGAATTAATATGTTTCTTCGTTTCATATTGTTTTGATATTTCCGATCTTCTTTTTTCTACTGCGGTAAACACGGGTAAAAATTTACTTAATTCGCTTTTATCCACTAATGATACATAAACCACTTGTTGGATCTCCTTAATGAATCTATATTGCGAAGGTAGCGTGTACTTATTTTCGGATCTAAGCTCTTGCAAGTACTCGAAATCAGAAAGGATTTTGTCACAATTTAGTTTATCTGATACTTATTTGTTGATATTTCAAATTTGTAATAGAAGAAATTATATCATTGATATTTTCATAATTCATTATATAAAAAATACACCTGTAAATAAAAAATATATATATATATATATATATATATATATATATATATATATATATATATATATGGACAGCACAACCTCCACATTCTCGTTAAATTGTCTACAAAAAATGGGAATAATTACCTTTATTCAGATATATTCCAACCGAATTTTCTGTCCGTATTTTTTTCGACAAACCTGACTTATATACATTTTCTGCGACATATTGAATCGAGGGTATGCAAATATCAAAATTCGTGCCGGTTGTATTCATTAATTGAAATATTTTTTTCCTTACTCATCTCAACTTTCACTGATTTTATAGGTCTCGCAATTTTTTTTATATTTTCCACCCCCCACCTTTGCAGATTTCTCACTTTGTGTGTAGGTCAAAGGTTACATAAATGATCATTTTTGGGATCTCAGTCAATGTGGTCAATCACAAGACCATGAGTGATCTCTCAGTTAAACACTTCGTTTATTATTCGGTGACAATAATAATGTTTCTTTCCAACAATAAATCTAAGATAACCATGATTATCGATAAACCCTACTGTTTTTTCTTCAACCAACAATTTCTGACTACACCATCACGAAATGCTTCATATTTTTTGATCTTGGGATTCGGTTGAAATTCTTGGTTCATTTATATAATATATTTTTATTTGTTTCAATGATTATTTGTTTTATTTATTACATGAAAATCTAGTTATATAATCCCCAGGGGTTCTTATAACCTTATCATTGACGCTGTCAACGTCGTTATTTCTTTTATCATAATACCGTTTAAGCTCTATGTATTGCTTACCGCCACAATCGAGTCACAGCTGCGTTTTCCTCGTACTCCAACATCGATTTTGTTTTACAGGGTTTTGGACCTAAGCTTTGTGAATGATATCCGCATAATTCGTTCTACAGTATGTGTTACAAAGGGATGTAGATCCTATCTTCAGCCATTTGCAGTGGTTCATTATATAAAATATCTTTTATTTAAATACCACCGCCATTTGTCGGTTTGCCTTTGCATGATTGGTTGAATAATTTTGTAGATTATTACGAAGAAATGAATACAGATCATAGATCCAGGTTCAAGAAATTAATCAGATTACATTCCGATAAAATCCAATGTGATATAGCACGTACAATAATTTCAGAAACAAATATAAATGATTTTTGCAAAGCGTGGAGACCAAACGATTTGATGGTGACAAGTAGAAAGATAGTCAGAGACACACTTCAACAGCGGTTGTTTCAATTACATAAAGAAACGTTTCAGCGCTGCCTGTACCGTTATATTATGGGTCAGCTAATACACGAATACAAAATATTGAAGTTGATATTCCTAGGAAAAGAAAAAAACAGAAGTTTGTGTTAAATGATACTGTTCTGGTCGAGAATGATGTTGTCGAAGATGCATTGCGCGCTGACAAATCTCCCTGGACGCTAGGATACGCAATGACGATACACTCATCTCAGGGGTTAACCATATCTGATACAATTGTTTGGCTCATAGATGATCGAATCGTGATGTCAAATTTAGTCCATCTTGCAGCGTGACAAGAATAAATCAACTTCGGAAAGTTATTTTGAATTCGAAAGACAACACCAACAATGAAATTGTCAGCGATGATATATGAAGAAAAAAACTCGCTGATTATAAAGAGAGCGACAAAAATACTTAATAGAGAATTTTATATTGATGCTGAATTTATAATGACATTAAAACAACAGCAGAATAATCACTGTACGAGTTGAAATATATAATGATATGGTGTTGGTTTAAAGACAAAAATCCACGCCAGTTTACCGCAGACAGAATAGATAGCACTCGTGGTCATACACGAGAAAATGTTATTCTGCCCTGTATTGAGTGTAATAGACGCAGAGGTGCTAGTTAAGTGATCGCGGTGGTAATTGTGTATCATCGGGTATCACTTGCATCTATTCACGTGTAAATACACGCTGGGGAGCAGTTTAATCTGTAGATTGCGGGTCTACCCGTGGATCTTTTTATGTTAGATATTTTGTGTGATGTGACACTCCAGATAGGATCAGTATTTTTTTTTTTTTTACCTCCCTCGAGCTCACCTGGTTCATATAAATATCTTACAGTATTATTTGTTTTGAAAGATCATTTCGTGCGGGTATATATTTTTTGTGATCGCGTTATTAGGTTTCATATTGATTGTTCGAGTAATTTCATTATTTAACGCAGCTATCACACTTGGTAATCTTGCAACCCATTCGCGAGATCTCTTGTCTTGAATAAATTCCTTCGCCTATTGATATCCAAATAACCGCTCAGCAAGTGTTCCATTAAATCGTTCCACAATTGCCTGATCGTGGTATATTGCAGTATGTCCTCGTCTGGTGGTGAAGTTATGTTGCTTCATAAATGATAACATTGCACCATGAAAGGCCTTGCCAGGATCAACCTGTATAAGATTTGGCTATTGCAAAGGTCCTCGTCGATAAATTCGTTCAAATGCAGAAGCTACTTCTGATGCTGCCTTTGTCAAGAATGGCTCAGCTTCTTTGTATCTACACGCAACATCAACTACAGTTAATGCGTACTTGTAAATCCGTCTTTTGACAGTATCATGTGGGAGAAATAGTATATCCCCCTGATAAACTTCATTTGGCACACTGACATCAATATGTGCAAAGTGAATTTGTTTAGGTGGTGGTAGATAAATCTGCCATATTGCCTGTCTTGATAACCAATCTACTGCAGTAACTTCTTTGACTTTTGATGCTTTGGCGAGTTTACTAATTGCTTATTACCCATCCAATATCCTCTTGGGGAATAATAAATATACTCAATAATTATATTAATCAGATGTTTAATTACTGGCAACTAGCACTAGTTTACTCTTCATCGCAGATCTTACTAACCAGTTAGCTAATGATTCCTTGTAAGATTTATTCGTAATAGAATTTAACGCGTGAATCAATTTCGTATCTGCGATATGTCTATGCTGCAAATGATTACTTTTATAAGCAACATCATGACCATTACGCGCCTTATCAATAGCGCTTATTGGATATTCACCTTGTCCTGGTTGGTCTTGGATATAAAGTCAGATATCAAGTCTGGTTCCAGGGCCATAGTAATTATATCCTGGAAGATGTTTTTCTCATGGGTATTTACCCATTGAGTCCCTGGGAGTTTTACTAATTCTAATGTCACCTCCGTATCGCTTTTTTTTTACTCGACGCTGGATTATCACCGGGAATAAATGTAATAATTTTTTTGGTACCACATAGTTCACATTTACCCGTAACAACTAATCTGATCTGTTATTGTTGCTGTAATAGTTGTTAGATCGATTTTTGGGGTACGCGCCCTGCATTTCACACAATATAGATCCATATTATTTTATGTATTTTCTGTATGGAAATCACTGACTTTTCTGCGACAAAGAAACGAGAACCGATTAAACATCACGCTGCGTTACCAAATTATATTCGTATGATTATTATAGGTCCGTCTGGAAGCGGCAAGACGCAGTTTTTACTTAATTAGCAGCAGAGAGAGTGAACAGACCACTTTTTTCGACAAATTTTTGATTGAATCCTCAAAACGGAATATAGAGCCTTCCTACGAAATCTCATATTTTAACCAAAAAAAAATAAGTCTCCATTTAGCAAACAGAGACCTTACGATTTTTCAATCAATTTGGGTCGCAAAGATGTGGTCATTCACACTCTCTGCTGCTGCAAGTTAACAAAAATAATAAATGATTTCAACCAAATATTTGATCGAGTCTTTAGGACGAAAATCATTTATGATTTCACAAACAAACTAATCGCTAACACCTCATCTTGTAGATCAATTAAATTATTTGACTGGTCGGTGAGTCGGAAATTAATTCTCGTTAACGAATTATCATGGCATCGCATGTAGACAGGATTAATTGGGTTTTCAATAATTAGGAATCCTGGAGGAGCTGTTGGTGCAAACGAATAAAGAATATATCCCTGCTGAGCTTGATTTGATTGCTCTAGATTAATTTGATAGCTTCCTTCAATTACATCACATGTTAAATTGAGCGCAATCACCGCTGAAATATTTACATTGTGCGGGGCAATATGCCTACCGCCACCATCTGGATCATTATTTTGTTTGAGGATTTTTATTTCCTGTGATGTTGTTTTTTTCCATGCATCATGAATT
The DNA here is from genome assembly GCA_030141615.1 of Unio pictorum. Lineage (NCBI taxonomy): Eukaryota > Metazoa > Mollusca > Bivalvia > Unionida > Unionidae > Unio > Unio pictorum. The sequence goes on from JARLTB010000021.1 coordinate 24,591,602, forward strand.
ATTTTAAAACCAACATCGATGGTGTCACTGAGAAGTTTTTTTAGTTCTGGTACGTTATATCCTGGTAGTTTGAATGTTGGAATATCTTTGACGGGGATTTTATAGTCTGTTGCAAATTCTGTTCTCGATAGGGGATTATCGTCATCTAATATATCCTGAATAATTTTCAAATTAAATGTTTCCATATCGTCGATAATTTTGTTGCATGTTTCTACGACGCTGATAAATTCATCTCGGGTAAGAATACTGGATTTGAGAGATATTAACAACAGCGAAAAATCATTATTCATTGCTGTGAAATTTTTAACGATTTTAGGTTCGTCAATAAAATGATATCCCTCTATTCTATCCCCTTCCTTCTCTCTTCCAGTTTATTTGGTATCCGAAACCAAAGAAATCAATAGTAATTCTGTGATCTTCATAACTCTTTATTGGATTATCAGGTTTTATCCTGTCTGTGATATAATCGTTTTTTTGTGGTTCTGGTAAATCAACGGTTTTCCCCCCTGGTGGTAATTCAGGCCATCCTAGTACGGTTCTAATAGAACTCTGATAGATATCTACGACATAATTTGGCGAGTTTATTTCAATGGTAGATGATAGTGTTGGTTCGTGAACCGTTATAGCGATTTTTGATTCTGCTCCAGTAATCGATTTTATTCTACGTTGCAATTCAGCATTGATTTGTTCAATTTGGTATGATCCGGTTGGTATCGAAACAACGTTCCAGTCTGGAGTTCCATCGGGTTTATTGTTATTCGCAAATACCAAGGAATTATTGGGTTGTTGACCACCAAATGATTTTGATCTGATATTAGGCCAACTGTGATACACTCGTAGTTTTGCTAGCGCTATCTCCTTCACGGGGACTGGGATAGGGAAATTCACACTAAATTGTGGGTTTGTTGATGTTATTGATATCATGCTTGTTTGTACTGGGTTTGTGTTCTCCACTATTCGTTGAAGTAATTCCTGCGGTGTTGTCATTGTTATTATACTGTTGTTGTCGCTCTAATTTTGACATCGCAGAATCATAAATACTGACCATCGCTGAGAACTCACTATCTGATATTAATGTATCATTGAGCGATGACGATATCAACGAGGATAATTGCGAGTATGCAGTTGATGCAATATGAAATTAAATCACGTAGTCTTGCAGTTTACTCTGGCTGCATGATGCTATTTTTTTTGTTATTATCGAAATTATTCCCGCGATTGTTGTTACTGCCGATATACAAATTGGAACAGCTATCGGGGAAATCATTGTCACCGAGGATATTATAATTCCGGCTCCGGCGATTACACCACTCAACGAGTATACGGTAACATCAACTGCTGTGATTCTTCGTTGGTATTTTTTAATTTTTATTTGATACACCTCGGCGAGGGTTTTGAGTCTATTTTGAAATTCTCTGACCTGATCATAGCGATATTGAGATACCGAAGGTACCGTTGATGACGATGTCATTTTATTCCCAAATCAGTTTACGATTTCAATTGAAACCGTTATTTACTTAAATCCGCTACGAATTCCAAATACCACGTTGTTGAAACCCTAACCAAATTTTTATCAGTAGATGTTATCGTGAACTTTTCAGTTGTATCCTTGTCGATGATCGATGAAATCGTATTGTTGACCCCGGATGAACTCGACGATGAAATATTAAATTGAGTCGTTGTCACTAGTGTTAATCGATAAATACCTTTAACGGTTGCAGTGATATCTAATTTGTTATTTGTAGGTGTCCACGCAAATGATCCGTGTTGGATCGTGTATACTACGTTGTTGGTTTTCTCATGAGGAATTTTTGTTTTTTCAATGATTATTATCATCCTCGAAAAATCATTTTTGATTGTTTCGATAAGGTTTCTCGTCTCATCGATGGATTTTTTAACTTCAGCTAGGGTCGGTCCTGTCAGAGATGTGGTTTCAGACACTGGTGTTCTCCTTAAAAATTTATCCACGATGGTATTAAGTGTTGTTTGTCTCACCATAAACATATTAATATCTTTGAGAGTCATCGTAGATGTAGCTGGGACACCAAAGAAACTATTAGCGACGTAGGCATTGTGAGTATGCTTGCCAATAAACTCGCTAATTTCAGCTAGTGTCATGCCAACCACAAGCGGGGTTCCAAAGAATTTATGTACGACATTTTTGCGAAAAGTACTATAACCTCGTATATGATCATCCAGCTCACGGCCGCGGGTGGCAATCATGCTGTCGTGGGCGTCAATCGCGTCGGTGATCGTAGACACAAGTTCGCCTGGTTTAAGTTGTCCGCCGCTGGAATATAGCGCAATAGAGTTTTCAGCGGCGTCGCGCTGCCGTATCAAAATGTCATCCGCGGATATATTACTGCTTTCCAATTTACCCTGGCGATCTTGAAATACAACTATTTTGTTCGGGTCAACACTTGCTAAATTTAACGTCTCAGCGATTTCATTTTTAATTATTTTTTTTGCATCCTCGATAGAACCCGCAGATGTTTCCGCGGTGGGTTCCGACATTGACAGAGATCGTCCCCAAATATCAATCATTATTGTAAAGACTCTAGTATTTTTAATTTATTGATTCTCTAAAATTACCTTGTAATTTCCCACTCGTGTATTTATTTACAACCAGATGAGGTGGTTTCTGTGACGATGAAATCTCCGCAAGGACATTTAATACTTCACGGCCGCATATCGGTGGATCATTTAATTGTTGTGTTGGCAGCGTGGAATAAAAAATCGGAAACTCTTTGAGTTTCATCGAAGAATTTATATACCGCATAAACTCGCTTGGCGGAGCTAACCCATATGAATCAAAATAGACAATCCCACGCGGATCGATCGCGTATGCAACCCAGTGAGTTCCCGATCCGCTGCTGTTATCAAGATTGATGATACCGGTTTCAACGCGTTTAGGATTTCTCGGTAATTGATCTCTCATAAAAACCCCTCTGAAGTTTTGTATCGCTAGTTTTTTAGCAGCATTAATCAAATCAAAATTGGACATAGGGAGAATTGGGCTTTCAACTAAAAAACCGTTCCTGGTATTCTCAGACCCTTTCCGCTGTACCATGAATACGGGGTTCCTGACAGTCTTAAACCCTTTCCCTTTTTTTATATCCTTTCTCAGTTGCCTTTTTCAACGCCATCCCTGCCGCGGTCCCAACGGCTCCCAACGCCGCCGCTTTCGCCACCGCTGGGGCAGCCGCTGAAATCAGTGCTGGTATTGCAGCTAACAATGGAAATATACCACCTGATTTTATCATGTTGGCGACTGCAGCCTTTGAAAAAACAATTTGAATCCCTCGCTGTTTCTTTAGCGCATCATTGAAATGTTTTATTTGACGATCCGTCAGTGATATTTTATGTGTACCGCCGGACATCTGCGCTGGTTTCAACGTTATTGTTGTTCCACATTCTTTAGCGGATTTTGATCGCAATTTCTTGACTTGACCATCAGTCAGCTTGACACTAACAACACTATATGTCATTTTATTGTAAAACACATTTATGCTTTCAATTGATCTAATTGGAAACTCTTCAAGTTTCGTTTACATATTTTCCACTGGTGCATCAACGATTCTCATTCGTCCACCAACACCTTCTAACAACATTGATTTGTCGCTGAGAATAACAGCAACCGCTCTATAATTAGCAATAACGCCACGAAGGACATTGGCTCTGAAGTGTATATCAACGACGGATTGCTTTGTTAAATCAAGATGTTCCAGCGAAAAGTAGTATATCGGATACAAGTTCTTAAAATCATGTTGCGATATTTGAAAACCAGTATCAACATTTTGATCACGGCCCATATATGACAGCATACGATGGTACACGCGCGCAATATGGTTTTGACCGAAATTAAGTTGTATGTCTTCGGATGGTTCCTGCTGGCCATTTATTCTCAACGAAACCTCAGTAACTCCTAATTGATCAAATATCATATGACTGTGCAATTGTGATTCCACTCTTGTCATATCCTGCAACGTGATAAATATATGACGTGAAGCTGAAACGCCTTGTTGTGATGCCAAGTTCCATGTAAATGTACCATTGATATTTGATTGCTTAACATCTGTTGTTGTTGTTAGCCAACTTAGCAATGATTTGCCACCCGCATCCATAAATGATAGTAGTCGCTGTTCTGTGGTAATTGATGGGGTCATTACTGGCATCCACAAGACCAATTTAGTTAAAATGACTTTACCAGCGTCAGCATCTGGATTTGCAGGATCCGCTGAAATTCTCCAGATTGCATCATTGTCACTACCCTTTCGCACGAGTACTACTGTATGCTTCGCTCCATAAATAACTTTTCGTACATTTCTACAAAATCCGAATATATGATGCAACGGAATCGCACATGAAAACGATCTACGTTGTCCTGCCAACATTGCTATTCGTGTTGCAGCTCCTAGATTGTACTGGGTATCAGTATTTATAATCATATCCTCGATACCAGCAGGGGCGGGAGGACCAGCACGATCATTTGGTCGTCGTACAATAAATTGAGTGTGTCCAGCAGTGTTTTTATTATCTTTTGCAAACATCATAGACGGACCTGCTGATCTTGTATAATCATCGGAGTATCTTGCTAACCAAATTATTGTTGTAGCCACATCAACATCACGTTCTATAGACTCAATCTCTTTTCCGTCAATGAGATATCTCGCGGATTCAAATAGCGCCATGATACCATTATTGATTAAGCCGACTTTGGTACCATCTGGATACGGTGCAGGTACAGCAGGAGTATCAGTAAGTCGTACAAGTTCTCCTTCTACTTCGATAAACGCTTCAGCGGGTAGAAAGTATTTGCTGGTATCATGGACTTGAAGTTCAATTCGCGATCGAATATCTGCTTGTACTGCATGATAGGAATAAAATTGATAATCGCGGACAGAATCATCTTTGCGTACTTGGGCTTCCATATCTAACGCTGGATCAGCTGTTCGTTTAAACATTATATTAACATACTAGTATTTTCAATTGTGAAATTCTTTATAATCATCGTCGTTTTTGTTTTCGTTTCAAACCACTTCCTGCTATCATGTTTGCGATATCATCTTGGTTACTGTTCGCCAACGACGCTAATTTTTCTTCCACTGCGCTATTTATTGCTTTGCTGATTTTTGCAGGCATCACTGTAGTTGATGGCAGTACAACTGGTTGCTTTTTTCGTCTTCGCACCAATGATGCTATTTTATCTTTCGCGGCAGAAAATGCCTTTCCGGCAAGATTTCCAACGGCGCTGATTCCCTTATCACGAATAATATCAATGGCTTTCATTGATAATTGTTTAGCTAACGGCGCCACTTTTGGGGCCATTCTTGTCAATAACCCCGCAATGGTATTGCCAAAACCATCTCCGTAATATGCTCTTTAAACAGGCAATCGTGAGTTCACCACGTAGACGCTTACGGGTTTATCATGGTTGTAGTGTATAATCATATTGGTATAAAACTAGTAGTTTTTCAATTAGTGATCAATCGCTGTAATAAACATGGGCATCTTTGTGATTTTCAACTAATTCAGCAATGAGTTCTTGATATACATCAATGTCCATGATACCGCCGGCAAATAATCGTCTACAGATATCAGCTGCTTCATTAATTATTTCTGGTGAGTTATTTCCGGCTCGTTTCCCTCCGATGAGAACCTCTAACCGTGATATATCACTGAGGATGTTACCAGGACAAGTAACTAGACCACTACCTGAAATTACTGGCAATTTCTGAGATTTAGAAACTCCCTCCCCCACACTATAAAGTTTTTCTAAATCCGTACCTTGTAAATAACTAAAAGAATCATCATCTCGATCAGATGGTCCAGGCGAAGGTCCAAGCGAAGCTTGGGGTGGTAGTTGTTGTTAAGATTCTTCTTGTTTAGCAGGTGAAAAAGATATTTTTTTTGCAGCTTGTTGTCGCCCCCGCTGCAGTCTTTGTGGTTTTCTTTGTGATTTTTGTTCTTCATATTTATTATACACTGTATTCACCAGTTTGAGATATTCAATATATGACGCATTGTCGCTGTCAACTTTACCTGTTTCAGTTTTAATTTTGTAAAATATATCAGCCCAATGTTGTATACCTCTTACATACTTGTGCTGTTCTGGTTTTAACATTTTTTTCTGTTTTCATACTTCGTAACAAGTGCAGGAAACTCTGCATGGTCAGTCTTATCAATTGCTGCTAACCCTTCTTCGTTAAATCGCGCGCATAATTCATCTACTATTTTATCATTGGTCTTTTTCGGACCAGGTGGTTTTTTTTTGTAACAACGCTGATGTCTTTTCAGTTTCCGCTGCTATCTTTTCAAGCACACCAAGAACAGGCACTTCTCGTCGCTTGCCTTCCTCAGGAATATCCCCAAATATTGCTCGTTCAGTTGCTGTTTTCACATCGCTGGTCGCCTTAGTTACCGGGGCGAACAGTTGTTCACTTGACACAGAAAAGTCAGTCTGCGCTTGTTGTCGTTGTTGAAGTTTCTCGTGAAGTCTGTCTCGAACCGGTATAAACTTTTTAATTGCTGCTAGCCGTTCTCGGGCTAATCTAGTTGTAAGCGATTCACCTATCATATAGTGTTTGTGAACTGAGTTTTCAAATGTGAAACTATCACAATTAAAAGCTGAGTTATTAAATAAATGTACGACGCTATCCGAGAGTGTTTCAGAAATAACATCGCTGGGGGTTTCAACATTGTAATATCTGAGAATGGCGATGAACGATTTTTGTTAACGACGCGGCAACAACAACAACTACGTGAAAATGGAGGCGTCGCGGTGATTACTTGCTATCACAACCAGATCATCCAGTACGCACATAACTGCATGAGCAAGCCCAAAATGCTGAGTATCCTTTCAGGAGAAAATCCTATGTGAGTGTTACAAAAAACGCTAAAAAAAATTTTTTTTTACTGAAAATTACTGAAGGCCTATTTTTTATAGTAACGCTCACGTGGTTAGGATACTGGTTTTTCCTCGTTTAATATTTTCCTAAGATTACGAACTTTAGAACTAATTTCAGCTCGTTTTTGATACTCTTGGCCGAGCTTTTGACGTATTGCTTCAACGGTGCTAAATAGCGTTATAAATACATCAATATCGTTACCATACAAACAAGCATAGATGGACTTTTGAATTTCTTTCACGAGTCTGTACATCTTAGGTAAAACATAACGACCCTTACTAGACTGATACTCAATGTCATCATATTCCGAGGCAATCCTGTCACAGTCGAGATCTTTAGATAATACTACCCCTCTATTTTTTAAATCTGAGATTTCAGCAATTATAGAATTTACATCTTTGATATCCATATTTTTATAAAAATATAGATATAATACATTTTACCTTTAATTATAAAAAAAAATTGGGGGGTCGTTTTTGACCCGTTTTTTTATGGACAGTACAATGCCGTATATCTTCACTCGAGTGTTGTGACAGATTTTAGGCATACATATACTTAATTAAGTTAATTAATGGACGGTACAATGCCGTATATATCTCCGCTCGAGTGTTGCGGCAGATTGTAGGCATGCATATACTTAATTAAGTTAATTATTCAATGAAACGATGATGGAATTTGTGATGCGATGGTGGGCGTGCCATGCAAGCCCAAGGGAACACCAAAGCATACATCTCCGAAAGGGAGGTCTAAGGTGACAAACACCATCTTAGACCGCCCAGAAGATATGCTTGGGGGACATCACAACATATACTTAATTAACTTAATTATGGACGGCACAATGCCATATATATCTCCGCTCGAGTGTTGCGGCAGATTGTAGGCATATACATATACTTAATTAACTTAATTAAGGATGGATTATAATTCAATGAAACGATGATGGAATTTGTGATGTAATGATGTGGGGAGGCACAATGCCATATATAATCTCCGCTCGAGTGTTGCGGCAGATTGTAGTCATACATATACTTAATTAACCTAATTAAGGATGGATTATAATTCAATGAAACGATGATGGAATTTGTGAGTAAATGATGTGCACAAGACAGCACAAACATGAAACGACGGGGCAGATTTTCTACGGCCAATCCAACCAATCAAAAGCAACCAAACTAAATTAACCCGGTTGCATGATTGACAAAAGACAACCACACGCCCGTGTTAATGGCGTTGGTTAGTTTTGATTGGTCGATTGGCTTTCGAAAGCCCCAAGCTTATTACGAGCCGTAATATATATAAGGTGACTAATACAGCAGCGTTGATTCACGGGTGTGTTATTTTATTTCCTTGAATTACTTATTAATGCTGTTTCACAACATTTAAAACAGATAAATATTTTAAATGAAACACTAAACAAAGTAATACAGTTGTTAAATAACAGCGTATATTTTCCATGTTCTAATTCTCTAGACAAGTACATTATCGATTAAATCACAAAGAGCTGTATACAGGAATTTTAACCACGCCCACCTACTTCAATGAATGGGAAACACTTCCGGCTGCGCGAACATAGGTATTGCGCTGGATTATAAAGAACGTCTGTACTAAAAGTGTATTATAGATGATCTAAATAAATACAACTGTTTAAATAATGCAGTTTTAGCCAAAGCGACAATAAAAGGTTTTAGAAATTGTTAAAAAAACTACTCTAACCGAAACTATGTATTACTCCATTACAGTCACGTGTGCGGCGCGCCTAGTCAAGGTATACAGGTAAATAGCAGACGACACAATTCCTTTGACGTCATAATACAAGGGAACTTAGTGAGTAGAGTGTAAGTTGCGAGGGATTTATCCATAAAGGATTTATCTCCCTTGAATCGTTTCAGATGTATGCGAATTTTACTTTATGACCATTTCTTTTAGACAGAGCAGTTTTAATTATATTTTCTGCAACAAATCGTATTGAAGGCATACAAATGTCAAAGTATCTACTGGCTTCATTTATCGACTGAAAGCTTCTCTCTTCATTATTTTCTAAATCAAACGATTTGACCCCCCTAGGGCGTTTTGCGTATTTGCCAGTTCCACCTAATTTTGCATTCCGACTTTGTGAGACGGCTTGAAGATTCACAAGACAATTATCAGTCTTCACGCCATTTATGTGATCAATCACAAGGCCGTCTTCGATTAATCCGTAAAATGCTTCATAGATGGCTCTGTGACAGAGATACTTCTTCCTCCCAGCTGAAAACATCAAATATCCCATATTATTTAGAAATCCAACCGGTTCTTTTAGTCTGCGGTGCCTGACAACACCATCACTGGAGGCTTCGTAATTAACAAGCACTGGATGAGGTCTGAAATCTTGGCTCATTTGTATAATATTACTATTTGTCTAATTTATATCTGCTTTAATTATAAACCTCTTGATATAATCTTGAGGGTTTTTTATGATTTTGTCATCGTTGGGGTCAATGACTGCATTTTTTATTCGTTTGTCATAATAGCGTTTTAGTTCCCTGTATCGTTTACCCCCACAAGCAAGACACAACTGCGATTTTCCCCTTACCCCAGCCCACATTGGAGGCATGGGAGAGGACCGAAAGAACCGTTGCGAACGCTTTGTAAATGATACCCACAGAATTCGCTTCTGCATGATTTGTTACACGGGGTTGTTGATCCAATCATTAGCCACTTGCAGTGATTCATTATACTATATTTTTCTATTTAAATACTTGTTAAATACTTGTTAAATACTTGTTTTAATTATAACATGGAGGAGTTCAAGAGATTATCGAAAATTAAGCCTTGGAAAAATACTAAATTCATTGATTATACCATGAAAGAATTCCAAAGATTATCGAAAATTAAGCCTTGGAAAAATACTAAATTCATTGATTATTCCATGAAAGAATTCCAAAGATTATCGAAAATTAAGCCCTGGAAAAATACTAAATTCAATCTCGATAAGGAGTTTAAGAGATTATCAAAAATTAAGCCCTGGAAAAATGCTAAATTCAATCTCGATAGAGTCTCTGATACACCAAAACGTCTAATCGGTGATAGAACTATACTAAGTAAAATCAGGGAGTGTTTTAATGAATTCTACCGAGACGGTGCAGCATACTGTTGGTCGACATTTCGAATTATTGATGAAGATGTCAATGTACCCAACATCGATGCTACTATGAACGATGAAAGAGCAGCTGAGATAATTTCACATCTTGGCTGGAAATTCAAGGGTAAATTGCAAAGCAATTCCCAACAGAAGTATTTTTTCAGAATAAAATTCATTATCGAAATCGAAGGCAAATGGATTATCAGGGATAAATTTGAACCAATCCTCAAGGATAAAAAAACTGTCATTGTAAGTAGAGATTCCAAACCAGGAATTCTAACTGGAATTGACAAACCATACTACGAGATCATCTTATCCTGTAACAGAAATTGTTTATGGGATATATCCGTTAAATGATAAACTCGATATTGCAAAACTAGCTCCTATGAAATATTCTAGTTCACTGAATTGTGTAGCAACACGGGTAATGGAACACTTCACAAATGCATCCCGAGGAAATAAACTAACTGATCTGCGACGTAGGAAAATAACCGAATGGGAACTGACAGTGAAACAGCACGGTGCAAAGATTTCTGATATAGCTAAATTAGAAGCATAATTAAAATTCCCAATATCAGTAACGACAATAACCGGAGAAGTATTATACGAACCGAAATATCAATCGCAAGGAGCTCCAATTAAAATTATTGATCATAACAAACACGCGTGGACGGCTGCAGTAACAATATTTCCACGAGATAGAACCGTGAGATATATCCCTAAGGAGTTCGTCGGGGACGTTTTTTATAATGAGAAATTATTCGATGCTATTCACACGCTGTGTAAGGATGATCCTGTGTCAGTGTGGTTACTTAGAAGTGATGAAGATCCCGAAATAGGATTTTATCAATTTGTAAGACCAAATGGTGAATTATATCGCATTGAAGAATTAGATAACAGAATGAGAAAAATCGCTAACGATTTTTCACCGGAGAGTTCCCATGAAAAACTATTAACGGATAGTTTTACTATTCCATCAGTGGTAGCTCACTTCGCAAGAGAAAAAAACTCATGGCGTCCAACACGAAGTGATTTTCTCGAGGACGTTAAATTGAGTTGCATCGGAATTTGGTCATGGAGGACTGTGGAATACAAAATACCATCGTAACGGTATGATTTCAATTGATATATCCGCGTGTTATCCTGGAAGTTTTCTCGGGTATGGAGAATGTAGTAACTATTTTAAACGATTTGGACACCCCACACATGAAATGACTCGTGTTGCGATTAATGGGCCATTACCTGATTTTGATTTAACCGGATTCGCTCGTGTGATATCATTTGAACTCGCTACAGGGTTACATCCGTGTAGTTATGTTTGGCTTGGTAGACATATATCTGAAAAGGCCTGGATGCCAATAGTGTTACTACGATATATGATTGATTGTGGTATGCTAATATCGTTGATTGTTTCCGAAGCTATTATATGCTATCGAGCTCAGAAAGAAGTTTGGCTACCACAACCCGATCTAGATCGTATAATTAGCGAACAGCGAAAACAGTTTCCAGATTTCAATGAAGAACAAATCATGAATTGGTCTAAGAAGTTATTTGAAATTAAAAAAGAACAAGCAAAAGATTTTGGACGAAGAATAATCGGTAAATTTACCCAGGGTGGAAGATACGACAATGCAAAATATTCTTCGCGGTTGATCATAGACATCGCTGAATACGATTTTATTGTAACGGATTTAACGAAACAGGGAAAACTTGTAAATCGTAAAGACGCTTTCCTATCCGATGGAAGACGATTAGGTACAATTGTTACCTATTGTGATGGATATATTAAACAATATACGCATTTGAGAAGTTCTATGCTAGCTTATGCTTCTATCAATTTATTTTCGATGATAAATAGATTTCCTAATACCGCAGTTAGAGTAGCCACTGATTCTATGTATATCCACGAGAAATACAAATCAGATGTAGCTAAATTCACAGATCCGGAGGCAAATTGGGGATGTTGGAGATTTAAAAAGGAGACGCTACATGAGTATTGTGAATCGGCAAATGTTACCATGGATGAAAAGTACTTAAAGTGTGATGAGATTCAATCCGAATTTTCTAATGCACCACCGGTATCTGATCCAATATGTAGATACAAGACAGTTTATTTAAACGGTTGTGGTGGGTCAGGAAAGACAACTCGTGCAATTGAATTATATCATAGAAACGCTAGCGTTTCAAAATCAAACATGATTGTCCTAACACCTACTCACAGACTCGCCAGAGAGATGAAACAACGAGGGGCAAATGCCTGTACTTATCATAGTTTCTTTCGATGGAAAGGCGATGAATTGGACCCCTGATCGAATGGGTGATAAATTCATTCCTGAAATCATAATTTGGGATGAAATATGCACAGTATCGTTGAAAATATTACAAACATTTCTTGAATTGTTGTTATTGAAAAATACAAAAGTCGTCATGTGCGGTGATCACGGCCAATCACCACCATTTATTGGTGCATCCCCACATAAATGGCTAAAGGGTTTTGTAGACTATTATGAAGAAATTACCACTGATTATAGATCACTTGATGAACAATTACGAGAATTCAAAGCGCTAATTAGATTACAACCGGATAGAATCCAGTGTGAAATAGCGGTTGAAATAATTTCAGAAACTCTAATGAATGATTTCTGGGAAGCGTGGAGACCAAATGATTTGATAATTGCAAGTAGAAAAATAGTCAGAGACACACTTCAGATGAAATTATTTGAAACGCATAAAGAAAAATTTGCAACACTTCCAGTACCGTTGTGTTATAGGCCTTCGGATACACGAAAACAGAATATAGAAGTTGATATTCCAGGAAAAAGTGAAAAACAAATTCTCGTATTAAATGATATGGTGCTGGTTGATATCAACGTCGTTGAAGATGCATTGCGTGCTAATAAGTCCCCATGGACGCTAGGATACGCAGCGACGATACATTCTTCACAGGGATTGACTATATCGGATACAATTGTTTGGATGGTGGATAATCACATCGAATGGTCGAATTTAGTCTATCTTGCAGTATCCAGAGTACGAAAAATAAATCAGCTTCGAAGAATTGTTTTCGATGATGACACCACAATGGATGATGCTAGCATCGTTGATGTTAAAATTATCGATAAAAAACTCTCCGGTTACAAACAACAAGACAAAAAAAAAAAACAACGAGAATTTGACATTGATGCTGAATTAATAATTACGCTGAAGCAACAACAGAATAATCACTGCGCAAGTTGCAATTGTATAATGCGTTGGCAGTATTCGGATAGAGATCCTCGCCAATTTACCGTAGACAGAAAAAATAACAGTCTCGGTCATGTCAGAAACAATGTGATGTTAACATGTCTTGAGTGCAACAGACGCAACGGCGCTAGTTAAGACCATGCGGTGGCAATTGAGTATCATCAGGAATCACTTGTAATTGTTCGCGTGTAAACCCCCGCTGAGGGGCAGTTAAATCCAATTTATAGATTGGAGGTCTACCAGTTGATCGTGTTATAGTAGATATGCTATGCGTAGTGACACTCCAAATAGGATCAGTAGCCCTTTTTTTACCACCTTCAAGCTCTCCTGGTTCATATAAATACCTAACAGTGACATTACTACCAAGAATTGGTTGGGAAACGCTATCCCGCTGTGGTTGTGGTATATATTTTTTTATTGCGTTGTTAGGTTTCATATTGATTGCTCTGGTAATCTCGTTATTTAGCGCTGCAACTACCCCTGGTAACCTTTTGACCCATTCACGGGATCGCTTTTCTTGGATTAATTCTTTTGCGTATTGATATCCAAATAACCGCTCAGCAATCGTCCGATTAAATCGTTCAACAATTGCCTGATCGCGATGTAACGCAGTATGCCCTCGTCTGATGGTGACATTGTGATCTTTCATTGTAGATGCAACCACACCCTGAAATTCCTTGCCAGGATCAACTTGTAATAGATTTGGCCAGCGTAGTGAGCCTCGTCGATAAATCTTTTCAAATGCAGAAGCAACTTCAGGCGATGATTTTGTTTTTAGCGGTTCTGCTTGTTTGTATCGACTCGCAACGTCAACTACGGTTAGCGCGTATTTGTAACCGTTGTCATGTGGTGAAAACAATAAATCAGCTTGATGAACTTCATTGGGTACAGTAACATCAAAATGCGAGAAATTGATTTGTTTAGGACGCGGTAGATAAATTTGCCATATAGCCTGTTTGGATAAGCAATTAGCCGCAGTGGCCTTTTTCACTTTTGCTGCGTTGGCGAGTTTATTGATTGCAGCGTTACCCCTCCAGTATCCTTTTGGAGAATAATAAATAGATTCCATGTTGTTATTAATTACCGGCACCTAACATCAATTTGCCTTTCATAGCTGATTTTACCAACCATGAAGCCAATTTTTCTTTGAAAGATTTATCAGGAATAGCATTTAACGCATGAATTAATTTCACATCTGCGAGATGCCTGTTTTGCAGATTGCTGCTTTTATATGCAACATCATGAGCATGACACGCCTTATCAATAGCGTTTATCGGATACTCGCCGGGTCGGGGCTGATTTTGATCATCAAATCTGATATCTAATCGTGTTCCGGGGCCACAGTAGCTATATCCTGGAAGGTGCTTTTCTCCGGGGTACTTTGCCCATGGGGTTCCAGGGAGTTTTGCCAATTTGGCTGCGATATCACCTCCTCGTTTTTTTTTTAAAAACATCTCCGGATTGTAAAATCTTTGATTCTGAAGAAACAAATCTAAATTTTTTTGTACCACATGTTGCACATTTACCAGTTAGTGCTGATCTGTTATTTTTAGTTGTAATCGTCGTCACATCATTTGTGTTAGTACGCGTTTTACACTTCACACAATATAGATCCATAATTTATGTATAGAGATATGGATATAATTGATTTTTTCAGCGACTAAAACAAAAGAACCAGTTAATCATCATGCAGCGCTACCAAACTCTATCCGCGCAATTATAATCGGGCCATCTGGATCCGGCAAGATGCAATTGTTGCTCAATTTAATAGTGAGATGGATGAAGTGGGATAAGTTGTATTTAGTTGCTCCTAGCGTAGATGATCAACGATGCTATGAAGTGTTAAAGGATTTTAACGAGAATGCATCAGAAATTAAGGGTGAGAACGCCATTGATTTTATAACTGATATTGACGAGGCACCATCCGTGGATGACCTTGATGGGAGCATTAACAATTTAGTCGTATACGACGATGTGATGTTAGACAATCAACAAAACCCAGCTAGAATATTTTCCAGAGACAGGCATAAAAACACCGACGTGATGTATGTCACTCAACGCTACACTCAGATTCCAAAAGTGATCAGAGATAACTGTAATATTCTTGCTGTGTTTAACGGCGTTGATACACATACGTTACGAAATATTTGGCAGACATGGTGCTCTGATATGGACTTCAATCAATTTAAAAATTTCTTTAGTAACTCTCAGTCGACCCCGCATGGATTTATAACAATAAATTTACATGATCCTCGGACACGATATCGTATCGGACTCGATCAAATATTTGGTTGAAATCATTTATTATTTTTGTTAACTTTCAGCAGCAGAGAGGGTGAATGACCACATCTTTGCGACCCAAATTGATTGAAAAATCGTAAAGTCTCCGTTTGCTAAATGGAGACTTATTTTTTTTTTGGTTAAAATATGAGATTTCGTAGGAAGACTCTATATTCCGTTTTGAGGATTCAATCAAAAATTTGTCTAAAAAAGTGGTCTGTTCACCCTCTCTGCTGCTTAATTTAATAATGAAGTGGATGAAGTGGGATAAATTGTATTTCATAGCTCCGTCAATTGATGATCAGCGGTGTTATCGCGTGCTTAAGGATTTTAATGAAAACGCGAAATGTTAAATGATGGTGAGGATGTTATTGAGTTTATAACCGATATCGATGAAGCACCGAGGGTCGATGACCTTGATTGAATTATTAATAGTTTAGTCTTGTACGATGATGTAATGTTGGATAAACAAATAAACCCTTCTCGAATATTTTCTCGAGGTAGATATAAAAACACTGATACGATTTATGTAACCCAGTAGTATACACAAATTCCCAAAGTGATCAGAAACATCTGTAATCTACTAGCGGCGTTTAACGGAGTTGATACTTACACGATGAGATTTATTCATCAGGCCTGTTGTTGCGGTGACATGGATATAAATAAGTTTAAAAATTTCCTTAGTCGTGCTCAGTCAATCCCATACGGGTTTGTAGCGATACATTTACATTATCCTCGGACAAGATATCCAATCGGGTTTGATAAAAAATTTAATTGATAGCAGCATAGAGGGGGTGACAACGAATATGCATCTCGGTTCGACAGAGGTCTTATTTCTGTTCGTTGACACTATTTTTTCGGTTTCGTTGGAGGCCTTGGTTTAACAAATAGACGCCTCTAAAAAGTTGTAGGGTTCATCCTCTCTGCTGCTGGCTAAGAAAGCTATTTAAAGACAGCCAAACGATTAAAGCCAGATGCAACAGCTCATTGTACTTACCTTTTTCTATGCAATCTTTGCTTTTGTTTTTCTCTACCACAGTTATTATACATTTTGGCAGGCAGGAAATATGTAAATGCGGCATATTGGTGTTCAAGCATTGTCACGAAATTTAATAAATCGTGGTGAAAAAAAAATACTCTAAACCTTTTTATGTACAAATATTTGCCTGTATTCACAAAAGTATTATCCCAGGGAAATTGGAGAAGCATTGTGCTTTCGCTGATATTCCAATTAAAATTGGCACAATTTCTTGCACAACTGAGAAAACACAACCTTCAATGACACCCCAACTATCTCTTTCCGCGGTCTTATCACTCAGCGTGCCTTGAGAATACCGTATTTCCAAAATAAATGTAAACGTTTACAAATTTCACCACATCATATTGGACTCACTTTCTACAGATTGTGGAAGTTTCACGATAATACCAATAAAGGTGGTGAAATAATTATAATTCGAATCTGTACACGAATTAAACACAAACTTTGTTCACTGTGCTACGTTTTATTGACGGACTCCAATCCAACATACCTATCTGTCCTCGCCTATGTGTACACACCAGGAAGATATTTACGCTCCTCTTCTGACAACCGTATAATCATTATCCCCACTATTAAAACGAAGTTATATGGACAAAGTCATTTTGCATAGCAAGGCCCAGCAACTAGGAACGAATTGTCCATTGGAATTAGACACAAAGAAACAGTGATCCCTTTCAAGAGTGCTCTTAAAACTCACCTCTTTTTTTAACTACAACAACAAACTTAAAGGCCTAATAATGTTTCCTACCTGTAATATTTTCAGCAATTTTTGTTTTGCAATTGTATGGTGTTTTCTTTTGTCTTTTGTAGTCATATTATTATAGATGTTGTAAATCACTTAGAGCTTCTAAAGATTATGCGCTATACAAAGTCCGCCTTATTATTATTATTATTATTATTATTATTATTATTATTATTATTATAAGAGTATATAGCTTGGCCGTACTCCAGATGTGCACTTTTCAAAAAAAGTGCTCGCTACACTTGATCATCTTTACTTCCAGAATAACAGAGGTAAATTGTATTTTTATTTATTTTTAAAAGGGCATATAACTTTTTATTTCATTATATATATTTGGTAATTCATTCATTGCTATTTCAGAAGCTGGTATTGTCTAGTCTGGCAAAATTCATTTTCCCAAATTTATAGCTGCTAAGTAAAGATATTTCATTTTGTCAGACATTTCGCCGTACTTTATTGATAAAACGTCAGACTCCTGTGGTATAGTGAACTTAAGACTAATTCAGGCTGATTTTTTAAGCACAATGGAGCAATCATTTTGAATAGCCGTGTGCTTAGATCATGTACAATTTTTAAAAAAAATGGCAGCCACATTACATTAAAGTAGAATAGAGCTATGACAATACTCTCTCCACTATGCATGTTTAACATGCAAACAACTTCACCCAACATAGGTCACTCTCTCAAAAGAACAGTAAAACTGGTGAGCGAAATGGAATTCAGGGAGCATACAGAGCAGGCTGAAAAGAGACAAAGACATCCGAATGAAACATATCCTTGCTATCTCGGCGGCAGTTTTAATATTATACTTGTTTCGGCAGTACATATATTAAAATTGGAACGATACAGAGAAGATTAGTATGGCCCCTGCACAATGATGACACGCAAACTCCTGAAGAAAAAATATAAAAATAATATTATACATTTCAGGCGAAAGTTTTAAGATGAAAACTACAAAAGAACTCGCTAGGTAGATGCAGAGCCAGATTCCCTGTTTAATAATGTGGTAAAATAATGCAATTTTAAGAAAACTTAAAATGATCCTCAATCCAAAGGGGTTCGTACTCATGATAATAATATATTCTACTCCAGTGGTTCCAATTCTTTCTGAAATTATGGGCCGCGACCCTAAAAAAGATCTGAGTAGCTAGTTCAGTAGACCAACAAATTGTAGCAACAGGGGATGATTTTTTCATAATTATAAAATATATAAAAATGGAATGTTTTCAGCATAATTTAAGTGTGCATATTTCAAACATGAACCCATCTTTATGATATCTTTTAAAATAAATTCACAGGAAGCATTCAAATACCTGTATCGTCCACCATTTTTAATATTGGTCTTGGTCAATTTTTGAAAATTCCTGACCTTATGTTATTTCAAACTGAAATATGTATATAACTCACATATATTTTAAATAGAAATGTTTTGTGAACATTCAGCTTTATTAATAAATTGACTTTTTCAATGTTTCAGGTAAGTTAGAAGCCCACCTATGCCATTTTATCCCCCCCCCCCCATTTTTGGATTAAATACTATATTTTTGAGTCATACACAAGTTGAAATTATATCTTGCTTTTAAAATGGAATGCTTTCTGCTTACTTTGAGTGTGCATATTTAAAAAATGAACCCATTTTTATGATATCTTTTCAAATAAATTCATTGGAAGCATTCAAACACATGTGCTGTCCACCATTTTTAATATTGGTTTTTGGTCACTTGAAAATTCTTGACATCAAGTTATTTGAACTTATTTCATGCTGAAAATTGTATGAAATAAAATAATCATGAGTCATACCAAGTTGAAATTGTATGTTACTAGAGCTTACAACCAATATTGCATATTCATTACATTGTTCTTGTACATATATACATTGATCTGAAGTTACAATTTAGTACATAGCAATTGCTACTTTAGAATTTAGTTATCATAAGATATATTTGGTCAGTTTTCATATCTATTGTTAGTAAAGACAAATGTAGTATCAGAGATGGAGAAGATACTGACACCGAGTTGGTTCTCAAGAAATATTTATTATTATTTGTTTATATGGAGAAATACTACAGATCGATTCTCTATTCATTGGCTTATGATGACAGTATTCATATTCATATTCACAAAAAATGGCATATAAATTTTTAATGCATTTGTTTTCATTCTTCAAAATTCTGAAAAATTATTTAACTTTATTTTATTAACTCTGTAACTAAACATGAACATTTTAATTTTAATACCAGTGTCTCTAGATAAGAATAGTACAGTGGGACCCTGCTATAACACGGTAGTTGGGAGCAATAGAATCCGACCGTGTTATGAACCGAACCATGTTATAAGCAACCATGTACAATACCAACACATTAATGGATTTAATTGGGGGGGGGGGTTACATAAAGACAGGTGCGAAAATGCATGGCACAATTACCATTTTTGATCAATATATATTAAATGAGAAAAACATTTGCTGTGGTAACAGAAATTGCAGATATAATATATTACTTTATTCAGAGAACCATGCATTGGGACATACACGTGTCTAATTTATATATACATGTATAATCTATTGCATGAAAAGAGTATCAACGCGGTGTACTCATCAGCGAATCTTGTAACATACATTGAATCCATAATACAAATATTTCCATCAAAAATATCCACACACGGATGTAAAATATTCAATAGTTTTGTCACAGATCATTATGTGACTGAATTCAATGAAAAGAAAATAACAAAAATTACGTAACTTGTGTATGTAATAAATGATGAAATAGTACATGTCCGTAGATTAAATAATGGAAGCTAAAGTGTATTCTTATAATAACTACATGTACATCTCGGGATCTTTCTGTCTCTTAATTCAGTCATTGTAAATTTCAGCACATTTTCCCACCCAAGCTGCTAGTCAGAGTCCTTTGAACTTGCCGCCCAGCTATTGCATCGTGTTCTTTTGATGTACTCTAATAAATACAGCAGGCAGAACTGGCTGTATTTTAACCACTGAATTATGTTACTGTAATATCAGCACAGCTAAAATGATAAAATAATCAACACTAACTTTGTTTCCCAGCTATTTGCATGTGTACGGAGGACTCCTGCATGGAGTGATTTATGTGTCCCAGATC
Organism: Unio pictorum; assembly: GCA_030141615.1. Taxonomy (NCBI): domain Eukaryota; kingdom Metazoa; phylum Mollusca; class Bivalvia; order Unionida; family Unionidae; genus Unio; species Unio pictorum. Next base: position 24,612,057 of record JARLTB010000021.1, read on the forward strand.
AAATATTTGCATTCAGATACGCGTAATTAAGCATTTCCGAGACCTGTGTTGTATACATTTTATACCATTACATTTCTCATCTGTCAATAGTTATTATTTTTTAAAAACTCTGATTTTTAGCTGCTTTCTGCTAATGTCACGTTTGCTCTTGGCAAAGTCAAATATAGTTCTCAGTTGCAGAATTCGAATTTACTAGTCAACAGATTGCATAAAACAACACCGCCAAGCCACGCACACATGTTGGCGGCTTGTTTCTTTGATGCTGTATGAATTGTTTCCCCCTGATTTGAACAAGTTTAGCTCGGCAGTTCACTTTGATGATTAACAATGTACTTAAATTAATTGATTTATACATTCTGGTGAGAATCTTTTATCAACTCCCGCATTGGCTGTTGCATAGTTGGGTATGAAATTAAGAGAACATATATCGGAGATTATTAGAGCAACGATTGTATTCGGAATGCATTCAAGACAAACACAAAGTAGACACGATGGCTTCATTGCTCAGGGATCAGTAATAATAATATTGACTTATGAGCTGTCATTTTTCAACAATAAACAAAGATCTAAGTTCTCAGTAGGCCCAGATATTCCGATGTTTATTCTGGCACGAAACTGGAAGAAATTTTTTAATTTTTGAAATTTTAGGAGCCATACAACGATTATTTTACATTTGATTTTGTGTGATTTCCTCCCCAAAATAATAATACATTTTCTACACGGTTTTATTTCCATACTTTTTAGACGAGTATGAGAATGATAATTAAACTCTTGACATATTTTATTTTTCATACTTAAAAGATTTTTTTTTTTTTTTGGTCTTTGAGAAAAATACCTGTAATAAATTACCTGAAATTTCGGGAGCCATGCCATGACCGTGTTATATCCGAATTCGTGTTATAACGGGGTGTGTTATAGCGGGGTCCCACTGTACCTAGAACAGATGACCTGACAATGATAATATCTCAGTGATCACAGTCACATACATATTATCAATAGTATCACTGAATCAGTAGGTGATACTACTCCTGTCGAGTCTCTGACCTCAAAAATATATTAAACAACATTGTACAAATATTTTGTCTTACGTTTGGTATAATGAAAGACATTATGTCTCTATAATCAGATTCCTTGCTGTAAACGTCTGCCTTTTCATACAATCAAGTTTTAACCCAAATTGTGTCGTATTTCCATTTTGTATGTACCCATGTGAAGGGAAGAGTTATCGTTCTTGCTGGCATCTGTGACCTTTAAAAAAGTTGTAATTTGTGGTTTTTCCGCAAAAATTTGCACACATTTTACCCTTATTCGCGTAAAAAGAACTGCAAAGTATTTAAAAAGAATGCGTAGGTGAGCATATATGTTTGTTTATTTAGTTTTTCAGCGTTTTGAAAAATTTGTTTTTTGGTTTTTTTTCACTGATTAATTTGTAGAAATGGCCCAATGTCATATACGTTAAATATAGACATTTGATCTTTCAACCATAAATACATTTGGAAGTAATAATGTCGGATTTTTACAGCAGAGAAAGTACCAGGTGTAATGAGGTTGACATTGTGAGAAAACGTTAATCATGATCGCCAATGCCCTCTAGCGGTGTTCCCTGTTGCTACAAATTGTTCTCTGCCTTTTTTTATTTTGACTTTCTGCAAGTCAAAATATAAAAAAAGGCAGAGAACAATTTGTTGGTGTACTAGTTCAGCAAAATGTTATAAGACTCGTATAATTCATACACGGAAAGTTCACGTCTTGAGAAGTAAAGGTCTGAAATATTTTGTAATAATAAAAATGTTTCAGTTTTGTAAACAAATTTGTAAAGTTCACGAAGAAAAGGTATCAGCCAAAGTGTTACAGAGCACTCAAATCGACACAAAATTGCATTGCATCTACCATCTCATGTCAAAATTTCATAGCTCCCTCCTCTCCAGATTGTTTTCTTTACATCTCTGTGTTTTTTAATGTATTTGTTTTAAATCAAATAATATAAGTTAGTAGTTGCACATACAGCTTCGTTTTTCTATTAACATTCCTTTGTAATTTATCTAAGATTATTTTTTCTGAAACTATTATATCATTAAATAACTTTATTATTTGATGTTTTGGACTTAATAGACATTTAAAGCAATATATCTTGTTTATCTTGTGGAACAAGTACCAGAAATTGGATATTAATTTCAAGGGATGTAATTTGGTGATAACATTTGAGTACGTTTTGATAGCAATTTTTTTGCTCCATAATTTGCAGAAAACTGCAGAATTTTGATATAAAGAAAAGTACGTTATACATGAAAAAAAATGTTTTAATTTACTTAAAAATTATATACATTTAGATTCAATTGTGTATAGATTGAGTGCAAAAGTGTTCAGGTTTGCTTCGTTGGCAGTATATAAAATAGTAATTGAGAGTGCCATTTTAATGTACTTACCGGTATTCATTGGTAGCCTCAAAGGTACCTGATTTCAAATTTTCCTTCAGATTTAGTATTTCTTTCCATTTTGTTTTTAGATGTGGGTTTTCCATGATTCTCGTATATAACCGCCTAAATTAAAAACAATTAGCATTGACATCACTTGACCTTTTTTTCTGAGCGCATTTAATGTATGCATGGTCATAAATAGTAAATCTAAAGTATCTAGTGATTAATATTGTTTATTTATTTTTGAATCATTTCATTTCAGACATTTATTATCGAAAAACTCATAAGCAGTGTAGTTTGCATTTTTGGCAGATACTAATGGGTGTTGTGGAAAAACTGTTCAATAGGCTATTCTACCACTCACAGAAAAAATGTTGAACTTCCATGACCCTTAAGAATGTCATTGTGAGCCTGATTTTCATTGCAACCAGGAGGTGGGGAACCACTGTTCTACTTAGTATGGTACATGTTTGATTTATCCACGATAACAGTGATATTTTGGGTCTTAAAATTTGCAATCACCATATTATAAATGAAGCAACTTACCTTTAGTATATTGTATAAGTCTCTTTTGTTCTTTAATCTTTAAGAAATGACATTGCAGGCCAAATTTAGGCAAATGGCTGATTTGGCCCAAATTCAGAATTTCATCACATTTAAATGTGACATTTAAATTTGTTTTTCTAAAATGATATTATTATTTCCTAAGTGTGTTGAGCAGTTCAATGGGGTTATTATATATAATGAAACAAAATAGCTTCAAGACTGTTTATTTTGCATTGGCAGTAGTAGTGAAATATTTTTTAAAGCAGATCATACAACTGTATGCAAGCTTTAAATAGTCTATTTTATTGAAAATTAATAAAATTACAAACACTGACAAGAAATATATGAATATAGCCCAGTTCGATATCAATATTTACCTCCCTTAAAGAGTAACTGTAAAGTTATCATTCTTGCAATGAGTGTACATTAATCACTTCCGGGGAGCATTGTAGCAGTGGATTTAAACAAAGGAAGAAGCAATCAGTCAAATTTAAATGTTAGCAATGCTAAATTTCTCGACCTGAGGCGATTTTTAACGATCAAATTTAAACATTAGCAATGCTAAATTTCTCAACCCGAGGCAATTTTTAAACGTGGGAAGGATTTAAAACCATTAGGTAATGCATAATTCAGTTTTTGTCAAAACAATCAATGTCTGTGTTAGTTGGATACTTTTAAAAGGAAAGAAAATAAGAATTGAAATACATGTAGTACATTTTGACTTTTTTTCTTCTCAAGAATCAGCCTAGTTTTGGACATCAGTATACATATAAGCATAACCACATGTTGAGAAACAGAAAATTTATCAAACTTACAGATGATGTTCCAAATAATTATACATGTAACAGTAAATAAATTATTAATTCGCGTGGGTATATTTTCGCCATCAAGAATAATAAATAATTCCTTTTCCCAAATCATTTCTCTGTACTCTGGTTGTCATAAATATTTTCACATCTGTGGTAAAATCGTTCAAGTTTGGTTTTCATGGTTCTTGATAAACAGGTGGTGGAATTTCAGGCCATCCTAGCACTGTTCTGAGCGATGAGTGATTAATTATTTAATTTGAGTGAATCTGGAAGACTGAACAGACATTGTGTTCAGAAGTCATCTGTCCATTCACGAAAAGTGTTGAACAAAGGCGGGTATTGGCATTGAAATGGAAGTCTTTCATCATTACTTTTACATGTGTGATTGATGTTTTCCATAGTGTTACATCTGAAGGAAATTTGTGTAGTACAATGGATTGCCAATCAACTATTTTTCAGCAGAATATTGAACAAACAGCAGTAATGCCTGTCTCTCGCTTGATCTTGGTATGCTAGCCATTGTTGGAAATTGCTCTCCGGAAGTGGCGGTTTATACTTTTCTTATCGTCAGCAATGGAGTGCATGTCAAGCAATGTAATTCCAAGGTGCTCTTACCGAATTGGGCTATAGTGTTAATGCAGTAAGATTTTTTGTAACAAAATCAGCAGTGGTAATTTAGTTGAAAGAGGAAATAAATAATTTTTTTTTCTTTCTTAGAATTCATATTGAATTATTTAGTTGTGTGCAAATTGCTGAAAAACAAGTGTCAAAAAGTCAAAGTGTATAATACAGTAACATATATCCAGTCTTATTTTGGGGGCCCCAAGTGGCCGAGTGGTCTAGAAGTGCTTTCTGTTACGGATCACTGCCATCTCACCTGTCTGCGTGGATTCGAGTCTAAGATTCAGCTAATGTAGTTATGTGAGAAAGCTTGCCAGTAGCTTCTCGTGGGTCAGTGGTTCTTTCCGGGGATATTCCCAGGTTCTTCCTCCACCAGTAATACTGGCCGTCATGTATGGCCTATCGTGTGCTGAAAAATGGCGTCAAACCCAAATCTTATTTTGTCCTTCATAACTCCTATACCCTCTTTACACTTCTTTTTGGCAGAACTATAACTTTTTCCTGGTTATTTTTCTAATGGTCATAGAAAGTATAGGTGATACAAAATGTATGGGATAATTCATAGATTTTATATTTGCGAATTTACTTAGGATATAAAGGACATAATATCAGTAAAGAGGCAGACCTAAAGCTCTAACCAATTTTATGCCTTGTGATGTAGCTGCAGATTTTACTCAAAGGATACATATTCAAGAATACCAGTGAAGTACCTTTTACTGTTGTGTACACATCAATAACTTTACCAAATTTTGTTTGGGATATAAAGATTTCTTAGAAAGCACGACTTGCATGAGGAATCAATGAAAATCTTCAATGAATTTAAATTAGATGTATTACTTTTTGATATTGATGAAAGGGGCTATACTATCCTGATTTATGAAAAGTTTCAAGTTTTTAATTCAAACCATAAGTATATATTTTCTTTATTTTGGTTCTCAAAAAAATCTAATGCTATGCTTCATATCCGTTTTATTCTGATTTCAGTTAGAAATTTACTAACAACTATCTTATGTAAATTTAAAAGGTGAACAGCATGGTTTTACATTCTCAATGTTTGCAAAATCACTAAAGACTACTAAATAAATATCTACGCTATTTTTAGCCACTTTAGTATGAAACCATGCTTATACCACTTTGTACCACTTATTTTCACATTTAGTAAAGTATTCTTTTATCGTGGTATGTATAGATCTATGACTATGACAAAAGATCTATGACTGTTTATATTTAATCTGTTAAGTGGTCTGTCTTAATATATTGCTGCCATCAGAATTTTCTGACAATGTTAAATTCTGAGCAGTCAAGTTGTAAAGCTCTTTATATTTTCAATATCTTGTTCCTTTTTTTTTGACAAATAAGTATTAGCATTTCAGTATGTCCATTTCCCAGTTTAATTTTCAACAGCCTAATTTGTATTAACCTATTTTGCACAAATGTGGAATAAACATGTATATTTCACATAATTGTAAGGACCGCTCTGGTAGCGTAGTAGTTAAAGCATCCGTTGTGGAAGCAGGAGGTCGTAGGTTTATCCCCAGCCAAGTCATACCAAAGACTTACAAAAATGGTACTAACAGCTGCCTCGCTTGGCACTCAGCATTAAGAGGTTAGTGTTAAGACTGGTAGGCCTGGTGTCAGGATAATGTGACTGGGTGGGACATGATGCTACATGTCTTGGGCATGATGCCCCCAGTGCTAGACATCACTATAAACTGCTTCACTGCAGACATCATAGCGATATGACTGAAAAATTGTTAAAGTTACATTAAAAATCCTAATCACACACACACAACATACACACACACACATAATTGTAAGTGTTTTGATTCTTTGAAAGTTTGGACTAATCTTGCATATTTTACATTCTTAATTGATCAATTTACATATGTGTATTACAAAATGATGAAAATTATATATTAAATGTTTGTTTTATATTCTTTCAGGGAGCTTGGATTACTGAGGAAAAGAACCATTTCCAGCTCAAGTATTCAACTTGGAAGAACTTCAAAAGTCAATGGTAAAATTAAATACTAGGCACCATAAATGGTCTTTGAAATTGCAGTGTCATGGGTGGGCAATTACAGACTATGTACAGTTAAATACTAAACACCATAATAGGTCTTAGAAATGGTGGATGGGCAGTTACACACTATGTTCCATTTAATACTAAGTCACAGTAGGTCTTTGCAATGTGTGGGCAGTTACACTGTGTGTAATTAAATATACTAAGAACCATAATAAGTCTTTGAAATGATGTGGACAGTAATACTATATGCAAATAAATAATATTATCTTGGGCCGGCAAAAATAACACTGAATAGTTAAATGGTATTAGATTGTATGATCTCTTCTTGAAACATTGTCCATAACATTGCATCATCAGTTACATTTTGATGACCATATTGTCAACACAATGGCTGAAAAGTGGTAAATTTCAACTTGATGATATCGTTGGTTTGAATAAGAACACCATTCCACGTGTGAACCAAACACATAAAAAGCTGCCCCTTGCTCAATGCAGTTTGCAAGTGGTGTCAAAATATGATATGTTTAGAACTAATTAAGGTGTGAAGATGCTGAACAAATTGTAAACTAAGGGAATCATTCTGTTGTTTGAACCTGCCTCATGTAAGAACCAACTTCAGCCATTGGACTTTACTTTAAACCTCATCAATCAAGCAGATTCATGCTGAATGGATAATTTTGGTTCGTTTGAAAATATGTGAAAGATTGGACCCAGTTATCTGTGATTTGCTTTGACAATGCTGGAGTTGTTTAATTCAGCTGTTTTGATTATTTATCTGAGAACTATTTGATTCATTGATTTTGTAAGAAAATTAATGAAATGTGAATTGCATGTATATACAGTAGTTCCCCTCTTATACGGCCACCCCTGCTGCACGGGGAAAGTGGCCTTATAAGACGGGTGGCCGTTCCAGAGGGGGGCTAAATTTATTATGAGAAGTACATGTATATGTAATGTACGTAGTAAGAAAGCTTCATACTTCAAAACATTAAATATCTTCGTCTAAATGAAACATTAATCAATAAAAGTTTTTATGTTATAATAACAAATTTATTTCAACTGAATATATGTTACTATTTTTGCTTTCTTGGCGTAAGTTTGATATGCGAGCGGGTATTGTTCTCATGCACATTGCAAATGGATTCAAAAACGTCATTTGCATCTTGGTACATACATAATTATCTTTCCATTTGCTCCATTTTCCCACTGCTGCTGAATAACCTTCTTATTGGTTATTACTTTGTTTATTCAAATTATTTCAACATAAACTTGTTTTTACGAGTCTTTTGTACATACAATTGTTCGGCATCTCCCCCCCCCCCCCGATGTCGTTGAGTAGAATAACCGACTTTCTTCGAAAATAATGTATCTGTTAATGTGATGACATTTTAATGTTTGGTAATGATTTATTCGGTTATTGCTGACTGTATGCGATCTAATTATGCAGACAAAACTTGTGTCGAGTCTACAAAATACAGCCTTCGTAAAGGAACCCATTTTGTGTGGTCATGTGATTTTTCGGGTCTTTGTCTGGTACCCTATTGTCTTTTTTAAGGTTGTCTATGTGTGCCAATGTACAAAATATATTTTTAACCTATGCTGACCTTGTTATCATTATAACAATTACGTCTGGTTATAATCATCAACGAGAAGAACTCAACATAGGTGTTAAACCCCAAACTATCATAACATTATTGAGCCCATTTCCTGTAAACATCGACTTTCATAGATAACGATATACTATAAATCTTTAGTCGACACTTTTAACGGCGACTTGACACTCGGAGACGTGTATCTACGATAGAGATAATCAAAATTGCTTACCTTACGTCAAGATTTGAGTTAATTATTGGTTCTGGATACATTTAAAAAATAAAATGAGGCCGCTCGTGAGGGGTAAATTTTATATTATTGCACAAAAATGCTGTTTGCTTTAGCCGGGTGGCCTTTCGTGAGGGGTACTTTTGAACAGAAACTCGTTGGTGCCAACGAATTCTGGCCGTTAGGAGCGGGTGGCCGCTGGTCAGGGGGGCCGTACAAGAGGGGGACTACTGTACAGTGATTCATTAATAATTGTGTGAAGCATTAGTTTAACATTTTACAGTGATCACGCTTTCACAAGGATAAAACTTTTTTGATAACAGTTTCACTTAAACGAAGAATTGATTTGAAACATTATTTTTCTTTGTATTATCTTTTCTTATTCTTTCATTTTCTTTTTTCTCTCTATACTTACATATTCACAACTTACTGATTTAAGGCAATGAGTGGAAAATACAGCTATTGGATACCATATATAGGCCAACTACATATTATGTACAATGCAATACTAAGCATCAGAATAGGTCTTATATATCCCCATGTCATGGGCAGGCTATTTACTGTATGCAAGACAATTCTAAAAATTGGAATAGGTCTTGGATATGTGATTGTCTTGGGCAGGCTTTTTACTGTATAAAATGCTATACTAAACATCACCAGGGCCACAGTGACCAAATACTCGACACCGTTCTCCATCATGGATCACTGCCATCTCACCTCTGTCTGTGAGTGTTCGAGTCTCAGATTTGGCCAATGTGGGTATGTGAGAAAGTTTGCCAGTAGCTTCTCATGGGTTGGTTCTTTCCGGGGGTTTACTCGAGTTCTTCCTCCACCATTAATACTGGCTGCCATGTATGGCCTATCGTGTGATGAAAAATGGCATTAAATCCTACAACAACAAAAACAACTAAACATCAGAATATGTCTTTGATATGCAGTTGTCTTCAGTATGCTATTTACTGTATGCAGTGTAATGCTGAACATCAGAATCGGTTGTTGAAATGCTAAGCATCATAATAGGGCTTTGATATGCCATTGTCATGGGCAGGCCAGTTGCACATTTTATTCATTCATGGCCTTGGTATCTATGATCCACTTTAACTTAGAGAATTTGGGGCAAAGCAATTACACAATAGCAAATCGGAACTATTGAGTTGGCACTCTATCCACTTTAACTTGTTCCTGTTTTTGCCATGCATTTTGTTGGTTGCTTTTTCCCAATTTAACAGTGGGTTGTTTATATTTATGAATTCAGATTATGCTTGGAGTTTAGTCTGTTTGGAATCATTGTTATTGCCATGCTCTCTTTTTTTTAAAAAGTAGGGATTATGTATTCCAGCCTGTTTGTACCTTTTTATTTGTCTTTAGTAAAGTACAGTATTTCATCCTTATCCATGAAGATACGAACTTGAAAATTTGGGACATGAGAGAGAATGTTTTGTAGATGTGCAAATGGTGTTGGAACTTTGAATTCTGGGGAAAAGGTTAGGAGGTTGGGAAGGTATTTACAAAGATTTCAGAACCATTTCTTTAGCATTGTAGTTGGAGAACTGAAAGTTGGTTTGTGCCATTGTCAAGATTCAAGATGTCAGTTACATTTGATATGTGGGAGATATATCAGGATAATGTGACTAGATGTGACATCATTTTCAGTGCTAGAAATCACTATAAACTGCCTCACAGCAGACATTGTAGCAATATGACTGAAAAATTGTTAAAGCTACGTTAAAAATCCACACATGCACACAGATATAAAATACTTAATGGGTATTTGGATTACATTCTCAGGGATGGGGTAATGCCGTCCCTATGTCATGAGATTGAAACTTTGGATATCCCCACATGATGACTATGTATGAGATGAATTGACATATTAATCCAACTCAGTCCCTGGAGTAGGGAACTAACCTTTGGGCCATGAATTGAAAACTATTAAGATCTCCACCTTATATCTATATATGCACTTACTGGACATGATCAGACAAATACACTTGTAATGTTGGTTCCTGTGCGCCCATAGCATGCATAGCTTGCAAGTATGGCGAGGGGCCTTGGCTGATCAAGTGGTCTAAAAAACATGCCTTTACATATCACTGACATCTTAACTGTGTGTGGATTTTGAGTCACAACTTGGCAATGGGTATTTGAGGATCTCAAATATACTGGCCGCCTTGTTGAGCCTATCATGTGCTAAAAACGCACATTAAAGCCAAGCCAGACCTTGTAAGTATGGGTATATTTCTTACAATGCCATTGACCTAATTTTAATTAAATGTTGGTTGGCTTTAATGGCACTTTTAACACATTAGTGGCTATATTATTAATTTCATGAAGAGGAAACAAGATCTAAATGTCTTTACAAGAGTACACCAAGTTAGCCAACCTAGGCTGGCCACTATCAAATCAACAATCTTTGTATTAGGAAGCTCTACCAGTTGAGCTAATGCATATCCCTTCTAGTAAAATGTGGGTTCTAAATTGAAAAATATCAAAAATGTGCAAAGAAACTTAAGGATGATAACCTTTCTCCAATATATAAAGTCAAAGGTAAAAAATATAATATCCATAATATCTGGGGTTTGGTGGAACTCAGCATATATAAATACCATTTATGTTTTCAATTATTTTTGTGTTTTTCAGTTCAGCCTTTTTCCTACCTTGTTGTAATCGATTTTGAGTCAACTTGCTGGAAAGACGGAAAGTTTAGGACTCAGGAAATCAGTAAGTCTAAGAATGATGACTGGGCTTCCATATGTCTGTCTGTTTCATTCTAAACAAGTGAATATCAGTTCTCTGAACTGTATAGACTAGCTTACATGTCCATGTGATGACGTGTTCAAAGGGGTATTATTATGGGTTCCATCCTCTGGGATCTCAGGAAAGTGATCAAAAGTTTAAATTTAAGAAAGATTGAATATATAGTGCCATTTTAAGATTTTTGGAGAAAAAATTTGTGCATTTGTACCGGGAATACACGCTCAATATATTTTTGGATATCACTCATTACTCCCATTGATGTTACTCTTACTGGCTATTCACATGGTTAGTGAGGAGAAGGAGTGGGAGCGAGATGATATAAGTGATACTATTTCAAATTTGGCAGTGTAGGAATTGTATGTATTTGAATAGGTGAGTCATTAATGTTTATCAGATTTAGCCTGGCTGATATTCGGAAACTAGACTAAGTAATTTTGTATGATTAAAGTTTTTAAGCCAAATGTATTTTATAGAAGTTACTCTGTGGTGATAATAAAGTCTGCATGCCTTTTTACTACCATATGTCTAATGCATGATTGATTCAAGACCCGTCAGATGTACTGAAATGGTATCATTTTTAAATTTTAATTGAGAAACAAATGTAAAAATAAAAATTATTTGGAAAAAATAGAATTTAGAGAAATATCTTGACAAGAGACTGTACTGGCAAGAAGTTCATGTGATTGAGTCGGCATATGCTTTTAGATTTCTTGAGCCCATATTAATGGTAGAGCAAGATATAGTGGTCACTTTACCATTGTATTTGTCATTATCAGTTCTTTTGTTAAGTGTTTCGTTAATCTATTTCTTATTTGATCATGGACTTTCAAACAGGCCATTGCTTTTTTAAATTATTAGTTTAAAACAATGAAGTCATCATCTAAATGTCCCTTAAAATTTTGAGCTATAATAAGGTTTCTTTCTCCTTCTTTCATAAAAACATGAAACACTCTTCAACAGTTGATAAGGTTTCTTGCTCCTTCTTTCATGAAAACATGAAACACTCTTAGACAGTTGAAGATAGTGAGAATTATAACATTGGATGTTCCTTCTACCTGCAGTTGAGTTCCCAGCAGTTTTGTTGAACACTGAAACAGGTCAAATAGAAGGGGAATTCCATCACTATGTTCAGCCTCAAGAAGATCCTATCCTCAGTGAGTTCTGCACAGAACTAACAGGAATTAATCAGGTTAGTTTGGAGCAATGAATGTAAATCATAGCTTTTTATCATCATCAAATTGTACAACTAAAATTTTTTAAAATTATATTTTTAAAATTGAATATTTTTGAATTAACATTAAGTTTATTTCAAAATGATGGTACAGTCAATTCTTACACTTGTGTTGTCTTTTTAAAAAGAACATTTTAAATGGTTCTTTTTTAAATGAAAATTTTAAGCCCATGAAAATTATATTATTTTAAAGGCATACTCAATATATATAATATCAATTGTATGAGATCTAAACAAAATCTTAAGAACTACATAGGAGGGATAAATACATCTTCTAGCTATTCTCTGTATAAAACTGTCATGAATTTGTGATCACTATTTATGGCATTCCCCATCACCCTATACCATGGTTTCCCCCAGTAATATGTTCATTATTGGGGCTGTGGTATAAAATAAAGTAAGAGACTATTATCATGATTTTTTCAATGAAGTCTTGTCTAATTTAGTACATATTTTCAATATGACATCTAGAGGTCCCGGAAATGCTTAATTACGCGTATTAGGACGCAAATATTTGATCTGGGACCCAGTAAATCACCCATACATGAGTCCTCATTTGCATGCAAAGTGCTGGGAGGCAAAATCAAAGATTTGCGAGTCCCACTTAACAACCTATTGATTGATAATATGTTGATTACTTTATCATTTTAGCTGTGCCAATATTTACAATGACAGTGGTTACAATACATTTAGATATGCCTGCTGTATTTATAAGAGTACATAAAAAATAAGAACATGTTGCAATTGCTGGGCGGCAAGTTCAAAGACTTTGCCTAAGAACTTGGGTGGGAAAATGTGCTGAAATTTACAACGACTGAATTCAGAGACAGAACTGCACGAAATGTACATGTTATTATAGGAATACACAAGAACTTTACCTCCATACTTGTGTTCATTTCTGATTGTAGCCAAATAAATAGTTAGTGCAAAATCAAGGCACAAAAGGACTTTGGTAAAACATGTTTTTTTTTTTTGCACATTTGGATAAGGTATTTGGGGGTTCAAAGGCAAACTGACAAAGATTTTAATGCGATTCAGAAAAGTGCTGAAGTTTCTAGAACTGACAGTTTGGATTGAATAGTAGACAAGTGTCAAAAAGTGTGATGCATGGCTTAGTGTTTGGAATACGAACTTTCTTGGATTCACAAAACTGAGTGTCACCCTGAAGGACTTGCAAGACTTACAAAGCTGTCAGGCTATTATTCTGCGCATCTAAGGTGACCAATATTGGCACAAAACCCATACCAAATTCAATTGACGAAAATAAAATCTGCAATGCTTACCAAATGCAAGGCAACAATTGTCACCAGTATATTATATTCTAAATAATACTAAGTTTGGGCAAATGGGATATCACCCCTATGTTTCCATGACTCAGGATATGTCAGCCTATTCTGCCAATGGCTTTGAAAAGATGTAATGCTTATTAATTGGGCTATGGAAATGGAATACATTACTTTGGAGTCTTTCTGGCAGTTGTTCCAATCTGAAAAGTTCAACATTGTCTGGGATGGGATTGCAACCTGTGCTGGTGGGACTCCTGTTTTTACCAAAATGGGAGTCCAGGACTCCTAGTTTAAAAATCCTAGCGAGACCTCTGACATCATCACATTGCTACCTATCACCTTGTGTTAGCTTGTATGACTCTATTCATTTATGTCTTAGGATAATAGATTCATATCAACTTTAAATTTTGAGGATAAGTTGAAAAGGTTAGTAATAAAATGTATATAAATTACATTGTCTAAAGTGCATCCTGATATGCTAGGTATGTTCCTGTGTAAGTATATCCTGATATGCCAGATGTAAGGAAATAGCTATATCATTATAATACTTGCAATAAACATACATGCTGAGTCAATCCAAATGCCCAGTGGATTAGATTTGTCTACTATACTTATTTTCAAAGTCAACTCGATATGTTGTTAATAAAGTTAGAAAGTTTATTCTGTACATTTAAATGATTTTATGTGCCAGTTTATATGCATATAATCAAACTTATTTCGTGATACATTTTGTGGTTTTGTACATGATTATCTTTTCTGACTTCATTTTGGAGAGTCTTGAAAGAGAAACATCTTTTGATTTAGAAAATACATGTTTTATAATCAAAAATGTTCTTTAATTCCATTCAGTAATGGTCTTATGGGAACCTTGAAAAAAGTAATTTCATCCTGGAAAATCCCTGAAAATGACCTGGAAATTTATTTTTAGAAAAGCGTGGGAACAATATGAAAGATACACGCTACCATACCTACTGTAACAGTGGCAAATCTGTAAATATGAATATTTATCTTGTTTACTTGGATGCCAATTTTTTCATTTCAGGCTCAGGTTGATGAAGGAATTCCACTTCCTATTTGTCTCCGAAAATTTTCCCATTGGCTTGACAAGTTGCAGAATGAAAAGGACCTTAGATTCAACAGCTCCGACCCTCACAAGAACAAGGGAACCTTTGTTACTTGGTCAGGTAAACCACCCCGAAAAATAGATTGGTCATACTATCAGTTGTGCTTTCTCAGAATTTTTAAAAATAAAAACTAAGAGCATTTTTTTAAAAATAAAAATTACAATTTTGAAGATTTGACATATACAGTTATGATTTTGCACAGAATATTTGGTTAAATTACTCTACTTGTTTTTAATATTAACAATTATGTCTTGATTACTTTTGATCTGAGTTTGCTTAGTTTTTGTCAATAAAAAAATTTGAATATCTTTCAATCTTGACAAGTACGATTCAGAATTGGTACAGGATATTATAGGTTGAACTTGATGAAATTACACTTTCTTGCATCACAATTATATTTGATTTTTCAATAATTTAACAATCAGAACTTTGTTAAGACGATTACAGTTGCCCTATGTCTGAGAAATTGAGGCAATTTTGTGATTGAAACTTTTAACACATTAGTGATGGACTAATGATCAAAATGCAGGCGTATTGAAATACATTATTTACATTATTTTTAGGTCATCAATTTAATTCTGATTTAGAAAATGATTTGTACAGTTTGATTATCAGTTTATTTTGGTACAAAATGTTGGATTCCTATATTTTTGTTGTGCATTGGGAAACGTTTATTTATAGTGTTAAAAACTTGCTTATGTTGAATTATGGACAATCCCAATTGTAATTCACTTTTGTAATATTTATAAATTTAGTTTCAGTTTATAACTGGTACAGAAATTTGTGCTTACAGTATAAACCAAAATTGTTTATACCATGGGAAATGTTTAACAAAATTTATCTTTTATTTCTTAAAGAATGTTATAATTATACTATTTTTTTTCAGACTGGGACCTTGGAGTTTGTTTGCTGTATGAGTGTAAAAGAAAACAGATTTTAAAACCTATACAACTCAATAGTTGGATTGACCTGAGAGCAACATACAGGGTAAGAATTTAGTTTGCATGATATATATAGTAAGCATCAAAAGTATTAGTCTTGTTTTTTATATAACCAGTTTCTGGAATTTTTAGATGACAGTCAGGGTTCGTATGGTCTTTGAAGGTCTTTGAGAGTTTGGGAAAAATGAGGTAGCATTTTCAAGGCCTTGAAAGTTTGAGAAAAATCGAGCATATTACCCTGAGGTCTTTAAAAGTCTTTGAAAATTGAAATAAACTCCAAATTTTTTAATTTCTTTCCAGAATCACTAATAAAATTATCCAAGGTTGTTAGATTCGGATGTAATTTATAAATTATCCTGATTTCTTTCTTTTGATGACCCGTTCAGTTTCATTGCTGCCGCAATAACAAAAAGGCTTTGTTTGGCCATCCAAAGTTGGCCTTGGTGGTGACATCAATAACACATGCACTCTTCATCAAAGGAAGACGGTTACACACTTCATCAAAGGAAGCCACAAATAAAATTGCCTAAGGTTGTTAGCTTCCGATGTAGCTGGTTTTCTTGGCTTCTTTCTTTTGACGAATCGTTCAATTTGATTGGACTAGTACATCAGCTTTGGCAAATCAAAATGTTCATTACACTAATTCACTCTACGTAGAAAGTGCGTGAAAGTAACAATTGAGGATTCAAAATTTGTTCAGTCGATTTACATCTTCAGCTTGGCTTCTTTCTTTTGACGAATCGTTCAATTTGATTGGACTAGTACATCAGCTTTGGCAAATCAAAATGTTCATTACACTAATTCACTCTACGTAGAAAGTGCGTGAAAGTAACAATTGAGGATTCAAAATTTGTTCAGTCGATTTACATCTTCAGTGTTTAAAAATTCCAGGTCTTTGCTCTTTCAACGATGTCTGGCTTGAACAAGAGAAATACAAGGAATGGCTGCAAAAGGATAAATTATGTAAACAAAAAAGGCGTTTTTAACATTTGGTGAGCAAAATATACCATCTGGCGATATTTGTGGAAAAACCAATTTTGGCTGATAAAAACTATATACAGTCTTATGTTTGGAGTAGAGAACCATGACAGAAAGCAGCGAACTTGGATATAACAATGCACTGCTATATCATAATCCGTTTATGCTGATATCTGGCCTTATTACTGTATGCTGTATTAAAATCAAAATAACCATGCAACTTGCTAGTTAAAATCCCAAAAACCTCTGAAGGCGGAAACATGAAATGAGTACAGTCAACCAGATAACGCTAATTTTTTATAAAAAAAATACCAGATGGAAGAAAAAAAAAGTTTTGCTGACACTTCAAAGAAAACTGATTACCTTTGAAGCACCGATATATACTAAACAAATAAAACAAATCTGTCTCAGTGTTCTACAATTATCTGATGTTGCCGCAGCAATAACAAACGGGTATTGGTTAGGTCCATGCCTTTAGCGGTGCCTTGAATAACAAATGTGCTATCATCAAAGCAAGCGGACGACCTTTGCTCAAAGAAAGTCAACAACAAACTCAAATAAAAGCATTGCCTCATTGTACATAGTGGATAGAACATATTTATTGTGCTGCGAAACATTCCTGTTTGCAAAAGAAACAAAAAAAAAGAAAATAAAAACATGTACAGAGGACTCTTGCATGGGTTATTTTCTGTATCCCAGATAAAAAAAACTTGCGTCCAAATACGCATAATTAAGCATTTCCGAGATCTCTGATAAAAATGAATTTAAAGCATTTTAAGAGAAAAATTTATTCTGTATTAAATCTGACACGTATGTTACATATTCTGAGAAAAAAACAACGAATGTTAACCTATCTTCCAGATCATTATAATACAATTTTAGGAAAGTAATTATAGTTTGACTTTAATCAGTAAACAGTATTGTAGTATTTGGCATTCGTTGTTTTCTCATATCACCTCTATACACAATGTTAGCAAAAATAGGTCTTGGAAATCTCTGTTTGTGGTCTTTGACAGTTTGGGAAAAGTCTTTGAATTTATTATTCATAGTTCAGTATGAACCCTGACAGTGCATGAAATCTACTTTTGATATATATAAGGAAATAAGGTGGGATATAAAATGTGGGAAATAGTTATCACATGTATGGTAGCTTGAGACAACATTTGAACTGCATGTCAAAGTGGCTTGAGTCTGACCTTTGTTGTTGTATGGTTTAATGCCATTTTTCAGCACACGATAGGCTATGCATGGCGGCCAGTACTAATGGTGGAAGAAGCACCTGGGAAAACTCACGGAAAGAACCAACGACCCACGAGAAGCTACTGGCAAGCTTTCTCGCATACCCATATTGGCCGAATCTGAGACTCGAACCCATACAGACAGGTGAGATGGCAGTGATCCACGTGTTTCTCCTTTGAATACGTTCCCCGATCACATTACTTTAGGGATATTAGCCTGCTACCTCGCGAATCCAACCCTACCAAAAGACGAAAATTCGTCTTTCCTGTCTATGTCATATAGACAAAGGGCAATAACTCTTGCCCCTTACCTCCCCTTGCTACCCGCTAGGTGTCGCTTCTTTAGTTTTTTAGCTTCGCTTGTACTGTGCAAACACGTACAATTAGACCTCCAATGAATCCAAGCCATCTTAGTGTAAATTCTGACCATCCGAAGTTAAATTTGGAATTACTGTGTTGGATAATCATTCCTCTACAGGTTGTATACATTATTTTACAATATTTTCCAATTTGAGTGACTTTGTCACCTTTTCTAGACTTCGGACCAGGTTGCAACGTGGTCAAGCACGCTTATGGCGGTACTAGCATGTAATACATGTAGCACTCAATAATTTCGCTTATTCCGTATGTAACGTTTACGATTTTAGCGACTTAATAACGTGCTACATTGATAATTTGTGCTTTATTTACCTGCTTTGTCGTTTCAGTAGACTTCAAAAAAGTCTTTGAACGACCAATTTGCGACTATTTAATGGCGGACTTCGTGTTGTAGTCACGAGTTCACGCGACACTTAATCATTTCGCTTCCTCCGTTAGTTACGGTTATGGAATAGCGACTTAATAGCGTGCTGAATTGTTAATTTGTGCTTTGTTTATCTTCTTTTTCGTTTCAGTAGACTTAGTCTCTTGGATCCATTTTAATATGCACTTTCGCCGGCCGTCCAGCCGTCCGTCCAGCCGACACCGTCAGTTCAGCCGGCACTTCAGCAGGCACCAACCGGCATTAGCCGTCCATCCGGCACCGTCCGTTCAGCCCAAATGGCACCGGACGGCCAGCCGACCTTCCAGCTTGCATCAACAGGCACCGGCCGTTCAGCCCAAATGGCACCGGCCGGCCAGCCGACCTTCCAGCCTGCGTCAACAGGCACCGGCCGTCCACCCGGCAACGACCGTTCAGCCCAAATGGCACCGGTCGTCCAGCCGACCTTCCAGCCGGCATCAACCGGCACCGGCCGTCCATCCGGCAACGACCATTCAACCCAAATGGCACCGGTCGTCCAGCCGACCTTCCAGCCGGCATCAACCGGCACCGGCCGTCCATCTGGCAACGACCATTCAGCCCAAATGGCACCGGTCGTCCAGCCAACCTTCCAGCCGGCATCAACCTGCACCGGCTGTCCATCTAGCAACGACCGTTCAGCCCAAATGGCACCGGTCGTCCAGCCGACCTTCCAGCCGGCATCAACCGGCACCAGCCGACCATCCGGCAACGACCGTTAAGCCCAAATGGCACCGGTCTTCCAGCCGGCATCAACCTGCACCGGCTGTACATCAGATTTACGGAGATTATAGTGATGTACCCATCAGTCAATCTACACTACTGGTTACATATCACTACCATGAGAGAAATGTTATAGATGAATCTCCGTCCAATCAGACCATTCGAGAGGCAGGTGCCGGTCATAGCCGGACCTTCGCCGACATTCCGGCCGACCATATACCAGACAAATCAGTCGGTATTGCCGGTGTACACCTCCCGTCATGTCAAATACGTGACGGTGTGATTTTAAAACAAGGGAGAATTAGTGACATTATCAGAGATGACGGAATTGAGTTATCTATGCCACTTGGTATGCGCTACCCAGATATGGCAGCTTTACCAGAACAGGACTTTCAGGCCGACCATTTGCCAGTTCAATCAGCCGGCAGTGCCGGCCGTCCATATGTTCACGGCTTCTCCACAAGGGAGATTTAGTGAAAGTGTCAATTATGACAGAATTGCGTCATCTAGGTCACCTGGTATGCTGTACAGATATGCAAGCTGTACCAGAACCAACATTCCCTCTGAGCGAATGGTAGATGGGCGCGCAGTGCTGGCCGCACTACATAAGCATTATGTAATTATTATTACCTTACAGCCGGCACCAACCAGCACCGGGCGTCCATCCGGCAATGACCGTTCAGCCCATATGGCACCGGTCATCCAGCCGACCTTCCAGCTGGCACTAACCGGCACCGGGCGTCGATCCGGCAATGACCGTTCAGCCCAAAGGGCACCGGTCGTCCAGCCAAGCTTCCAGCCGACACTTGCCGGCACTGACCGTCCATCCGGCTCCGGCCGTCCACCCAACAGGCACCGGTCGTCCAACCGTATGGAGATTTTAGTCATATACCAGTCCGTCCGACTGTACCGCTGTACCAGCACGGGGACTTTTATCATACCGCAATCCGCACAAATCGGATTGACGAAGATTCTAGTGATGTTTCCGTCTGTCAATCCGTACTACCAGTTACATATCACTACCATGACACAGATGTTGGCGATGAATCTCTCGATCCAACCCGACCATTCGAGCGGTCGGTGCCGGTCATAGCCGGCCCGTCGCAGTCATTCAGGCCAAACATATGCCAATCAATTCATTCGGCATTGCCGTCTGTCCATAGGCTAACAGCTCATCCACAAGGGAGAGTGAATGCCTTTATCAGAGATGACGGAATCGAGTCATCTATGCCACCTGGTATGCATTACCCCGATATGGATGCTTTACCAGAGCAAGATTAAGCACATAGTGAGTGCGATGAATCGCAGGCAAATCAGCGGTATGCAGATCCAACTATGGAACGGACTGAGTTCAGCTTCAAAGCCGCAGTGGAGGAAATTTATAGGGTGTTGGCCCCTTCAGAATGCCCTCCACCACCTGCTGCCATTACCGACTATAAGGTTAGAGCGTCGGTCGATCTGGATGAGGGGGAAGAGACTATCCTTCCGCCTCCTTCCCCAGTCGACAAAAATTAAGGAAATTAATGACCGTCTGTCGACACGTATAGGGGATCCAGGAAATGCTAAGGCGTTCTTTTCTGAAAGCCAAGTACCAGCGTCGTTTTCAGGTCGATGGTACAAAACTCACTCCGATGCGTTCAGTACTGAGGTCCCGGCTCTGGATAAAAATATGGCAGCAGTCCATATGTCTGCTCCATTGTCTTATAAAGTGGACAAAACTGTGTTTAATGCCAAGTCCAAGCTGGTTCGAAATGTAGTCGCTACGTCTTCACTGTTAGACCTAGCCTCCCTAGCCATTTTCAGGATCGCTGAAAAATCTGACAATGAACATGCTTGGGAATCGACGGCCCGGTTAGCTAGGGTTCTTAACAGGGCAGCTCACCATTCCATGGCCAATGCGCTGACTGCTTCTGCCAACCTAGACCTGATACGTCGTGACGCATGTCTGAAGGGCACGTTGCTTAAACCCCATCATAAGCTGGCTAGATATGACCGACGCACATTTCACGTCCCTATCCCACGAGTAGCGGACATTTCTCCGTTGTGCTTGTCGGGACTCGGTTTATCAGTTCCATGTCATACCTTTTGGCCTCAATTTAAGCCCTTGGGCTAGTACCAAGGTTATGGATTACGTCGTCACCCTGTTCCGCTCGACTTCATCTATTGCGTCGGCAGTATATTTGGATGACATCCTCCAGAAACATCTGTCAAGTTCTACTCTGCTCAAAGGCAGAAACGATCTTATATCACTTTACATCATATAGGCTTTCTCGTGAACTGGATAAAGTCTGATCTCTGTCCAATCCGGATTTTTGGTCCATCTGCGTGTGGAGTTTCTCCCGATCTGAATCTGGTAATGCTTCCTCTAGTTTGCGATCATCCAGATAATTGCACTCGTAGAGTCCGTTTCCGACAGGATGCGCATTTTAGTGAGAGAGTTGCAGATCCTCGGATTATTCAATGCGGCAGCAGACTTGATCCCGCTCAGCCGTTCTTTTATGCGCCCTTTACAAAGGACGTTGCTAGCGTAATTGCGCCCTTTTCAAG
This sequence comes from Unio pictorum, assembly GCA_030141615.1. Classification (NCBI taxonomy): domain Eukaryota; kingdom Metazoa; phylum Mollusca; class Bivalvia; order Unionida; family Unionidae; genus Unio; species Unio pictorum. The sequence goes on from JARLTB010000021.1 coordinate 24,633,900, forward strand.
TCCCTTCGATCCCAGAAAACAGTCATGCTCACGCCAAAGATACGATCATTCTTGAGTCAATGGCACAACCCCTGTAGGCTGTCCACAGGGATTACTCTGGAGATACCCCAAGCGGGGATAACTGTATGTTCCGCCACTAGTACCTACGGTTGGGGTGCCCACCTGTTGCCGGACTTCGATACTGTCAGCGGCACGTGGGTGCCAGGGGCGAGCCCCTTTCCACATCAACCTTTCAGAAATAACGGCTGTCATCAATGCCTTTCATTTCGGGCAGGATCAACTCTTATTACAAACTGCCCTCATTATGTCAGACAACATTGTGGTGGTGCCTTGCCTCAAAACAAGGGGACACCAATCACCAGACCTGTGCAATCTGAGCTGGCAGTTTCTACATTGGTTCGACAATCTCCACCTCAATGTACAATTCAGACACATTCTTGGCAGACTCAATGTCTTGGCTGACACTCTATCAAGTCATTCACACAGAATGGTCACTCCATCAATCGGACTTTCTTTGGGGACGTCCGATGATTGATCTTTTGCAACAAGGTGAAATCGCAAGTTGTCCACCTTTCATCTCACAGGTTCCAGACCCAGAAGCTTGGGTCGTGGATGCTCGATCAATCAGCTGGGAAGGGTTGTGGTCATTCTCCTACCCTCCCACGGTCTTGGTACTGAAATTAATCCAGAAGTTAAGGGGTCAGAACTGTCAGATGGTTCTGATTGCCCTTCACAGATGGAACAACTCCTGGGTCTCCGATCTACTCGATCTAGGCGATAGATCTACCCAGGAAGATTACAGTCAGCACAAGTAGTGTTGTTCCGATTATCGATTATAATCGATCATCAGTTGGTTGAGCGAACCAATAAGATAATCGATTGTGAAACTCCATAATCGATTGTGTGTAAAGGGAGACTACTTTTAAGTGTATGCAAAGCACAAAGGTTAGTAAAACTCTCAGCCGCTAAAGTTGACCTGAAATTTATTAATCCCTTCACAACTACAAATAAAATACCTTATAATTCATAATTAGGGACATATAGTTATTATTACATGGTCAAGTTGTTAAATTGTTGAGTTAATAAATTTAAACACATTTGTTGATTTGTTTCAGTTAAATTGCAACATCTTTTGTAGTATTTATAAACACTGACAAACAAGAAAATCATGTCCTTCTATACTTTAAATTATAAACACCTCACATATGAATGAATTTCGGGGGATTGTCACAGTATTTCAGTGACATATGACTGATCAGCCATAAAAAGTTGCGTTCATTTAACAAAGTTGTAGAACAAAAGTAACACAGAGTAATATTATTGTCAAGTTAAAGAATACATGTCATTAAAAGAGATTGTTCCTGTACATTTATAAACATATTGAACTCTTGATCAAAGATATAATTAATAAAAATTTTAATTTGCTTTTAGTAATCGATTTTAATCGATGATCAGTTGGTTAAGGGGAACCGATTATTGATTATGAATTTGTGACCGATTCCCATCACTAAGCACAAGTATTCGCAAGCAACCGCGGCCAGGGGTGTTCCACCCCTGTCCGGACCGTCTTTATGTTCAAGCCTGGCTCTTGTCCAGACAGCCTTGCAAGACAAACAATTTAAATCTTTGATTGCGGAGAGAATCTCGAGAGCAAGAAGGCCCTCTACTCTGAAGGTTTACGAGGGCAAGTGGCATGTTTTCAGGGACTGGTACCATATCATTCACATTGTTCCTCTGAGTGTCACAATCCCTCAACTGACCAACTTTTCTCGGGCTTTTCGAGGAGAAACAGCTGGCTCCAGTTATTATCAAATGCTACCGCTCCATGATATCAGACACATTCCGCCATTCTGTTACATGTGCTATCAGCCATGACAAAGATTTGTCAGATCTTTTAGACACTTTAAAAAAATAAAATTCAATCGACTTATATCCCTCACCCTGTTTCCAAATGGAATCTGTCCTGGGTTTTAACATGACTGAATTCAGACAGTATTGAGTCTTTAACCCATGATTAGTTAAAGCTACTATCATACAAATTGGGTTTCTTGATATCTTAGCTTCAGCATGCAGGGTGAGCGAGTTACATGTCCTTTCTAGTGACCTGAACTCTCTTCCGTTCCGATCAGAGGGTTTGATGGTCCTCTTGACGCAGCCAGGCTTCGTAGTCCAAAATAGATTACCATACATTGGCGATCAACGAGTCATCATTAGCTCGCTTCTTTATAGATAAGTCAGGATCAACAGCCATGTAAGATCCTGTTTGTGCACTCTAGCACCATTTCAATGCATAGAGGTGAGTCAGGTCACATACAAGCACCTCTTTTTTCTGGTGATAGCTGGGACATGAGATATCTCCATTCAAGCCCTTGCTTCATGGCTGAAGTGGGTTATACGCTCGGCGTACTCTGAGGATTCGCAAATCAGTCACCTTATAGAAGCTGTTGGCTGACATGCAGAGTCAACCTTCTACAGTTTTATCTTCAAGTTTGTACTCGCAGTGGCAAACATTGATTCTAGTAGGTCCGGTGTTGGGCAGCCCAGACGCCCACCAGACCCATGTGCAACAATCAGCACAGCCTATTAGCTTCGCTGGATTCGCCAGATAAATTTTTGTAGGTAAGAAGATTTCAATAACTATCTTCTTAACCATATAAAAGGGTCACATATCACGTGACCCTGGGCTGTGTTGCTGATTGAAAATTAGGAGACCGGGTTATCATTCACATGGGGAATCCAACCATCATTCCCTAGAGGATACCCGGGGTGGAGGTCGGATGCTCCGCATTCCCTCCTCCTATTACTTATTCTCCTAAAGTAATGTGATCGGGGAACGTATTCAAAGGAGAAAGCAAATTTTGTAGTAAATTATGTTTCTCCGAGAATACTTACCCGATCACATTACTAAGAAACCCTCCCAACCACCCCGCCATGTGAGCATCCTCGTGTTTTATATACCGCTCAGCTTAAAAACTAAAGAAGCGACACCTAGCGGGTAGCAAGGGGAGGTAAGGGGCAAGAGTTATTGCCCTTTGTCTATATGACATAGACAGGAAAGACGAATTTTCGTCTTTTGGTAGGGCTGGATTCGCGAGGTAGCAGGCTAATATCCCTAAAGTAATGTGATCGGGTAAGTATTCTCGGAGAAACATAATTTACTACAAAATTTGCTTTCTTAATGTGTAGTTTAAGTCCATGCCATGTAACATGGGATTCATGGCAAAAGTAAAAGATCATTGAGCGTATATTACATACCTGACCTAGATTCATATTTGGTGACACGCTCGTTCAGTATATCTCAGCCAGTTGTGAATGAATTGACGACTTGTGCCTTAATACATGTATCACAGAACATCTGCTTTAACTTTGTATCGTGTCTCAGCCATGGACACCCAAGTTTCCAGCTGTCTAGAAATTTTTGGGAATTTTTGACCTGTTCAAATAATGTGGTTTTGCACTTGAAGAATTACTACCATGTTGCACTTTTGACAGTATATTATTCTAATTGAGATCTTTTCCATTTGCTTTGTATTTTTACACAGCAATCAGTATTTCAAAGGTAACCAATTTTCTGTGAAGTTTCAGTAAAACTGTTTTATTGGTACAGTTAAAAAAAAACAAAAGAAGGGTTAGCCATTCAAATAATTGTAGCTGCTTCTGTTCGCGTCTTCAGAGGTCAGTTGATTGAAGGTATAGTCCAGTAGTGTGACTGAGTGTATCACAGCATCCATTACTCAGGCCAGATGTCAACATAAGCAGATTATGATGTAACAGTGCACTGTAAAGATGGGTTTTGTCAATACGAACAAAGGATTTGTTTATGTAACAGAGATTACAGTGCATTGTGAATCCAAATTTGTGGCTTCCTTTCATGGTCTGTTTGAATTTCTTATCTCCAAGTCCATAACTGTATGTTCAAATTAAATAGCCCAAAAGGTTGTTGGCAAAAGAAATCGCCAGATGGTATGTTTTGTTGCCAATAAGGGTAAAAAAAATCTCATTTTGTGACATTGGCGAAGCCCAGGATTATCCCTGAGCATAGACCCTGATCTCGCAGTGCAATATATAATTGAGAGAATAGCATAGACCCTGCTCTTCAAGTGCGCTGTATGATTGAAAGAACAGCTTAAACCTTGATATTACAGTGCACTGTGATTGAAAGAACAGCAGAGACCAAGTTATCACACTGCACTGTTTGATTGAGAGAGCAACAGAAGCCCAGTTATTCCAGTTTACGGTGTGATTGAACAGGCAGATAACTGAGTACCTGTTGAATGGCTCTATTGGTTTGTTGGCATTACATACAAAGGGAGAAAACTAGATGTTGCTAGTGCAAGCACTCAGATGTCTCATTGATCTGACAAAGTGCAGATAGGCTAATGTATCAGAACCTTAGTTTGTAAAGATGTCAGACTGCATTTAATATTCTAAAATATGTGACAAATAATAAACAAAACAAAAATGAGTATTATTTGATGACTTCATTTTTCCAAATTTTAAAATGTTTGTGCTGATTTAACAAGGCTTGTTTTGAAATTTGTAAGATATGAAGCAATTAAATAATTCTTAGCAAAATTATAAGTGTGCCAGGTAAATACTTTCAAAAAGAGGAGATGGGTTATAACAGGGTTGCATCAAGGATGTGTGATCGTGAAAAACACACACCCACACCATTTTTGTTTCAGATTTCCTGTAAGATTTTTAATCCTATGTTGGCAAAATAACACATCAAATTAAGAATTGTGTGTATTTTTTCGTGAAGAATACATTATTCTTTTGCGGTGAAATTCCAGGTTGTCACTCTCAGAGAACATGTTGTACTTGTATAATTGTAAATACGCCCCATATTTCTGTGTGTTATGTGCTCAGTTCTGATAGGTTAATAAGAAAGGTCAGAAGAGCAAGTTTGATACAGAGGCTGGCTTGACTGGACATTGATTAAAATGGCAAAATTAGTTAACATTTTTTCATTATTTAGCAGTAACACTTCTAATAACAGCCAGGTTGCGGGGCCCCGAGTGGCCGAGTGGTCTAAAGCGCTGTCTGTTACGGACCACTGCCATCTCACCTCTGTCTGCGTGGGTTCGAGTCTAAGATTCGGCTAATGTAGTTAAGTGAGAAAGCTTGCCAGTAGCTTCTCGTGGGTCGGTGGTTCTTTCCGGGGTTTTTCCGGTTTCTTCCTCCACCACTAATACTGGCCGCCATGTATAGCCTATATATTGTGCTGAAAAATGGCGTTAAACCATAAAAAACAAACAAACAAACAAACAAACAGCCAGGTTGCTGAAGTTTCAGTCAATAGGCACAACGATAGTGAACACATACTTCTTCAAGCTAATTTTGCATCGGACGATGCTAGTGATGATGTGCTTAAAGATGGTGGCGATGAAACTAAGGGTTTATCTGACATCAAGAAAAAAAGGTTCTCATTCAATTCAGAATGGAAATAAAATTGAAATGAAAAAAATGATGTTTTGCTGATGATGTGTAAAAACAGGCAAAATAATTCTTTCACACATGGAAATGCTAATTTCAAGACTTAGCCTTTGACAGACATGTTGAATTACCATGGCGATTCAGGATTTGAAACTAAGTGAAAACTTAAAACTACATTCATGGCAGCTATCACTAAGAAATCTGAATCAATTATTCATGCTATGTCAGTTGTCTTATTACTTGGTGAAGAAGAATGTTGCTTTTCTAAAATATGGCTCACTGTTGAATAGTGTTGACTTTCTGGGAGTTGGTGTTGGCAACATGAGAGTACCTCCTACTAAATGCAACATATTTGTCACAGGGTTCTGTAGAGGAATTCCAGGTAAGTTCTTTAATTTCATTTACACTTTTTTTCTATTGACATTTGGATGGAAAAATGGTATATACTAACAAGCAACCAGAACATCAGTTAGGTTCATGATCAGTGCTTATCTTGAGGAATCCCCATGTTACTAAAAATAGCATCAAACATCATGATTGGCCAATGAAATTGCATTCAGTAGCTTGTTTTCATAACTTCCTGTCAAACTTTTAATGGTGGATAACGTTTTTTTAATTTTTAATCAATCTGGATTATCGGTACCTGTTTCTTTTGTCATGAAATTCTTTCTTGTCTTGACAGGTCACATTTCAGTATCACTGTAATGGGTTTTCATGTGTTTGAAATGATGATATAGTTGCTTTTGTTTGAACAATTTCCTGAGCACATAATGATTTGCTGTCAACATCATGATAATATACAGTACACAGATTAATTCCACCGCTTGAAACTTATATAATGCTTTAGTAAATAAGTTATTATTATTCGCTCTGATAATCATTGCAGCAAATGACATTGACCCTGATCTGCTTACATCACAACTGTGCATATGTAGGGACTCATCAATGATGTATATAATACCAACATTTTTTTGTTTGTAAAATCATCATATACAAACAGGCATACTATAATTGAATGAGAGAGAGAGAGAGAGAGAGAGAGACAGAGAGAGAGAGAGAGAGAGAGAGAGAGAGAGGGAGGGAGGGAGGGAGGGAGGGAGAGAGAAAGAAAGTGAAAGAGAGAGACTGTAGTTCCATATTATTTTAGCATTTAAATAATGAGGACCGAATTATCACAAGGCAACATCTTTAGACCCTCCATGGTCTTAGGTTAAGGTCCTTGCAGAATTTGCATATGATTTTAGTCATATTACTTTGGTTTAAAAACTATATATATATATATATATATATATATATATATATATATATATATTTGTTTTACATTTTTCAAATACTTTAATGATCAAAAACAAATAATAATGATAATAAAATACTTTTATACTTTGATTTCGCATCAGGCTTCATTTTTTTCAGGATTTCATAGCAACAGTGATAGAATCAGAGTTAGTGCAGAAAGTATGTTGTAGTCCATTCATTAGCATTAATTGATGGGAGTACAGACATTAAAAATACCATGAAGCTGGTAATTTATGCTAGAATCATTGAACCAACCATGTTTGTTTCTACAACTCATTTTCTTGATAATGTGTCAGTGGAAGGCCAATCACACACTGCTGAAGTTCTTTTCAAAGAAGTAGTAAAGTTCTTGGAAAAGAAGGAGAGATTCCTCTTGAAAAAGTTTTTGGTTTTGGCAGTGATGGGGCATCAATGATGACAGGTCCTGTACTATTAAAAAAAAAATAATCTGCCAATAGAACAGCTGAATTGAAGGAAATCCTAAACTTAAAGTCACAGAAGTGCATGAAATAAGATGGCTTGCATTTTATGATGCACTGTATGCAATTTTTCACAGCTGGTGTGGGGAGACTCATGAATTATTTCAAAAAGAATAACAAGACAAAAGAGTGTCAAGACTTGTTGAATAAACTCGAAGTCTACAAATTTGTGGCATCCATGAATATTATGATGGCTATCATACCTCACTTAGCACAGCTAACTATGCTTTTACAGAAATCTGACTTGGATATAGCAGCTGTGTCACTGGCAATTGACATTTTGAATTCTACCTTACAGAAAGCAGACATGGAAAAATCCTTTCACCAGACCTGTATGTCTGAAAAATTTAAATCATCTGTGGATGGATACAAAACTAAAATCACTTATAGCGGTGTTGAACTTAGGTTACATAGGAGCACATTGAAAAAAGTTTTAGATAATGTGTATAAACTTCACCATGAGTTTGTTGCAAATTTGCAGGTGGAGATGGCTGCAAGATTTCCAAAGATGTGCATACAGTTGACAACATCATTTTTAGGTTCTTGGTCTACGTTACCTCACATTCCTATCTTCTGAAGAACAAAAAATGTATGGTTATATCCACATACAAATTCTGTGATCATTTTGGTCAGGAGAAGAAATCAAATGAAGCTTATCAGTCCCCATTTTTGTGACCCGAAACATGTTTTGACAGAGTTGTCTCTTGCTAAGACTATCATTAAAAGAGAAATGTACCCTAGAGACAAAATGTGTTTATATCACATTCATGCGGACACATTTCCGAATCTTCTTCAATTAGCATCAGTGGCCATGGTTATGCCATACAAAACCGCTGATTGTGACAGAGGATTCAGCAAGCAAAATTGTTAACCTGACAAAAGATGATGACTTTCCAATGCATGTCTTATTGTATTATTTTATATGCAGAAGTTTAAGGCAAAAATTGGATATATAATTTAAAACATTTCATTTACAGAAATTCTATGGAAGAAAACCTAATGGGTTAAATGGTGCTCTCGAGGATCTAGGAATTACTTTTCAAGGAAGAGAACACTCAGGTTGGTATACACTGAAGTAAAACCACCAAGAACAGCTAGTAACATGTTAATGAAATACAGATGCCCCACCACAGTACCTGAAAATGGATATAAAAGGAAAGTTAATCTAAAGGGTGTGATGGATTGAGAGATGTTGATTAAAGTGAAAAATACTATATGCCTTAATGGGATGTAAAATCTTCTAAAATTTTAGACAGGATTTACCTTTCGTTATCAATTCTTGTATGTAAATCTTGAAAATATGAGCCAGGTTATGATTGTTGATGATAGGATACCTTAGATTAGGCATTTACTGCTTTTAGACAGGGTTGGTTGTCATGCTACATGTATTCTTAGAACTTGCAAATATTGTACTAACAGCTGCCTTGCTTAGCGCTAAGTATTAAGAGGTTAGTGTTAGGACTGGTCGGCCTGGAATAAGGATAATGTGACTGGGTGGGACATCATGCTACAAGTCTGCAGCATGATGCACAAGTGCTAGACATAGAATCAATTTTGGGCTTTGGAGTAAGACAATGAAATCTGTTACATTATTGGTCTCCCCATGAGACTTGCCCAAGTCTGCAGACATATAATGTATCCCCCGTGGCTGGGATTTCCTCGTTTTTGTTCAAACCCCAACATAGATTATTTTTCTCACCCAAGTAAGTGGAAAGTTGGAGGCATTCTATTTCTATTTTAATTTAGCTGAGCTCTACAATTATTGATTTTGGATCTACATTCAAACCTAGCGAGAGAATTATCTTTTGTAATTGGTTTTATTTTGTAGGTCTTGATGATGCCAGGAACACTGCCAAACTTGCTTGGAGAATGATGTGTGATGGCTGTGTAATGAAGATCACCAAAACTATCAAGGTCAAATAAATTAATCAAAACTGAATAGTGGGGACATTTTTGTTAGGGAAATTGTGCAATCATGAACCACAACCAGGAATCTTTGGAGAATTTAAAAACGGAAATCAAAAGCCAGGACTTCCACAAACTGACAGTCCAGTATTTATTTAAGAAAATAAGCCTAATATGTTAAGTATAGGATGGCAGAATGGACAGTCACAGTTGAATGTTTTGTTTTATATGATTTTTAGTTTTTCTTTATGATGACTTGTGTGTATAATTTGAGATTTTTTATATTTTTTAAATACTTTCAGCCTCAGAATTATAAGTAACTGGAATGCACATTCTTCACTTGTTTAAGGGTGGTGTGCATTATTAGACCATTCTACATGTTCTTTGATGACCATTCCAGTTAAAATTGATGGATGTTGACATCTTTGACAAGTGCCCTCAATCCCTGCTTATCCATTCTTATGTTTGGATTAGCCTTAAGATGAAACTAATTTACAATGACTGTTTTCAATTTACTTCATGCTTTATTCTCCAAGCCTCAAAGTATTTACTTTACAGTTTTAATTAACAACACAGTTTTAAACATATACAAAGGATTTTTTTGTTTAATAGGCTTTGCATCATATTTAATTTTTAAAAAATTGTTTCATGGCCTAATTTGCAGGTTATCAAAATTGTTGTGAACAGTGTTTATAAGGATATTTTATGTTGGTTTCAAAGCTACAGATAAGATAATTTGACTTTTGTTTCATCATATACCTTTTCAAGGGTAGAAACATTTTAAAATAACATGGTCATTCACAGAACAAGCAGGAAAGAAAATATGTTTGCCCAGCCAAATCATCAAAATCAAAAAGGTATTCAAAAAAATTGGCTGAAGCATCCAGGCATAGCTTTCCAAAATCTGTACAAAATATACCTGTCAGTTATAAAAGTCCACCAAAACTAAAATAGATATACCTTTAAATGACATAATCTGAAAACTGTTTAACAGGATTTTACCAGCTTTGAGATAAAACATTCTGGTATAGAGGGCATGTACATGATCCTATCTGCCAAACTTAAATTGCAGAGCCACCATTAAAATATGGCTACCTTTGCAGAGCTGATCAAATTCCCGTCTCCAATCTTGGACTTGTGCATTTTCAAAGTTGGACAAGTACATTTGTATGCATTTGATTTCAATCCACCAAGTCGGTGCAATGAAATACATTTTATCAGTATAAGCTGATAAATGACAGAGGATTGACTTCAATGTGGTATTTCGTGTGAAAAAAATCAGTCTGTGATGCAGTTAAAGAACAAAATATCTGTTATGATTACTTGAATAAAGAGTAGTTGGTCAAACTGCATGTTCATTTGTCTGTTAGGAAGATATGAGACAGGTGAATAGTCTTGGGTCTACTAGGGCCTCTTGAAGGACACTTGCTTGTACAGTCATGAAACTTGATACGTTCTTGCATTCTGAAGAGCACTTGTTTATCCAAAGTATCCAAAGACCTAATTTGTATCCCTCCATGTACATCAATATATGACTATTGCAATGTCCCACATTTGTTGAGGTCTTTTATTCAGGACCATAACTCTGAAACTGGTCAAGATATCACAGTTTAAGCTTGGTACACATATTGGACTAGTGGTTTTAATCTGCCATTTGTTATTCACATTTCTACGGTAACTGTTTCAGTATTTTTAATGTTCATCCATTTTTCTTTCCATCCATGCATTATCTGATATTTTTTGTTTGCAGTAAAATTCCAGAACCATTTACGATGTCTCTTTTACATAGTGTACTATATTTTAGGCTAGTTGTATAAACATTCCTTTGCTATTTACAATTCTTTATTTTCAGTATAATTAATATCTTCATCCAGCCATTACTCGGATATCTATTTGAACTGAAACTCTAAAAGACATGGTATACATATTAGACTAGTTGTCTCAATGTGTCTTTTATTGTAATGATATCTTAAGATTATAATATTTTTAAAAAATGTTTTTGTCCATTAGACATACCGTTTATCTATCAGTCATGTAAACTTTTAAGTTATAGTGCAAAACTTCGTAACCATTTAATATATGCCTATTGCCAAACTTGTAATCTAATTGTTCTTTTTGTTACTATGCAATCGTTGGCTTCAGTATCACTCTAGTTGGTCATGGGAGATAGATGATAAATCACATTGAACTATATGATAATTCATGGGACTACATCATGATGAACTATGAAATAAGTAACAGGTTGTTAAGACAATCCAGAAAGTTTTATTTAAACATTTGACCATTTGTCATATAAGGGCTGTTAAAGCATGGTTGGAAGTGCTGCATCAAGATGTTTAATCTTAAGGGTTGCTGTAATAGACCACAATTCTTGGTTTAACTGTTCAATTCCTCAGTATTCGTTACACATATGTTTGGAAATGTACTATAAATAAAATTTCTCTCTTCTGAATTCTTTTCTTGTATATAAATGCATTATGTACATAAAAACTACTGCAATAAACGTTTTAATGAGCATTTTGTTTTTGTTTTTTTTACAGCCCCAGAATTCTCCAATTGGAGTAACTATCAAACTGCCATCATCCAATTTACCCCAAAAGAATCAATTTGACCATAGGGAATCTAAAGTGTTTGGCCAGCCAGATATTCCCTACCTGCCAGAATATGTGACTGATACAGGGCATGTTGATAATAAGAAACAGAAGTGTCAACAAAAGCACCTAAATGTAAAAGTGGTGAAGGATGGAAGAACAAGTCACAATGTTGAATATGATGCTTTACATCATGGTACGGACGCAAAGGGCATTACAAGAGATGAAAATTATCACTGTGAAAAAAGAAGCCCAGTGTTACCTGATGAAAATGGAATGAGTGTCAGTTCTGTTGTTGAAGATTCCTCCAAAGACAAAACTGTGGAGATGTCACAAAGACAAATAAAAAGTGGATCCAAGCGCTCAATTGAGCTCACACCAAGAAGCGGTAAACAGAGAAGCAAAATTCCTAAGATTATACCTGGCAAGGCCTTCACATCCTCCGAGATCTATAGAGATCCAGAAAGTCCTAAACATCTGGTAGAAAATCCTAAGATGACCAGAAATTCATCTGAATTAAGGGTCTTGGACATGAATGTTGTAAACTCAAACAGTGACAGAATGGAATCCAACATTAAAGATTGTATTGATGTGATTAAAGGTGCAAATACTTCAGACACTTCAAGTTCTCCAAAGAAATTTCACTCTATTATCAATCAAAAGGTGAAATCTCAAGGCAGGTTCAAATCTCCTAATCCCAAATGTAAGGAAAATTCTGTCCTAAGCAAAACATACTTGACAAAAACAATACTTAATCCTCCTACATCCAAAGAAACTGTGAATAATCAACCTTTTTGTGGAACAACTACTGCTGGTGACAGAACTGCTTTTAAAACTCCAAATACATCATGTATTCCAGGAAAATCTATAGGCCATAATGGAAATTCATCTTACAAATTGAGTCCAAATATTTCATCCATCTCCAGTAGGTTGACAAGTCAGTTCAAAACACCTACATTGGTGCAACCATCAAATATAAATCAATGCAGAACTCTGTTTGACACACACAAAATACCTGGTAATTTGAGCTTTAAAACTGTGTCACCTTCAGGATCTGAAACTCCAAACACTTCCATGCTAAATGCATCTTTATCTATGAAGAGTACCCCACCTCTCTGCAAATGTGGCCGTAGGGCCAAGCGTCGTATGGTTCAGTCACCTGGACCAAACATAGGTCGTTTCTTTTTCACATGCTCAACCAAGCAGGATGGTGATGATACAAGAAAGAAAGGTTGCAATTTCTTTAAATGGGAGAACTCCATGGATTCTACACATTCTGGGAAATCATTCTCACACAATAACTCCAGGAACTTTACAATTAATGGTAGTTCGATCAACCAATACTCTGGTATGACAAATAGGAAAAGTCTTGGTGTCCGAAGTTCAGTAAGAGTATAATCTCTCAGTAATGTACACTCTACTGTAAACAGCATAAACCCTGATTTGCCATTGCTCAATGTACTGGGAGATCTGGTCCTGCCATACTTTGCTGTGTTGGCTCTCCATCATTATTTCAACTGATATTTTATTGTCACAGCTAATGTGGTTACTGAGAATATCACAGTAATGACCCTGCTGACTCCTGGATGCAGTATTATAACAAATTTAAATCTTGACCTTTTCCTTGAAACCCAAAGTAAAATGAAGCACATAGACACTGACAAGTCTTTGCAACATGCAATGGCAGATCAAGTATTTATAATGTTTCCATAAAGCATGAGTTAAACCAAATAATCCTTGAACTGCTGGTTTACTTTGTGGTGACTTGATGTGTGTCTGTGCTGTTTGCATTTGGATGTAGACATATCTTTGGATATACATCTTAAGTCTTATCAGATGAATCATGTCTAAAAAGTGTCTCTTGGAAGAACAAATAATCACAGGTATAAAATTTAAAACAAGTTATTTTTTGCAACATTTCTACTAAAAACGTTATTTTCATTGTTTCTACTATAAAAGCAGGTTGTCAAACATGTGATAAGAAAGATAATGTAAAATTTCAGTTAAGTTTAAATAACTTAGTGAAACCTATGTCAGAATTTCATACATGAATATAATTTTTACAGTGAAAACTTGGGCATGACCATGTGTGAAAAATTTCAATATTAATCTACTAACACAGGTTGCATCCAAAGCAGTCACAAAATTAGAATTTTGTTCATGTTAATTTGAATACAAATGTTGGGCCAGTTCCATAAAAATTTGCCAGCTGAATAATTAGTTTTAACTGTACAGGATAAATGAGCATAGTAATTTTTGTCCCCTGTTGACTAGTAGGATAAATATTTTTGTTGCAGCTTCATTTGTAGTTTAGAAAGGTCTGAGACTGCATTAAACTTGTTTAATGTACCTATATTTAAACAGCATAGCCTACGATATGTCCCATTTAATTGAATACATACTGTCATAAATGACTGAATGGATGTGTTTAACAAAGGGTTAATGATAATACAAGTCATATCATATACAAGGCTATTATTTTACTGCAGTAAATGTGTTCCAAATAGCAGTCAAAATGGGTGATTTGTTGTGTTTTTAAAAAAATATGTTTTCTTACTGGTAAAGAGGTCTGGTAGTAATGGATTATAAGATGGTTTGCAGTTTGTTTTAAACATTTAGTAGTGCCTTCAAATTGCATATTGTGGTTATACAATTATAAATTCCCATCATTCAATCATGCAATTTTTAATCAACCATCTTTGCGAAGTAGAAAATGTAACCTTTTAGGCCTGGTCCAGTTGATTGCTTAATAACAAGCTTGTTACTGTAATTTGTCACATGGATCTTGAGGCTATACCTGATAAGACAAGTAATTACTTTATTGAGGTAGCTTCTCAGATTAGTTTTTACTTTGCGGTCTCTTTTTATTGGCATGAAAACCTTTAAGAACAGTAAAGACATTTCTTTTAAATATAATAATTTTTACATTAGTTATAATTTGTGTGCCATATAATGACAGTGGTAGGTGTATCACTGTATATAGTATCACCCTTGTCTGTCTGTGACACCTGCGGTAAATTTGTATTTGGGTCATTTCAGGCACTGTAGTTAGGTATCCATGTTCCAGGAATGTTTACATTTACCTTTGAAATTTATTACTTGTCAGCTTGATATGTCAATAAAATTATAGACAAAGAAAATTTGCTCTTTGAGCACACATCGCTGTTGTAGCCAAAAAGTCATTTATATTTTCTAAGTTCTGGTAACCTTGTACATCTGGATAACTTTTATTTACTGTAGTCCATTATTTTGTCTCTGAAATTGCTATACCACAGAATTAGTGTTTGTGCATGTCCTGCCTTGACAATGATTAGGTTTATAGTACCATCATCTTTCACACGAACCATTATGCTTTGTAAATAGGTCTGGTTTCAGGCATATTTGTAGTTAATATTTACTAACAGTTCTTAAAGTTTCTGCTTTTAACATAAGAGATTCTGAGTTGGATCACAGGTTGATCATTATGTTGGCTAAATTTGACTAAGTTACAAAACTGATCATTACGATGCAGAATTACTTTTGGTTTCTTTCAATAAAATATTCCTTTGGAGATGACATTGTTAAACAGTTTACTACACCTCAGGAAGATAAATGGTTCTAAATAAATACAGATATAAAGTACAGCAAGATAAATTATAAAATGCAAAAAAATTAAAATTCAGTAAAATGTATACAAATTAATTACAAGTATAACACCATTTCAGATAATATTTTTATGTAACATACATGCATATATATTCTTTTCTGTATGCCACAAATAATTCATCGTTACAATACCTCACAAATTTTGACGTAAATTACCTTTATTGGAATAAAGTAATTATGACCATTGAATCATCTTTTCTCTCAGTCTTGAGATGAAGTACATTACTGTTGGCACACAAGGTAACAAGTTTAATTAATTCTAGGTGTATTCAGTATCAGGTAGAGTTACCCCAGTTGTTATTATCAGGACATATTTAATATCTACAGGTGTTCATTGAGATTTGTGATCAACATTATCACACAAATGAACACCACCACCCCTTTTGGTTGAATTGCATTGTTTTGCATTGGAGTTAATGTGCACATGCTAAATGTAGTACAGTATATGCTTCTGACAATGTTAAAGTTAACAAACAAAAATAAGCATATAATAATGCTTTATACAGTTACAGATCTTTGTTTAGGCAACTCTAGAGATGATCCCAAGGTTTTGTGATTTTATATACAATTAAATGATCATGGTTGGGTATTAACTTGTATGTAATTTTGTACTAATAAATCACTCACAAAGTTAATATTTTGAAATTTTATACAAATATTTCATGATCGAAGAATTATTACCATATGGATATAAAAAGAAGTTCTGGACGTGTACACAAATTAATACTTTTTGTGTATTTTGCCAAATAACGTTTAAGGTGAAATAGAAATTGTTATTTGTGTTAGTACATTTTTTGTGCAGATTGATAAGAGTGAAGTTTATTGGAGTTGGGTACTGTAGAATCACCACACAGCGGTTCTATCCAACATGATTCAGAGAATAGCATCTCTAAACAATTATTTTAAAGATTAAGAGTTACCTGAATTTTTTTTATTTAAATTTATTTCTGCATTGAAATGTGGATAATGGGACTTTGACAAATTTTATCAGATCCATCTTGCAGATGCTGCGATTTCTATATCATCCTTTACTGGAGAAGACTTGATTTCTTGCAACTGGATGTCAGCCCATAATGGATCTTTGGGGATACCTGTAACTGAAATAACCCTGGACAGTGGCAGAACATTGAATATAATACAGAGACCCTCAGAAACTACTTGCCGAGTCCACCGATTATTGTGGCAGATTCTTTTTAATTAAACAACAAAGGATGAGTCTTCCCCTCGCAGTGATATTTGATATGGGTGGTATGAGAATTTTTGTTGTTGAAAGAAGGTTGTAATTGGAAGGTTGCCCACTTTCTGCTTCTTGTCCACATTTGTTCTTGAGAACTGTGGTTTTCCATGTGATTGCAAAGGATCGATATAAATGCTTCCCTGTTTGCTGTGTCCGAGTGGTGTTCTATCGTTTGAATTACTTCCCTGAAAATATCTCCTTGGTCTCTGAGGCTGTATCTGTTGGAGATTTGTTGTTTATGTGGTGGCTTGCTTACATATATCCTCAACCTGGCCATTGAAACAATTACGAGAGAGTGTTGCAATATTTGTTTGCTTATGTGGTGGTCTTTTCAAAATGGGGAAGTGTAGGCCACTGCATCTCATTATGCCAGTTGTAAGTTTGTTGCTGCTGCTAAGGCACAGGTCAGTATGTACTTTGCAGCTGTTTAGTACTAGCAATTTTTACTAGATACATTCCCATGCAGGATGTCTGGTCAGATTTCTGCTTGTTGGATGATGCCATTAAGACCAACACTAAGCCAACCATCACAATATTCCTGACCAAATACAATAAAGGACTTAAAGTTCATCTGTACTGACGAGAGTCCTGTAGTTTCTCTGTATACTGCTGGAGATGTCTATGCATGTTTTCCCTACTAAAAATTGATTGCAGGCATCAATGTGAAAATAAAAATCTACTGACACTAGGATCCTACAAAAGCAACCCACTTTACCCAGCTGTGGTAGCAGCTGGAATGCTGGTTTGCCTTTCTTGATTAGCAATTCGACCAGTGTTGCTAGATATCTGGACCAAGCTGTTGACAGAAGATGCAGTAGACAAAACTCTTGGTGTCAAGTGTTAGACTGCTTCAACTGATACCCAGAAGGCAGAGCCTTCTATTGTCATGAATAGGTCTAACAAAGATGCTGCTGCTTGCGAGTCATTCAAAAGATTGTGGCAATAACTGGCAACTTCCAGACAGTCAGTACAGATATGACATTTCTGGTATGCCAATCATCTATGCCTGTCAGCAATACCTTTCCACTGTTTACATTATTAGTACTTGGTCTTGCCCATCATCTTCAATATGGAAATCCATATAAAGAACAGACACAATTATGCAGGTCGTGACAACAATGTATCCTGCTCTATGAACTCAAAGAGTGCATGTTAGTAGCCCATTGTAATATACTGTGGACTGTTAACCGTAAGAGGGGCCAATGTGACAGCTTATACAGATAATTTAGGATTACTTTTAATAAGTACAAAGTAGATGTTATTACATAAATTATCTAGTGTAAACCTACCGGTATGATAGGCCATAGAGTCAGCCTATACCGGTAAAGTCAACTAAACATTGGTTTTCACAAGAACAAATTGGCCACAACAGATGTATCTATGAAAAATTTATATGTATCTGATCCAAGTAGAAATTGTATTGGTACAAAATCTATTAAACATATTACCAATGTCCCAAGTTCAGAGGATGCGCTAGTGACCCATGCATGTAAGCACAAAAGTATGTGTATGAAAAAGTTGTAATTCTACATTAGATAGAAAGTCTGTCTTTGAAAGAAAGAGTTGGATATATCAATCGAGTATACTTCCCAGAGAACAGAAATTAACAAATTATAATGCTAATTAGCTTTCCTAATTTGTATGAAGATGATTCAGCAAGAGAGAGACCACTACCTGGCATGAACTTTAAGTTGTAACTGTGATTTAGTGCCAATTCCTATAATATATTGAGATCACTCATGTAGGTGGGCAACTTGTAGCTTTAATAGCTAACAATTTGAGTCTGTGAGGGCTGGATTTGCAAGGTGGTGGTAATACTCCAAAGATATGATCATGTATTTGAAGAAGAAAAATGATCGATTGTTATAAAAATGTCAAAAGCATTTCCTACTTGTTTTTGATTTATTTATTATTTTCATATTTAAAAACATCTTGCAGCTGAACAATTTCTTCAGAATTAATTCATCACTTTAATAGTAATAATACAAATAAACTACGAAGCCCAAGCAATATACAGTATAATTTAACAAGGGAAAGCATTTGCCTAAACATCCAGTACATTTATACATATGAACTGTTTTAAACATTTAAACACCACAGGCACAAATTAAATAGCACCCAATTCGCACACACATTAATGGAATTTATATCCTATGCCTTTCACTGGTAACAAGGCAGAGTTTCTGTTGCGGAAAGGACTATGTGACAAAGGGGATACAACTGTAGAGGAACATACTGATTAGAAACATTTAAAACAAAAGAAAGGTGATGGCTCCATCAATATTAAAACGGCATCAATCTGTGGGTCAAACATTCAGTGGCCATAACTACACTAAATGATAAAATTGGAAGCTGAAAAATATAAAATTCAGTCTAAGGTATATTAATACACAACTGTATATAGAATTTTTCTGAAATTCAACAATAAACTAATGAGGCCATAACACGGCTAAAAGTCAATGTTGCGTGCTGAATGTGTAACAGGCAACACTGACATTAAACATTAATCAATGAATTTACTCTGCAGGAAATAAAGTGGATAGATCCAACAAATAAGGCATATAGCTCTGCTAAATGATGTGTAAATCTGCCACTCAAAATCAGCCAAGAACTCGGCAATATATCATGCTGTATACTAGATTTGGTTGAAATCCAATAATAATAGTTATTGAATAGAAACAAAAATTTGTCGAGTTTAACAATGATAGGATATAATTTTGCTAAAATGACACAAAATGCTAACAATTAAACTCACAACAGACCCAACAATATCAAGCTGCTGAAATTTTTTGGAAGAAATCCTATAATAGGAAGATAATGTGCAAAAACAAAAGTAGGTAGATCTGAGAATCAGGGGTCATAACTCTGCCCAAAGCTGACAATCAAACATAGTAAAGATCTCATAGATCAATAACTGCATGCCAAACTTGGTTGAAATACAATAATTAAGCGAGTTCCAGTGTGAAATGTAAGAGTAAATGGCAATGGAAAGACATACAGACCCAAAGCGCATCCCTGTTCCTTCTACAAAAAGCCACCAAGGACAACATAAGTAGTAAACCTATAATAATGTGCAGTCATGTAGTAATGATAAAATAGATAACTGGACCAATCATTCATTCATTCATTCTTGAGATGGAACAATCAGGCTGTGGATAATGAATAAATGGAAAAACCTCATGTCGAGTTTATTTCACTCTATGAATGTCCTTTGTCAGTCTTTCATGCAATATATGTGATCCTTCTGTCAACATTATTGTTACCATATCAGTTTCAACGAGGAATGCAAACTAAAATTTTGAATTCCTTATAGGATTATTACCCGTATTCATATTTCATATAGCTTGCACTGAGCGATTTAAAAAAAAAAAAAAATATATATATAAGACCATTTGTCAGCTATTTTCACACTAAGCATTTAACTTCAAATTCAAATGCCCACGCATCCAAATTAAATAGGTCTCTCCATGCAGTTTGGATAAATAGACTTTTGTACATAAATATGAAAATAGCCGTACTTTTAAAATCTTTCTTGATTGACTAAATTGAGGTATTTATTTAAAATTTATGTTCACATATTCAACAGTCTGGTTGTAGACCCTGTTTTTCAAGCTAAAAGTTGCAAATCATTGTGAAAATATATGACTGGCACCTACATGTAATGTAAATCAACATTAAAATAAACATCATGTTAAAGAATTTCAGCAAGAAGTTTTATTTGTAAATCCATTCATGCTTCATGTTAGACACAACTGAGAACATGCACATATACTGCTGGTTAGTAATTGTAAGAACTTTTTTTTTTGTTTGTTGACACATGGCTTAATTCTAGAATTTGTATTTTAAAAATGCTGACAAGTCTTATAAACAAGACAATTAAAGATATGGTTTTCTTCAATGAATAATGAGCATGGAAGTATACAACATAACTTAAATGGACAGTTAAAAACAAACAAACATATTTAACAGAGAAATAAACATAAACATTATCAAGAAAGCTTTGTCAACAGTCCAGGGAATCATTTCACTGTCAGTGCTCTATCTCTCGTCTTATTCAATGCACCTTCCTTCAAAAAAAAGTAGCCTTTGAAAATTTAGATTTGACAAAAACAACCATATTAAGCTTGGTGGATTGCTAATATTTTATTTTGATCATGTAATTAGATGAAAACCGTTCTCTCATAGCTTCATCACATGGCAGTTATGTGGAACAGACTAACCATTAGGAATACTGGTGATGCCTGTAGAATAAAACGGTTCATATCTAAGAGACAGTTATTAAAATAAGTAATTATAATAAAGTAGGATAGCTGGACTTGAATTGGACCTTGGACCTCACACCAAAGCGAATACTGACTTGACTAGTCAATGCATTATACTTACTGAACTGGACTGATGTAGGTCAACATACAATTTTCAGATCACTTTTTATAATATCAAAATGACCGCTGAGCCTTTCTTCAGAAAGTAGCAACTCTATGACACAACCACTAGCATTACACACAGGCAATAGAAACTCTAGGGCACAATCACCAGCATTAGAATTGGGAAATTGTACACGCTTCGTTCTAGCATTGCTATTAAGTACAAGCTTTTTTAACAAGGTGGATATTAATGATGGATATTTGTAAATGTTTTTATCTTTTCATTGCAAATAATTATTATTTCATATTTTGTGAGATAATATATAACAAATGTTAACAGTTAACCTTATACAATTTACGATTTACACTGTAAAAAATATTTAAAAAATGGGTGGAGGTGGAAAGGACTTTTGAGGCATTCTGGCAAGCTCCCAAAGAGAAAAATACAGATAAAATGCCTTCCTTAGAGATAAGCTTCATTGTTTCACCAAGTCTTTGATCACTAATGATGATGGCAAGATGCCTGCTCAATCATCCAATAGATAAGACAAATATGCCACAAAAAAAATGAAATATACTTGCCCAACAAAAAAAAGCTTACTATATTAATCTGGGCTTCATATGCCTGTTAACTGCACAGAAGAAAAAAAAATACATTTCCTGCCTGAAATGAGGCAACAACACAACTTGTCAAATAGATGTACATGCAGGTTACAACACAACTTGTCAAATAGATGTACATGCAGGTTACAACACAACTTGTCAAATAGATGTACATGCAGGTTACAACACAACTTGTCAAATAGATGTACATGCAGGTTACAACACAACTTGTCAAATAGATGTACATGCAGGTTACAACACAACTTGTCAAATAGATGTACATGCAGGTTACAACACAACTTGTCAAATAGATGTACATGCAGGTTACAACACAACTTGTCAAATAGATGTACATGCAGGTTACAAATCTGCAACCTTAGCTATTAGACAGTCTGGTAAGAGATGCACTCCTGGCATTTCAAAAATTATTGATTATATTAACAACATTCAGATATTTAAATTATAACTGATATGTACTGATATAACTGAATATTTTACATAAATTTAATTCAGAAGTTAGTGTCTAAGGGAAATATTTAAAGACAAATAAATATTGGATCAGAATATGTAACATGAGTCTACAGTGGAATTAGATCTGCAATGCAGATAAACAAATATGCAATATTAACAATAAAGAAGAAGAAAAAAAAATCACAGACTCTGGTTATCACAGACTCCTGTTCTTACATTCAAAATATGAAGAATCTTTGTAATCATTTTAAGTATATGTATCAAAGCACTCATAAATAGATATTTTTACCAGTATTTTTATATGCAAACTTTAGTCATCTACTATAAAACATCAGAATAATTTTTTTGGGTTCATCCAACTGCCCAAGTTTTATTTCAGAAGTCATCTTTAAATTTGCTTCATCATCTGTTGTTACATAAATTCACTGGGCTTTTTTCTACAAGAGGATTTTTTTTTAAATAGGAAAAAGAGCATTTATGCTTGAAAGAAAATATACCGGTAAGTAAAATTTAGAACTATTGTCTCATTTACTAACATTAAAATTCTAGTGCCATTTCAAAATGACAAAAACCTCAATGGCATCGCCAGAACATAATGAGACCCAGGGAACACATTTAATATGGAGTAGTTTAACATTCATAGAATTTATGATTTTTGTGTCAATTTCATATGAGCTCTCTGAGTGACCAGAGATGCCTGGCCGATATTTCAAACAAATGCATTCTCTGGATGCCATATATGTTTAAGCGGAACAGCTCTATTTTTGACAGACATCAATATGATAACAGTTTCATCCTACTTTTTCTGACTAACAAAGAAAAAGTAATCAATATTACCAGAGTTCTGTTTTGTGGCAACTCACATGATGCAAATTTCATTAAATATCTGTGAAACAAATCTAAAAATCATGCATGTCATTTTATTTTATAAAATAATCAATGAAATCATTAATGACAACATGCATATTTCTTAAATTTGATTTCTACCTGCATATCCCAGATAGCAGCTGCAACTAATTTACATTCATAAATAAACACAAGGAAATTGAGGCATTATTGCAAAATCAAACATCATTGACATTATATTTGGACGTTTTGATCAAATAAAACATTACTGGCATTACATAATGTACATTTATATAAAACCAAACATTTTTAGCATTACATATGGACATTTATATAGAATCAAGCAATCGATAGATACAAATAAACTGACATTCCAACACATGTGACATGAGACAAAGTTATTGCTTATTGAAAGAATTCATAAGATAACAACAGTAACATATAGTGTGGATGGTTTTTAGTTGGGTTTAAGATCTTTGCTGTTACATCCTTAAATGAAAATAGCTTCAAAAGCTCTGTGCAAAATGAGTTTTCTGATAGTAACCAACATAGTGACTACTTAAAGTGGATGGATTGTTAAATTGCCAATGCAATAATACTGAACATGAACTATATAAAGCATTTTGCTTGTACATGATTGATTATATTTAATGGTGCTCTTAGAATGAAAACTGCTTGGTGCAAGGAATGATCAAAAGTGATTTTGATGGCTATCTTCTGGACGGATCATTAAAAAAGGATTCTATATTATATTCAAGTACAATGTATCAACGTTTGTGACAAAAGAACTTTAGTGACAAAGAGGCAGTTGTTCCATGTTCCTTAAATGGAATCCAATAATGCTTGAATTATTTATCTGTCGAGTGTAGCCGTTTTAAAAAATCAGGACCTGGCAGATAATTTGACAGACTTGCTTGGCTGCAAACATTACCTTCTCTTCATCATCTTCATTTGAGAAGTAACACTGGTTTTGGGTCTCTGAGCTAGGAAACAATGAGAAAGGTCACATTCATTTTGGGAACATCATCATGTATTTTGCATAAAAATAATTAAATATGTAAATTATTGAAGTAGGGATTAAAGCAGAACCTCACTGGCTCCTAGGATCAACAGTTTCTAATGCAACAATGGTAATAAAAGGTCATCATGGTTAATGTCAAAGAGTACAGAGGGTTGGGGGTGTGTGTGTGCTATTAATTCATTCCGTACCACTGACATGTATATCCATAACATACAAGTAACTTATAAATCTGCTTGTAAACAAACACATGCTATCCACCATAGCTGATATATCTGCTTGGTGGTTATATGCCATAAACCTCAGTGATTGAAAAATCCCCACTCTGTATGTCCATTTTACAAAATGATCTTATTGAATATTCATGAGCAGTTGAAAGGACACCAAATTAATCAAAACTGAGTTAACAAATGCTGTTAAAATTGTCATGTACTAAGTATTGCTACTAAACTTGAGGTTTTTCTGGAATTTTCTACCATAAAGTTGTTACTATGAGCAGTTGTTGAGAGTGGAAACAATTGCTTTCTACTAGCAATTTGGAATCATACTATTCCAAGTTTTCAGAGAATGAAATTGATGATTTTGATTTAGGAAGTGCTGGCAGTGGCATTTAATTATCACCTTTGTCTATTATATCATAAACAGATAAATCAGATGATGAGGTCAATGTAGTGAGGATAAGATACCCATGTGCTCTGCAATTCACAAAGTTGCTTGAACGAAAGTATCAGTGTTGCTCTCATTTAGGGTGAAAGAGAAAGAAAAGATGTCTTCTGTAAATATTTTCATCTGGTATTAAATGAACCAGCTAATGCTTGAACGAAAAAAAATGTGTCCTTAATGTCAATAAGAAGTGTGATCTTCATTTTTGTGTAAAACATGACTACTTTTACAAATATCACTAACAGCAACATCAGAACATAATAACTAATTAAACATTTGTAAATAATCGTGTAGCAAACAGTGTGTTCAGTGTCCAATTCATTGATTTTCTTATCAATTCTGTGGAAGTCAGTGGAATACAAGAACCAGCGATACAAAAAAATGGCTTTCATATATACATGGTTCAATATCTAAATCAGTCAATTATAAGGAAAATAACTAAAACAAACAACATATATCACCAAATCATCAGCAAAAATGATTATAACAAGTCTTTCATGATGGATGTTGTTGTGGACATAATGGATGTTAATTTAGCACCATTTTCATCTAGAATCAAAAAGATATCGCATGTGATCTAATGAATCCCAATGTTGATATTGTTACGTATATCTGATTTTTTAATATATATTTGTTTGAATTTAATATTGTTTGTCAGTTTTAAATTCTTTTTTTATTCTTCATGACATACTATTGCAAAGTAAATTTATTCACCAGAGATGATGTTTTATCAGAAAATCGGTTGGTAAACAAATAATGTTGACCCAGATCCTGACCTTGATTCAAGGTTAGTGGAAACCACGTAAACAAGCCTTATATTTATTTTAAAATGATTGATTGTTGTCAAGGTCAAAATGGGACTAGTAAATTAGAAGTAAACAACTTTTTATTCTTAAAGTAAATGATAGGTTCTCGTCAGGGTAATGTTAGGAATATATGATCTAAACAATCAAGTGACCCTTCCTTGGGCCTAACCAGAAATCGCCTCGGACATTCGCTTCGACCGAATATCCGTTTTTTTTGTACTATTTGGAAGTATTCGCCTCGGCAAATAATATGCGCACGAATGATTACAAGTAAAATAATTCAATAAATATCAAACTTTTAAAAATAAGGTTTTTAATACATAATAATTTTAGTTAATAATAAAATTTTTTTTATCTTATAGGCGATATATACGTTATACAGTGCACGAAAAGTTTAAGATTTGCATACAATAATGGAACAAACGGTACTCTCCGGAGTTGCACCTACTACTCGGTCCATGCCCGGATCCGGAAAATACTACATCCAAATACTCGAATTCGGTACTCGGCAAAAATTATCTACTCGGTTAGGCTCTATCCCTTCCTGATTTTGCAATTTGGGGATTTTTTTTAAAAATTGCATCTTAGTTTAGGATCTAATTTTTATTTTAGAGAAAACTTTCAGTTGGGTTTTTAAAAATGACATTGTCATTTTCTTTTGTTGTAGCCAAGTTTTAGAATAAATGTTAACTTTCCTTTAGTTCAGTTGGATTTTAAAAGATTAATTCGTATCTCTGGAAATATTTGATGTACTTGTCTGTAAGAGACAGAGACAGTTTGTCAAAATATTATTTGGTTTTCCAATTCTGGAGTGTTAAATCTTGTGATTCTACAAGGTACTATAGATTAACAAAAAAACAGACTTCACCATACATCATTGTCTTCCATATTGGATTTTCCAACAAGACTTGAACTACATCATCTTCCATCTTTGATTTTCCAACAGGACTCAAACTTAAATCTATTGGAACATTTCATTACTAGGATAGCATAAAAAGATTGTCAAGAAGGCTACTGCAAAGGAAGTTTGTGATGTCCAAGCAAAACCATTTCATTCTGGTCCAACTAGACATCATTATAAGTCTTCCGTTGAAAACTCCATGCTGACCTGACCATTCAATCTGGAGAAGTTTCAACAACAGGATGTTTGTGAAGCACCATTTTCATTTAGAATCAATCTGACATTAGGAAGAATGTGTTTGAAAGTTTCATGTCTATACTCCAAGTAGTTCAGGAAGAGTAGCAATAAAAACTTATGCTAATGGACTGATGGATTATACATGTGAAACAATTGGTCTTCCAATAAGTAGCTTGGTCAATTACTAGTAGAGCTAAACAATATAGATAAAACTAACAAAACAATATCTTTTTCCATACATTTTGTAAACAAGAATACCTCTTTCTAAATAGCACATTGGTAATAAAGATAATCTGATTTAATTTTGTAAAACAGTGAAATGCCATAATGATCAGACCATTAAAAAATATCTGATCATTTTTCTCCAGTGCATTATGTTGTCTTACCAGTAAGATTTTATTAGTTCTGTTCCTCTCCCTTTTATACAAATATTACCCAATGTGATCAACACTAAGCTCAGAAGCATTTGTTAAATATTTATTCAAAGCAATAACTTAGCAATTTTAAAATTCATGTTCAAGTAGATAAGATCTTTATTTGTTAATGAGAATAAGTGAAGCTAGTAGCAAAGATTATATCTCAAAATTACCCTGATCAACAGGTTTTCCTGACTGGGCCTTTTTAGGGTCAGCATAATGGGAGACGATCTTCATATCATTGGTCATCTGGATGTCCTGTTCCAACCCTTGATTACTGAAGAAAAATAATTAAGGTAACCACTTAAAAAATAAAGAAAGCTTTGAAAAACAATACAATAAAACATAAATAAGTACTGACATTACATTTCTCTCTGTGTAAATTTATTTAGGTTAATATTTTCTTAATGTTTTCTGTTATCTTGCACTTACAAAGACATCTATGCTTGGACTTGGTCCACAGTTGTTAAATCATATGCTGCTGACTGCAAGAATATTCTGGCATTGATTAACCTCATCCTGACAATCCAAGCCACCCTGCTGAAGGTAAGAGTGGTTTCTGAGTGACTGGAGATTTTGTTTGTGGCCTTAGGTTCTGTCTGACCTGCTCTTTATAATGTTTCATACAATTGATATTCAAACATGTAATCCATCACCAGCAATACATTTGTGGAATGTGTCAAGGAGATGGGTAAGGATACCATAACAAATCCCATATGGACCCAGAGTGCAGGTGGAAGATGAGAAAGGACATATAGATCCCTTTCTGGAATTGGATCTTGATTATCTTAAAAAACAAGAAATGTGAATTGACTAATTGATGATATGAAGTAGGATTTATACTTCTATACTTCTGTATTTCATATGATAATGCTATTTAAGAAATAAAATTGTTGTTAATCTCAACACAAGTGTCTGACATTGTTTTGTGGACAGGACTAGTAAATAGTTGGTAGGACTAGTAATTTTCTCAGTATGCTAGTCCTTCTGGCTACAAAGAAATTTGTGTTAAATTCAAGCACTGTATATATATATATATATATATATATATATATTCCTACCCGTTTATGTCAACATCCTTGGGCCCAAGGAAATAATATAGACATAGGCGGATGTCGAGATAAACGTTGGAGGTGGGGGTCTGATAAAAGAAACAAGTTGAATTTGTCAGTAAGGGGTGAACTGTCATCAGTGAGTAGCATTTACTGTTAGCACATAAACACTTTCAGAGCTAGATCTCATTTCCAAACCTTACAAAATTGAATTTGGACTGGTGATATAATATATTGGATGATTTGAGATTTATTTCAAAATACTTTAAGTTCTTTTTATATTTTCACTTTTGTATCCTAAGGAAATAAATTATTTGCTGAATTTCACAAAACTTTTTGGTTTTCGCTCTTTTTTTTATTACTTAGTTTAACTCATTCAGTCCCAGCACTGTTAATAGTTAACAGTATCACTGCTGCTATGCCCCAGCAGCATTAAGCTGTGCCTAGCTGCTAGTTTTACCAGCTTTGACAATTCTGTAAATATCATGTACATGCATTCACTCTTACCTTAATTTCTCTTCTTATATCCAATAAAAATCCACAAAGTTTTCACCAATCCAAATGAATTTGTCTACATAGTGATGTATTTTTTTCTATTTGTCCAAGTCTTTCATAAACTTTTTAATACACTATTTACAAAATTAACATGATCACTACAATCTGCTAGATCCACAAGAACTCTATCATCATCATTATCAGCATCCTCTTCTTCTGACGACTTGGTCTCAGAAATTTCAATGTCCGAATCTAAATGTCGCAAAATATCCAACTGCCAAATATATTTTTCCGTTCCTTGCTCAATATTTTCGAGATTAAACCTGAGAAACTCCTCATTTTTGCTCTCTTTGTCATTAAGTCTTATGTCTGTCATCATTTATGATTTTTCATGAACAGAACATGTATAGTTAGACTGCTCTCCATTAGTAACCCTTGGTTTCTGAACAATTCCAATTTGCACAAAGAAAAGTAAAATCATTTCTGATTGTTTAATATTGGTCTGATTCTTGGAAGAAAAAAAACCATTTGTAGCCATGGGCCCAAGGATGTCAACATAAACAGGTAGGATTATGGAAACACATGAGTAGTCTTTAAGTCTACAGTATGGCATTAAGTCAGATAACCATATACACATGACAGAATATAAATTATTACAGAATTTTTTTTAGGTTAAGGCCAAAATAGTTAAACTGTGCCGTGTTCAAATCTTTTTCAATAGTTGTGAAGCTGAAGCAAATTCCATGAATACTGGGTAGAGTCACCGGGTAATTTCATGCATGCTCCATTCACAAATTCTTGTATTGTCTATGATGACAAATGTGACTTCTGTCAAAGTAAAGTAACATTCTTACCTTATGATGGTGTTCTTTTCTCTCTTTAAAATCTCCTTTTTGTTGGTAAATATAATGGTATGATAGGGCTGAGAGGCCTGTGCAGTTGGAACAATACCCCTTGCTACATGTGGAACAGCCTTTAGTTCACCATTATATACCAATAAATCATCAACAAGGAGCTGTAAAAGAAATCACAGAAGATATAAGGGTGTGTCCATAATCTCACAGTAGATATGATGGCTGGTCTCACGGCAGATATGAGAGGTGAACACAAAATATATGTGGCGTAGGTCTAAACTCTCACCACAGATGTACTGAGTAGGTCCAAATTCTAAGACCTCTTTAGTACCAAAAAAAACAGTGACAATATTTCATGGTCAATTATTACATGAATCTAGAACTGACAACTGAGTAATTATATCTGGAGTCAGCAAACTGTTCCTGATTTACCAATCTGAGCTGAGCACAGAATCTGAGTCTGCTGTGCCCAATGAAATCCCTACCTTCATATAGCAGACATAGTTCAGTCACAGACTCTAGTCTGTTTCCAAACCAACAATAAGAACTTATTCCTTTAGCTGATGTCCCATTACTTTTCCTGAAAGTAGGGGAGTGTTGATTTTGTAGTGGGAAGGGCAAGGTAACAATGGGGATATAGTAAATGAGAAAAGGCATGAGTAAATACTATGCTGATAGCACACATGACTGGCAATGGAACCCAGTTGAAGTCTCCTCAAAAAAAGATACATACAAATTGTGGAGTCAACATTCACTGGCCCTAACTAACTCCAGTAAACAATGATGTAGGATGCTGATAATCTACATATATAACTTAAAATTCAACATCAATAATTAAGGCAATTATTGCGTGCAAATACAGTTGTTGCATCCTAACTATCATGGTCACAACCCTGCAAATGATGACACTTATCAAATGCTGAAAAATCATATTTAAACCAAGCTACCATCAATATAGAATTGCATATGAAGGGATCTGCTGCAGTTAAAGAACATCTTTATGAAGCCACAAAAAAGACAATGTTGTATGTTGAACATGTACCTAATCAACACTAGCTAACTCAGCTGATGTCTCATCAATGTTATGATGCCCACTAAATTTGTTTTAATTCCAAACAGGGAGACAAATTCATGTATGGAAACAAAAGTGGATGGGTTATATACATGTAATCAGGGGCAGTAACTGTGATAAATACTGTAGAATGCTGAACTTTGCCAAGGTCTCATTAATATCAAGTCACATATCAAATTTGGATGAAATCCAATTATAAAATAAAGTTACTGTGTAGAAATTCAACTGAACAAGCAGTGGCCATGACTACATTAAATAATAATGCTGAATAATCAACCTCGGTTAAAATCCCATCAGTATCAAACTATCAAATATGGATGAAATCAACTTAAGGAAATCAGCCATTGCATAGAAATTGAAATGGGTGGGTCTATAAATCAGGGGCTTTAAGTTATAATCTACTGAACACTTAAAATTTTGACAATCAAACTCAGCTAAGATTTCATCAATATAAAGTTACAAATACAATTTTCTTGAAATCCAACAACTATTAAGTCAGCAAATGTGCTAAAACAAAAGTGGGCAGGTATGACAGTCAGGGGCTATGAACCTACTAAATGATGCTGAACAATTATAACCAAACACAACGAATGTTTGATGAAAATCAGGCTTCATAACAAGTTTGGTTGAAATCCAATAATAATTTAGGGAGATACTGAGTGGAAATATAATTTAAAAAATGGGTGGGCAAGGGCAAGAACTCAGTTACATAATGATTCAGAATTCTAAGACACGAGCTCAATCATGGTCTCAGAATCGTCCAGCACCATCCTAAATTTGGCTGAAAATCAAAATATAATTCAGTTATTTATTGTGCAGGGAAGAAAAGTGAGTGGGTCTGACAATCAGGGGTTACAACACTGCTAAATGAAAGTATTCAATTATGACAATCTAACTCAGCCAAAATTACATCATTATCTAAAGATGTATACCAAATTCGGTTGTAATCTTATATCAGTTAAGGTACTGTTACGTGCTTAGGCTCGAATAAGCAGCAACACAGAAAGAGTGAAAACTAACAAGCTTGTAAAACTTTAACAATGAATTTATTAAGTACAATTATTTTCATAAAATAAATGAACTTACTGTTTTAGAGAATCAAATCCAACAAATATGAAATTCACAAAAATAATCCACTAATGAAATTAGAAGTCCTAATAAATAAATGTTCTAATAGTTCCAGGTTCGAATCTTGACGATGTAATTCAAAATGGCTGACAATGTCACGTGGTACAGTTCTTGTTTTCTAATCATCCAAATGAAATTATGAAACATATGTCCTTTTCCAGATAAATAGAATAATTCTTCTTTTCCAACGAATTGACACAAGTCCAGAATAATATTAACACTCAAACATAAATACACAACCAATAACTTACAGCCCAAAGATTCTACTACTGTCAGCTTCTAAAATACAGCCATATATATTGTTTTTCTGAAGTAAACAAGTAATCACGCGCTTTTCTAGAAATTGATAGAAGTTCATGGAAGGTCACAGAAAGAGACTACCTTTACTAAAAATAACATACTCTAGATTTTTCCTACCCCTAAGAACTAAAAATAAAAATGTTGTCCTTGAAATTGACCAATAGATTTAGAGGCTTGTTGACAATGTCTAAAGCAAGGTCAGGATTTAGGTCAAACAAGCCAAGGTCAAAACTTGTTTACAGTAAAGTCCAGGTCAAATGAATTCTCCAGAAAAATTTCCCATTTAATGAATAATAAATCCTAAATGACAAATTTGGATTTAACAATTAAAAATAAATAAAATTAAATCCAATAGCCGTAACAGTACTCAACGTGTAAGAACGAAATGGGAAAGATGGAAGGACAAACTCAATTTAATATTCCATCTTTTGTACAAAAAATGTGTGAAAAGAAATAAATTTAATTAAGGGCTGCCCTCTGCTGAAGGGATATCTTGCATGCTGTTCATTTCAGTCAAAATCATTCATAGAAGAAAGTATTTTTCAATGTAGATGCACACAATATAAATATGTACAATGCAGACTCGCTGGGTGGATACACACATTATAAATAAATGCAGACTCACTGTGTGGATACACGCATTATAAAAATATGAAGACCCAATTTGTGGATATGCACATTATAAATATATACAGACTCTGTGTGGATACTCATTATTGATATATGCATACTCACTGTGTGGATACACACATTATAGATATATGCATACTCAGTGTGTGGATACACACATTACAGATATATGCATACTCACTGTGTGGATACACACATTATAAATATATGTAAACTCACTGTGTGGATTATAAATATATGCAGACAGAATATAACAAAATGCAGGCACTGCATAGATAGACAATATAAATAAATGCTGACTTGCTGTACAGACACACAGTATGAATACATGGAAACTTACTAGGTAGATACACACAATACAAATACATGCACTCATCAATTACTTTCAAAATAGGCCTGTATCATTCATTTGCTGTTCAGAATTGAAGACATTGAAAATTAGTATATCATCAAGTCTAAAAAAGTATAAGAGTCAGCAGAGACCCAATTCTGATAGTGTGAGATGTGACAGAGATATAGAGCTATGCATTTGGCAGTAGGGTGCATTGTACAAGGGTATATATAGTTACTTACAGCAAAGTCTTTGGCACCACGTTGAGGAGTCTTGCTATAGTTCCACATCTTTACCATTGAGACTGTAGTAAGCTGATCAAATATTACATACACTCTGTTTAACTGAAAGAAGGATCATGTTACATTACCGTAACTTGCACTGAAAACAAGAGTCCCTAGAAGGGATGGTTAGTTTAATGGGCAAAAAATAATTTTAAGGAATTCAAGACCATTTCTTCTTTTCATCAGCTGAGTGTTGAAACCATCTCTGATGCTCTTCAGCAATAACAAGGATGTGAGATTAGCAACTGCGGTGGACATATTGGATGTCAGATTGGTACCATTTTTATTGAGGAGCACGATGTCATCTGAATTCTTCTTGTGAAAACCCCATGTCAATATGACCATCCATCAGTGGGGTGGGATAAATAGTGACAGCAAAAGTTTTAAGCCATTGTGGAAGTTATAATGAAGGAGGAACAGAGATATCCACCTTGTTGGCTATACTGAGGGTCATTTTGCATCATTTTCATTTAGGACCAACCAAACACTATAAGAACTCTTCTGATTAAAACCCACTTGTCAAAATACCAAATTTCAATTTCAGAGTAATTATAATAACAAAATATTCAAGATGGCTACCATGGTGGCCATACTGAACATCAGAAAAACATGATCTAAATTTAGGTCCAGCAATATACTGTAATAAATCTTCAGGTAAGAAAGCAAAGCTGATAGGTGTTTCCACTTTGGAGTAAAAATAACAAAATAACAAGATTTTCAACATAGCTGCCACAGTGGCCACATAGTATTACAGATCTACACCATTTTCATTAAGGACTAAATTGACATTGCAAGAGGTCTTTCAATATAAACCTGATGTTGATATGACCATCCATTCTGGAGTTGTATTAATATTAAGATTTTCAAGATGGCAAATATGGCTGCCAAATTATACATCATACT
Source organism: Unio pictorum (assembly GCA_030141615.1). Taxonomy (NCBI): domain Eukaryota; kingdom Metazoa; phylum Mollusca; class Bivalvia; order Unionida; family Unionidae; genus Unio; species Unio pictorum. The sequence goes on from JARLTB010000021.1 coordinate 24,667,863, forward strand.
GGCACTATTTTTATCTAGAACCAACTAGACACCAAAATAAGTTTCTGGTGAAAATCCCATTTCACGACTGATGCCGTATTAGTCATATTTAACATCAGACAACAGATTGAAACCATTTTCATTTCAGACCAACCATACTTTATAATAAGTCTTTTGGTGAAAAGCCCATGTCAATATGATCCATTTGGGAGAAGCAGCAATAACAAGATTTTCAAGATGGCTGCCATAATGGACATCAGCTTGGTACTATTTCCATGTAGAAGCAACTAGAAAGTATTTTAGTGAAAAACCCATGCTGATTTGACAATTTATATATGGTCATCATAATTTTAAATTATTTTCAACTTTCTGCTTTAGTGGCCATATCAGATTTCCAAGTTGTATCATTTTTATTTAGGATCAACTAAGGAAATGAGATGAATATATGGGAAAGATTTCATGGCAACAACAAATCTGTATTAAAGGACAGAAGGACAAAGGATGGAGAACCATTTCATAAGCTCTTCTGATTTAAGACCAACTAAAAACATAAGCAGATGAAAAATAAAAGAAACATTCAGATATAGATATCAGTTATGTTCTATCATATTCTAGGTCTTTAAATTGTGCAGGCATCAGGAGAAGAATAGATTATACTATGATTAAAACAATATGCATATTCATCAACTGACTGTCATAATTCCAATGTCTGCTTTGATGAAATGTTCTTAACTTTACTTACTGTAAGATCATTGTTTCAAATATGCATTCTGTATTACCCTCATTTAATAAAAAAATTTGTTATGATTATTGTTATTATTATTATTATAGCTTAAAGCTTGCACAATGCTAGTTCAATTACCGTCGAATAATATTTTGCCATCTTGCTAAACATCAATTAATTTTATTCTCTCATTTTTGCTTTAAATATTATTGCCAAACTCAATTTCAAGCTTTTTCTAAACTAAATTAAAAAAAAACTGATTAAGTGTTGTACTCACAAGAGACCAATGTTTAAACTGAATATGTTTCTTCCATAAAACTGTACTTACCTAACATAATACCTTACTAATCCAGCATCCCCTCTAACAATGATGTCTGCTACATCTTTTGGTTTGTTGTACCAACAGGAATGCTAAAATGATAACCGCTTACCAAGGTGGAAGACGAAAGTGATCTCTCCTTGGATAGAGGGACTTTCCTTTGTTTGTTTGATTAGGATTTTGAACGTAGCTTTAACAATTATTCAGTCATATCACTACAATTTCTGTAGTGAGGCAGTTTATAGTGATGTCTAGCACTGGGGCATCATGCCACAGACATGCAGCATGATGTCCCACCCAATCACATTTTCCTGACAGTCCTAACACTAACTTCTTAATGCTGAGCGCGAAGCAAGACAGCTGTTAGTACGATTTTTGTAAGTTTTTTATATGACTTGGCCAGAGATCGAACCCATGACCTCCAATTTCTGTGGCAGATGCTCTAACCACTAGGCCCCCAGAGCAGTTGGATAGAGGGACTATCATCCAAATTCAGCATTGTCAGTCATTTTGTAGCAAATGTGAATACTCTTTAAGGTTTGTAATTCCAAGGAGGGCTATGAGAGGATGCCCATAACAGGAACAGACAAATATTTTTTGAGGCATTTATTCTAAGAAATGGTTACTTCAAATATGTTACCAGATCACAGTACATTATGATAGGCTATACATGATGGACAGGATAATGTATATATGAAAATCTAGAAAAACCACGAGAAGAACCACTAATTCATAGGAAGCTACTGGCAATCATTATCACATATCACACTCACCCAATGGTTGAGCCATGTCCATGATTTTGGACAATAGATCACTGTTTATATGGCACAGAATTCTTTGTCATAAAAAAAAATGCTACATCTCAGACAATGTTTTCGAGAATTTTCATATTTACTTAAAGCTACCCATGTTACTTAATTCTGAGACACAAATTTGGGTAATTCATTTTGATGAGTGAAGATAGCTCCTCATTTGTACTATGTAAAACATGTACTTTTTTGGTTCAGAGAAAGGTGTAATGTAAGACATGTACTGATGTTTTCATTGTGAGATAACAGAGACATCAAATAATCAATTTTATTATATTTAACATTATGATTAAGATCAAAATATGAAACTCCCTCACTGTAAGGCCCTTCAATATAAGGTAGGGATGCTCAGAAAACCCAATTTATTTAGTAGTAGTAGTAGTAGTAGTAATAACTTGTTGACACTTTGTTGGTTCTTATCACAGAATAATATTCAAGCATATATAAGGAATGGATTAAACTTGGAAACAATAGATAAATGCTAATAAAACTAGAGGAGACATCTTTGAGACTTTGGATTTCAATATAGATGTAACAGTGGAGCAGGAAAGACTGATATTTAAGTGTTAGGTAATAAATGTTTTATGACCATTTTACCCCTTTTCCAACTCCCCACTTATTTTGGTGACTAGGGATGAATGCTTTTAGGTTTTTAACATAGCTTTAAAAAAAATTCAGTCATATAGCAATGATGTTTGCAGTGTGGTAGTTTAACGTGATGTCTAGAACTGGGAATCAAGCTGCAGGCATGTAGTATGATGTACCACCCAGTCACATTATCATGGCACTCGGATGACCAGTCCTAACACTAACCTCTTAATACTGAGTAGCCTAACAAGGCAGCTGTTATTACCATTTCTTACACAAGTCTTTGGTATGACTCGGTCAGGGTTCGAATCCGCATCCAACCACTAGGCCACCTGAGGTGTTTGGTGGTGAGGGAGCTCCCTCTTTAGAAAAAGTCCTGGCAGCATCTCAAGCATGCTTCATTATGAGGCAGTGTTATAATGAAGGAGAGCTGTAATGGTAGCCTAGCTGTGTACACCGTAGACCCAGAACTGCTTTCATGTAATGCACCAGCAGACTATGGTCTACATTGTTTGTCCTTCAATCAAATAGCATAGATTATGAACTGACAGCACTTTATGCAATGCAAGAACTGAGTCTTTGGTCTTTGCACATGGGTACATTTTATACAAGGACAACAAGAAGAATATGCCAATCCAAGACTTACCATGTTTGGTAAAATAGGAGCAAGCCATGAGTGATTGCCTTCTGTGCTGTCATTACAGCCATCTATCAGTTTATCTGGAGTGCGTACATCATTGGTTACATTTTCTAGGACATTTATACTGTCAGGATAGGCCGATATGTCTGAAAAAAAAGAGACAGAATCCATTCAACGTTTTCAAAGCATGCCTCTAAAAAACTTTTAGTAGTCTTCATTAGACATTGTTAATATTAATTATAATGCAGAAAATAAACTGTAGAAAAATAATATAGGTTATTTTCTAAACACTAGTTGCATTTGAATATCCAGTGATGACCCAATTTAGTGCCAGTGACCTATCTGGTAGTTTCTAAATCACACAACTCTTTGGTTTGTTCCTCTATGTCTATTCAAACAAGATGTGCTCAAGAAACATTTATTTTCTGTTAATACTTCATTACTGCTTTGTATTTAACGCAGGTAACAGGCTAGAAAATCTCCAGGAAGAATAAAGGAAATGTTTTCTCTGGGACTTTATCAGAAGGCAATAACAGCTCACTCATTCAATTAATGTAGTTATATTTTTAGATGCTATAATTACTGTTTGCCCTAAGACTCGACTAGGTGAAAGTTATAGGTTTTGAATCAACTGGGAGTGATAACTTGTACAAGAAAAATTCATGCATCAGTAATTACCTTGATGACCAAATTAAGGTTTAGATCTTGTATGAAATGCATTGATATGGATAGTTTACCAATGAATAAGCATACTTATTCATACTTTCCACTGCACTGGTCAGAATGAGACCTAAACATACCCGGTATATGCTTTTGTGAGTAAAGAAACAAATGTAGTGCTCACATTGACCTTTTGGGTTGCAAGAGTATGTTACTAATATATATGCATCCCATTATCAACTTTCATGAGTCTAAGATGAATAGTATTAAACAAAAAAACTTAAAAATTCAAAGTAACATGAAGTGTGACATGTGACAGAGACCTTTTTTGTGCATTATGCATACAATTTTAGTTTTCATTTTCTTACTATCTTATTTTTAGATCATAAGAAATTCATTCCCATCATTATCTACAAATTTAGAGTTTACTTAAAACTTAATTAATCTGTATGTCATATTTTGATAAAGCACCATGTGTCTGTGTGATTTGGAGACTTAATGTAACTTTTAAAAAAATTCAGTCATATCACTATGATCTCTGCTGTGTGGCAGCTTATAGTGATGTCTAGCACTGGGGCATCATGCCACACATGTAGCTCACAGATACTCAATCATATTATCCTGACACCAGGCCAATCATTCCTAACACTAACCTCTTACTGCTGAGTGCCAAGTCAGGTAGCTGTAAATACCATTTTTGAAGTCTTTGGTATGACTCAGCTGGGCATCGAACCCACAACCTCTCACATCTGAGGCAGATGCTCTAACCACTAAACCACCGGAGCGGTGATAAAATGCCCTGAATTGGGTCTTCAGCTTCAAATTACAGATTATTCAATGTTATGACTCTATGGTATTAAATAAGTAATGGAAAAGGCAAAACCAACAAGTTTAGTTAAATTCAACAAAATAATTTAAATTTCTAAAATATGAAATGAAATTCCAAGTCCAGAAAACTATAATGAATTCCAGATATTGAATATGCTGTTACACCAATAGTCTTCATGTATCATGTTATAATCCAGAATGTCTTTGAATAAAATCACAATAATCCAAATATAGTGGTTTAGTTCAAAATGAAAATGAGCACTTACTAACTCCAATGAACAATTTAAATAATTCATCTCATATTCTATCTAAACACAACCAAAAGTGTCCCACAAACACTGGCATTAAAACAGGAATGAATAATTGTTTACTATGTCTGACTTGTGACACAATAAAATGGCCATGAACTAAAGTCATTTCCGTTGTAAATTTCCATCAAATTCATAAACAAGGTCAGGTATATTTACCTGAAATTTTGCAAACAATATTTGAGTTCTGGACTCTTGTTTATTCCACAGAAAAAAACAAGGACATGGAACCCAAATGCAAGTAAACATGTTCTTTACAAATGATCATTATCAAAAAGAATAATCTCCAATCATGGGCAAAAGTTAACTATGTAATATGTTGTTTACAAATGAGCCTTACAATCTGCAATCATGGACAAAAGTTAAACACACAATATAGATATACAAAACATTATTTTGATCTACAAGTAGTAATATTTTGCTAATTAATGTAACCTGTTGCAATGAAAATCATGTATAATGTATTCTAAAATCATGTTGAGTTTTAAACATTGCCCAATGAAAACTCTTCAAAACACAAAACCAGTGGTTCTCAAAAGACTGGAGTTAAAAGCAACAGTAACAGACAGAAATTGACATAAATATGAAATGTGTTCATAAGTAACAAAATACAAATCAGCTGTTACTAAATCTTATTGTAGTCCCTAATGACATTTATTTCTTATATTATCCATTAAACAGAAAGCAGTAATAAAGTCCAAGCAAATAATAAAATATATATTTCAGATTTTGAATAGGACTAGGATGATAAAGCAAATGGGTTTGATTAGACAGTATTGGAAAGGTCACAAGCACTAAAATTTCCAGTCATTTCATTTACATACAACTGTTTTAGAAACAGTATCATATGCTGAATTTTGGATAATGATGTGTCCAAGTTAATGCCTAAGGTGCATCAGATCTTATAACTAATGCATTGGATTTCAACACACTTGTAGGAAACTCAAGGAAACACAAAACAAACTTAATTAGCATTGTAATACTTGGAATAAACATTAAATATCTACCACAGTGCCTCAAAATGACCTGCACAGAAAACTGATCCAAAGTTTCATGGCTGGAGAGATGGAGTGATGATGGTGAGATTTTATACCCTTTAACTGTTGTGGTGGGTATAAGTAACAGAGATAGTAGCACTTACTTGATTGAGTTAACTGTAACTTTTTGAAGGAGGCATCATAAAACTCTATGCCATTCAGCCCAACATAATAAGGATCTCCCCACGTAGAGAACAGCTGAAACTGATATATAACTGGAATTCTGTTAAGGATATGCAGATAATACTTCTTACTAGATTTGTTATGTAACAAAAACTATTATTGTTGAGGATTGCTGGATTACAATGCCAAACTTTTTTATTTAATTAAAGATTTGAATATTTTATAATTTATACAATGGAAAAAAAGTGAGCAATTATCTTTGATAATCATTATGTGTAAGAATAATGACTGAATTGTTTGCTAGTATCTTATAAAAAAAAACACAAAACCTGCAAAATCTAATAATTTACTGTAGATGATGACATTTTTAATTACATAATAAGACAATCAAGTAAAAGACAAATCTTTTTGCCACAACTTGGTTGTATAATACTTGAAATAGATCCAAGCTACAGCTTTCCACAATAATATGATTACTATCTTACAGGATACAATTAGCCCAATGGAACCTTTCATTCTATTATCATCAATGATCTGAATGAAATCAGATCTTAAACCACACAGTAAATTTTTGATATTAATCTCTATGTCCACCTACATAACCCAGACAAAATTAATTCTCAACAGTGTGTTTATCATCTGTAACTTGAGTGTCTTATTCTTTCATTTCTCAACAGAATATATACTTAGGATCTGTAACTCATGTGTCTCATTCTTTTATTTCTTAACAGAATGTATGCTTAGAATAAGTAACTTGTGTGTCTCTTTCTTTTATTTATCAGCAGAATGTATGCTTAGGAGCTGTAACTTGTTTGTCTCTTTCTTTTATTTCACAACAGAATTTAGGCTTAGGAGCTGTAACTTGTGTGTCTCATTATTTTTTTTTCTCAATAGAATCAATGTTTAGGATCTGTAACTTGTGTGTCTGATTCTGTTAATTCTCAAAAGAATGTATGTTTAGGATCTGGAACCTATGTGACTGATAGTTTTAATTCCCAATGGTACTTAGGATTTGTATCCTATGTGACTTATTATTTTAATTCCCAACAATGCATGTTTAGAATATGTAGCCTATGTGTCTGATTTTTTTAATTCTCAATGGTACTTAGGATTTATATCCAAGGTAACTTGTTATTTTAATTCCCAACAAATTCATGTTTAGGAATTGTAACATGTGTCTCATTCTTACCACCAGAGCTAGAAGAAGAGATAAGAAATGTACAACCAATATGAATACTTTGTTTTCTAATAAAAGGATACAACCAGATGGCATCTGCACATATTCATATGCATCATCAATCTCGTCATTGGTCCTGAAAAAAAAGAGTAAATGTAAACAATGACAAACATGACACAAATTCGCACACATCAGATTTGAGTAATTCAATAAATTAAAGAGATTTTTTATCCATTTTGTGGAATCTAATGGAGAACAAAAATCATTTTTCAAATACAAAAAGATTTACAATTTTACAAATACAGAGAACACCTGAAATGCTAGTGAAATCAGCTGAACTCATTCAAAAGAGGCAACAAACCAAAGGTACCAGGTCCCATCTCTGATCATATCCCAATAGCTGAAACAATTTTCTTCTTAACATATCAAGTGAGAAGTCATAAAAAGTAGCTACAATGGACTTGGAAAAAATAGGTATAAAATTAAAGTGACATTACCACTATAGTGATAAAAAAGTGGTATCACCACTGCAGCAAAATAATATTTCTTTAACTGATACATTTGAATATCTAACCATGGAAAATAAAATAAATTCAACTAAAATATGGCAAATTTGGAAATGGAAAATAACCATATGACCATGTCTAAAACTGTCAAACCAATGTGAGCAAATAAACAAGGCTGCGTAATAATCATCTTGTGCAAGAACATTATCAGATTTATACATTTCTCAAGTCTGATAGACTTTACACAGTAATTACATGTATATATAGCTTAGTTTGGTTTACTACCTGTAAACAGTTACAAAATTGGTCGCTTAAGTGCAAAGCAAATATATGGTCCAGATTTTCCTTCATTAATATGCATAGTAATAAATATCAGATAAATGCATATTGGTTACATGCATAAATCGTTTAATTGCATACGATTTGCTGGTCTCAACCATTGACTTTATACATATTTGACACCACTTAATTGCATAAACATGGTCCAGACATCTAAAGTGGAAGTCAATGCTGTATATGTGTAGACTGCTATCCCAAAGATCGTAGAAAATTCTAGATTGCTTCCCCAGCTAACCTCTGTGCTAACCAGTTATTGAAGTCAAAAATGGCTAAGCACACATGTAAGATATTATCATTGGCACATCATGTGGAAGTGATAAAGAAGTTAGATAATAAAGAAAGTAAGTTATCGATTGCACAGTTGTTTGGTGTTAACCAAAGTGCGATATCGAGAACTCAGAAAAATAAGGAAATGATTCTTGAAGACTGACAGAGTAACACCAATCCTAACAGAAAGCATCAAAGGTCTGGTAAAGCGGAAGATGTCGTGGAAGCCCTGTTGCACTGGTCCACCTAAGTGAGGAATCGACAGGTGCCTATCAGAGGCCCACTGTTGCTAGAAAAAGCTGATAGACTAGACCAGGACTTTAATGCTGATGAGACTGGGCTTTATTGGAAAGCTATCCCAGATGGAACACTTTCATTTAAAGCTGCTGATGTATCCGAGGCTAAAGTTGTGAAAGATCAGATGACATCTGCTTGCAACTAACATGGATGGTTGTGAAAAACTAAAGCCACTAGTGATCGACAAAAGTAAAAATCCACGTTGTTTTAAGGATGTTAAGACATTACTGATGCCATATGAAGCAAACAAAAATGCATGGATGACAGTGATAATCTTCACCTGACAAATGTCAAACTACTGTTTCTACCCCCTAACACTACAACATTGATTTAACCTATGGATCAAGGCATCATTGATAACTTCAAGAAGCAATACCGATCACTAGTTTGGTGTGCTGTAGAATTGGCAAAAACACTGAGTTTACTGGATGCCTTGCAACTAAGAGAGAGGTGTGGAATAAAATTTCAGGAGCAACCACTGCTAACTGTTATTGACGTGCAAGTTTTGAAGTAGTTACAAATGATAAACACACTGAGGTGTTTATCCCACCCACAAGGGCATTGGATGATTTCAATCGCTATGTATTGGTGGATGAACACCTTCATACTAATAAAAAAAAAGATGCCAATATATGTTCAAATGTCCAGCAAGAAAAGGATTCAGATCCAGAGGATGTGGAGGAGTCTACCAACAATTTGTCTGTCCTGCTGCCAAACTTTGCTATTGCCATTAAAAGTCTGGAGACTATTAGCGCATTTCTGGAAACAAATGGGTGCAAACAGTATAACTTTTTTTGTATAACTTGCAAACCATTCTCCACCAGATTGGCTGCCCCAACTATGTTCAAAAACCATTTCGGACTTTTTTACCAAGTAACTTGCAAATATTTTGCAATGATTTTTATGTCTTTCTTTTGATGTAAACGTATTACTTTACATAAAAACTGATTTTAGTAGCGACCTGCATACTGTTTTGATACCAAAAAATGATAACTACTGTCATTACTAATTTCGGTAATAACAGTTTATAGTGTTTATCTGAATTTACATATATTGTGGAATTATATGTATATGTAGATGTGTAATACACTGAAACACATTTATATAGCATATGAGCTTTGTATTAATTTTCATTTTACAATTACATTCTAATGATACACAATTTTCACTTAAATGCATACTTTGTTTATATGTATTGCTTGGGTCTGGTCCTGAGGCTATGCATTAAAGTGGAGTTGACTATATATATTAAATATACAATCTCTGTTTCGAAAATGTCTAATTTATTTTGCATCAATTTAAGATGTCAACTGCGCCAATGAAGCATATAGTTTCCACCCATTCTTATTACTCCAGCCCCATTTTTACTGAGACTAAGGGATAGACATGCATCATTTGCTTCGGTTAACCAACTTGTCTGTTTATAGCATGGTATAATACATAACACAGTCCTGCAAATTTAATGAGCGACAGACCTTTTCCCTCTTCGCCAGGTAAGTTTCATGTGTTACAGGGGACCATAGCCTTACTCGACATAACCAAGATGATGTTGCTTGTTCTACCAGACTATATCATTATCTATTTTATCCTACACATGGATACAGGAAGATGCCTTTTGAACCTCCACTGAGGATGTATTTTGCCCCCAGAGATAAGTCCTCTGACTCCATCAACAACATGCACCAGTGCTCCAACATCTGTTGATTTTATGACTAATGGAATGTTCTGACTTCAATTACATTTGCAGTCTGCAAGAGTTACATAATTTCTGGTAAACTTTCATCAACCATTTGTAGGCGATTCTAACATTTACACTCCCACCAGTTTCACATTCGGAACCCCAGCAATGACAGTCATCTCTCGCCGTTGGGGATGACATAACCACACTTTAAAAGTATGGAATGGATAGCCTTGTTGACACTACACAGTGAAGGAGCAATATCATTACCATGGCTTTCTTGTTGGATTTTTTTTGTTTTCTCTGGTTATCTTCCAACAAACAGAACATAGCCAATCTTCTCCACAGTTTAACATCTCCACTGAGACTACCGCAGGGCATGCATCTGAGTCTGCCTCAAGCTAAGAGCACAGCCTTTATCCTCCATCTTATATTTAATGTCCTGATGGATGACTACACAAACAAGCCATCAAGAAAACATATTTCCCTCCCTACCAAATCCACAGCGTGGATTCAGGAATAGTACAGGGAATCAACAAAAGGATCCAAGGGCCACTCATAGGACACAATCTTCTGAAAGCTATCCTATTTAAGCTCCAACAACTGCATACCATGCGGTTATAGCGTCTTGGTCCCAAAGGCAAATGACTCTTAATGTCTGGTCATTGGTCTATGTGCCCTCAGAAAGTCCACTGCCCAGACTGTTAGGTCTGGGATGGGAGTGACAAAGGATGTGGTTCTTGGCATTCCCTATTGTCACAAACAGGCCCACCAATGTGTGAAATGTTGGTCACAGAGACCATCTTTTATTGTAAGGTTGTAGTACTAATAGAGATGTGTATAATAATCATCTAATTAAATTATTCAAACATGAAAAGTCTGAAAAATAAACTTAAAAGATAAAATTTAACAAATCTCAATGAAACTTTAAATATTCATCAGTGAGGGTAAAGTCTACTCCCTCAGCCCTATCCCCACTGTGCAGGTGTAACGAAACATGCTTCAAACTGTTCTGTAGGACCTATAAAGAAAGGATGGTCAAGATTCTGATAGAATGTACATATATGTATCTGCTGCCATTGGAAGATGCTGATCCTGATGATGAGGTAAGTATAACAACTCTCCTCTACTTTCATGAGGTCAGCTAAAAAGAATTCATTGTTGAGTGAAAAATATGAATCATACAATTTTTATTTACTTACCCCACTTGTCCAGAGAAAGGATTGGGAACGTCTGATGAATTGTTGGAATTGGGAGCAAAAGAAATCTCTTGAGCAAAATCAAAATGGCAGACACCTGGTCCCTTCCTAATCAAGTATCCAGATGGAGGTGAAATGACCTTCCCATCAACTTTAACATGGACAATTTTAGCCTGTATAGAAAAGAAAGAAAAAAAGTTCATATTATCATTATACTATGTATCAAGATTCAAAGTGATTAATAAAAAACACAGGCATTGGATTGCATTCACAAGATACTGTCATACCCTATATACAGTCATTATAACAGCAAAAACTCCACATTTTACTGGCTTTAGTAACAAAAATTATGTTCAGCTCATGAATTATGGCATGCTATATTAGTAATTTCCTACCTAGATAATTTATAAAATTTACTCACATTGGCCGAATCTGAGACTTAAACCCACGCAGACAGATGTGAGAACCCCCACAGTCAGATGTGAGATGGCAGTGATCCATAACGGAGAGCACTTTAGACTACTTGGCCACTCGGGGCTCTCTGACAAAGATGTGAAATCAAGTTTATCTTTCTCATTTAAGCAAAATGATTCTGAATGTCAAACAATTAAATCAGAAAAAGCATTCTGCTGATAAAAGTTACTCTGTCAAAAAGAACAAGTAGCAGATCACTGCTAACAATTTTTATATACGGGGCCCCGAGTGGCCTAGTGGTCTAAAGTGCTCTCCATGATGGATCACTGCCATCTCACCAATGTCTGTGTGGGTTCGAGTCTCAGATATGGCTAATGTGGGTATGTAAGAAAGCTTGCCAGTAGCTTCTCATGGGTCGGTGGTTCGTTCCACGGGTTTTCCCGGGTTCTTCCTCCACCATTAAAACTGGCTGCCATGTATAGCCTATCATGTGCTGAAAAAATGGCGTTAAACCCTAAAACAACAAAAAAAGTTATATACAAGACCTTGTTACTCACTACAACTGTAACTGCATAGACCCATATCTGTTGCCACATAATGCTGCAGTAATAAGAAGACCAAACACAGAGTGAGATCTTCTTGAGCATTATGCCACAGCAGATGAGGGTTTATGTTGTTCATAGTTGGATCAAGTATATATAGTATGTTTAAAGTCTGAACTGTGTGTATATCTGAGAAAGACTGTTTAAATTACTTACACCTCTATACGTGTCTTCTCTGCTTTTGTTGTAGTTCCAGAAACGAAGCCCTGCCATAAACACCTTCTGACCAAAGTCAATGGTCAAAGTATGATTTTGTCCCTCTGTGAAGGGTATCAGCCACATGTGCTCATCAGATATGGTTACATTTGTACCATCTATCAGTCTGGAAGAAAAAAAGTCCCAAACTGTATTGCATATGTCTGTAATTAATGTTCTTTGTTATGATTTTGACTTTATAAATTAAAAATTACAGGCATAACAAAGCAATGATTGATGAATGCTTAACAAACTACAACCAATGGTTGATACTGGAGAAATGCAAGAGAACAAAGTATGTCCTGTCTTGACTTTTGTTAAACTAACAGCATTTGTGTGGCAAAATTATTCAAGATTACAAATGGCTCAGCAAATAAAATTGGTTGGTTTGTTGATTGTAATGGCAGTTTTAACATTAATAGCTATATCATGCAGAGGAAATGGGTAGCTGACAGTCTTTATCAAGGTTACACCAAGGCTGGTGTGGTCTAGTAGGTACTGAACCTGTGACCATTAGATTATGTACAGAATGCTCCAACAAATGAACAACACAGAAAAACTGCCACGCATGGGTCATAACTTTGAACAATCTCAATGGAAAATGCATATTGGTGATTTTAATATACCGGTCCATTGATTAACCTTTGAAAAACAATTTTGTAAGAATTTCATGTCCTCTTTCTACTCTCCATGAAAAGACAAGGCAATGAGATCCATCAAAATCCCAAAAAATAATCAATGACTTTAACCTTTTATATATGAACATAGCAAATGCAATATGATAAAAAAGACAACCATTTATATTGGACATCTATTTCTAATGAGAACTTTTGGAATACAGATGAAGAATTCAATTTAGCTTTATACTGTAAAGGACACATACATCTTAAACAGCCTTTCACTCTATGTACTGAGGACACATATTAATATGTCTTAAATAATGTTGACTCTTACCACTGTATGTATTGAGGACACATATCAACCAATGTCTTAAATGTCCTCCTTTTCACTCTACTTAATGACACATTAATCTGTGTTAAATGTCCTCTCTCTCTCTCTCTCTCTCTCTCTCTCTCTCTCTCTCTCTCTCTCTCTCTCTCTCTCTCTCTCTCTCTCTCTCTCTCTCTATATATATATATATATTTATCCTTACACAGTTTGGTACTGGCAGAAGGTACAAAACTCAAGTTATTGTGTGGAGATAATTAGGGATGTTAATATCGGATTTTTTCCAAAACCGATTATCATTGGTAGAAATCCGATTTTAAACCGATTATCGGTTTTTGTCCTACATTGAAAATTGCAAGAAATATATTCTTATAATGCAAGTTAGTGAATGCCTCTTGTGAATAAAAGATATTCATTACATACCATAACGTATAGACGCGCATCGTCTGACGGCATGGAGGACGATATTGTGGCTCCACCAAAGCCATCAAATCACAGAAGGAATTGGATTCAACAATCGAAATTGGTAGCATGTTTTCAGCGACAAACTTAGCTACAGCAGCAGTAACTTTTTCTTGATGACTATCGGGACAGTTTCTTTGTGTTCCAATAAATGTTGTTAATCGCGGCTGAACATTTGAAGGAGCCGCAAATCCGGGATGTTTGCTACGCAAATGTGCATGCAATCCAGTAGTAGTACCACCGCTCCGACTTATTTGTTGTGAACATAGTTTACAGCGAGCCATGCTTGATGAAATGTTTTCAAAGTTTTCCCATACATCAGATTTATTTATACGACCAGCCATATTTGTAAACTTGAAAAGACATAACCAGTAGAGACCAGTCCTCAACAACAGAGACTGTAGCTATTAACAGTCTACTGTTGTCAATTTCGGACATCAAAGAACTTAGCGACCGGTCGGTCGACTAACTATTTACATCCTTGAGTAATATATGTATTCATTTACAAACACGCTGCATGGAGCGCTCACAAATTTTAAACAAACACACTTTATCTGCTGGCCATATTGTATTAAAATGTAAACACTAAACAAATGCATGAATTAATTTTTTTCTGGCATTTTTTAAAATTTTCACTACAAAAAATGGTAAAAAAATATTGAATTCGATTATCGTTTTGTAAAAACAAAAACCGATAATCGTTTTCAAAACTGATAATCAGATTTCCGATTTTCGTTTAACAACCCTAGAAATAATACAGCAACAAACTTATGGTTGGGCAGATTAATGTATAGAAGGACAGACACAATCTAGTTTGTTTGTTTGGTTTGGTTTGATGTTTACTGGTACAGCAACACAAACAGGTTATTTACTGGTGAGGCAAATGAACTAAAATGCCTTGTCCAGGGACATACCAAGGTAAATCAAAAGCTGATCCAATATAAGATTGACAGACAGATGGGCATCATAACATGATATACCGGTACTATACCTAATAGCATGAATATAAAAAGTTAATATGCATTTGATTCTCTTAAATACAATGAGATTTGAGCTGACACTTCTACAAAAAGGATCAGTTTATTTTATATTAGGAGCTTCAAGGTGACTCGTCTAAAAAACTAAAGTATTTGTTTTTTATATAAAGAGCTTCAATGTGGCTCTCTATCAAACAAAAGTTTATGCCTGTCACAGATTTCTATCTCCTTGTTGTACATAATAATACAGTTTTAATAAACAGAGATAAAATTACTTTTCTAGAGTCCTGTCATCCTTTTCGTGTCCTGGAAGAGACCGTACATCTCGTGGATTGGCAGTCAGCATGCTCATTTTGACTGGCAGTGCTTCTCCATCCTTTCCCACGAACTCTAATCCTGTCAGTCCCAGGTAGTGAGGGTCTCCCCAGGTAGAAGTGAAGTTTAGCTCTACAACTTTAAGCAGAAAAAAGAAAACTGTTTGAAATGTATAATTTCAAGTAAATAACATTGATATAAAAAGTTAAGGTAATCATAGAGATAGGATGCAGGTCAGGTAACTTTCTAAAACTGTCAAAGTTGTCAGCAATTTTAGGAATTTCCAAGTGAAAAATTAATGCCCTACACTCAGACAAAAATAAATATGTTTACCTACGTTAATAATTATCTGAATATTTAACCTACAATCATTAATTTTTTTTTTAGCAAATTATTATTTTGTTTACAAAATATGTCAGTCTGCTAGACCTTTAACTTGATAGTGGACTAAGGTCAATTACATAATACAAATATACATTATAATGGAGAAAAGCCAACAAACAATACAGTTAAAATATACATAACATTATTTTCTTGTTTCCTGTACAAATAGGCAACGAGATTAGACAATATTTTACCACAACATTAAATATCACAAATTTTTCACAGCAGCTGCAATAATTGTTGGCAGAGTGGCATCATTTGTACAAACAAAAGCCCTTACATGTAAGGATGTTTCTGTAAAGTTTGGTACAATTCTAGCGAATCAAGGACAGTTTTTTTTCAGTAGAAGTCATTTTAAGTATTTTCTATTTCTAGTAATGGTGGTCATTTATGAAAGCAATCAGCATCCTTTGAACAAACTTGGATGTCCTTTATACCAGATATTTTTAGTCAGATTTGGTCACATTCTGCTATTAAGTTTCTGATAAGTAATATAAATTGTTTTTTTTTTTTAATGTTTAGTAACAGTGACAATAATCGATGGCAGGTTGGCTAGAATTGCAAAACCTTGACAGACTTTTTATGCCAGAATGCCTTCTGTCAAATAATGTCATATTCTGTATTAAGGTTTTTCAACTTTTATTAATTGCAGCCACATCTGATAGTGAAATGGTATCATTCATACAAAATGTAAAGTCCTCTGTGCAGGAAGCACTGTTAAAATGTGGTCACATTCTTTTGTGCAATTTTGTGAGAAGAGAGATTTGTATATTTTATGTAACAGTGGCCACAGCTGACTGTGGGTTTGACATAAATTGTGTAAAACTGAAAGCTATGGTGGGTTTGACATAAACTGTATAAAACTGAAAGCTATGGTGGGTTTGACATAAATTGTATAAAACTGAAAGCTTTGGTGGGTTTGACATAAATTGTATAAAACTGAAAGCTATGATGGGTTTGACATAAATTGTATAAAACTGAAAGCTATGGTGGGTTTGACATAAATTGTATAAACTGAAAGCTATGGTGGGTTTGACATAAATTGTATAAAACTGAAAGCTATGGTGGGTTTGACATAAATTGTATAAAACTGAAAGCTATGGTGGGTTTGACATAAATTGTATAAAACTGAAAGCTATGGTGGGTTTGACATAAATTGTATAAAACTGAAAGCTATGGTGGGTTTGACATAAATTGTATAAAACTGAAAGCTATGGTGGGTTTGACATAAATTGTATAAAACTGAAAGCTATGGTGGATTTGACATAAATTGTATAAAACTGAAAGATATGGTGGATTTGACATAAACTGTATAAAACTGAAAGCTATGATGGATTTGACATAAACTGTATAACTGAAAGCTATGGTGGATTTGACATAAATTGTATAAAACTGAAAGATATGGTGGATTTGACATAAACTGTATAAAACTGAAAGCTATGGTGGATTTGACATAAATTGTATAAAACTGAAAGATATGGTGGATTTGACATAAACTGTATAAAACTGAAAGCTATGATGGATTTGACATAAACTGTATAACTGAAAGCTATGGTGGATTTGACATAAACTGTATAACTGAAAGCTATGGTGGATTTCATATAAATTGAATAAATGAAAGCTATGATGGATTTCATATAAAATGTAAAACTGAAATCTATGGTGGATTTCATATAAATTTTATGACTGAAAGCTATGATGGATTTGATAGAAATTGCATAAAACTGAAAGCTATGTAAACCAGGATTCTTTCTGTCAGATTTGGTCAATATCTGCTGTGCTTTGTTTAAAAGGAAACTGTTTAAAGCTTTTTCTATTTCTTTTTAGCAATGTGCCATTGTAGATGTCATATCAACAATAAACAAATCCGAAAACACTTGAATGCTCCATAAACAAACTGGTCATCTGATTTTCAGATAAATATATAACTTGCAATTGTGAATTGGCAGCTGATGAAGGACAGATGAAAACCCATACCAATAACTCACATAGCATTAAAAAAAAAAAAAAAAATTAAAATGAAGCAAAACTTCGAGTTGAGTGCTTAATAAAGTTGACAAATTTATTAAAATTGGACCCAGTCCAAACATTATGTTCAAAACCAATGCTCACAGTGAAAACTCCAATTTCATGAACTGAAATTTTTATTAGGTGACTCTGACCCTCAGCACATAACCTATGCCATGATAATAGAGTTGAAGGAGAGGGGGTATCCTATTTCCAGCCTTCATTAACAGAATGACACTGTCTTGTACCATGACGTTTCTCTGCACTCAAAGTATGCTTAAGGGCAAGGACAAGGTCTCGCATGATCCCTTTTCTTGAAGTATCAATCGAAGAGAGGGAGAGTGTCAACTCTCTGACTGCTCATTGACAACAACCTTTTCTTTGCTATTAAGCCTTGATGTATCATTAGGGCTGTGGAACTATCTTATCTGAAGGCAGTTCAGGTGTACTGAAAGGACTCCTACATGCCGAAGCTATGAAAGCATGTCTTGTATGTTAGTAGCTTAGTGAGGTTCTGGCTAAAGGCCTGAATTGATCTGAATTGAGAAATTGCCAAAACCCGTAAAGAGATTCTATTTTGGAAACTGGGTGAGAGATTTTGGTCTATTTAAATCCAAGTAGGTCTGATACATCTTTATCATGACTACTATCTTCTCTGCCGATGTATGAAAGTGTCCTAGAGTTACAGCCAGAGAAAGAAGTCAGCCAGTTGTGGGATTATGGCACTCAGTATGACGATACTGTTGACTTTGCACCAGTCCCAGAATACAAACCACTTTCCCTCATAAGCTTTCAAAGTGGAGGACCTTCTTGCTTGCAAGATTCTCTGCACAAATGATACTTTAAACTCATTCATTTGCAAGGCAAAAGGGCACGAGTCAGGCATGAAGGAGGAGTATGCCCAGACTAGGATGACTGTGACTGTTTCAAAATATTCAGCTAGGTCTGACTTTTCCTGGGCAGATCTATCACTAAACTGAGTAAATCACTGACCCTGGATTTGTCCCATCGGAGAGGGGTATAGGAATCCATCTGCACTTCTGATCCCTCAATTTCTGTATTATTTTTGGTACTAAGCATTTAGGTAGGTTTCAATCCAAGATGGCTGCCACAAAACCAGTGACTGACTGACAGTGCATTGAAAGCCCAGGCTTCTAGGTCTGGAATTAGAGATGCAAAGGTGGACAGTTTGTTTCCACCAATTTGCAAAAAGCTCATCAATCATAGAATGCCCACAAATTGAATGAAAGACTGATGGATGGACTGACTATTTGGTATAAATTTGGCCTTTTCTTTACATAGTTTACCAGGGCAGTGAACCTGCAGGCAATATGTCTGATTTGCACCTTCATAATTAGCTGAGAGAACCAACATAAAAACTGCCAAACCAGTATGGACAAGTTGGGTTTATTTAGTTTATTTAATTATTTGTTTGAGGAGGTAGGTCATCACAGTTGAGATGTCAAAAATAATTAGAACTCATTTCCTGCAGAGGATGTCCTTTGAAAAGAACTGAATATAGCCATAACTTCCTGAAGGTTGATGTGAAGCATCATTTCCTTCAGCTCCCCATTTGCTACTGACTTCATTGAAGCCTGGCAACAAGTGGACTCATCAACCATGCATACTGGCATCTGTACATAATGTAACTTCTGACTGGGGCTTTAATAAAAGAATTTCTGTGATAAGCTGTCACTGGCTGGAACAATGAAGCAGGAATTATACTACTTTGAACCAGACCTTGTCACTAGGTGGAGTGGGAAAGGGGTGCCACTGAGCCAGTAATGTCACCTGTAAGATGAGATGCCACATTCAGTAAAACAAGGAATTGCAGAAACTCACTTGCTGTATTACATACCACACAAATGTTGGGGAGTTGTACAAGATTGAAACTGGTGATAAACTCCACACCCAGATTGACAAAATGCTGAAACAAAATGGAGACAAATGTTTCCCAGTTCTCTAAAACCCTCAATGACTTCAATGAGATATGAGATTGTTCCTATTTTTGGCAAAATCTGAACTTGTACTTTTCTACATGATGTTGCCTACATATGCTGCAATTACTGTGGATGAAATCGACTGAAACAGGGTTCGCGATTTTTGCAAAGATCCAAGGGCTGATGTTTAGACCAAATAGAAAAGCATGAAACTGGTAAATGTTTCCTTCATATGCAAACTGAAGAAATGACTGTAATACCAGGTTAATGTAAAAGTATCTATCTGTCAAATCTAGACCAATGTCAAACTCACCCTTCTAACAGATTTGCACATATTATGCCATCCTATGTTCTGCAGAACTATTAGATGTGGGAGCTTTGATTGACACTTAGCCTGACCTTGCTGTTGGCCTTTTGTACAAAGATAAGCCTGCGACAGAATCCAGGAGCTTGCAGTTTTCTCTACCACCTGCTTGTTCATTTAATGACCAGATCTCCTACTACATAATTTCTTGCGTCTTATAATCTAACATTACACATGACATGACAGATGTGAGGGTTGAACATATGACACCTAAGCATATACCATCTAAGGCCTCTTTGATATGACTTGGACTCCAAACTTCTTCTGTGGAAATAGAGTAATCCCATGATAGTTTACTCACTGTTAAGCTGTTTGTCGGCAATCATGGTGGTAAGTCAATGTTGGGTGTTAAGATGCTTCAGGTAAAAAAAACACAGTTTCTTGCTCCTTCTCAAGAGTTACCTCTCATGGTCTATATATATATTTGACATAGATGGAAAAGATGATTTTTGTCTTCTTGGAGAGGCATGATTTGGGAGGTAGTGGAGCTTAGTTTCCTAATATTATTGTGATCAGATAAATCTTCTTGGAGAACCATGATTTAAAGACAAATTTGCTTTCATAGCTTGATTTTGTGCAAATATCCTCCTGTTTCAAGATATTTTCTTGCTATATGTTTGGGGATATATGTGTATATATTCGTGTATTATGAAATAAATGAAGATCAGTTAAATGTACAGAATGCAAACTACTTACGTTTTCCTTTATAGACTATGACATCACCCTCACAAGCCATTAAAAATGTTTCTTCTCTAGAAGCATCCATGGGTACTTCTTTGATAGGAGTTTTAACATTGCCAACAGCTCTAGTAAATGGACGCTGTTGTAAGAAAAGAAAGTCATAAATATTTGTTTTAGTCATTCTCATGTACAAATCTGTCAAAGCAATACATATTTGCACTGGATGGGACAAAAAGGGTCTGCAACAGATACTTTCCCAGCTATAAAATTCACTTTAATGTCAAGAAATGTGATTGTTTCCAAACAATGGCGTTATCCATATAACCTAGGTGCTCACCTCCCCCCCCCCCATAATATGCAACTGAAGGGTAGAGTCAGTAGTTCTGTAAATATTATGCCACAAAATGATCAAATTACCAGTAATTCGCCTCCCAATTAAATGGTGCTATGGGAAATATCCAATATCATTTGGATTACTCTAATTCTACCCAATCCAACTGTAATTCTGAAATACCAAACACTGCCTTTATATTTATTGTAAGTAACTGGAAATAAATATTTCGGATCTCAGCAGTCAGAGTACAGCTGAGTTTTGCTGCATCATCATTTGTCAAATCTGATTTCCTTTCCACTGCTCTACTTGATTTTTACATTATCAAAACAAGATTTACAAAGAATTTTAAACATAATCAAGACAAGAACTGTATTTTAGAAACAACAATCCTGTATCTTCACATTACCATAATCATAATTTTCATAACAAGAACTTGTTCATTTTATGTGATAAGATCCAAGTTTTACACTGGAAAAGATCTTAACAAAAATAGATGAAAAATAGTTTTTAAAAACATATTTCCAGAAATATGCTAATTTAAGTTATGTAACAAGTGTGTGGTACGATACTCTCTTGGATTTGCCATTTATCTAAATGGTATACAATCGTTTGTTTAAAAGATGATGATGATGATGATCATCATCATCATCAAAAATGTAATGATTAATACAATGGTTCTACAAATAACGATTCTTTAAACCATTACTTAGCAGTAATACATTTATATGGAAACACATTCAAAAAATGAAGACAAATTCTTGGAAAGTCTTTAAGGCATAATGTAACTTCTGATAAACCATCCTAATGCACTTTATCTGCAAACTATTCTGTTTTTACAACTTGTGTAATTTTTAATGCCATGTCTACGTACTTAAAATCTGGTCAGTCCTGTGAGACAAGTTTTTAGTGTGAACTCAATTAAGAAACGTTATGATGATGAACCAACTAATAAATACTTTGGCTTTTTGAGCAAATGCAGTTTGTATAACAAATTATTTAACCCTGGATTTCAATGATTTTTAAAAAATATACATTTTACCAGATTTTAAAAGCTTTATCTTTAATGTGTTAACTTTATTTATTTTGGAATTTCTTTCTTAATGTCTCTTCTGTTTTTGCAATTCTTTATCTATATATTTTTATATTGGCAATATATTCAGTAGTGTGCTTATATGACATTTAACCTCTATACATATATACATGCATATTTGAACTCAAATTAGTTAATTTTTACATCATCAATGAACAACATTAAAAACTGTAACAACAGTGATGATGATGATGATGATGATGATGATTAAAATTAATTTATACCAATAAATAACCATGACAGGTACCAGGTTTTACAGTGATCCATAAAATAAATGCAGATGTAAGTTGCATTCACAAAATTCTGTCAAACACTGCTGTCAGTTGCAGGAAAAAGAAGGCAGTGACTAAAACAAATTGCAAATACAAAGTTGACATGAACATCTTCAGGTGATGACCATATTATTTACGAATCAATCACAAACTGCTTGATTAGGTACTATAATGTAGTGTTCTCAAAGTGAGGTAAGCATACCACTTGAAGACCTGCCAGCCCCGATGAGACTTCCTCAGTAAGGCAGATTATTTTTATAAAAAATTAAGTTTCACCAGTTTGTAGTAAGGTGTAACCAAATATCATAAACTGCTGCTGTAAAGCTGTAAAATGTATTTAAAAGTTTGGTATTTAAAACATTCAGCAAACAGTAAACATTATGTTCAACCAAAAAGTTTGTAAAGTACACACCGACCTTATTACTTTCTGAACCGCTAGTACAGTTGCACAAACATCAATTCTAAACCCTATGCAGCTCAATGGCTTGTTGCTATCTCTCAGCTTGTCATAATTCTTGAAATGATTTCCATTTCACATGATAACAGCAATCACATCTAATGCCATGAGACTGACTAAAATTGACACATGATGTCCAATAAATGTTATCATGTCTATTCCTGCTTTTATTCACAAGAATCTGAATATTCCTTTTTATTCTTCTGTGCTGATTATTAGAACTTTTTAAGTGACGTAATTTCCCTTTCATCTTCAACATCATGCATTGCTTGCTGAACACCATTTTTTTTAAAAAAATACCATTATCAACAGTTTGATCATGCAGATGCTTTGCATGAAAAAATATGTGCTTTTTAAAGCATTTGATGTACTTCAGTAAAGTTTGTTTGGTTCCCAGATTAACTGCCCTAATTCTAATATGAAACCCTGATCCAAATCAAACACGGATGAACCAATTATCCTGATTTATCGGCAACAATAATTTTTCTTTGTTTTGTTTTTGCTTTTATACCATTTGTCTATATTTTAAGGGTCATTCTCATATGACTTATGACAAAAACATAAAGGTTGGCAGGTCTAAACTGGTGGTATGTGATTTCAGGGGGCACGCAGCTGAACATAAATCACTAAAATTAACACTAAAAGAAACACTATGGCACTGGGGGAAGAGCTCAACCAATAAGACTGATGTCCCAAAAAGGGAAAGCGAATGTTATAAACTGGGAAACATTGAGATGGTAACATACACTGCATTAGGGTTCTATGACGAAATGGGCAATAACTGTAACAAAAACATGAGTAGTAAAGTGACTTCTTAATATGAACGCCTTCTGTTTCTCCTTTGAATACGTTCCCCGATCACATTACTTTAGGGATATTAGCCTGCTACCTCGCGAATCCAGCCCTACCAAAAGACGAAAATTCGTCTTTCATGTCTATGTCATATAGACAAAGGGCAATAACTCTTGCCCCTTACCTCCCCTTGCTACCCGCTAGGTGTCGCTTTAGTTTTTTAGCTTCGCTGTACGTGAAAACACGTACAATTAGACCTCCAATGAATCCAAGCCATCTTAGTGTAAATTCTGACCATCCAAAGTTAAATTTGGAATTACTGTGTTGGATAATCATTCCTCTACAGGTTGTATACATTATTTTACAAAATTTTCCAATTTGAGTGACTTTGTCACCTTTTCTAGACTTCGGACCAGGTTGCAACGTGGTCAAAAAGCACGCTTATGGCGGTACTAGCATGTAATACATGTAGCACTCAATAATTTCGCTTATTCCGTATGTAACGTTTACGATATTAGCAACTAATAACGTGCTGCATTGATAATTTGTGCTTTATTTATCTTCTTTGACGTTTCAGTAGACTTCAAAAAAGTCTTTGAACGACCAAGTTGCGACTATTTAATGGCGGACATCGTGTTGTAGTCACGAGTTCACGCGACACTTAATCATTTCGCTTCCTCCGTTAGTTACGGTTATGGAATAGCGACTTAATAGCGTGCTGAATTGTTAATTTGTGCTTTGTTTATCTTCTTTTCCATTTCAGTAGACTTTGTCTCTGAACGACCAGTTGCGACTATTTAATGGCGGAATTCGTGTTGTAGTCACGAGTTCACGCGACACTAAATCATTTCGCTTCCTCCGTTAGTTATGGTTATGGTAATAGCGACTTAATAGCGTGCTGAATTGCTAAATGTGCTTTGTTTATCATCTTTTTCGTTTCAGTAGACTTCATCTTGAACGACCCATTGCAACACGCTCACGGCGATAACTAGTGTGGTCATTAAGAGTTAACATGGCACGGAATAATTTGACTACTCCGTTAGTAACAGTTATAGTATTATCGAAATTAATAATATGCTGAATTTTTAATTTGTGCTTTGTTCTCTTCTTTTGTCGTTTCAGTAGCAAAGTCGACAACGAAGGCATGAATGGCAAAATGGGTGTTGGCAATATGGAAATGGAGGAAATTATGTTGGCATGGTTTAGGCTGCCCAGTGGGTGTAAATTTCACCGCAGGTCCGTGCATGGCTTTCGGGCCTGTAAGTCCGGACGCATGGAGTCTATGCTGGATCAATTGGATCCATTTTATTATGCACTTTCGCCGTCCATCCAGCTGTCCGTCCAGCCGACACCATCAGTTCAGCCGGCACTTCAGCAGGCACCAACCGGCACTAGCCGTACATCCGGCACCGTCCGTTCAGTCCAACTGGCACCGGACGGCCAGCCGACCTTCCAGCCCAAATGGCACCGGATGGCCAGCCGACCTTCCAGCTTGCATCAACAGGCACCGGCCGTTCAGCCCAAATGGCACCAGCTGGCCAGCCGACCTTCCAGCCTGCATCAACAGGCACCGGCCGTCCACCCGGCAACGACCGTTCAGCCCAAATGGCACCGGTCGTCCTGCCGACCTTCCAGCCGGCATCAACCGGCACCGGCCGTCCATCCGGCAACGACCGTTCAGCCCAAATGGCACCGGTCGTCCAGCCAACCTTCCAGCCGGCATCAACCTGCACCGGCCGTCCATCCGGCAACGACCGTTCAGCCCAATTGGCACCGGTCTTACAGCTGGCATCAACCTGCATCGGCTGTACATCGGATTTACGGAGATTATAGTGATGTACCCGTCAGTCAATCTGTACTACTGGTTACATATCACTACCATGAGAGAGATGTTATAGATGAATCTCCGTCCAATCAGACCATTCGAGAGGCAGGTGCCGGTCATAGCCGGACCTTCGCCGACATTCCGGCCGACCATATACCAGACAAATCAGTCGGTATTGCCGGTGTACACCTCCCGTCACGTCAAATACGTGACGGTGATTTTAAAACAAGGGAGAATTAGTGACATTATCAGAGATGACGGAATTGAGTGATCTATGCCACTTGGTATGCGCTACCCAGATACGGCAGCTTTACCATAACTGGACTTTCAGGCCGACCATTCGCCAGTTCAATCAGCCGTTAGTGCCGGCCGTCCATATGTTCACGGCTTCTCCACAAGGGAGATTTAGTGAAAGTGTCAATTATGACAGAATTGCGTCATCTAGGTCACCTGGTATGCTGTTCAGATATGCAAGCTGTACCAGAACCAACATTCCCTCTGAGCGAATGGTAGATGAGCGCGCAGTGCTGGCCGCACTACACAAGCATTATGGAGATTTATATTAAAAATGATGACAATTCCGCTGCGAATGGATGCTTGAGTTGACCAGAACACGACTCAGCACACAGTGAGTGTGACGAAACACTTTCAGCCGTCCACAGATCAGGTCATGGACCGGACTGAGCTTAGCGCCACGGCCGCAGAATAAAAGATTTATAGGTTGTTGGGAACTTTAGAATGCCCCAAACCTCCTACAGCCACTCAAGACTACACAATTCAGGCACCTGTAGATCTTGAATGAGGAGGAAGAGACAATGTCCTTCCTGCTTCTTCGCCAGTCGGAAAAAAAAAATAAAAAAATAAAAAAATTCAGGAAGCTAACTTCCAGCGACGTTCTAGTGTAGCTGGTACGAAAACTCCATCAGACGCCTTCAGTACAGATCTCAAATGCCACGTCAAAGCTAGTCCGAAACGTAGTCGATACGTCTTCATTGTTAGACTTGACTTCACTAGCCATTTTTTATTCCAACTCCCTAGGCAAATCCAGCCATGACCACGCTTGTGAAGTGAAGGCCTGGATTGCTAGAGTTGTTAACAGGGCAGCTCACCATTCTATGACCAATGCGTTGACTGCTTCTGCCAACTTCGACCTGATACGATGTGACGTCTGTAGGTGGTCCACGTCGCGCAGGCCCCATCGTACTCGGATTTTACGGATGTCTCAGTTTGGGACACCTTTACACTTTGGGGGAAAATTGAAAAAGTTTGGAGGCAGGCAGCTCAGGAACTGCCCCTCCAACTCGTCGCCCAACTTTTGCAGGCGTTTCGAAACAATCATCCCCTGACACAGCGGAGGGATGATGGGCGGACCGGGGAAAAGGGATCATTATAATCAAATGTGTAATATAGATCCCAACCCAATGCTGGGAGTCAACAGTCTAATCAAGCTAGACGGCAACCATACAGAGGCGGCAAGAACCAAAGTTTCTCCGCCTTCACGCCTCCTAACTCTAGACGTTGACATACCCTGCCCACCGCCAGCGGGCTGCCTACCTGTGGGCAGCCGCCACCTGCAATTTCAGGACCACTGGACCAATTTATTACCTTAAAACATTTGGGTGATTCAGGTCATTTCGGAGGGACTTGGGACTTCATTTATCCATCCACTCCTCTGTCCTCCTCTCCCCTCTTCATGGATGTATCGTCAGACCGGGAGAAGGATGCCTTTATATATATATATTTATATCTTAATAAACCTGCAATAGCTGGGGTTTTATTCATGGCTGTTTCTTATCCAGAGGCCGTTCATCGACCTGAGCCGCCTCAACCACCCTGAAAGTCAATGTGGCGATGGCGTGATCAAACCATCCGACGGGTATGCTGTCAGTCTAGATATGACCGACGCACATTTCACGTCCCTATCCCACGAGTAGCGGACATTTCTCCGTTGTGCTTGTCGGAACTCGGTTTATCAGTTCCAGGTCATACCTTTTGGCCTCAACTTAAGCCCTTGGGCTAGTACCAAGGTTATGGATTACGTCGTCACTCTGTTCCGCTCGACTTCATCTATGGCGTCGGCAGTATATTTGGACGACATCCTCCAGAAACATCTGTCAAGTTCTACTCTGCTCAAAGGCAGAAACGATCTTATATCACTTTACATTATATAGGCTTTCTCGTGAACTGGATAAAGTCTGATCTCTGTCCAATCCGGATTTTTGGTCTATCTGGGTGTGGAGTTTCTCCCGATCTGAATCTGGTAAGGCTTCCTCGAGTTTGCGATCATCCAGATAATTGCACTCGTAGAGTCCGTTTCCAACAGGATGCGCATTTAGCAAGAGAGTTGCAGATCCTCGGATTATTCAATGCGGCAGCAGACTTGATTCCGCTCAGCCGTCCTTTTATGCGCCCTTTACAAAGGAGGTTGCTAGCGTAATTTCGCCCTTTTCAAGTCCCTTCGATCCCACAGTCATGCTCACGCCAGAGATACGATTATTCTTGAGTCAGTGGCACAACCCCTGTGGGCCGTCCACAGGGATTACTCTGGAGATACCCCAAGCGGGGATAACGGTATGTTCCGCCACTAGTACCTACGGTTGGGGTGCCCACCTGTTGCCGGACTTCGATACTGTCAGCGGCACGTGGGTGCCAGGGGCGAGCCCTTTCCACATCAACCTTTCAGAAATAACGGCTGTCATCAACGCCTTTCATTTCGGGCAGGATCAACTCTTATTACAAACTGCCCTCATTATGTCAGACAACTTTGTGGTGGTGCCTTGCCTCAAAACATGGGGACACCAATCACCAGACCTGTGCAATCTGAGCTGGCAGTTTCTACACTGGTTCGACAATCTCCATCTCAATGTACAATTCCGACACATTCTTGGCAGACTCAATGTCTTGGCTGACACTCTATCTAGTCATTCACACAGAATGGTCACTCCATCAATCGGACTTTCTTCCAATTGACACACTTTGGGGACGTCCGATGATTGATCTTTTGCAACAAGGTGGAATCGCAAGTTGTCCACCTTTCATCTCACAGGTTCCAGACCCAGAAGCTTGGGTCGTGGATGCTCGATCAATCAGCTGGGAAGGGTTGTGGTCATTCTCCTACCCTCCCACGGTCTTGGTACTGAAATTAATCCAGAAGTTAAGGGGTCAGAACTGTCAGATGGTTCTGATTGCCCCTCTCAGATGGAACTCCTGGGTCTCCGATCTACTCAATCTAGGCGATAGATCTACCCAGGAAGATTACAGTCAGCACAAGTATTCGCACCCCTGTCCGGACCGTCTTTATATTCAAGCTTGGCTCTTGTCCAGACAGCCTTGCAATACAAACAATTTAAATCTTTGACTGCGGAGAGAATCTCGAGAGCAAGAAGGCCCTCTACTCTGAAGGTTTATGAGGGCAAGTGGCATGTTTTCAGGGACTGGTACCATATCATTCACATTGTTCCTCTGAGTGTCACAATCCCTCAACTGGCCAACTTTTCTCTGGCTTTTCAAGGAGAAACAGCTGGCTCCAGTTATTATCAAATGCTACCGCTCCATGATATCAGACACATTCCGCCATTCTGGTACATGTGCTATCAGCCATGACAAAGATTTGTCAGATCTTTTAGACACTTTAAAAATTCAATCGACTTATATCCCTCACCCTGTTTCCAAATGGAATCTGTCCTGGGTTTTAACATGACTCAATTCAGACAGTATTGAGTCTTTAACCCACGATTAGTTAAAGCTACTATCATACAAATTGGGTTTCTTGATAGTCTTAGCTTCAGCATGCAGGGTGAGCGAGTTACATGTCCTTTCTAGTGACCCGAACTCTCTTCCGTTCCGATCAGAGGGTTCGATGGTCCTCTTGACGCAGCCAGGCTTCGTAGTCCAAAATAGATTACCATACATTGGCGATCAACGAGTCGTCATTAGCTCGCTTTCTTTATAGATAAGTCAGGATCAACAGCCATGTAAGATCCTGTTTGTGCACTCTAGCACCATTTCAATGCATAGAGGTGAGTCAGGTCACATACAAGCACCTCTTTCTTCTGGTGATAGCTGGGACATGAGATATCACCATTCAAGCCCTTGCTTCATGGCTGAAGTGGGTTATAAGCTCGGCGTACTCTGAGGATTCGCAAATCAGTCACCTTATAGAAGCTGTTGGCTGACATGCAGAGTCAACCTTCTACAGTTTTATCTTCAAGTTTGTACTCGCAGAGGCAAACGTTGATTCTAGTAGGTCCGGTGTTGGCAGCCCAGACGCCCACCAGACCCATGTGCAACAATCAGCACAGCCTATTAGCTTCGCTGGATTCGCCAGATAAATTTTCGTAGGTAAGAAGATTTCAATAACTATCTTCTTAACCGTATAAAGGGATCACATATCACGTGACCCTGGGCTGTGTTGCTGATT
The DNA here is from genome assembly GCA_030141615.1 of Unio pictorum. NCBI lineage: Eukaryota > Metazoa > Mollusca > Bivalvia > Unionida > Unionidae > Unio > Unio pictorum. The sequence continues at coordinate 24,697,820 of JARLTB010000021.1, forward strand.
GAAAATTAGGAGACCGGGTTATCATTCACATGGGGAATCCAGTCATCATTCCCTAGAGGATACCCGGGGTGGAGGTCGGATGCTCCGCATTCCCGCCTCCTATTACTTATTCTCCTAAAGTAATGTGATCGGGGAACGTATTCAAAGGAGAAAGCAAATTTTTTTAGTAAATTATGTTTCTCCGAGAATACTTACCCGATCACATTACTAAGAAACCCTCCCAACCACCCCGCCATGCGAGCATCCTCGTGTTTTATATACCGCTCAGCTTAAAAACTAAAGAAGCGACACCTAGCGGGTAGCAAGGGGGGGTAAGGGGCAAGAGTTATTGCCCTTTGTCTATATGACATAGACATGAAAGACGAATTTTCGTCTTTTGGTAGGGCTGGATTCGCGAGGTAGCAGGCTAATATCCCTAAAGTAATGTGATCGGGTAAGTATTCTCGGAGAAACATAATTTACTAAAAAAATTTGCTTTCTGTTGATGTCCATAATATACATGTCATTGCACCCCTCAAAAACTGCAGGACAAATTTATATGAATGATTTTTATTTGAACATTTATTGCACATTTGTAATGTCCATCAGATACAATCAGATTATAGCCATCAAATAACACCTTGGTGCATATATATATAAATATCCTGAAAACTTTTTATATACATAATTATTAAATGTACTGGAAAAAAATGTATTGCATTCATGATTTGCTGCTGCATTAGTTTAACAAAATCCTGTCATGATTCATTTGTTTGCACTCAAACTAATTATTTATAAAATATCATTTTTTTCATTCACAAAACTATATAGTAACTCATAATAACTGGCATTCCCTGTAAAGTCAGTGAAGTTTTATAGGATGAGAATGAAAGTTAGTTGTTGATGTTAGTATCTTTTGTTTATAATTCAGACCCAAGCCTCTCATATTTTGTTCTCAGGAAAATATGTGTTAACACTGCAACACAATAAATGTGGTGTGTGGGACTGATGTAATATCTGAAGTATAGACCCTGAGGCAGTCATTCAATAATAGGGCTTTTATAACTCCTGAAGAAAAGCTTCAAAACCTCTTTTGTCTTGTGTTTTGTGGCTATGTTTAAACAGTTCTGGGAAAACATAATGAATAAACACATTCTGCTGGTGCCCAAAAAGACCATGAAAGTCACCACTGAATTAAGCTAACTGAAGCAACATCTCCACTAGTTTTATGACAATGAAACAATTTGAAACTAAACCTAAGGACCTAATTTTACTTTCTTAAGGTTTTTGTTAGGCAGGAATATTATTTTTTTTTAAAATTGTTGCTACCAGTGATATATGCTACATTCATAAACGTAATGTACATGGCACAAATTGCAGTTGAAGTGCCAAAGTTGATGTGGTGGTCGCGTATATTGTTTGCCTTAAGAGTTAATCTGCGGGGGGGGGGGAGCGGGGAGGAGGTGATAAGGTCATTGTCTATTAAACTAGCAAGAGAAAATCATTTGCTGGATTTGAATAATAGTGTTTAAAACTTGTGATGTTTGTTGTTTTTCTCTCCGCTGTTAAGTGATTACATCCCAATCACAAAGCTGTGGTCTATTCAAGTTGGTGTGACCAGATTACACACTTTACTTATACAGTTAATCCTTGTATGTCATCCTTGAATGAAGTCTTTGATATATGTTTAATGTAGACAATAGATTTGATCTAAATCATTGTGTGTGCTTTAAATCAGATGCCTTTTTAATTTAACAGCAATTCAATAAAATGACATCTGTTTTACATCAAATGACAATTAACTCTAAATACTTTCAGACATATCAGACATACATCATCACCCTCAGCTGTGGAGGGCCTCTCAAAAGGAACATCAAATGGTTCATCATCACTCAACATTTCCCCTTCGTAGGACTCATCATTCTTTGAAACTGAATCCAAAATTGCCTCATCTGTTGTAAACAAGATTGTCTGAAAGGATAATGAAAATAGTCACTCACTCTATCAATGCCTTCAAGTCATTTCAATAGAAAGAAGAAATGTGGATTCGATGGATATATCTAATGGAAATATGGATGAACAAGTGTCCCTTTAATGCACTGATCTTTGATGGACCAAAAAATGTGTGGGAATTCAAAATAAGTTGTTGATGCTTCCTTTTATACATATCTTCACTCATTTTAAATACTACATATTAGAACTGTCTTTGATATTCTGAAGATATTCCAGCATGCCAAATCTGGTAAAAAAAATATTTTTGTACATGTCTAAGTTAACACATTCACACATATATCTATAAGCGCAGTACAAAATCCTTTGTCATAGCATTTGACATTAAATTTGATATTATGTTTAGAAAATCACAAAAAGTCACATGAGTCATGTTTACACATTTTAAATTAAATATAAATTGTTCTTTCAAAATTTAACTATTTTCTTTCACCAAATTCTATTCCATCCTGATTACTCAATACTCTACAGCTTAAGTAACATCAAGAAACTTCCAGACTAAAATTTTCTATCACTATGGTCCTTTACAAATGGTGGCCACTACTAAACTTGGATCAAGAAAAGAGCATAATGAGTGCAATCTCATTACAAGATAGGGTAATACAAATTTGTTTATCAATATGCGTATCTTTCATTGTGACATCACAATCTTTTAGTGTGACATCACAGAGACTACTGGACCAAATCTTTAGGTTCACTTCATCCAAAAATGTCTATGTACTTTAACACTGATTTTGCCATATGCACATCTTGGGACATCTAAATAATGACCTTCAATAGGAATGTGGATGTTTAAGAATCCAAATGAAGTGAATACTTGCCACCTAAAGTGTGTAGAATAAAACTGTACAAAATGACACCCACTACTTAAAAATAGATGTTGAATGCCTACGTGACCTTTGTGACTATAGAAAGTGTCAATATGCATCCAACTCCTTTATGAGAGTAGCTATTACAAGATTTACAAGATTCCAAACAATGTGGTAATATTGGATATCAGATAAACACCATTTTCACTAAGGACCGACTAGAGATCATAAAACATCTAGCAGTGAAAACCCTTTTCAATAACAAGATTTTTATTCCATCAGATCAGTACCATTTTCAACTGGGACCAACCAGACATTGTAACAAGCCTTTTTGTGAAACCCACGTGTATTCAACAATCGGTTATAGAATATTCAAACAAATTTTTAACAAGATTTTTAAGATTTTGTTGCTTTTAGTTATCAATTTTTATAAAAATGAAATTTGTTTTCTATGCTGAAGTTCTTTATGGAGCAAATTATTAAAGAAGCCAGAAACAGAAAACTGGAAATTAGGAAAATTCAACTAGATCACTGTAAGTGGAGTCAAATTCCATTATTGCTTTTTCGCTACAATAAAAATATAATTCTTCTGTGAAAAGTGTGCTAAAGAATATTATTTGTCCATGCTTTGAAAAGTCAGTGTTGGATTATGGTGTCTTGTCCAGTGTAGGTATGTCAACACATTGATAACAACAACAACAGCATCCATATCCTTATCATACTTCATACCATTAACCAAATGAAATATTGTGTATTATATGAGTGCAAACAGTTCATTAATTGGTATTATTATTGCTAACTTACATCTCCAAATGCTTCTGTGCCCCCCTCTACACCTCCACAAGCCCTGGCTATTTCCCCTTTGAATATCACTACATTATCCAGGGTTATAACCACATCCTTAGCACCACGGTAAGAATGGATCCTAGACTTGTTATAGTTCTGTAAGTAATGAAAAAAAACAACAACAGAATTATCAAATGGTACATGCACATAATTCAATCACCAGAATGATTAGGGGTCTTAAACCAAAAGATTTCAAATTCCAACAGCAAGCAATTTAAATTTGCTTTTGTTGATATAATTGCAATTTTAAGACAATGCTGGCTATATCAAGCTGAGGAAATGGGAGCTAAGTACCTTTCTCTAAGATACTCCATGGCTGCCAGCAGACTGGTATAAAAGTTGAAATGAATTATTTAAATTAGGTTTTTATTTAAAGAGTAAGAGGAAACATATTGTGGCATGTTTGTGTATCATTTTCCTTGTTGCTAAGGCATACAAATTAAATTGAGATATAACAAACATGGGACCACAGAAATTTACTAAGTAAATAAAAATTAAATTTTCAACTAAATATTTTTTTTAGCTTTATACAATTTCAACAAGATTTCAAGAGTTTGCTATCTTAATCCAGATAAAAATAATACTGAAATTGTTTTTTTTTTTTTATTGAAGTGAAACTATGTTTGATTGATAGGAAAACGTGTTTACCAAGATTCTAATTTAAAACGAAACAGTGACAAGGAAAAAACTGCATATTTAATTGTGTTGTACTTACCCAAATTCTCATGAGGGCTATCTTGCAGGGTTTATCAAAAGTAATGAACACCAAATGGTTGGACCCAGGTGTAAATGGAGTCAGCCACATGTGAATATCATCTCTGGTACGATTCACTCCATCTATGATGTTACTGACCACACGAGGATCTTTTTCATATTCTGACAAGACATTAATGTCTTTAGGTTCTGCTGAAATCTGAAATGAAGAAAATATAGCTAGATCTGTATTTCTAAAAAATGTATATGCAAGCCAAATGCTCAAAGTCTATAAAGAGAAAGTACAAATGCAGAATACTGAAAAACTGCTACAATGGGATAAAAATCAAATCAGGTCATCAACATACACAAACGACATGCATGCTAAATTTTGTGTTTCTTTTGTTTATTAATGCTATGAAGGTTTCAGCAAAGAAATTAAAATCCCCAAAATTGGCAAATACTAAAAAACCTTTTTTAATAGCCTGGAAATCTAATCAAGTCATATTCATATGCATCCAAATATGCTAGCTAATTTCATTTGTCTATGTACAGTCTTATAAAATAAATAACATTTTTAAACAGGATATGTCATATGGACAAGAATATGCACAGAACCAAAACAATTGCTGACCTGATTTTTTTTTATAGGAAAGTAGAATTTTTCAGTAGAGCTCCGATTCATCTTTTGTTCACTGATTCAAGAGCACTGGTAGATGTATGAATAGTTCCAACAGCAAACTGGCAGACCCAGATATGGGTCTTGACACTTTGTTAGAATTAATCAGTACAGCAAATCCTGATCTGTCAGGGCATCATGCATTGACAGATCTGGGTCTTGACACTTTGTTAGAATTAATTAGCAAATCCTGATCTGTCAGGGCATCATGTAACAACAGATCAGGGTCTGTGTTTTTTGCAGTTGGACCCACTTTATAAGAAAGTATACACTGTACCTCAAATGGATTAATATAAACAATATTCTGCACATATTATTCATCCATTTCCAATGTAGGTCATTGGTAGCTGACTAGTCAAAGGTGCTCACCTTTACAAATCACTCATACATGTTGTCTCTCTCTATGTTGTTGTAGGGTTTAACGCCATTTTTCAACACAAGATAGGCTATACATGGTGGCCAGTATTATTGCTGTTAGAAGAACCCAGGAAAACCCAGGAAAGAACCACCGACCCACAAGAAGCTACCTGCAAGCTTTCTCACATACACACATTAGCTGAGCCTGAGACTCAAACCCATGCAGACAGAGGTAAGATGGCAGTGATCCGTAATGGTGAGCGCTTTAGACCACTCAGCCACTCGGGGCCTATTTTTATATGTAAGTTTCAGTCGCATCTTGACCATTATCAGTAGTTGAGAAAGCAAGCCAGTAGCTAGCTAGTCACTTCCTGTGGATCAGTGGATCTTCCCAGTGTCTTTCTAGAATCTTTTCCACCAAGTATATTCGCCACCATGTATAGTCTCTCATGTGCTGAAAAATGGCATTAAACCCTACAAAACTAAAACCCAAACAAACTCTAATAACTGGAGACTTCATATTTTTTACTGTACCATATACAAACCTATTTGTAAAGAAGTACTGTATATATGAAGCAATAACTCATACATCAAAATTCTTTAAACATTTTTGTTGATAGAATGGTGAAATGATTACTATTACCTTGGCAACGCTGACTGGTTCGCCTGTGCTAGAGAAGATATCAATCCCTGTCAAACCAACATAATGCCGATCACCCCATGTTGTGAGTATATTAATGACTAGTTCCTTGCCAGAGGGGAGTTCAGGAATAACAAAACCATCATCCACTTCCTCTTCCTCAGCTTCTCTGTTCACAATAAATTAAGATTAATAGTATGAAAAAGAACTATCTAATACATACTCATAACATCAGGATTTAAAATGCAGGGGGTCCATAATTCTAAATTGCTTCAAATACATACCTATAAACATTGATGTACAGCAAATATGCATTTTAAACCTTATCCTTTATTATTTATCATCACAGTGCTTACCATTTATACACTGCATTTTAGTTTAATCTAGAATATCATCATTTTTTGTTGATTATCTCATCATTTAAAGTTCATTAGATTAATATTTGCATTCAAGTTAGATTTCATCATTTCTGATTTAATGTCTCATCTTTAACTGTTTACGCACTTCTTTTTTATTTATGTTTTACATACAACCTCAACACTTCTCATCTTTAACTGTTTACGCACTTCTTTTTATATTTATGTTTTACATACAACCTCAATACTTATTCTTTATAATTATGTACTAGTTTGGGTTATTTGGTTTTAAAGTCATGCATAGTCATCTATGAATGCACAGAATACAAACATTATGAAAGAACCTGATATGTCATTATTTCTCCAGGCAAAATAAACAGTGACAGAATTTTTTTAATTTCAACTTTTTCCATGTCATTAAGTAATTTCAACTAAATAAGATCAAACAAACTGTGTACCATATTTTCCAGCCTATTAAGTCGATGCGGAGTACAAGTTGAATTCACCAATTCAACTTATTTTTCATCCTTCGTTCATATGTAAGTCGATTTGGAGTATAAGACGAGGCCAGGTCAATATCTTGGCTTCGTATTTTACACTAGTAGTGGTATCGTTGTATGATATTCCATATTACAGGCAATAGTGAAATTGCATTACCGATGCTAACAAGTTTGTGATTTTTCTGAACAAATCACTGCTATATTCTGTTATCAATTGACACAGGAATAAACAGTCCTTGCTTGTTTTATTATAATTGAAAGCACATCCATGTTGTAGTTCATTTTATTGCCTGTAGCTACGAACTATATATAAACTTTCAATGACACAATCCATATCTAAGTCGATTCAAAGTATAAGTCGAAGCCCCGACTTTCAAGTAAAACAGTATCAACTTATAGACCTTAAAAATATATGTACGTTATATTTATGCATTTTTTTGGCCTATGTATTTATCAGCAGTGAATATATTCTGCATTCAAAAGGGGAGAGGTAGATGGAAATAAAGACATATGGGTTAAAAAAGAATGTTTAATTTAATTCTAAAAAGCTTATTTTGTGTATATGTAATTTAGTATACAACAGATGCACATAACAAATGTATTTAAATGTTTACTAATATACTTAACACACTGACACATAAAACATTTCCAGAATGAATAGCTTATACAGTGTCAGAAGGAGGGATCTAGCTACATTAGTGTTAGAAGAATAGGTAATACGAACAGGCATTGCTCAACATCCTACCTCTACCATGATCACTCTAAACATTCTACCTCTACCATGATCATTCTGAACATCCTACCTCTACCATGATCACTCTCAACATCTTACCTCTACCATGATCACTCTACACATCCTACCTCTACCATGATCACTCTAAACATCATATCTCTACCATGGTCACTCTAAACATCATATCTCTACCATGATCACTCTAAACATCATATCTCTACCATGATCACTCTAAACATCCTACCTCTACCATGATCACTCTAAACATTCTACCTCTACCATGATCATTCTCAACATCTTACCTCTACCATGATCACTCTACACATCCTACCTCTACCATGATCACTCTACACATCCTACCTCTACCATGATCACTCTAAACATCATATCTCTACCATGGTCACTCTAAACATCATATCTCTACCATGATCACTCTAAACATCATATCTCTACCATGATCACTCTAAACATCATATCTCTACCATGATCACTCTAAACATAATATCTCTACCATGATCATTCTGAACATCCTACCTCTACCATGATCACTCTCAACATCTTACCTCTACCGTGATCACTCTACACATCCTACCTCTACCATGATCACTCTAAACATCATATCTCTACCATGATCACTCTAAACATCATATCTCTACCATGATCACTCTAAACATCATATCTCTACCATGGTCACTCTAAACATCATATCTCTACCATGATCACTCTAAACAACATATTTCTGCAATAGTGACCACTCAGTTTTGAATTATTTTCAGCACCAAGACCCATGAAATATAGGTATGTGTAGCATCACAATCCCTCACAATTGACAAAGAGTACATCCATGGCCCATGCCACTGGGTTGGGACTGGTGATATGAAGGTGGACAGTTTGTGACTCCATCTCAATGTAAACAGATATATCACTGAGCAGCCCAAAACCAGGAAAATCATTTGAAAGATTGATGGGTGGATAGACCACTCTTTGTGAAATGTCTGGCCCTTTCTTGACAATGAATTGATTAGGAATCAAGCCTGCCTGGAATATGTCTCATCTCAGCCATTATATTTAACTGTCTACAACAGATGTGAAAATTGAAAGAGGGAAACAAGGTTGAGATTTGTACAAATTTCATGCCCAGGTAGACAAAATGATGGGATGGGGTGAGGTCTGAATTGTTTTCAATCATAAAGAAGCCATAAATGACACAAAGGTAAAGATCACTTCTGCCCTTGACCAAAGGGACACTTACCATGCATTTTTGGAGAACATTGTCAAGATACACTGCAATTGCTGCTCATAAAGTGGCGACCATACCTAATGTACTACAAGTACTGTTTTCATTCAGGTCCTGCTAACAGGTAGATAAATTAATACGAATTGATGATATACAAACAATGGATGATATAAAATGGGTCACTGAATAAGATTTATGGTCTATGACCAATGGAACTAAAAACATCTGATAAACAAACAAGTCCCATATATCTTAAGTACTGCAAATGCAAGAAACTTACGCTAAAAGGTTTTCCAGCTCTGCATCTTCCTCAGCTATTGTAGGCTCTTGTTTTTTAGGTGGATTAAGATATTCATCTGATAATATATAGTCATCTGAAAAAAAGATAAAAAAACATTCAGGTATAATGGATTGTGTGGTATAAATAACACATTGATAGGTAAATAGACATACGGTAATATATAATTTTAATATTATTTATGATTGTAATATGCCAGAATACATGAAAGAACTATTTGACAAAATTCAAGTACCCCTAGCTTAACAAACAACTACAAATAGTCATTTTCAATCTCAAAACCAGAAACCAAATTTTTGGAGTAAGCATTCTTCTTTGATAATACTTACTGTCTCATAAATACATTAAGAAAATATACACTACCTGCAAATCCAGCCCTCCCAAACTAAAATGAAAAATGCCAAACAAATCTTTTAGCATGTTTTTTATGAGAATGGTCTCCCTTGCAAGGAAGGACTGGTGCCAAAGCCAATCAATTATCAACTTACAACTGATGCAGCTTTGAGAAAGGCTTATGTTGGGGTGCAAGTATTATGGTCACCTCTGTAAATATTCACAATGAAACAATTTACTCCAAAATTGGTTTCGTTTTCAAACATATTACCCAATTAAAACAGTAGTAGAATAGGTACATGGAAGGAGAAAAATACCCTGAACAACAGAGTTGGCCCTGTCTCCAAATATGTGTAAAGTAGCTTCAGATCTCATGGGGTAGGTTAGAACAAGCATGAGCTGTACTGTACACATTGGCTGAAAGCTTGATACAGACCTCCAACACATAGTTCAAGATGTTATTGTGACAAGATGTATGCTTGATTTGGTCTTAATATCTATTTTTCATCTGAATACAGTCTAGTTCCTGCCATCAAGAACCCTATCTGTCCTGCATGGGATTTAAACTCATATGGCATGTGGATTTAACATAATGGCTAAACAGACAATTATCAATGCCATAACAACATTGATTAATCTATAAATTGCATTAAGAGATGTCTTTCTCTTTTATGTACGCCTTTCTGAACTATCAACATAAAGTTATTCTTGGATTCCAACATCTTTCTTCTAGCCTTTTCTTCCATGAAAAATTGATAAAGGTCAGGAAACAAGCAAAGCGGCAAACCTAATGCATGTCCTGCAAATCAAGGGAGAAGAAAGAAACAAGAAAGACACCACCACATCCAAGTGCATGTTAAATGGGTAACTAATCCCCCAATTACATCCCTCAAGGAGAATTCAGTTTTCATGGTGAAAGGACACTGGAAGACTAGTATCATTTTGGAAATTAATTCTCTCCTTGTCAGACCCCCTACCCCAATATGACAAGAAAACACATCATGCTCAATCTACCCTTTTCAGCTATCCATGTGAGAGAAGTCTCCAACACTTTGTCATGGAATGGGTCTTGAAAATCATTTTGGAAAGTCATGTTAAGTGCTTCTCCCTCACTGTTAATTGATCCATTTGCAAGAGATGTCACAAAAGACACATTCAAAATTGATGTTCTACAGCAATAACAATCTTCTCATAAAGATGATGGTAGATATTGTTCACAACATAAGATCACCCGAAATTTACTCTTAGTCTCCAAAGCCAGTGGAAAGCTTTATCCAGTTTTAAATTTTAACAGTCTTATCCTCTTCATTTGGACTGCATGACATCTAGACTGGTTCTCCATGCCATTCACAAGGACACATACCAGTCAGCTTAGACTGCACAAAAGTTTACCTCCATTCCCAACTACAAATCTTTTCTTGGAAATCCTGCTGAGTGTTGAAACAATCTTTATATTTTTGAATCAAATGATTTTAAAATTAACCATTGTGGCAGCTACATTAGGTACAAGATTGATAGTTTTCAATTAGGACAAACTAGACACAATATACTTGAGCTAAAAATCGATTATTATGAAGAAAGAAAGTTATAACAATGCCTTCTGCCTCTGTAACAGCATCAGTGTGCAATAATGTCTTGCTACTTTGTAAGAAGCTTATCAGTGTTTGTTGTTTTGGTAGAGGCCATTGGATCCTTGAGTGTTTTGATTTGATGTGTGTATTAAGGCTATATTTTGACCAATTCCTTTAGATAAAATACAGTGTATGAAATCTGACAGCAAGGATCACATTTAATTTGTTTGCCACTGTTCCAGAACTTTGTTTAAAAAAATGGTCACTTCAAAAAGAATTGGAGTAAAATCATGAGGGTCTGGAAACATAAGCATGGGATTTCAAAAGCTCAAAAGTAAAATACTGTAGAGCATATTTGAATATGATGGTAAATATAAAAAATGTTCAAGAAGTTTCTCAAAGCCAATATGAGCCAAACAAGGTTACCTTTAGTGAATCAATGAACTCAAAAATGTTGACATAACAGATGTGGAGACGATTCTGATGTTAAGCCTATCAAATGGTCAACAATGTGCTGGAAATGCTGTCTCTCTTCCCTAAATGCTGGAGATGTTGTCTCTCTTACCTAAATGCTGGATATATTGTCTCTCTTGCCTAATTGCTGTAGATGTTGTCTCGCTTGCTTAAATGCTGATGACTGATATAACATTGATAAAAACTGCAGGAGACTCAAAATATACTGGAATAATAATTATATTGGAATAATAATGTATATACATTAAATCCCCCTATAAGAACAATTAAACATGAACATTGGATAAGAGACCAGTGAAATTTGGATATTCAAAACTATAACTGTCAAGGCGTGTTACTGCTACTGCTACTCTACAACAGCCATCATCAAGATCACTATTTTCTGTTTACATATCAAAATATTCATAAAATACCCCAATCTTTCCCAATTAGTGTGGGCAAAGAGTATTTATTTGTTCACTACACTGACATGATCTAGTACACTACTAACCATCCATGTCAAGAGAAAGACGACCCTTCTGTGACTGCTTGAAACGACTGAGAGAACCCCAAGATTCCTCCAGATTGAGGTTTTGTGTTTCCCTCCATTTGGCCCGGTTCTTCTGAATCCTCTGCATGGGGGTCACTGTGTCCACTCCCTCAGGTAATCCCTCCTCTAAGAAGAGTTCATAGACATTAGTCTTCAATAATATAATTACAATGTAATAACACCAAAAGTATGATATTTTTAATATGGCACTGATCATGCTATTTAACAAATGGTGTCACCACACAACCATGCTAGCTTGCAAATGTATAATAAGAGGTCTGTTCTGGGAACTTTGAACAGGAACTGAATTTTAACAGAATGCCCCCCCCCCGAACCTGAAAAAAATATGATGGCAGTCTAAGAGGGTTGTTATTTAATCTGATCATGTGAATGGAAGAAAGAAGACCAACACCACTGTTCCTACTTTATCACTTTTGCTCCTGAACAAATACATTTTTTTTAATCCTCTACCTCAAACTTACTGACTACACTGTTTACTCAAATATAAATCATATCCAAATACACTGCAAACAAGGTCTATTTTTGATTGTTCTACTGATTAATCCTAGAAATGCATACATCTAGTATGCACTGACAGATCTGGGTCTATATTCTTTGCAGCTCGATCCAAATTATACATGAATATATAATGGTACAACTGTAATAGGTAATGCCTTCATATTATTTGATTAATCAGGATTCTCAATTTTTACAAATGAATTTTCCAATTGCATGGTTTAATAAAACCAAAACTTAACTTGTGAAAACAATGAATAACAAGAGTCCCCTAGTGAGACTGATGCTCTACAGACCAAAAACGAATTTCTTGGAATTCCCGATTTAACTGCTGAGTGTTGAAACTTCTGTGATACATAATACTAATAACAAGCATATGAAGTCAGTTACTGCAGCATCCATATTGAATGCTAAGATCACCACCATTTTCAACTGGGACCAACTAGATCATTACAGGTCTTTTGGTGATAACCTCATGGTACCAACCATCCATTCAAGAGTAGTAGTCATAAAAAGGTCTTCAAGAATGTTGCCATGGTGGCCATACTGGATGTCAGATTGGTATAACTTTTATAAAAGACAAACTAGATCCATAAAAAGCTTCCTGGTGAAATCTATATGATGATTAAACTTTCCATTTATGATGAGTACCAATAACAACAATTTCAAAATGGCTTCCATGGTGGCCATATTGAAGGGTAGGCTGGCACTATTTTCATTCAGAACCAACTCAACATCATCAGAAGTGTTCTTTTGAAAGCCTGATGCTAATATAACTTTACCATTTAGGCTTTTCAAGTAGAGTTTTGCACACTTGTAGTAGCTGGGGTTTTCAATCCTTTCTAACTCAAGAAAAATTGTCTAATACATTCTGATTTATATTGGTGGTTTTTATAGATCAGGTAAATCCTCCTGAAAGCATCGACACAGATACAGATACTTTGTTACAATTGTGATCTTAACCTTAGTGATGAACAAATATATGCAGCTGCAAGTTTGCAGCTATTTTTACATTATTATGAATGCAGGTGCATGAGAACAAAGCTCATGATCATGCATTGCAATCAATGACTGCTATACTGACTTAAAATGTTTCAAGGTACTATAAATAGAAATAACTGACATAAAAAGGTTACGATATTGAAATCTCACAGCAAGACCACATAATATACATAATCAGACATTCTGGGAAGTTAGGGAAAGTTGGAATAAAAATGTAGCACAGTCTGGACATAAGATAGGTGACAATACATAAGGTATCCAAATATATGAATGTGTGATAAAATGAAATATAAAATAATTAGTCATGCTCAGTTTTTGCCCAAAATAATTAAATACATTAAAATTAACAACTTAGTATTAAATATAAGTGAAATTAAAGATTTTTAAAAGAATCTTGATGGAGTTTAAAGAGTTTCAAGGTCTTTTTTTCAATTTTTATCAACAGGCTTTTAAGACCAGACATCAAAACAAAGGTTTTTCAACACCTGGGTGAACTATGCATACCAAAACAACCATATATTCAGGATGGGAAGGAATCACATTTTCAAAATGACATCCATCAAGTCCATACTGAGTTTCAAATTATAACTTTTTTCAACTGGCACATATTAGACATTTTGAGTCTTTGTATGAAAACTCATGTAAATATGACCTAAATATCCATTCCGGAGAAGTAGTAATAATAATATTTTCTTTTAGTACCAATGTTGGTAATATGACCACTGGAGTAGCTATAACACAATTAGTGAAAATACTATGTCTATATATCCATCAATTTAGGTTTGCTTTGGCATGATATTCTACAGAACAGCAACACAAGTACTTTCTTTGTGTTGAGACAACTGAAAAATCCATTCAAAAGCAATAACATGATTTATAAAATGGTTGCTACAGAAAAAATTTCAGACATCTGCGTGGTATCATTTTCATTTATGACTAATGGGACTGTGGGATTAATGTGTCAGCAAATTTTCATGGCAATCCTCTCAGTTTATGAGGGGTAGTGATAACAAACATGTACAAAAGGACAGAAAATGAAAGGGTTCTTTGAGTCTAATGTTACAATTCTAGCTCTTAAAATATGCAACAGAAAGAAATCAAACCAACAATTTAAGTAAAAGCAAGTTATTTATTTCTCTACAACCCAAAGAAAATATTAAAGAGACACAGTATTGTTAATTATATTCCAACTAATGCTAAACTTCCAAGAAAAGTCGAAAAGTATAGAATATTCCAAATGAATTTAAATTACTCTTGAATGTTCTGATATAACACATTGATGCAATCCCAAATGTCGCTGAATCTATTCATAAAGTCCAAATTAATGTAATAATCTAAAAGTCAATGAGCTTTTTAGTAATTTCAAGGAATATTGTAAAAAAAGAATTCTTCTCTAATTAATTCTGATGTCAACAACACAACTGCAAACTCTGATCATTGACTCCCATGACTGATATAGAATCAGAATGAATTATTTGTTTACCAAATTGCTATTACAAACATTTTCACTTGACTATGTAGCAATAGCATTCCAATGGAAAAAACCTAGTATAATAATAAACAAGAAGACATAAATTGTTCCAAACTCAAATTGCTATGTAAAGATTATATTTAGTCTTCAAACATGGACCAAAGTTAGCTATGTAATCATTCTGTTTACAACTTACAGTTATGGATAAACATGAAGCACACAATATAAATTAAACATACATAACAAGCTAACTGTAAAAATATAAAATTTTGATCAATCTTTGCTTACCTGACACAGTTGCCAACTTCTTCGAGTCTGTCCCTTGTTCATGGTCTAAGACTGTGCTTAAATGATCCTTCCTGCAAAACAAAGGTAAGCACTGTATTTTTTTCTTCTTAAAATGTAGCTGTAGAAAGGGTCATAAGTGTAAATATATAAATGGACACTTCCTGTACATTAATATGACTGAAAATGATAGTACTATTAAAAGACTTCAGTGGACCCATTCTCACCCATGTGATAGAGAAATCTACCTGATTTGCAAGCCTTGCTTTTTCTTATTTTTGTCTGGTTGTCTCAGTCATGTGTCCACATGATAGGAATTACTTTTAAAAAGAAGAAACCATTTGTGTCTTATACAAATGATAGAGATATTATAAAATCAAACAACAACAGATATATAACAAAAAGAACTTCATTGTAAACCAACTTAAGGTCTCTCCGTTTCTGAAAACAAACCATTTGAGAGAGACACACATGCATACAAAGCCAAGCTATTTAGTTACAGTCAAAACTGAAAGCATATTATATAACCTCAAACTACAATGACCAATGGCAGCGACCACATTAATAAACTGGTTGAATCCTCGATGTTGGGCTCTAATACTACAACTTTATTCAACAATTTAAGTTATAAAATTATATTGCACTCTGGGGTATAGGGGAGGAGGTGAAGAATATAGAGATGTAAAGTGGGGCAATATTTTTTTAAAGCATTATTTAGATTATTCCAAGTTTAACAAGAGACAAACAAAGACAAGTAACAAAAATCCAAGCTCACAGAAAAGCAAATCAAAGCAGGCAACAACCAGAAATGTGTTATTTCACATATGCATTCTTCAAACTTCATCATCATCATTAATTTGCTAGAGTTTAAAAAAAAACCAACAATAATGCAATTACAATGAAAATTAATGCTTTTACCAATAAGAGTGATTCTTTCATTGGTCCACATGCTATTCTACAAGAAAATTTCCAAGTAGTATATAAAAGCACCAGTAATAGCAACACTTACCATATTTCCAAGACAAAAAATATAAATTTCTAACAAAATCATGAATTTCATTAGAGTTGCAAACCCAACAGTTATGGTACCACTGACTACGACAGAACTTTTTCAAATCAGAACTAAGATGGTAGAAAGTGTATGCTAAGGGTCAATAGGTCACCCCATTGCCATTAATACCAATTTTAGTGATGTATTAAAAGTGAAAAAATATTAAGATTTTTGTCCTAGTGGTGGTTTATTAAATATGTTTTACTTATTCATAATTACAATAATGTAATCTAAGTACTCACTTCAGTTTAAATTAATTACAATGTAAAAAGATTATATTGTTCTCATGGAAGTCAGATGGCCCAAAAACATGCTGAAATGACAAACAGAAAAAGTAGGAAAAATAGGCAGACTAACAAAAAAGTAGGAAAAAGTAGGAAGTGCAAGAAAACTAGGGCCACTGTAAAAACTGCCATGACCAATGCCATTGGAAAATTGGTACTGAGATCTTGCTTTCCTGAAGACCTGCAATGACAAATTTGTTATGACATGAATATGGCAATTACCCTCGCTGTGGCCACATAGACAGTTCCTCATCAATCAACATGTCCACTTCCTCCTTTTTGAGAGGAGCTGTTGTGGTCTCTACTGAGCTATTTCCCTTCTTATCCACAATATTGCTGTCTTTACTTTCTGCAGGGTTTTCAAAAGGTGCTAAAAAGATAACATAAGAAGCTGACCATTAGGGATAAAATAAAATCCGTATTTGTATGTAGGCCACAGTGACCCACCTTACTCAAGAACTCATTCTCATTCACAAAAAAGCAAACATAACCACCATAGCAAGAAATCATAATAATTGGTAATGGCAAAGTGGCAACTAGTGGAATGCGAAAAGCATATAGGCTGAAGTTATGTATTGCTTTATAAAAACTCCATGTTAAGTGTCATGCCTATAAAATGACCAGTAATCAAGATATATACTGCATCTAAATGTCCAGCTAAAACCAATTGTGTGGTATGACCACTTTGGCTGCAATGTTTACACATATAATGCTTATTTAGTTAAATGTGAGTAAACATTGACAAAATTGGTAGCCATGTAAATAAACATGCACAAAGCTGTCAGGGACACAGGTACTACTTGCTCCAATTAAATGATATATTTCTACATCACTGTAATAATTATTTTCACTTCCAGTAAATATTTACAAACTTGATAGCCAGGTAAATGAACATTCACGAAGCTGTGAAGTCACAGGAACTACCCATTCCAAAGAAATGAAATATTTTCACATCTCTGCATATGCTGACTGTTTAGAACAATAATTCTTTTTAATTTTTTTTTTAAATAGTATGGGTGATTTAATCCCAAGTTTACATATAAATAGCCATTAGCTGAAGGTTAAATGTGCAGATGCAGAAAGGCTGAACTTTAATAATTAATTTCAATTTAAACAGCATCATATTTATCAATGTATACTGCGAACATGTTTAAAAAATACTTGCAAATGTTGCAGCCTTAAAGACCATTAACAAATGAACAAAATTAGTCATGTTACAATTAAACATCATATGCAGGCAAATATTGACAAAAACATACATCAATACACATAACCTGAAAACATGATATTCCAACCTGACATAAATTTTAGTGATTATTGAAGAGCAAACATAGATGTTTGGGGTCAAAGTTCAAATATTATCATTAAAAGCATCATGTGTTTATGTAATAAACTATCTTATCACACATGCATTGCAGTATGGTTGTCTTATTCCAACACAAGTTATTATCAAATTACACAAATAAGATAACATGAATAGCTGGTGAAAATACTGAATGTTCAAATACAATTTAACAACAAAATATCAATTGGCACATTTTTTTAACATAAATTTTTATACATTTAACAGGTATTAAACCCTAAGAATAACACTACATTTACATTAAACTGATTATCACATTATTATCACATAATTTTAGCAACCATAACAATTTAGCTAAACATGAACTAGTAATGATAGGTTATATCACAGTGGGCACATAATATCCATAATTTTTCAATGGGCTTCAACAAAATTATTGTTGTTGAATAATGAAAACTGATGATGGTATTTCAGGGCCAATAACTCTTTAAAATGACAAGGAATGCTGGAAACCAAACTCATTCAAAGTTTCATCAATATAAAAGTGCATGATAAATTTGTTTGAAGTGCAATATTCCTTAATAAAGTTATAGTGTTAAAAGAAAAGTAAATAGAGCAGGAAATAATGATGTGGAACATTTGAAATTAAATTCATTTAAAGTCTCATTGATATAAAGCTTCATGTACAATAATACTGAAGATAGCTGGAAATTGAACTCAATGTCTCATCATTCTGAAACCACATGATCAACTTTGTTGAAATTTTATCTCTTGCCAATATTAATTCAGGAGGAGAAGCACAATTATGAGACTTTGTTCATACAAAACAGGATCAGAATTTGCTGAATGGTTCTTGAACTACCATATGCCAATTACAAGCAACAACCCATATAAAGATATGAAGTTAAATGTCAATAGCCACAATTCCAATTAAAAACTGGCACTCAGAATATGTTACATTGTTTATGAGTTATGCTGGTTATAAGATGCAACGGGGATAAAACGAGCAATACCTCCATCTGAATTGAACTTGAAAAGATTAAACCCTTGAAGTGATAAAACACAAGCAATACCTCATCAGGATCGAACTTGAAAAGATTAAACCCTTGAAGAGGTGTATCTATGTGTAACAAATAAATCTGCAGACTGACTGACATAAATTATGTGTAAGAATTGCAGAACTATGCTGTTACAAGCCACATTCCATGTAAAGATATGAACTGTCAAGGGTCAAAACTCTATCCAAAATGAAGTTGACAAGACAAAACCTAAAACAGACACATCTAAGTCTTTGACAATGTATACACAAAACTGCATCCGAACATTTTGATTGATTCCTGAGCTATTCTGGCTACAAGGATCTGCTGAAGCGAAGATATAATATTGCTGGAAAAGGGACAAACTAAATGGGATACAATAATGTTTGAGGATTGTAAAGCTGTGCTGGTTACCAAAAGTGTGGACAGATGAAAAAGGCTATTACTATAAGGCTCTCTCATGTCAATGCCTGCCCCTAACTGATTTTCTTGCTAAATTCACAAAAATGTTATATTAATAGTTTTTGGCTTTAACGCCTTTTAGTTGTACCTATGCTGTCATGTTTCAACCATTTTGGAATTTCTTTCTTCCGAGAAGAGCTTTGATCTCTGAAAAAAACAAAGGGAAAAATAAGCGGAACTTAAAGAAATAAAATCCTTCACATTAAATGTCCTAAAGCCCCCTAAATGAAATATAACCCAGCATGAATATATAAAAAGAATTTCTTTCTACTTCGAATCCAATGAAGGTTTAATCTCACATTAATAGACTCTATTATACATGCAAAGTAAACATAACTCTTTTTATTTTATTTTATGCGACATGGAAAATACAGGCTGAAAAATGTAACAAAAATCTTGAAAGAAGGGTTGCAATATGTTTATGTTTACTAAGGCATACAACATGACAATCACTGAATACATCTATAGCCAATTATTTGCATTACATTTGATACATTTGTGTTACTTAACATTAATAATTTACAACTGAGTGATCTATAGTGAAAATATATGTTAATAACAGAAACAGTCACATTGTAAAAGTGTATATATTGATGAAAGGTCCTGGCTTGATATAGACAAATATTTACTATGCACACATGTTTAATAGTAGTTCACCTTTGACTTTTCAGAAAAAAATTGTAAGCAGCACCCCAACCTAACGTCTTATTATCGGTTAAATACTTTCTCATATCATCCATGCAAGCACAAAGAGGTAAGCTGCTGGCAATGTTAATTTATAACATCTGCTCATCTGAATTTCTGGATGTTAAAGAGCTCACTCTCAAGCTTAAAAGCAACATTGTTGACATACAAGATAATAATTATCTTTGCTTAATTATGACCCTTAAAATATTTTTAACTAAACCATGTATGCGTTTCACTATTACTAAGGTGAACTTTCTTGATTGTTTTTCTCTTTATATCTACTGAAATTTAAAAACTGTTAATTGGATACAATTTTGATACTCCTTGTACCCACTCATACAAGCATAATGTCAAACGGATGTTAAACTATTAAATGGCATTTTGTATGACTATCCATACTTGATCGAACAAAGGAAGAAATAAACTGGGTCTAATATACATGCAGTAAATGTGAATTTCATTTACCCAAGATTTGAAGAGTAAATACCATAGTTATCCAATAAATTTTAACCAATATTTAAAATGGATATTTTTGTCTGATAAAAAGTTCATCCCTAGAATTCAATAAATTTATTATGCTGGTCCTCTGGCTTTCACTTGGGAAATTACTGTTTTACTTTTTGTTTCATACAACCGATTAAAGATGTGGATGGAATTCACATACAATTCATATAAAAAATTGTATAAAACAAAGGTTGGCCTTCATACACAAGAACGTAAATCTTGTATTACTGATGTATACATGAATCAAAATGGATCTTTGCAAAACTTACTTTTTATTCATGTCCTTCAGCTTTTGCAGCATTGGTATGTCATCTTGGCTCTGGGTGATGGAGTCAGACAAGGAGACCTGCTGTAGCTGAATTTGTTCAGATACTGCTGGTTCCTCCACTTTCATTGCTGAAATGGATGGCTTCTGTTCAGACCTCTTGGTTTTTGCTTCTGACGAGATATTAGAACTTTTCTCCTGTGAACGCCCAACATCTGATCTGTCCTCAGACTTTTGTTGACCTTCACGGCTTTTGTGGGTCAAAGGTTTCTCATCTACTTTCTTGAGGATTGGCAAAGGTGGCCGATTGTCAGAGCTAGATGAAATATAAAAATGGACTTATTTTATGAATACAATTCTCCACTGCCTCTCAGACCTAAAGATTTAATATACTACAAGATCAAGAGTATTTTAAGTAATACAATTTTCAACAATATTACTGAAGATTACTATCTAGCATTATTCATCCAATCAGAGCTGGATCAATCAAAGATGAGATGTCTTCTTAGGTGAGATAAAATTTAAATAAAAAATAAGATTTAGGAAATGAAAAACAGCTGTATACAAAGGATACTGTTGAAAACATTATACTGTTATGTGATGGTTGTAATACATTATATTCTTGTTTTAATTATGATAACAAGTCAATTTATGTCAATACTTTATTAACTAAAAATATTCTTCTGGAATCTTGAATATTTTTGGTAAATGAAACATGATTGCTTCAATAGTGTCTGAAACTGAAGTCCTCAACAGATGCATGAAAAGACATACAGAATCATTTTCAGCTCTGGGATCATGGAGAAACTTTTTTTTAATGCCATACCACGAGTCCCCAGTGTATGTACATCTCTATCACTGATACACATATGATGTGCACTCAAGACAGGGAAAAAACAAATTGAACATTTCTGTATCTCGAGCTTAAAATGACTTAGAATGAATGCCTACCACTGGATGGAATGCAAATCCAGTACTTATGAAATTCCACAAAGGCTCCATTAATAGTAGAAGGTGATATCCACTGATATGGCTCAATCTACTAAACTATTCAGTTAAAAGCATCATTTAACGGTACAACTTGAGAAATTAATTAAACTTCCGACTCTAAGTCAACCCAGGGACATTTTAAAGAATATTCTGTGAAAAACATTCTCGGAAAAATCTGAATAATATGCAGAGAAAACAATAAAAAGTAAATTCTTTGAGTTGCATATTCTACAAGCTGATGGAATTTGTTGATCTTAAACCCTTATTTACTTTGGGATTATGATTTTGCTGATTGTAATGCATTCTTGAATTGCTGAGGGACATGAGGAAAAGCTTGCATAACACAGTAAACATTAAGCTTGTATACAGTTTGACAAGTCGATTTACCTTTCTGTGACAGATCTGGAACTTTCAATGTCTGTGGAACTGAGACCATCCAGGCGGGCTGCCATCCTTTTCGACTTGCGAGGAGTTCTGGAGCTTTTGGGTTTCCCTGATGTTTTGACATCTTCTGAAAGAAAAATTAAACTTCTAACAATTTGAAATATGCTCAAGCAACAAAGATGTCTCACCAAAATGACTGAAACTGACCTTGAAAAAAAACTTAACAAAGGTGTGATGGACAGATGGAAAAGAGTAATGCTATTTATCTTATTTCTGTCATGGTCAGAAAATGAAAAGAACTGAGATAAGACATCAATCTCATTAAAACCAATTTTGATACATTTTAAGTGTAAGATCACACATCAAATCTTCTATTGGCTGTTGTAACCTAATTATAAATGAATGTGATCCAAATGTCCGAATTAACCCTTTCAGACTGATCTTGCCTTAAAGTATCTAAATCAATGATGCATGAAAAGGTAACTGTGACCTACTTACATTCTGAAATGCTGAGGACACTGCAAAATTATTATGACACCGCAATGAACTAGATTAATGTGATGACACAGCAATGAACAAGATTAATGTGATGACACAGCAATGAACTAGGTTAATGTGATGACACAGTAAGGAACTTGATTAATGTGATGACACAGCAATAAACTAGATTAATGTGATGACACAGGAATGAACTAGATTAATGTGATGACACAGGAATAAACTAGATTAATGTGATGACCCAGCAATGAACAAGATTAATGTGATGACACAGCAATGAACTAGATTAATGTGATGACACAGCAATGAAGTAGATTAATGTGATGACACAGCAATGAATTAGATTAATGTGATGACACAGCAATGAACAAGATTAATGTGATGACACAGCAATGAACTAGATAAATGTGATGACACAGAAATGAACTAGATTAATGTGATGACACAGCAATGAACTAGATTAATGTGATGAGACAGCAATGAACTAGATTAATGTTATGACACAGCAATGAACTAGATTAATGTGATGAGACAGCAATGAACTAGATTAATGTGATGAGACAGCAATGAACTAGATTAATGTTATGACACAGCAATGAACTAGATTAATGTGATGACACAGCAATGAACTAGATTAATGTGATGACAAAGCAATGAACTAGATTAATGTGATGACTATCTAATATAACCCCATGTGAAATCAATGAACCCTGCCTGTAGAAAAGACAGTGCTAATATTTGGATTCTGTGCAACTTTCTCACAGATCCTTTAATAGGGATAGCAATAATGACTTTTGTATAAGAGGCTTTGGAGTAAAAAAAATTGAAGAGACATTCATAATTTATCTTAATGTTTTATCTCTTTATTTACAGTGTTGTCAAAAATAGATGATTCCAAACTGAATGCATGCTGGGACAATTCTAGTGCAGAAGCACATTTATGCTGGGTCCAATCAAATGTAATGGCCTACAAATTGCATAAGCGACAATCCCACTTCTTCAGGCTATATTATGAATTATTTCAAATTTTCATAGTGTGTAATTTTGTGGAATATTTGGTATGTTCATGGTCTACTTTCATCCTCATTAAAGTAATGATTTCCGAGGTCGCTGCCTTATATATGAAATATCTCTGCACAGCTTTAGCTTATTTTTGGTTTCAAAATCAATAGTTTAGTGATGCAGGGGGGACAACTGGTGTGAGGAGGTAATTCCAATAGGATCAGCTTTGCTATTCCAATATTTTTACTGATTAAAGTTTATCCAGCTTCTGACATGTCTACATATGTATACATGTTGATCATTATGAAGTCTATATATATATATATATATATATATATATATATATATATTGATCATTATGAAGTTTTATTTTGATACTGGGGAGGATGAGAGGGGATATCCTTGACCATGGCTGCACCTGTAAACTATTTAATGTCACTGGGTAAGCTGCATCAAATTACATATAAAATACCTGTAGATCCATTCTATACATGTATGAATTTATTATATAATGGTGATGGTTATATGGTCACTATCCCAATACAACTGTTTTGCAGGTCAAGAAGGCATGTTCCTTATTATACTCTACATAACAGTTATTCTATTAATGGTTGAGTGGTCCCTCCCGATAAAGCCTTCTCAGTATACCACTGCCCCTCATAAACTGTCATATAGTTGTTGATCCCAATTATTTTATGACTAGAGGTTAATTACTGCCTCTGGCAAACAGTTAATTTATCTGCTTGATCATCTGCATATCTATTTCTTTAATACCAACATTGTTCTTTTTTATATAAAACTTCTCAGTGACTGAACTAAGATTTATAAGTACATTGTAAACAGTTCCAGAAAAATGGATGATAAATATCCACATTATAAAGAGATGACATGGTATATAACAACTTTACTCTCTTCTTTACCTGGTTGGGCTGCAGCTATTCTCTGGCCACCAGACTGTATGCCAATTATCACCTAGCTGTTTTTCAAATTGATAAGTGGTTCATTGCGAGGTCTTTTATCCAACAGTTGATGTCAATTTATTTTACTATATATTTTAGTTCTTCGTTATTCTGAACCACTGATTAAATTAATAAGGTTTTACTGCATTAAATATGCTACTGTTTTGTTTTTATGACACAACCATAAACATACATACTGTAAGTATAGGGTGACATAAGTTATAATGTAGGTCACTTTTCTAGCATGCATAAACATTATAAATAAAGTTACTTCATAACTATATAATAAATAAAAGTCTTATAACAAAAGGCATACTGGAAATTGAAAGAAAAAACAACAGAGGAACACAAAATATATTAAAACATCAAGCTGTTTCCCTCTTGAAGCCATTGGACTTGCATGGGTCACCCTATATATGATATCTCAGAAAACGGCAACCAGTACATAGTGGATTGTTTTAACAAGCCTTAAGATCAGTATCTGTACTGAATTAGAGTTAGTGCAACTCTCAAATCACATACTGTATCTACATGCTGACAGAATTAACTTCAGCAGTTGATACAGTTAAAACATAATGCATAACACTAGTTTAAATAATACATACCCATTTCAAGGCTATGCTATGTGCCAATACTAGGCCTGGGTAGAAAACTGATCTATATATAATCTCCTCTATTCACAAAATGATGACTACGCCAAAACTAATGCAAATGCTATCTTAGCAGTCCCCAAATAGATAACATAATTTCAATTTCTCTCTACTCCATATACATTAGTCTTTTTCTGCATTTTCTCCCTTTTAAATAACTAGACCAAAGATGGGATTTCATAAAAAAAGAAGGAAAAAAAGAAAGAAATAAAATATGCACAAAAACAAATTGACAATACAGTCTGTAGTACACTTGGTAATTTCAAAGTGCACACTCATATTGTTTTCAAAAATTCACTCCAGGAATAAATAATCAGTTATCAGAAGAAATGTGGAATAAACTGACACAACGAGTACATTGTATCCTTGCTAAAATATGCTGTACTTAGTAAATCAGTGGTAGTACAGGTATTCAGTTATCTATCATATACATTGCTGATATTGGACCTCATCCAAGCTTGAAATAGTCACTGTTATTCTCCACAATTCGATCAAAATTTGTGATGATGTCATACATTACAAATGACATTGAGGTAATCCACAAAACTGTCAATACCTTTCAATACTTTATACAAAGGTCCCATATATTTCAGTCCAAATGTTACTTTGATGGTGCTTGTAATACACAGTAAATACACAAACAAAGCAAATATTGATCTTCATGAGCCTAGAACTGACAATAATTTGTGCATAAAGATACACAATGTAGCTTAACAAAGTGAAGAAAGACAGCTAACACTACCTGTAATTAAGAAAGGCAAACAATATGCTGGACATGACTGTATATATATATATATATATATATATATATATATATATATATATATATATATATATATATAAACTAATGACAACATGCAATGATACAACATTGTTGACATCAATTTGTTCATGTACAATAAAGGTTAAATTTTCTATTTTAAAACAGGACAAGCACACATATTTTAACTACATCTAGAACAATCTCATTAGTAGTTGGTGGAAAACATAGGTGACTGATTAAATGATTGTTGTCTCACAGCCCCCAAATGACTAGTGTATGTAAAGGCAATCAGAGTCCAGTGCCATGTCCAGACACACATCTTGGCAGCTGACCTGAGCTGGTCAAGGTAGGAGCATGTTTACCAACCTGAGTCACCTGACTCATCAAGTATTCATTTAAACCAATGTCCAAATGTTTATTAATACTGTTTAGAAATGGTGCATGTCCTCCCATGCTCTCTAGTGGTTCAAAAGAAAGTCCACTGTAATGGTTTCCTCTAAGAAAAGTGTCTAAAACATAATTACCCTGGGAGGGATGCCAATCCATCACAGGATAACATCTTTGCCATAATGAACACCCTATAGCTGTTGGTAGCCATTTACATACTTGTCACTTGTTCCAGTGCATGATAACTGAGTCCATACCAATAATGTTGTTAGCCAACCATGGGATAAAAACCTCATAATTTTTGTTCTGATGGCATTTTCTAGTAGAAGCATATGCATGCCCTCAATGAAAGTGTCCTGATTATGGTGAATGCAAATGAGAACTTGAATCTTGTCTAATGTACAATATATAATGTACATTAACACTTGATTAATGTATAGTAAAAAATGATATCGCTCCAGTGGCCTAGTGGTTAGAGCATCCACAAGCATATGTTATATACATTGAGCTAACTAAGGGACTGCAAAAAAATGTTTTTGGTCACAACTATATCTTCAGCTGAAAATCGTACCTATGATTAACCTAATCCTCAAAGGATATCATGAAGAACATTAGTGAATACCACTCTCAATTCTGCACTTAAAAACAAATATTGTGGTCAAAGGTCAAAAGATTGCAAAGACCACAATTCATTTTGGACACAAGTGTTATTCAAATTCATTGCAAAAAGGTGTTTACTAGTCAACTTGAAAACTCTTGTCAACAGGAGCACATCTGGAAAAGCTGACAATATACAGATTCATATAGATCAAAATATTACCGGTAGTTACTCAAACCTGAAAATTAGGTCAGAGTGACCTATTCTTGGTAAGGCTGAACTACTATCCTTGAGATGCATCCAGCCTAATTTTTGTATGGTTGAGTTAAACTCTTTGAGATGCATCCACATATAAAATTTTTGTGAGTAAAGCTGAAATTGGGTAAAAGATGTTGCAAATGTAATGAACAGATATCAAACAATATGTGACCAATAAATTTTTGGTATGGGATAGTTACTCTTGTTAAAAAGCATCTACATCATTGAGGTGAAAAAGGATCCATTATATTGAAGGTATAATGAATTGCTGAAAATTCATACGTCATGCATGCCTATAATAGGTTACAATGATCCAGTGTTGGTATGGTAAAGTTACTTTCACTAAGATGCAAACACATACCAATTTCAAATTGTTATCATGAAATACTGTATATGAATGACATTGAGGGTATATTAACAAATGAAAACTGAAAATATAAATATCATTCAAGGATACAAACTGTGTTGCTCTGACCTAGTTTTGATATACTGAGTTACTTTTACTGACATATATCTGCATAAAATTTTTCCTGAATGCTGGTGAAACCATATCCAGTATATTTAGGGTATAATGAACAGCTGGAATATTAAAGTGATGGCATTTTGAAAATTAGGTCAAATATACTTTGGTATGGCAGAATTAATTTTATTTAGATGTGCCAACAAACCAATTTTCATGTGCGAAGGTGAAAAAGGATCCATCATATTGTGGATGTAACTAAAAATGCTAAAGTCAGATACAAATTAGGTCAATGTGACCTATTTTTTTATTTTAGGTATGGCTGAGTTGCACATCCTAAGATGCATCAAATAACCAATTTTATTTACGGTAATTTAGTGAAACTTAGTCTGAGATACTGAAGCAGAAATAAACTACTTATAGGGTAACGAATGAACAAAGTGGCAAAACAATACAGCTCCCACCTACAATAGCAAGCAAACAATAACGTTATAGGTGAAACACAATGCCAGGATTAGCCTAGAAGTATCCCATATAGTACTAAAAATATATTGTAAACATCAAATGGGTTTAACTGATAACAAAGGTTGTCAAAAGTGAATGTCTTTAACATTTATTATTCTGAAACTTATGGAAATTTTGGGGATTTTTCTTTCATAAGTTTGAACCCTGGCCAAGTCTTACCAAAGACTTATAAAATCTTTACTAGCTGTGGCCTTCCTTGGCACTCTGCATTAAGAGCTTAGTGTTGGGATTGGTCAGCCTGGCGTAGGATAATGTGACTAGATGGGACATGATGCTACATGTCTGCAGCATGATGCCCTAGTGCTAAACGTCACAATAAATTGCCATACTGCAAATAATGTAGTGATATGACTGACATTTTTTTTAAAGCTATTCTTGATTTTTCATCCTCTGCTGTCCTTGTCTTAATCTGTCTCTTGTTAAAAAATCAAAATATTCAAAATTTAGTTCACAATCTTGCTTTAAAGAGGTATTTTCCTACTTCTTGTTTCTGTATTCTTCATCCCCTATTCATACCCCACAGTCCAACATATTTTTAAACCATAAATGCTTCAATAAGGTTGAAGGTGTCTTGTTGTTATTGTAGTAGGGTTTAACATCATTTTTCAGCACTATAGATAGACATGGCGGCCAGTATTAATGGTGGAGAAGAAGCCGGGAAAACTCCCGGAAAAAACCACAATCCATGATAAGCTACTGGCAAGCTTTCTGACATATCCACTTTGGCTGAATCTGATACTCGAACCCATGCAGACAGAGGTCAGATGGCAGTGATCCTTAACAGAGAGCACATTAGACCACTCGGGGCCTCGTTGAAGGTGTGAAGCATTGATTCAATTTACAAGCGACCAGTATTTATTGCCTTATCCATTTTGGGTTTTATGATAAAATTTGTTTGGGAGCTCAAATAGATTGACTTTGTGTGCATGCATGCATACGTGATGTGTGTGTGTGTGTGTGTGTGTGCGTGCGTGCGTGTGTATGTGTGTGTGCACATGCGTGCACATATGTCAATGTTTTGTATGATATGTTATCAAAGTCTGAGAGAAATTAAATTGCTTTGAGTAAAATAACTTTTAGTCATATCTCTGTTCTTGCTTGATTTTAAAACAACTCTCAGGTACTGCAGAGAACAACTCTCTCAGGCACAGTAGAAAACAAGGGTTTCTTCCCTTGAAAAGAGGTTCCTAGCACATGGACATCATGACTGAGACAACCAGGTAGAGTCAGCCAGACTGAGATAGGGAAAGTAAGAGAGTCTAGATTTTTTATTAAAAAAAGCAAAAGACCCATGTGTACTTATTTTCCATACATTTTTTCTTCTTCAGTTTTCAGCTAGCCCATATTTTTACAGTATCACTAAATTGCATCTGAAAATTTACAATGTGCAAGTTACGAAAATAACGGACCTTTCCCTTCCAAATACCAATTACTTTTACATGTGATTACCCAAATACTACTTTTAGTGTAACTTCTGATCTTTGCAAAGGCAACCATGCTAATGATATAGGACTGATAAATTATTAAAATTTATGTCAACTGTAGAGTTTTGACTACTTATACTTTGAAGACTGAACTGCCCCCATTTGCAGGATCCAGTGTCCCTGACCTGGAGAAAAATTAATGTCTCAGAGGAGTGTGTGATTAGGATTTTTAACATAGCTTTAACAATAATTAAGTTATATCGCTACGATGTCTGCAGTGAGGCAGTTTATAGTGATGTCTAGCACTGAGGCAGTTTATAATGATGTCTAGTACTGAGGCATCGTGCCGCAGACATGTAGCATGATGTCTCACCCAATCACATTATCCTGACACCAGGCTGACCAGTCCTAACACTAAACTCTTAATGCTGAGCGCCAAGTGAGGCAGCTAGATGTACCTAATTTGTAAGTCTTTGGTATGACTCAGCCATAGATCGAACCCACGACATTTCACTTCCACAGCAGATGCTCTAACCAATAGGCCACCAGAGCAGTCTAAAGTCTCAGAGGAAATTAATAACATTAGAAAAAGTCACTAACCACTGAATGTACAGAAAATGAGGATCAAACCAAAAGTCTACAGCACTCTGAAGTGGGCATTGTCAATGCGCAAACTTGGTCTTTACACATGAAATTACTACATGCAGTGAAATGTGCCTTAATGGGCATTTCATACCAAGGACACCTTTCCATAAAGGATGCTATTTATGAATCAGTTGTCTTAATTTCTTTATAAACTACACTTTCTAAAATACCATCTGTACTTGCTTATAAATCGGATCCAACTGCAAACTGCACAGACCCAGGTTTATCATCACACAATGCAATAGCAGATAAGGGTTAATGTAGTATGTTAGAACTAACCAGTAGAAGAAACAACATAGAACCTGATCTGCCAGTTCATTATGCAGTGGCAGATTAAGGTCTGTATTTTAAGCAGTTGGACCTGACATATAAGTGAGCAAAGATGGAATACATGTCTCTGAAAAGCAAAATATTAAGGTCTCTCAGGTGACCCTAAGGCAGGTTTCGCTGTGCTAGAATCGCTTTAAGAACTACAATCAAAGATTACCATAAGCCTGATTTGCCCAATGATCTGGCTGAATCCATTTCTTTCTTTCTCTCCTTGGAGAATTCTTGCTGGACAACTCTCCTGAATTTTGGAGAATACCTATTTCCAAAGAGTTCACAGCTGAATTATGTAATCCTAAAGCACCATATTTGGAGGAAAAATTCTTGCTCAGTTTAGGGATATCACCATCCAGCTTGGAGTATTTTGCTTTGTTAGTCATGTAATCTGCTTGACTGTGGGAATCAATAGGTGACTCAATAGTTCTATCAAGGTAAGGTCCATATTTAACAATACTGTCACCTGTTTGAGGAGCAGTGAAAAAATGGATGGGTGTCCTAGGTTTTGTTAAACTCCATTTCTTCCTAATTTTCATGCCAAAATGTAAATGTTCAGTTTTCATACCACTGTGGGGTTTAGTCTGCACAAGGTCAATTTTCATATTACTTTGAGGTGTAGACTGTACCTGATCCATTTTGGCATTATTTTTGAGTTCTGTCTGTATATGGTCAATTTCATTTTTTGGTGATAAATTTCTCTGCATATAATCATTTTCATCATAGTATTGAAGACAATTCCTGACAGAATCACTTGATCTTTGGTCATAAGCATAGAATGGTCTTTGATATCCCTTGTTATAATAAAAATCTTTTGGTTGAACAAAAGTCTTAACTCTTGCTGGAAAATTTGTGTTCTCTATGGATGGAAATAAAGGTTGTCTTGGATACTGAACCTGCATCTCTATAACTGCATGTGATTCTCTGTTCAAATTATGGGTAACTGGTTCTGGTTGAGAATGGTTGATACCCAGTTTGGGCAAAATGTGGTGCTGTCTAGTATTATCATCTTTGTCATCTTCTTCTGTAGACTGATCCACAGCTGGATCACCTCCGATAGACTGGTACCAGCGTTTTCTCTTCCTCTGAATTACTCTGTTTTGCCGTGCCAAAATTTCAGCCCAGCGGACATGACCAACACCCATGTTGGTTGCCATTTAATACACAGATACTTGTAGTTCTACTGACAACAAGCATCAAAGATTTCTATTTACCATGTATGCAGTCAATGCATTAAATTTGATAATAATCCTCAATACACTCAAGACTAAATCAAACTTTTGTGTGTAAAATGTATGTTGTTAAGTGTAAAAATTTCTACTTCAAAAGGTTTCTAATTATTCAAAATACACTGAATTTGTTTTTTTTATACCTATATCATACTTTTGTTTAATTCATCCTTTACACATTTTTTTAAAATTAAAATTTTGTCTTCATCTACCAAAAACCTTTCATGTTAAATTTTTAAAATAAATAGTTTTCAGTTGATAGCACATCTGAAACTTTTGTTGATTGAAATCTTTTCAGGATCCACTTTTATGGTACTGTCATTTTTCTACATGTTTAAAATTTTGCACAAATCAAATCAAAAACATGCCTTCTTCCTCAACAGGCATTTGAAGTGAAATCCAATGACAAATGAATATGGAAGTATTACACGCTATACATTATACTTAATGCAGTCTCCAAACATGTAAACAATCAGAATTTTGTTTCCCCAATAAAGTAAAGCACAATATGTGAATATTTCTTCTCCATAGTGAACTGTATCTGATGGAATCAAAGTAGACTTTCTGATTACTGATTTCAGCTGCTGTCTGGATTCCCTCAGACATCTATTTCCTACACATGTGTTTAGGCTTTCTACAGAGCTGAGACAGATTGAATTTAATCAACAGTTTAGTTATTGGTGTCCTTTCCTTTTTAAGTCCACTATTTCAAACATTGTCAGCAGTGTTCATTTTCAGAATGTCAGGTAGTTGCATAGGGGCAGTGTAAACCAATATTTGACATATTGTAGTGTTAATCAGATCATTCATTTCACCTGTCTTATCAAAGTCTGTCTATTTTCTAAATACTTTGATAATAGGGCTTTTAGTTAGTACACAAATGTTTTCCAGTCTTTGAGTACACTGAATGGCTAATGAAGAATGGAAATGAGATTTGATACTGCTTTTGTGAAGTGAACTGTTATATTACCATATTAACACATTTTTTGTCCAGTTAAATGTAAAATTAAAGACCCCTACTGCAATGATTAGTTACTCATTGATTGTAAAAGTTTATCCTAATAGATACAGTGTTCCTGTATACACCAAATGGTGAAATGCACTGACTCAAATATGCCAAAAAATATACCTACAGGTCTGTGCTGCTCATAAATGGATATGTCTTGCACTTTGATAAATACCATCCCATAGCCACAAAACGATATCTCTTTAGATGTCAAAGTGTGTATCACTGGTACCTCCTAATCATCTTTAGGTCTTATAAAAAAAGCAACTGATGATGATAACAATGATGTTTTTTTTTTTTTTTTTTTTTTTATTATGGTTTAATGCCATTTTTCAGCACAATATAGGCTATACATGGCGGCCAGTATTAATGGTGGAGGAAGAAACCGGACAAACCCCGGAAAGAACCACCGACCCACGAGAAGCTATTGGCAAGCTTTCTCACATAACTACATTTGCCGAATCTTAGACTCAAACACACGCAGAGGTGAGATGGCAGTGGTACGTAACGGACAGCGCTTTAGACCACTCGGCCACTCTGGGCCCCCAACAATGATGGAGATTATGATTATACAACCACATATACTCACATACAAAGAGAGTCCAAATGTGCCAGAAGAACAGGGTCTAGGTTGTATGTTCTGCTGATTATTAATAAGCTGTATACACCCAGATCTGCCAGCAAATTAAGTGTGCAAAGATCTGGATCCGTGCAGCTTCAGTTCAACTTGACAGAAAAGTGAGCATAAATAGTACATAACTATGTTTGTATAATCATACAGACTATTATTACAACACAATGAATATGCATATACTTTATTTTGGTGTATATTGATAAAATTTCAAATTTATCTAATCAATTATTCATATATATATATATATATATATATATATATATATATAACCATAGTGAAAGGTCATGTCATGCATACTCACTTATTAGTCAGGTTCAGCAGCATATACCACAGAACTGGATCTGCCATCAAATAATGCACTGGCAGATCAGGGTCTAATTGTTAGAGTGATTACTGCTAACAAACTTCACAGACGTAGCTCTGCTGATGCAAATGTAATGACAGATATGGATTTCATTCAGTTGGGATCAGACTTGTGTGTGAATATATTATACAGTAGATTCTTACAGCAGGTTGCAGAAATATCAAAAACGATATTTACTGGTTCCCTTTGCATGTCCACAATCCAACTTCATCTTCATCATTTACTATTTACTACATAGATTAACATCATTCTGTTGTCTGAATTTGTTAACAGTTCCAAAATGAGCTTTATGGCAATAGCAAAATGTCACTCAGTATATTCATTCAAGGAGCCTACTGGTATGTAATAATGACTCTGAAAAGCAAATGAATACAGTTATCATGGAAAGATTTTGGTACAAGTTACTCTGCACTACAAAGCAAAACCTGAAACAAATTAAATAAGCACACAGACATAGACACACAAACACACAAGATACAGACACATGTGCATGCACACCCACCCACACACACCGGACAAGCTCAAGGTGATGAGGGTTTGGCATAGTGTATGTTACACAATGGGTTTGGGCATGCAAAAAATCCTTCCAGATTTTGGTGCATGAGATGACAGTCTAACAAGGCTGTTGCTTATACCTCCATAACTATCCCCTCATTATATCAGCCTTTTGTTTCATGGAATACTGATTTCCACCAAAACCTACCCATAACTCACAAAAAACAATGTAATTACAGCATTTACAAAACTTCCATCAGTAGAGGTTGGGAGGAATTTACATTTGATTCAATATCATAGGACCTGGTCATAGAACAGTGATTTGAAATGCAGCATTTTCATCCTATGAATACCATATTAATGCTGTTGTTGTAGGG
This sequence comes from Unio pictorum, assembly GCA_030141615.1. Classification (NCBI taxonomy): domain Eukaryota; kingdom Metazoa; phylum Mollusca; class Bivalvia; order Unionida; family Unionidae; genus Unio; species Unio pictorum. The sequence goes on from JARLTB010000021.1 coordinate 24,732,700, forward strand.
TTTAACAAGTTTTCAGCACAATATATGCTATACATGGTGGCCAGTATCAATGATGGAGGAAGAACCAGGGAAAACCCCGGAAAGATACATGACCCACAAGAAGCTATTGGCAAGATTTCTCACATACATGTACCTACATTGGCCAAACCTAAGACTCGAACACATGCAGACCGAGGTGAGACGGCAATGATCTGTAATGGTAAATGCTTCAGACCACTCTGCAACTCAGGGCCCCAAATGCCATATTAAACTGTTCATTCTGTTTGGTGTGGTGTTTTGCAGCATAGCAACACAAATTAGTTATTCAATAGAATAAAAAGCCTTAACCAAGGACACACAGTTGTAGCCAACCAGATTTATCTGATGGTAGGACTTGAACCTGCACACTTTTGGATGTGAGATTCACATGTTAGCTACTGCACCACCACAGCTCCTCAACTGTGTAAAATATGTGCAGCCAAATCTGCCAATGTACACCTCTACTGACAGATCTGCCATTGCATAATCCTAATGATAGAGATCTTCTACTGCATAATTCTACACAGATATACCATTGCATAATTCTTTAGATACAGATCTACCATTGCATAATTCTACACAGATATATCACTGCATAATTCTATGGTATAACTCAGTCGGGAGTATGAACCTGCAACCTCCCACATCCAAAGTGGATGCTCTCACCACTAGGCCACTGGAGCATACTTATAAAAATGGTACCAATGGCTAACTCACTAGGCACTCAGCAGTAAGAAGTTAGTGTTAGGTCTGGTCCACCTGGTGTCAGGATAATGTGACCTGGGTGGGACATATCATGCTTTATGTCTGCACCATGTTTCTCCAGTGCTAGACATCACTATAAACTACCACTGCAGACATCATAGCGACATGACTGAATTTTGTTTTTAAAGCTACATTAAAAATCCAAAGAGCGCGCGCGCGCGCACACACACACACACACACACACACACACACACAATTATACAGGCACAGATCTACAACTATGTAATTCTATACAAATCTACCATTGCATAATTCTTAAGACATAGATTTATAACTGCATAATTCTACACAGATCTGCCATTACATAATTCTGATCTACAACCGCATAATTCTATACAGATGTGCCATTACATAATTCAATAGACACAGATTTACTACAGTAACTGTATAATTCTGTACAGATCTACCATTGCATAATTCTGTAGACATAGATTTACAACTGCACAACTCCACACAGATCTACCATTATTACATGTTTCTATAAAGACTGATCTACTACAGTAACTGCGTAATTCTACACAGATATGCCATTACATAATTCTAGAGACACAGATCTACTACTGCAGAATTCTACACAGATATGCAATTACATAATTCTATGACAGAGATCTACAACTGCGTAACTCTACACAGATATGCCATTACATAATTCTACATACACAGATTTACTACTGCATAATTCTACACAGATATGCCATTACATAATTCTATGACACAGATTTACTACTGCATAATTCTACACAGATCTGCCATTACATAATTCTACAGACAGATTTACTACTGCATAATTCTACACAGATATGCCATTACATAATTCTATGACAGATTTACAACTGCATAATTCTACACAGATATGCCATTACATAATTCTATGACACAGATTTACAACTGCATAATTCTACACAGATCTACGATTGCACACTTCTACACTGATCTGACATTGCTTAGTTCTACCAATGACAAGATTCTATGCTTGAAATCAAAACTTAAATAGTGCATACCCTTCACCACATCTGCCTGAAATCTTGCTACCAACTTCATAATCCTATAATAAAAATGGCTTATGAAGTGACAAAAGTGGTTTGCCTGATCATTATCTGACCTGCCTATTTTCAGTCTGAACCTATTTACCAATTTCAGAAAACTGATTTAATCTCAACAGCTTAGCCATACTGAAAAAAATTACTTTTTTGCGTATAAGCCGTAATATCATTTTCAACCTGTGCAAATTGTATTACCAAAGTTACAATGCTCTTCTATCAAATTCCATTTTATACACGGTACACCCACAAAACCTAATTTCAATATAAGTGCTATTTGAAAAATATATTTTTGTTAGCAAAGAACAGCAATAATACACAAGAAAATAATGTTAAATAACTTTTCCATACATTTCTGTTACAATCTTCTATATGCAATACGATCTTTACAAAAACTTCCTAGTAAGGAAGTGTAACTTAAGTACAGTTACATCAATTAACTTTCTCCATCTAAAATTAATATACTGATCCACCAAATGGTTCAAATGAGTTCTTGACAAATAGTGAGGCTCTCTCTCATTATAATGTGGTAGCTGGTAGTCCATACAAACCAATCACATTGTGTTCCAAAGGTAATTATAATGAAAACTGTATGTTTCTAAGTGTGGTGTATTGAGAACAGCATTGTATAACTACCCGTGGTATAGCAGGAATAACCAATTTTTTTTTCTAAAAATGGTGCTTTGAAAAGAAAAGAAAATAATATATAACATTCAGCTTCAATCATTAAGTTATACACTGCTCTGGTTTTAGTTGTTAGCTTCACAGTGTTAATGTGTTATATCTGTAATCATGTTATAATAAAGTGTGTTATTATGTGGGAGAGATGTACATAAAATATAGTTAGTGAAACTGAGCTAAATGCAACAAAAGTGCCATAAATGGCACAATATGTGCCTGCATCATGTGTAGTTGTTGTTGTTGTTGTTGTAAGGTTTAAAGCCATTGTTTAGCACAAGATAGGCTATACATGGCAGCCAGTATAAATGATAGAGGAAGAACCCATGAAAAAACGGAAAGAACCACTGATCCATGAGAAGCTACTGGCAAGCTTTCCCACATACCCTATTTCGCCGAACCTGAGACTCGAATCCATGCAGAGGTCAGATGGCAGTGCAGTGATCCGTAATGATGGGCTCTTTAAACCACTTGGCTACGTGGGACCACACCATGTGTAGTAGTCCTCTCTAAGATAAATGAAACATTTCTATAGAACTATTTTTATTCTTTCAGTACAAGTAAACCTGACCTTCCCCTTTATGCAGCCCAAACTGAGAGGGTTCTTCCTTATTCAATGACCAAGCCATTTACAATGTATGCTAACTGTAGATTATAAAAGTACAGATTTTGAGTTATTGTGCAAGAACATTATCCTTTACTTAATTAAAGTGACCTCAACCTTTGACCATAAAATGGATAGGGTACTTCTGTACCACAAATGTAAGCTATCCACAAAATTTGGTAGCTGTAGATGGTGTATAACTCAAGTTACTACGCAAAAACCACAAAAACCATTTTCATTCATTCATTCAGTGACCTTGATCTTTAAGCTTTTGTGCCTGAATTTGAATGGGTTCTTCCTTACCCCAAGTGCAATATATCCACAAAGTTTGATAAATATAAATGTTGGACAACTAAGTTACTGTGTGGAAACCAAATTTTTAACAGATGGACAACATCATATCATAATATTCCACTGTTAGCACATGAAGTACCTTGGTCAAAGATAATGTAAAGTGGATACCCATGATCCACCTATGGGATACCTATGTCCCACCTATGCTTTGCAAATGAGACAAAAATTAGAAAGTCTACCCTAGTTTTTTAAAATGTGTGATACTGAAAGTGTGCAGGGCAACCAATATCCTGTTAGTCTCTTGTATGAGACTACTGTACATATATTTTTAGTAGTCAAATCCAAGTGCAAATTGCGCAGACCAGATATGCTGATGCATAATGCACCAGTAGATCTGGTCAATAAAGTCTGTTAGGACAAATCAATACAACAAACAACACAGACTCTGATCTGTTAGGACAAATCAATACAACAAACAACACAGACTCTGATCTGTTAGGACAAATCAATACAACAAACAACACAGACTCTGATCTGTTGGCACATTATGCAACGGCTGATTAGATTTATGTTGTCTGCAGTTGGACTCCTCTTACATGCTAATATATACTGTTTCTCATCTGCAATGAAAATGTTGGCCTTATAGATGAGCTGGCTTTATATCAGGATGGCATAATGGTAAAAATACATTAAAATGTTTTTAGACAAGGTGGCCTCAGATGAGAAAAGGTTGCTTCTCTAGACTGAATTTCTTAAGATAAAGATCACTGTCATTAACAAATTTCTTTAATTCCTCCTAGCTGTTTGAGTCTTTAAAAGATTCAAATTTTCTAAAATCTCAAGTCTAATTATACCTGCTCAAGATGTTTGTTGACAACAGGACATGGTGACATTCACAAAATATTGCAGGTATTTTTTCAAATAGTCATGTAAATTGAGATTCCAGTGACTGAACTAGAAACTGTTAATGTATTTACCAAATGTGTATTCATTTCTTAAAGTGTATTTAGATTAATAGCTTAATACCAGGTCCATTTGAACTCATTATTATCGGCTGCACATTTTATATTGCTTTGATTATAACCAGGCTGGTAAAGATTTTGCTATCACTGCAAAAAAATACTAGCCAACCATTCAATATGTTTACAATTGATTTATCAAAGCCATTTTATAGGCACCAGTTGGGGACAAAGTACTTGAAAGAAACAGCATTGTCAGCATTCTCAAAATTCAATAAACCTTTGAAAGTAAGTAAGAGGGACACAATTTTAATGTGAAACATACTTTTACGGGATTAATCCTTGAAATCTGGTCACAGAATGCCTCTTTTGGCATGCAATTCACCTTCATATCAAGATACACCCTCAAAGTAAATTTGGTTAAAAAGTTGTAAAAAAAATGTATTGGAAGTTGAACCTGGGAATAAGTTTAATAAGTTAATACTAAATACATCTTTACAAATAGGTCACAACCACTTTTGTTCCAAGATGTACCCATAATGCAAATTTGATATCAACAGCCATGGCAATTCCAAAACAAAGACAATGGGCATAACTGAAGCAAATTTGAATTAATCCTGATAAGTAGGTAGGTTTCAGTAAACAAAACTCTGTTGCACAGCACATTCACTTGAAAATGCATTTGCTGTGCAAGTTGGATCTATAATGATTAGTGCAGGGAATAATCAAAATAATCAACTTGACAAACCATGAAAAATGTATTCTTCAACAATTCAATTCTTACTCCTAAAGTTTTGATGTTTGAACTGCATGACAACCCAATAAGTTTATTTGATCAATGATAAACCATTTCAGACATTTGTACCAGTCACTGACCTCCAGTATTAGACTATCAAAGCTTTTGTATGGCAATCAAGTTATACAGTAAAACCTGTCTTGAGATATCATTGCTATGAGCGACCACCTGTTTTGGGAGACCAGAATCTCAATGCACAAATTTATTGATTTTTAGTGTTATGACCTGTTATGAGAGAACACCTGTCTTGAGAGACCATTATTTTTTGGATGAAGGGTTGGTATTTCCGGACAGGTTCTACTGTAGTGACAATTCATACAAATATGTTATGTTCTTATAATAACAGTTATGTTTGCTTGAAAAGAAAATCAAAATTTAAAAAAGCCTACACAATTTTGAGATGGACATTCAGGGCCCATAACTCTTCTAAATGATGGCATGGAGCATTACATATTCAACTATTTCACGGTCTAATCAACATCAAGGTTCATACCTTTAGCTAAAATGCAACATTTCTTAATCAAGTTACGTTGCAGAAAGTAAAATTAGGACAAAAAGATGGGATACAATTCTTTCAAATAATAACGTAGAACATTTTAAATAAAAATTCTTCAAGGTCTCAATCATATAATACCAAATCTGGAAGAAATTTAACAATTTGTGGTAAACTTTACAGAAACAAAAGTGTGATGAAGAACACAAAGGGCCATAACTCTTACAAATGAGACAAAACCCATATAAAGCACATACCAAACTGCATCAAAATATGCTGAATGGCTATGCCACAATATATGCAATATCCTATCTGAAGAGGTGAAGTTAATTAACAGGGGTCAGATGTCTATCTAAAATAGAACTAAGGAATGAAACCCAAAAAGGAACATTTAGGTCTTGAGATATTGTACATGTCAAATTTTCTCAGAAAATATTTAATAGTACTAGAGCTATCATTCTGCTCTGGACTTCGATACTTTTACATAGGGTTACAAATTGAATGAGAAGGTACAAGTTGGATCTTCCTCATTGGTAGTTCCTATTATAAGAAAGATTTATATCTCTGGAAGAGTGTTAAAGAGCCAACTATTTTGTTTATTTCAGTATGTGAATGAAAGGGATTAGTTTGAGTTTCTGAGTACAAAGAAACTTTTTCATTTGCCTGATATTTTAAAATTTCCTAAGTACATGTTCAGAATATAGTAATGCCCACTCTGTGAAAGTTTATTTGTGTATTCTATGAGCAGGCAAAGTTAGTTTGTGCTATTTCACACACATGAGTAGTCATTTTCATAAGCTGTCTGCTTCAGAGAGGTGAGGCAATGTTAAAAATTTTCTTATAGAAAGAGATGTCTCCCCATAAATACTAGTGGAGTGAGTCAATGCTTGATATGACCATACATCTAGATGCAGCATTAATAAAGTTTTTTAAAATAGCCACCATGGCTATAGATCAAACTGGCATCATTTTATTTTAAAACCAACCACACATACCATAATTATTCTTCTGGTAGAAACCATATATTAATATACCTTTCTGTTGACAAGTAGTGACAACAAGACTTTCAAAATGGCTATTATGGGTGGTCATACTAAACATCAGTTTGGCACCATTTTGATTTAAGACCAATTAGACTTTGTAAGAAACCTTTAGGGAAAACCCCATGTTTATATCACCATCTGTTGTAAAGGAAATGCAATAACAAGATTTCAAGATGGCAACTAAAGCCATATAGCATGTTAGAGCTTAACCATTTTCATTTCAATACACCAATGTATCAAAAGAAGTCGTCTGGTAAAAAATCCTATTTGATATTATTTTCTGTTCAGAAGGAGTAGTGAAAACAGGATTATAGATGGCTATACTGGACATCAGAACAACACCATTTTCATTTAGGACCATCTTGAGAGCACAAGATGTTTTTAGCGAAAACCTCATGTTGATAAAACCAACTATTCAAGAGGAGTAGTGATAACACGCTTTTCAAGGTAGCCACTGTGGCAGCCAACTGGATGTCTGAGTGACAACATTTTCATTTATGATCAGCTAGATATGGGATGAATATGTGTTTGCAAACTTTCATGGCATTCATCCAAATAGTTTTAGGAGAAAAAAAATGATAACAAATTTGTGCTAACAGATGTATAGAAAAATAAATAATACATCATTTCATTCAGCTCTTCTGTTCTATGAGCAGATGAGGTCAAAATAAAATAACACAAAAACAAAACATTTTTTAAAAAAAAAATCGTACATTATACACCCATCTATGTTAAATATTCCTCTATGTAGGTACATGAAGGGTATGACTGACTGTGGAGACTATTGATCAATATGTACCAATGACTTTGACATTTGGTAAAAGTATGTGTCTTCAACTAAACTTAATATGAATAATTGTCTTTTTACTTGATTTCCAATGACCACCACCTCTGATCTTTAAAATCTATACTCTATAGGTTTCTTTATGATTCTAAGTTCAAGCCAGCCATAAAGTTTGGTCACATAACTGACTCGTGGACAAACGTTATTCTGCAAAACCAATCAATATTTAATTTTGCCACATCAACCTTGACATCTGACCTTTAAACCCTAAAATTCACAGGATTCTTCTTAGCCCCAAATGCAAGTCATCCTCAATGTTTGTGAACTGTCTTCTTTTGGTACAATGACCTTGACCCCAATATCGATCATGTTTGACCTTGACTCCATATGAACTTATCAACTACATAGTTTGGTAACTGATGACAGTGGATAATTTTTTAAAAGTTCTTGTGCAGAAATGAAACTGATGACAGATGGACAGAGAACATCAGAATATAATACATTCCTTCTTTATGAAAAAAGCATATCAAAATAAGCTGATAACTTGATTTTTTTAAAAATATTTTGAAATTCCATAAGACTTTAATGCTCTTTCAGACAATGGTAATGCCATACTGTGCAAATTCATTTCTGTATTTAAAGAACAGGCCAAGTTAGTGTGATCTGTGCTATTTCAAGTTAATTTTCTCAACACACAGGATGAGTATTTTTTCATAAAGATGTCTGCTTTAGATAACACATGACTTTCTTAGTAATGATCCAAAATAACTGTCAGCCCGCATAGTGAAAGATATGTATACTGTAGTTTTCTCTACATTTTGATAGTTGTACAGCAAACAATACTGCCTGTACCAATTACCCTCTTTCAGCTAAGTCCCAAAACCTGGAGAACTCCTGAATTTTATAAGCAGTGTTGCACATTGGATCCAAAGGACAGTAGACACTGTCCCTCATCTTCCCAATTTGGGGAACACATTTTAGATGCACAATGGAAAATAATAGTACATACTGCACTAATAGTGCTATAAAAGTGAACTATTTTATTTGCTGTGACAGTTATTCCACCTTAACTTTTGTGGTCTGCACTGTACTATCACTGAACATTTAGGTCTACTGCAATACAAGTTTTATCATGTTCTTAAGTCATTTATGAAAATATCAACATTTTTGATTATCTGTTTTTTCTAAAATAAGCTGCACCATGGAATTTTCCATTCAAGATCTTGCTCTCATTTATCTTTAGTGTACACTTGTTACCTAATGGAATTTAATAAAATATGTTTTCTAATGACTTTCTTTAAAAACAAAACAAAACAATAATTAAATGACAGATTTTATATTTGTATAAATGTAGTCTCTTTCATCATTATTTCAACCTCAAAAAATCTTAAATTTACAAGACCACAGGGGCAAATTTGACCACTTTACACTAACAACCATCCAACATTTTACACTAACAGCCATCAAACACTTTACAGTAACAACCATCAAACACTTTACACTAACAGCCATCAAACACTTTATACTAACCACCATCAAACACTTTACACTAACAGCCATCAAACACTTTACACTAACAACCATCCAACACTTTACACTAACAGCCATCAAACACTTTACAGTAACAACCATCAAACACTTTACACTAACAGCCATCAAACACTTTACACTAACAGCCATCAAACACTACACACAAATTTACACTAACGGCCATCAAACACTTTACACACAAATTTACACTAACAGCCATCAAACACTTTACACTAACAGCCATCAAACACTTTACACTAACAGCCATCAAACACTTTACACACGAATTTACACTAACCGCCATCAAACACTTTACACTAACAGCCATCAAACAACTTTACACTAACAGCCATCAAACACTTTACACTAACAGCCATCAAACACTTTACACTAACAGCCTTCAAACACTTTACAGTAGCAGCCATCAAACACTTTACACTAACAGCCATCAAACACTTTACACTAACAGCCATCAAACACTTTACACTAACAGCCATCAAACACTTTACACACAAATTTACACTAATGGCCATCAAACACTTTACACACAAATTTACACTAACAGCCATCAAACACTTTACACTAACAGCCATCAAACACTTTACACTAACAGCCATCAAACACTTTACACACAAATTTACACTAACTGCCATCAAACACTTTACACTAACAGCCATCAAACAACTTTACACTAACAGCCATCAAACACTTTACACTAACAGCCATCAAACACTTTACACTAACAGTCTTCAAACACTTTACAGTAGCAGCCATCAAACACTTTACACTAACAGCCATCAAACACTTTACACTAACAGCCATCAAACACTTTACACTAACAGCCTTCAAACACTTTACAGTAGCAGCCATCAAACACTTTACAGTAACAGCCATCAAACACTTTACACTAACAGCCATCAAACACTTTACAGTAACAGCCATCAAACACTTTACACTAACAGCCATCAAACACTTTACACACAAATTTACACTAATGGCCATCAAACACTTTACACACAAATTTACACTAACAGCCATCAAACACTTTACACTAACAGCCATCAAACACTTTACACACAAATTTACACTAACAGCCATCAAACACTTTACACTAACAGCCATCAAACATCTTTACACTAACAGCCATCAAACACTTTACACTAACAGCCATCAAACACTTTACACTAACAGCCTTCAAACACTTTACAGTAGCAGCCATCAAACACTTTACACTAACAGCCATCAAACACTTTACACTAACAGCCTTCAAACACTTTACAGTAGCAGCCATCAAACACTTTACACTAACAGCCATCAAACACTTTACACTAACAGCCATCAAACACTTTACAGTAACAACCATCAAACACTTTACACTAACAGCCATCAAACACTTTACAGTAACAGCCATCAAACACTTTACACTGCAAATAGGCAGACTACCACAAACTTTTAATGTTTTCACTGCTAGATACATTGTTTTAAAACTGATATTCATTGCCATTTTACAGTTTTTATCAGCCTTCATGACAATGGCCATCAAAAAGAGACCAACAGAAACATGGAGGGATGAATGAAACAGTGGCGTAGTGATGGGGGGGGGGGCAGGGGGCTTTTGCCCCGGGTGCCCATGGCTAGGGGGTGCCAAATGGGGCCCAAATCGGCACAAAGTATCAACATAACTGTATAACAGGGGCAGCCAAGGTGCAAATTTGGGTGTTTTGCCCTGGGTGCCACAAATTTGGGTGTTTTGCCCTAGGCGCCAAATATCCTCGCTACGCCACTGGAATGAAAAGCTGAATTTTCTTCTATATTGTTTCTGATGAAAATGTGCACCTCAGTCAAGGTTTGGAGGACATGAAATAATGAAAATTTGTGTTCAATGTTCATCACTGCCTACATCCTGTAAGCTTAAATTGACATATGCAAGAAAGGGTACATGTGCTGCTCACTAATAACTAAAAAACTGACAATTTCATTAAGCATGTTCAGTGTAATAATACCAAGTACATAATTAAGCATAATACAATAATAAGAACATGACCCTGTGAAAACTCTCCCCCAACCTTTATTTTATTTAGATTTGACCTATTTTTCAACCTTTATTTTATTTCAGTTTGACCTATTTCAACCTTTATTTTATTTAGATTTGACCTATTTTTCAACCTTTATTTTATTTCAGTTTGACCTATTTCAACCTTTATTTTATTTTGATTTGACCTATTTTTTTTACAGTCTGCAACAATACTTCCAAAGATGTAGGCATAATTAATGTGTAACTCTAACAAGCAAACTCATCCAAGATCATGATTATTATAATGATCTCTACATATGTAACAAACTCAGTCAGTCAGATTAAACATTGTCTCATTAAAATCGGCAGAGTTCACTTGTTACAGAAGCATGATGATATCAGATTTTATTTTGACAATCTTGAGTAAAATTTTATCTAAAATTTAGTTTGCAGGGTGGTAACAAGCTCATCCAATCAGATGACTATTACCTTATGATTATACGTGGATCTTGCTCATTATTTAATGTGACTGAGATCATGATAATGTAAGCCTATTTTCCAAGTTTGATCAAAATCAGAGGAGTAATACTGACAACAATATGGTAACATGTTCTGCCAATGAGATGAATAATCGTTTCATTAACATATATTATTCAATGCATCTGAGATTTTGATGGTGTAAACGTATATTCCAAATTTAATCCTAATTAGACCTGAAATAAGTTCTCCAGAGAAGTAATAAGATTACCTATTCTGATGCACTATTATCTCATTAATATGTGATGATCTCGTTATGAAACTTATCTGAGATCTTTATGTAATTATACAATTATGGCTTCTGTTGAGTTCAATATATTGTTTTACTGACCTTTGAAATAAAGTATTGGCTAACACCAAGCAGAGGCCAAAATATATCTTTCACAACTCAATAAAACAATTTAATATATGCTCATTATTTTCTTTGTTAAATTTGCATTGTCGAATTGTTCAGTATTTTATGATATTGAACTCACACACACTTCATACTGCACTAATAAAAGAACTACTTCTATTGTAAACAAACAATGGATGCAAATGCCACTACTTTTGATTTGTAAACAAATCATGTTCACTCAAATAGAAGGCAGTTCATGGTTTGGTTGATTAAATTTGTTTCTGAATGAACTAAAGCAGATGTTTCATTGCTTGCTGCTTTGCTACATTCTGCATTAACTTTTTTGATAGTTTCGGATTTAGGTGGGCAATAGATGCCAGATTTCATAAATTGCTGGGTACCTACAAAAACCATGCAAGTGACAAGGCATAAACTGTCTTCTTTAGCCAGTAATAAGAATGGCCAAAAATTATGCTTACAGTTTTACATCCTGAATTTTGTTAAAAAGTACTTTCTTAGTTCTGCAAATCCTAATCACGTGAGTCATGTCACAGGTTCTCATGCTTGGTTACACATTTTGAAACTATATTGTAATTTTGAATATATTCTGAGTGCAATTACATCTTCCTTACTGAACTCAAAATGAAATAAACATTAAATTCCATAGCATCATTTTGATAACTGCAATTGAAAGACTTCATATTTTCCCCCCATTAGGATTTCAAACATTCAATGACAGAACAGAAACACACTTACATATGTCAACATGCTTCTCCTTCACTGGTTCCATAATCACAAAATTTCATAGAATCGACAAAATTACCAAACTCTATTAATTCCAGATCAAATGAAAAAGTTGTTGCAATGCACATTCGTTCATTCACAATATGAATCCAATTTGAAGTAGACCAAAACATCATCTTCTTTTGAAAGTTATGTCTAGCGCATAATTAAGTTCAATATTATATGGACAGAGTTACATGCATGCGCACATTAATAATGTAATTGTGTAATGATGAATCTGTGCTTGCGTATTTAATTTGAAATAGAGCATACATTCAGTTACTTTGTTTCTTGTAGTGTATTTTGTTTATATAAATAAGCCTTAGGTAGAACAAGAAAATAAGCAGATTATGAAAAGGTAACTGCATTTGTATAGGAAAATATGAACCCATTTTGTCAGCTGGATATATTGCACTCCCAAAGTCAAGCAGTATTTCCATCTGAAAAACTTGTTCATATTTTCCCATATAAATGCAGTAACCAATAAATATTAATTGGAAAGGCTAGTAGTTGTTTTATTCCTTTCAAACTGTGATTTAAAAATATCCCTATGTAAGCACATTGTTATTTTTCCCAGCTGAAATTACTGGATGAAAACTAATAATAATTTTGTTGTTATTTAATGTGTAACCTGTCAAGGAACACATAATTCAGCAGAAGCTATTTGAAATTAACAAAAGCTTGTGTTCTGTGTTTAATCGAAATCAGATTAAAAATATGGCCTCCAGAGTGAAAAGAAGCAATTGTTGATGGACAGACACATGATGCCATAAGGCCAAGTGAGGAGACATTATATTGTCCATGGAAAATATACAAAATACTTACAACCCATTAAAGTCAATTGCTATTTGTTTCTGACGAACTAATCATCAATCTTAAAACTATATTCCAAACACTATTAGTAATATAAGAGTTACGTTCCAGACAGGGAAGATGGACGCATCATAGATAAGCCTTCTTGTCAAGATATAATACAACTGTACATGTTGCCTATTTTCCCAGCTCTGATGCAATAATGAGAAACACAAGTGGATAAAACCATTTCCATGAGTCTGTTTGAATGATGTAGTTCAAGGAACATTTGGAAAATGTAATGTAATTCAAAGACTATTTGGAAAATTTAATTCGAGGACCATTTGGAAAATAAAGCAGTGAAAAATGTTTCTGAATACATTATATGTCAGCTATTTCTATGTATCAGCCATATAAAGTAAAACAAACATAGATTCCATATTAAGAGCTGTTCCTTATTCCACAAAACCAGGATGAAATATATGGGAATATTTCTAATCTGATATCCATTCAATGCAAGCACTGAATATAAAATGCATAAAGGAATTATAATGTGTGAAGAATAATCAAACAAAAGAAGGACCTAGGATACTACCCAACAGGTACCCATACAATATATATATGAGAGAGAGAGAGAGAGAGAGAGAGAGAGAGAGAGAGAGAGAGAGAGAGAGAGAACAGATCCTCATGCTAAAAATTCTGCTCTGAAATGGAGTTTCTATAGACTGAAGTGTGGATATAAGAATTCACACTGATCAGAGCTAATTCAACCTTATAGAAACTATAGCTTACCTTTATGATTTTCATCTTCATCACTCTCTGAGCCAACACTCGGTATTCGAATATTTGTATCAGGTGGGTGTTGTAAAATCCTAGTCTCACTGCGGACTGGAGGTTTCTCCAATGCTGCGGAAGGGGCTGAAGTTGGATGGGAATTATTCTGCGAGTCACCACCAGATGAAGCAGATGACTGTGATAGCCGACTCAAACTATTCCTAGTCTCTGTTTGAACAGGTGATGGTGACATGTTATGGTGAGTTAAATCAGTCTTATTATTGTTTTTTGTTTTGGGTGATGGAGATCTTCTGTGCATAACAGCTTGAGATGATGACTGAACGTGAGGGCTATTATTTTCTGACCTCCCAATGTGTGATCTTGGTGAAATTATTATTTCAGTTTGAATGTGATGCTTAATAGGTCCTGATAGAACTTCTTCAGCCTTTGTTTTCACCTCCTTGGGCTCTGAAAGATCTAAGGTGTGTTTGGAAGTGGTTATAGTGGATGGTTCTTCTGATGTAGTTTCTCTTTTTGGCTCATCTTTATTTGTTAAATCTATAATGTGACCATAGTCAAATACCTGGTTTCCACAGCCTTTATCAATCTGTCCACTAAACACCATTTGACCTTTTATGAAAATTTGCACATCTTTCACACCTACGTCAAGTTCCTGAAATAAAAAATAAAAAAACTGAATTTCAAGGCATAAGATATTTATATTTTCAAATCTAAAAATTAACATACCATACATAAAATTTAAATAAATGCAAGAAATTGTCTCCAAGAAAGTATCAATATATTTGACAAGTTTGGTTTTTCATTTGTCAACCTTACAATCATTATCTTCAGAACCATCACAATATAACATAACATTTCTATAGAGACCACCCCTTCTTTCAAGAGAAGGTGGTCTCTTAAGACAAATGGTCTTGCAAAAAGGTCAGAACACAATAGAATTGAATAATCAGTGTAGTGAGAATTTGGTTACTCAAGCCATGCGGTCTTTGATGGCAGTGGTATCACAAGGCAGCTTCTAGTCTACATGTATTTCATAAGATTAAGTGAAACGTCCATGGTAGTGTTCCATACAGGTATGGTACTATAACAATAATATTTCACATGATACAGGGTAGTGATATGTTATTCAGGCTCACGGAAACAAATTCTTACTAACAATCTTCATTTTAAATAAATAATACTAAGCTGTTACAAACAATATGATGATGCAATTACCTTTGTACAGTATTACAAAAATATGAAATATTTAAAAGTAATTAACTTAGTACAGTAATAAGAGCAGTGTTGTCAATGACTATATTGAACAGGTATATTTACTTAAGATCAAACCCAGACAAGGGAAAGTAACTCCATAAAGGTGTTCAATACTCTACAATTCATTTATGCAGATTGCTACTAAGTTTGAGAATGATTCATACAAACATAGAACATGTGCAATGTACTCATTAGTTAGTAGCTTGATGCCAACAGAAATGAAAAATTTCCAACAAAGAGGAAGGAATTCAAGCAGTATTTCTGGCATTAAAATTATGGTATCAACCAAAGGTGAAAATGCCCTTGTACATGATGTGCATTATTCTTGACAGTACAGTTGTTCTACACTAAGTTTTCACCACTCCAGTTAGCAGTTTGATCCTTGGTTTCTGACTAAACCTTAGTTATACTACTATGCCAAAATGATAAACAGCATGATAGAGACATTTCTATACAGTTCATATCATTAATTCATTTTGTGCACATTTGTTTACAAATATTTTATGTCAAGCTTGACTTTATCAACACAAATAATTACTCTATATATACAGTTGACCCCAACAAGAACCATCTATACTACATGCCAGTTAGGAGAAAGAAGGCTTTGATGACAATTTCATATATATGAAGCTTGTATAGATAAAGTATACAGAGAAGTGATAGGTATACTTCATATATATGAAATTTGTATATACAAAGTATACAGGGAATCGATGGGCATATACCGTTTTTACCGGCCTATAAGACAATACATTTTTACTTGAAAGTCAGGTCTTCGTCTTCATCTTATACTTTGAATTGACTTGTGTATGGATTGTGTCACTGAAAGTTTTTGTAAGTTACATTCATAACTACAGGTAATAAAATGAACTACAACATGGATGTGCTTTCATTTATAATAAAACAAGCATGGACTATTTATTCAGCTGTGTCAATTGATAACAGAATATAGCAGCGATTTGTTCAGAAGTAAAATCACAAGCATGTTAGCATCGGTAATGCAATTTCATGATTGCCAGTAATATGGAATATCATACAACAATACCATTACTAGTGTAAAATATGAAGCCAAGATATTGACCTGGCCTCGTCTTATATTCCGAATTGACTTATATATGGACAAAGGATGGAAAATTTACAAAATTGGTGAATTCGACTTATACTCCGAATCAACTTATAGGCTGGAAAATACGGTATATGAAATCTGTATATACAAAAGTAAACAGGGAATCTATATGCGTACTTCATATATATGAAATTTGTATACTGTATACATGTACAAAGTATATAGGGAATCATTGGGCGTACTTTATATATATGAAATTTGTGTATACATGTACAAAGTATACAGGGAATCGATGGGCATACTTCATATATATGAAATTTGTCAATACAATGTATACAGGGAATCAATGGGTGAACTTCATATATATGAAATTTGTATACACAAACTAAACAGGGAAGCTATGTGTGTACTTCAGATATATGTGACCCAGGACTCATGTTGTGGACCAATGTACGTGTTTGTCATGAGGGAGTGCACAAGTAAGTGATCAATCAATGTGCATGATTCCCGTGCTTCATGAGTAATAAAATCAATCCTCCGTATTACTAACAAAAAGCTTCTGGCATTCCTACTCTAGTTCTTGAGACAGACAACACCTCGAGAAGTACGAGTTGTGAAGATGAAGAGCACTTGGCTTTCATGCAAGTGAAAGACCAGGGATTGAATATAATTTGTAAAAATTATACCCTTTGAGTCTGGTAAGATATCATTTGTTTTTCTGTGATAAAATTATAAATGCTGGATTGTGTGTCATGTATTGCATTTGTGTTTGTTAAATTCTGTATTGTATTTGTCTTGTATTCTAAGTATGCTCTTTGTATTGTTTTAGATTTATTTAATATCATTTCATCTCACAATAAATCCCACAATCGACAAGCGAGTGTTATCATTTCAACCCTAAATGAGACGGAGTGCACATATATACTGTACATGTAGTATCATTTATTATCGTTGGGCTCATTTTTGTGGTTTGTATTTTTTTTAAAGGCACTTTCAAGGGTACTTAATTTCGTGGTTTTGACTGTCAAAGTTTGCATATTAGTATGTATTTGATTTCATGGTTTAACCTCTACAAATACCCAAAATAAAGAATACAAAAGAATAAAACTATGCTGAAACAAACAGCATTCATATTAATGTTTAAAACAATACTACTACCTGTAGGAGTACAAATCAAATACCTGGCAAGTTAAATACTTACACTGTGTTTTTGACCTAGTGAATAACATCAATCGAAGCCTATGTAGCCAACAACACTAAAACAATACTTCCATCTTCCATAAAACACCTGTCAAGATTAATCGGTTTGCCATGTTTTCGTTTGAGTGTTCACCATCAAAGAAAGCCGACTAAGCCAACTAAACCAGACCAGTTACTAAAGTACATATGAATGATCTCTTAATTAAACCACTATCCATCAAGTTTGATTTAAAAATGCATGGATAAAATGAAATGTGCTTTCAGAAGGATTGAAATGTTTAAACAACAGTTGTACTCGAATGAAGGATTGACTTGAATAAGTTTAAATTTAATTTTTATATAGTTATTTTGTATTATTTTTTCTTTCATTTGTAGTATTACTATTGCTTGAATACCTTATGCTTTTTCTATATTTTCTCTCCATCCCTACTTACCTCACATCGATTTAAGGCAGTGAGTATAAAATTACAGCTATCAGATACAGTACCTTATCAAATGTGTGCACTGAAACAATATAAAATGATTTATAATTCTTGCTTCAAAAGGTTTAAAAAATAAAACAAACACATGTAAAAGCTAATATTTAATTACCAAATTACAGTATTGACCTTCATTTATCAAATACAAGTAGCTGTGTTAATCTCTAGGAATGAAATACTGTAACAAAACATGGGGGTCATCATCCTAAGTGACTCATTGGGGATTTAAATTAGTGGTTCGTGGCAACAATAAAACCACGAAAACTGACCCCCCCACGAATATTGATGATACTACAGTATGTATATAAACTTTGTATATACAAAGTATGCAGAGAAACAATGGACGATAATGAGCTTAGCTTCAAGAAAATAAATTATTACTTTCGATGGATGGATGAAGAACCAAATGGACTAAAATGTTTCAAAAACAAATATTGAAATCAAAGAATTGTTAATTGCAAAAGACATCTGCACTAACAGTCTTATATGTGTACCAAATTATGGAGATCTCTCTTAAGGTTAGTTCCATACAGTGAAACATACTTGAAACCCTAGGAAGGCACTTTCAATGTAGAGTTGCTATAGATGCAATTTAGAATTTGATATATTTTCCATATCATATGAGTCAGTAAAGTAACCTGGCATATACCTTTAAAACACTGTCTTCCCTGAGTACTGTTTGAATGGAACAGCCCTAAATAGTTGTGGAGTTTTGCCTCAGCAAGCAAAGCATGAACAATGGAAGAATGGAACAACTGACAAAACATTAAAAATATTGAAACATAAGAATTGTTAATAGAAAAAGGCATATCTAGACCAATAGCTATTATGTATTGAAAATTTTGTGAAGTTATGATCTATACACAAAAAGTGTGAATGATGCATGGATGTATGAATAGACAAACAAAGAAAAACATTTAAAGTATTGAAATAAAGAATGATAATTTATGTACAAAAATTCACAGAGATGGCTTGAATGTTTGCAGACTTTTGCCCATAAACACATGTGGATAACACAATAAAAACCTTAAACATATCAGTTTCATGGGGATGGTTGTTTTGAACTGTTTCAGAGTTATACTCTAGTTATGGATGTATGAATGATGGCTGGATTGAGAAGGAAACAGAATATCATGTATAAACCAAATAAGCAGACACAAAATTCTGAACCAGTTAGAGAAAGAAAAGAAAAAAAAGTACCATATATACTCGCATATAAGCCAAATAATTTTGGAAAAAATAAAGGCTTTGAAGAAGAGAGGTCAGCTTATCAGTGGGCCAATGTCTAAGCTTGACAGTTTTTAGGTCTTTCTGTTGCTTACTGAAATGGCTGTAAATCTTTGGACACAAAAAAATAATTTTTCCGTGTTCTAAGACATCGGCATGTAAAGAAAAATAATTTTCTGAGACCCGACAATTATTAAAGTGTTATAAAGTACTCTTATTGATTTTGCTATTATTTGCATGTGCATATTTTCTGATTTCTTCAACATGAAATTAATTAGAGGTAAATACAGACTTCATAATTCACAGACCAGTTGTGTTTACTGGGGATACCAGGCTGTACAGTACTTACACAGTGCAAAGCATGCACAGCATTGCTTAAATCCTTATTTAATCCAAAACATATTGATGCAGATTTTGCTTTATTATTGTTTCAACCAATTTGCATTCTTCCAAATAACATTTCAGCTAGTCCTTAATAGCCGTTTCATTTACATTGAATTATGCAAACATGAATTACTCATTTTCAATGATATAAGCAGTCCTACAAATTGAGGTAGTATTTTTATCCACGTTTAATTATATAAGGCACATAACCAGCATAATTTACATGTTCACGAAGAGTGGTAATGATAAAGGCTAAAATATAGGTCAACTAATATTAACATCAATAAATTTTAGTTTTGTGTTTTGGCTGAACAAACATCATAACATTCCACACAATGGAAAGGTTGATGTTTTGGCGTCTCCTATATTGATAGAAGGCAAATTTTGTCTTTCGTTTTGCAACAGCAGTACAGGCCAGTTAATTATTAAACTGCTGAAACGGGCTTGTTTTAATTGGGAATTATGACTGGCAACTATACCAGTACATTGATTTGTAATTGCCTTTTATTCCATAATATTAGTACAATTACCTTAGTTTTGTAAAACGGGGTGCAAGGCATAACTATGAAGTTTTCAAAAGCCAGGTAAAGAAACTGAATAAAAGTATACGAGATTTGAACCTAAAATCAGGAGGTTTTTCGTGGCATTTTTAAAGCCTCGATTTCACTAAATATTGATCAATCTTCCTGGTCTAATATGAGTTAAATTTGCAAAGATACTCAGTTTCTCCCTGTGACAAGGCCTATTTTACTCCAAGACATGCCCTATTTTCATATTCTGGTCAGCTGTGGCCAATTTGCACAATAGCAAAAGATGAGTCTTAAATAAATAAGCAAGAAAGCAAGAGCGACTAATTAAAAGTTAATCCTTATTGATGCAACTATTTTGAGAAAACTACTAGCCCTATGTCATTATTCAAAGAAACCATGTTCTACACTATTATGTGTTATGCAGGCACCAACAACTGATTAGCAAATAAAGGATTCCCAATTTTGTTGATCTAAAGGTACCTATATAGGCAGCCTGATGGTAACATACATGTGGCAACTATTTCTCCCCTCGTATATCCGACCGTACTCCCTTGTAAAGCAGTTAGTATTGTTTACTATAAAACATGTAATCTGAATTAGTTTTTTAAGGACACATTTGCTGCGTGGTATGTATTTTTATTCCTTCTTTTAATTTAAGAATGGTAATTAAGATTGGTATAAATGGTATAAAAATACCAGGTGTTCACTCGTGAATCTTTTGTGGGAATGCAGCTATAGCGTATGGAGTTACTACATTCGTAGTGATCCTTCTTGGGATTGAAATTAATTGTAAACAATTTTAATGGTGTAGGTTTGTTTGTGTTGTGCTTTTTTTTGGAGTGGGGTTTGTAATGTTTAAGAGGTAACAAATATTAATTTACGTGAATAATCTTTAAATTTAATATCCTATTTAGTGAAGAAGCAAATTCTTTCAAGTAATTATTTCAACACAACAATAATGCACAGGTGGTACTACAGAACATGTAAAACTTTTGTTTAGAGGAAATGAAAATCAAAGACATAATGTAATACTCTTGAGTTCTTTGCGAAAATTGGAAGAGATTATGAAATCAGGAGGTAGAAATGGAGCGACCCTATAAATCAGGAGGTTTCTTTCCCCTCCTGGCATGAATGTTTACAGGTATGGTGTAAGGTCGTTTACATCAAAACAAACTGCAACAAAGCTTTTATGGTATTAGCATAATTTTTGAAGCATTATTTCTGAAACTTCATTATCGTATTTTGAGATTTCATTAAAGTTTAGCACAATGGTGCATATGATTTGACTCCAAGGGACGTACTTAATTGAGCGCATACTCAAACCATATTGTTGTTCGTTGTGTTGTCAAACAGTGATTACATTTTAATGAATTAGGTATTTACAATGTCAAAGCAAAGTAAAAACTTATATAATGGTACACTGATATAAAATTGCGAATGCAATAATGCATAAACAAACAATAATCAAATCAAAAGGGAGAGGTAGTGTTACAGCAGCTTGCAACTGCTAAATTCTTGTCATCATTTGATCAATATATACACAAATCTAAATTAGGCAGAAACAATAAGAAAATGAAAAATATAAGTTTGCCTAAATGAATCCATTTTGAACTTACCTTGTGCATCTTCAGATGTCTCAGAGTTGTGGATCAGCTGATGCACGGATCATGCACTTTTTAGTGTTTATACCTGGGTCGGCTTATATATGAACAGGCTTATACGCGAGTATATACTGTAACCAATGATTACAGATTAACCTCACAAAGGTGTTAAAAGTTTCCATCAGCCCAAGTAACAGGAAATAAATTCAATGAAAGTGCTCTTAACCTAAATATATTGGCCCTGTGACTGGACAAAGAAGACTTAAAACAATGGAAGGGAACAATCTTTACTATGCATTCCAAGTCGAGATTTATAATAAGTTGCCAAAAACCATTAATTAATTTTTTTCAATAAAATTATTCTTGATATACTCTGCTTCAAAAGCTATTATCATTGTCTATCACAAAAAGACTGATTTCACTAGGTGACTGTCTGAGGCTTAAATTAATCTTGGAGTGACAGTCATACTGGCCACCATTACAAGTACAGTAACTAATTTGATTAGCCACTACGACTGTGGCTTCACATGAAATACATGCAGTCCACTCTTTTAATATCTCCCCATTCACATGTACAATACACAAATGACCTGTTTAAGGGTAACATATCCAAGTCTCCCTGGACCATTCCCACCCTTATTGTTTTAAATATCATATCTATGCCGGGGTTGGAGGTCTGAGCATATTCATTATAGAAATCATGGCTTTCACTGAAACCACATACAGCATAATGTACAGTAGTCCCCCTCTTATGCGGCCACCCCTGCTGCACCGGGAAAGAGGCCTTATAAGACGGGTGGCCGTTCCAGAGGGGGGGCTAAATTTATTATGAGAAGTACATGTATATGTAATGTACATAGTAAGAAAGCTACATACTTCAAAACATTAACTATCTTCGTCTAAATGAAACATTATTCATTACAAGGTTCGTTTTGTTATAATAACAAATTTATTTCAACTGAATATACGTTACTATTTTATCTTTCTTGGTGTAAGTGTGATATGCGAGCGGGAATTGTTGTCATGCACATTGCAAATGGATTCAAAAACGTCATTTACATCTTGGTACATACATAATTATGTTTCCATTTGCTCCATTTTCCCACTGCTGCTGAAAAACCTTTTTATCGGTTATGACTTTGTTTATTCAAATTATTTCAATATAAACATGTCTTTTAAAACTGTTCGGCATTCCCCCCCTCCCCGTCGTCGTCGAGTAGAATAACCGACGACTTTCTTCTAAAATAATGTATCCGTTAGTGTGAGGACATTTTAATGTTTGGTAATGTTTTATTCGGTTATTGCTGACTGTATGCGATTTAATTATGCAGACAAAACTTGTGTCGAGCGTACGAAATAAAGTCAACGTAACGGAAGCCATTATGTGTGGTCACGTGATATTTCCTGTCTTTGTCTGATACTCTGTTGTTTTTTTAAGGTTCTCTGTGTGTGCCAATGTACAAAATCTATTTTTAGCCTATGCTGACCCTGTTATGATTATAACAATTACGTCTGGTTATAATCATCAAAGAGAAGAACTCGACATAGGTGTTCAACCCCAAACTCTATCATAACATTATTGAACCCATTTCCTGTAAACATTGACTTTTACAGATAATGATATACTATAAATCTTTAGTCGACGCTTTTAACAGCGACTTGACACTCGGAGACGTGTATCTACGATAGGGATAATCAAAATTGCTTACCTTACGTCAAGATTTGAATTAATTTTTGGTTCTGGATACATTTGAAGAAACAAAAGTGGCCATTCATGAGGGGGACATTTTTCATTTTTTGAACTAAAATGCTGGCCGCTGGTCGCGTTAGACAGGTGGTTGCTCTTGAGGGGTACTTTTGAATACAAACTCGTCGGTGCCAAGGGATTCTGTCCGTAAGAAGCAGGTGGCCGCTGGTCAGAGGGGCTGTTCAAGAGGGGGACTACTGTAGTCATTTTAAACAGGGTCTAGCTAAATTATGTGACACTGTATCCAATCCTACCTATCTGATATCAACAAGAGAAAAACGTATCTTCTCACGAAGACTTATTTCTTTTTACTAAGCCAATGAATGAGATGAATTTACAAACTGCATCTTTTTCTTTGTTATTTCTTAAACTGCAAGGTCCTGTGATCCAAAGCAACTTATGTAAGAAAAAGACCATTTGTGACCAAATACTGATGGTGTGAGATTTGGTGATCAGGTGACAAAGTAATACTGTAAGGATGCATAGAATCTTGTTCTTTTCTTACTTACTTTTAAACTTGTATTGAAATTCCATATCTTTATTGTGGCGACCTCTAACTTATCATCTAGATCTGTATTTCTTAGATTTATGACAAGTTCAACTGGGCGTCTAGGTCTGAAACGGCAACTCCACATGTTGCGCTCCTTGTTAGTCTGAAAATATTATAATGAAAACTTAAGATGATATGACAATTATGCTGAAGAAGAGAAGCAGGATAACATCAGTTACTAGATTATTTTACTAACAAGCTTGATAAGAAATATGGGGTAGTACAATTCTTTCTGACATTTATGGATTTTTGTTTTGCCAGAATGCTTTCTTTCAAATTTTGTTAAATTCTTTGCAGCAGTTTTTAAGATGATATTATTCAATATTTTGTTTTTCATTTTAAATAATGTGTTCAAATTTGATGGCATATTAAAGTCATTTGTTAAAAATTGTAATGGTTTTTTGCTGGAATTGCTTTGTATTAAATTTTGTCATATTTATTTCAGGAATTCCAAGAAGCTGCTTCAAGATTTTTCATTTAAAAGGTCTTTCATGCTAACATGCTTACTGTTCATGGATTTGTGCAAAAAAGCAATATAAAGAATTTTTCAGTAAGGCAGCACAGAACAGAATCACTTGCACAAATCTAAACAGCTTTCAAGCCAAAGATGCTTTCCTTCAAATCAGTTAGTGTCTGAGCAGCAGCTCTGAGAAAAAATTATATGATTTATCTAATTTTACTAGCAGCAGCCATATCTGATGGTGGATTGACATCATTTGTACAAGATTGAAAGGTTTTCATGCAAAATATTTCCATCAGATTTGGTTAAACTCTGTACTGTGACATGAAGTGGCTTGAATTTTTTCTAATGTTAGTAACAGTGCCAATATCTGAAGGCAAATTGGCACCATTCATGTGCTTTCTGTCAAAATGGGTCAAATTCTGCTGAACAAGTCTAAGAAGGTTGTTTTTTTAAAATTTAATTTCCGTAATAGCGCCAGATTAGCATCTTATGTCTAAATCAAAAGGTCTTCATTCTAGGATACTTTCTGTCAATATTGATCTATTTCTACTTTAGTAAGTTATTTTTCAAAAGAATTTATGTTTATTTTCCAGTTTTTAGTAACAGTGGTCACATTTGATGGCAGACTGGCATTATTTTTTGTAAATGTGAAATGTTTTCATGCCAAGAGGATTTACTGAAATACTGAAGAGTGGTTTTGAGAGTAAGTTATCGAAAGGTTTATCTATATTTAGTAGCAACAGCCATAATCAAAGTCATCATTTGTACAAATTTGAAAGGTATTCATGCTTTTATGAAACTGGCTGGTTCAGTGACTTGGCCAGCTTAACAACAAAACTGTGCACAGCATGTTTGGTTCTATTCAACTTCCCATGCTGAGGACTATACAGTGTAAAGAAGACATTTTATTTGTTCAACCAAAAAGACTTATAAATGGTGTGAATTATTTTATAGATACAGTACTTGAGTACCGTGAATTCACCTTATCTGTGGGATACTGATTTTTCATTGTGAGTAAAACTTTCATGTGAATGATGGATATTCAGATAGACATATGGATTAACAAGACTAATGCAATGTACACCTACTACAATCATAGTGTGGCACGAAAATAATATGCAGATGAAAGATGTAAATGCCATGCACTATTTCATGTCATTAACTGGAACACAAAGATTCAAAAATCTGCCAGTGGCTTGACCACTTGTCAAAATTATCTATTGGAAGAATTACATAACATTTCTATACAGTGCTCTTCAAAGTACAAATAAACATAGTACAATTCATATGATATACTTACCAGAAATTGGAAGCCTGAACCATGTGTTTCAGAGTTTAAAGCCAGTTGTTTTTCCGACTTATTAAATGGAGGAAAAACACATTTATATCATAAAGGTGGGAGTATACATGTTCAGCCTCTGCATTTACTTGAATCTTACCCCACATCCTTAAAAAAATGCTTGAATAATAATAAAAATGAGGACTTTGTATAGCGCCTTATCTTTAGAAGCTCTAAGTGCTTTACAACATCTATAATGATATGACTACAAAAAAACTATTTTAAAAAACCCATGAAATTAGAAAACTTAAAAAATACTTAAAGTAGGAAACATTATTAGGTCTTTAAGTTTTTTGTTTTTGCAGTCAAAAAAAGGCGAGTTTTAAGAGAACTCTTGAAAGGGATCACTGTGTCTTTGTATGTAATTTTAAAGGGCAATTCATTCCACATCGCTGGACCCTGGTATGCAAAAGAACAATGTCCATATGACTTCGCTGTCATAGTTGGAATAATGAGTATAAGACTGTCAGAAGAGGAGCATAAGTATCTTGCTGGTGTGTACACGTGGGTGAGGCCAGATAGGTATGTTGGACTGGAGTCCATCAAGGAAACGTAGCACAAAGGAAAAAAATTATGCTTGATGATCAAATGGATAGCCAGTGTAGGGTACAGAGCAGCGTGGAGGTGTGATCTGATCGTGTTACTCTATGAATGATCAGAGCAGCTGTGTTTTGAATTTTTTTGAAGTTTCTGGAGTAGATATTGAGCCAAACTAGACAGAATTGAGTATCACTAGTCCAGTCTTGAGAGTATTAATGAACACACAAGTGTTTTAGTGGCAACAACTGAAATATATTTGCGAATGGAGCTGATGCATCTCAGCTCATATGAAGCCTTACATATGTTCATGACATATTGGTGCAATGTGAGAGTACTGTCTAGAGTAGCACCTAGGTTTCATACTGACTGTGTGAATTTAATGTTGGTGTTGCTGATATTTATTGTTTGAGGTAAATGATATGAATAAGAAAGTCATTGTGTTGTGATCAGAATGGCCTCAGTTTTATCATCATTCATCTGCAGCTTGTTATATTTCATCCATGATTTCACATCAGAAATACACCTCTCTACTCCATGGATGGTACCATCAACTTCAGTTGGGTGGCTAGATTTGTATATTTGGGTGTCATCAGTGTACAATAAGTGAGACACTGGATGATGATCTATGTATGACACTTGAGAGTATCTGAGTAGATAGAATGTAGAGAACAGGTCCAAGAACAGATCCCTGTGGAACACCACAACATAGATCAACTGGGCTGGAGTGTATTCCATTTGCATACAAATTGTGTCCTGTTGACTAAGTAGGACTTGAGCCATAATAAGACAGTACTGGGAATGCCAAATACATACTGGAAGGGTGAAGTAATATTTCATGGTCTATTGTGTCAAATGCTGCAGACAAATCAAGGAGGGTGAGGACTCTAATCTTTCCTCTATCCAAAGCAGAGAGAATATCATTAACTACTTTCAGAAGAGTAGTTTCCTGTGGCAAGGGTGATATGCAGACTATACATTGCTAAAAAGTCTGTTTGAATTCAGATGAGATACAAGTTGATTTAGATCAACTTTTTCTAAGATTTATTATATGAACAGAAGATCAGAAACTGGGTGATAGTTCTTTCAATCATTATGGTCGAGTGTTGGTTTCTTCAGCAGATGCTTTACAATGGCAGTTTTGAAAAATTATGGGAATTCCCTGGATGGGAGAGAGGTATCAATAACATCAGTTAGTGAAGACAATAATGGATCTAAGCACTCAAGCAGCAATGATGTTGAAATTGGATCAAGATCCCATGACTTTGGTGCACTCTTCATCACAATTGTACGTACTAAATCCAGAGAGACAGGTTTAAATGCTGCTAACATTGTCACTGAAATTCTGTATTGCAACTGTATGGTGATGATGAGTCAATTGAAATTGTGTTGTCAAGGTTATACCTAATGGCTTGTACATTGTCACTGAAGAAATTTGTAAATAGGTCCAGAAGGTCTACTGAAGAGAAAGCAGTTGGAAGTGGTGTACATTTGTTCCCTGACAATAGTTTGTTAGTAATCTCGAAGAGCTCTTTGCAACTGGAATTCTCTGTGATCTTAGTACTGTAGTGGAATAATTTGGCTAAATAGACTATGTTTGTCATGTTCTTCTTAGCGGCTTCATATATTTGTTTATGAATAGTGAGTCTGATGTAAAGCCAAAGCTTCTTTGCTTTATGGCAACCTCTTATAACAGTGCGAAGCTGTTCCATAACACTACTATACCACGGAGAACACTTTTGAAATGATACTCTACACTTGGTGGCTGGGGCATGTTTTTCAAGCAATGAACACAGGCAGTTATCAGGTTGTTCTGCTGTAGGAGTTAAGCAAGTTGTTAGGTTTGCCTGGATGTCATGCAGTTGTTTGGTTCTATTTATCATAAGGAGGTTTCTCATTGTAGCAAATAAAGGTGGAGGATTCAGGACTGGTATGTCTAGATGGCATATAATACATAGGTGATCTGATGCAAGTTTGTGGGATACAAGGGTGGACTGAAGACTATTATCATCAGATCTATGAAGAGTCCAGTCTAAAATGCAACCATGTTTATGGGTTGGTTGGTTAACTGACTGTTTAAGGCTGAAAACATGGAGTTTTGATGTGTATGGGTCCAGGACAGTCAAAGTGAAAGTTGAAATCTCCAAGAATAATCAGGTTGCCACCTATTAAATTTCCATACTCCAGATGATTCAGAAACTGCTCCAAAAAGAGAGATTCAGTCAGCTTGTTTTTTCTATTAGGAGTAGGGTGGTAGAGGCAGGGAAAAAAAATGGACTGATCTTTGATCCAGTGCGAGTGTTGTTTGGACTAGTTCAAACAATGCGTGGCAGAAATTGAAGGTTGTGTTGTGTTTAATTTCACCTCCATGAGAGTGGCAAGGGAATGACTTGATGGAGTAACTGGTGGGTGTTAGATCCACGCAGGAAGAAGACGTCAATATTCTGATCGTTGATAAATTAAACTATTTCTGTGCATTTTTCTGTTTGTCCTCCTGATTACCTAAGCATTGAATAATGCAATATGCAGTGGTATCTCTGGAATAGTTGACACAAAGGTTGGCGATTTAATTAGGATTTGCAATATTGTTTAGCCAGAAAGAGCGAAAGGGAGATAACTGGAATTCTTCCTGTTCTATGCCAGCCAGCTTTGAAACATTTCTTTTTTGCACTTCTGTTTACATTTAAGTAATGATGAATGTAGTCCCAGTTCATTTAATCTTGAGCACAATGTAGCATGGGGAGCCAAGGAGTGGTCATTTAAAGCAATTAATGAGGGTAGCATAAACAGGTTGACTGGTGATCACATGAAAGCGGTTTATTCAAGGACAACATGAATGAGGGGACCATTTTTCTATTAACAGGCAGCATAAAAATATATGAAAGAATAAAAATAAATCAAAATACGTGCAAACTTTGTTAAGAATTATAACACGCATTTAAAATACCCTCAGCAGATACTTACCTTCATTTTCCCATTAAAGAGCAAATCAATGGTACCCTTGGTATCTTCTGCAGCATGGACTGTGACATCTGCTGGTTTTACAGAAATCAATTGTTTCTTCTGATTGAAAAACTGTATCTCAGTCAACCCCAACCTCATATGATGGCCCCAATTGGTCAACAGTTTCATATGGACAACTGTTATATTTGGGTCATCTTCATGTGTGGTTGTTGATGTTAACTGTGGAAGAAAGAAATGAAAATACGTTACTATGGAGTCATTCTGTTTTGTACGTTATGGATAAGTCTTTCCAGGATTTCAAATCCCAAATAATCTCCAATTAAAAGAATAGAAAATTCATGTTTTTCAAAGACTTCTCTATGATTTGATAAATCATCAAGCTCCAACTATCTACCACCGACTGTCAGTAAATTTTAGTATGTCTGTCAGTCATGATCAAGATATTTTACCTAGTCTTGTAATATATCCATGTCATACACCATGTTTCTTTTGTGTTATATAATATCAATCTTTTTTCATAAGCAGACTGTACAACATATGATCTGATCTGCAAGCACAATACATAATGACAAAGACACCGCTCTGGTGGCCTAGTGGTTAGACCATCTGTCTCTAATGCAGGTCATATGTTCGAAGTCATACCAAAGACTTATACAAATGGTACAAGCAGCTGCCTTGCTAGGCACTTAGCATTAAGAGGTTATTAGCCAGTTGTCAGAATAATGTGATTGGGTGGGACATCATGCTATTTATCTGCGGCATGATACCACAGTGCTAGACATTACTATAAACTGCCACATTGCAGACATCATAGCAATATGACTGTATCACAGAATTGTGTATGTGTGGTATCATTATGTATATGTGGTCAAAAATGTACTATGGTTTCGCTCTATCGGCTCTAGTTATTTCGAAACACTGAGCACGACTCAACCCATGCTGCATGTGCAAATTGCCTACAGTTTAAAAATCTAACTACCTAGCTGCGCATATTGGTCAAGGCGAGTGTATATTATAGAGCAAATTCTCTGTAAACATTACATTACGAGTCTTGTCAGGAAGCTTACCACTTTACGGAAGTAGAATCTTCAGCTAAAGAGATAATTTAATTTAAGATTGTGTTCTTATCGCTAATCGTTTTATATGACAGGATTATTTCAAATATCAGATGTTTTAGTATTTATACTAAATTCTACAGAGTAAATACCTAGGTTATACAGCGCCATGATATTAGAAATACTATAGTCTGCTTCGAACCGAACTGACAAATTGAATTTAATTATATGCTGCATGCATTGAACGTTTAATGTAAATGGGTAACTAATTCATGTGTGCGCATGTGCAAGTACTTAACTGTGTCATATGTATGACACGGTTTAGTTGTTTTAATTTTAGCTGCTGTGTGTATGGTGCCTTGTGTATGGTTGGATGCTGCATTATATATATGCCTTATATATATGTTTGGGTGATGAAGAACTCTGTGTGGTTTCTTGTGACGCATATGCTGTGTCTGGTGACGTTGGTTCAGAAGAGCCTACTGGTGTTCTCGATGCTAGGGACCAAGGCTTCGCGACCATCGGATCTGTGTTAAATGTGAGGGCTCTCGAGGGATTTTCAAACAGACAGGGAGAAGTGGACCATGCATGATGACTCCTTGACCACTGACTAGAGCGGATGGAACCGGAGATACATTTTGGACATCAAATGGACGCCACAATAGTTATATAATACGTGTTCCTTATTATTGCTATTGCCATCTGAGCAAAAATTTCACATTTACATATCAAAATCATTATTTCAACAATAAATTCACAATTTCACATTTACATTGCTAAATTGTTACATGAACGATAAATTCATAATTTCACATTTACATTGCTAAATCGTTACATGAACAATAAAATCATAACTTACATGCCTTTACCTTGTTAAATCGTTATATGAACAATATAACCAAAATTACAGGCATTTACATCTCAGTCTCGTTATAATAATTATAATAATAATAATAATGAGGACTTTGTATAGCGCCTAATCTTTCGAAGCTCTAAGCGCTTTACACCATCAATAATGATATGACTACACCACAGAAAATAAAATGACAAACACAATGAATTGGAAAACATAAAAACATGCTGAAAACATATAAGATACAAAACATGATTAGGTCTCTAAGTTATACGAGCGATGTATTTGTAAATTCATACATATACTTGTATTTGTTGATCAGGTGATAAGACATTATTCACATTAGTTTTATATTCCTTTCGTTAAAATCATCCTTTGAGTTTTTATCATTGAGTTACTTGTTGTTGACTGTTCCATGTTATAATTTTCCTTATCTTTTGTTTATAATGGTGTCAGATTTGTTTATATTTAAATTGTGTTTATAAATAAACATCTAATTAACTCAGTCCCAACTCGGTTTCATCCTGTGACAGACTGAATTTTTTTAAAGCTATGTTAAAAATCCAAATCACACACACACAGACACATTATGACAGATCTGGGTCTACACTAAAATTTTAAGTAGTTTATGGGATATGCTCTGATCTGTGGGCACAGTGTGTTTTGGCAGATCTGGGTCTACAATGAAATCTTACATTGAATGTACAGTATATACTCTTTATATAATGTAGAATATATAATGTACAATGTAACTTATAGCAGATCTGGGTCTACACTGAAATAAAAGTAGACTTACAACATAAAGTCTGATCTGCTAACACATTATGCTACAGCAGTTCTGAATCTACACTGAAATCAGAAGTAGACGGTACTGCATATACTGTGATCTGCCATCTGAACTGGACAGCAATCTTGTGTCAAGGGAGACAGAGTATTAAGTCTCAGGACAGGACACAGAGGTCAGATGAATTGGTCTTTCTTCCATTTATGGAGGTAGACCACTATCAGTCAGACACTAAAAGGGATGTTCTCACAAAAGTGCTGTTATGGAAAGGGTTTGGACATCTGCTTATCCTCAAATGTGTGTTGTTACAGAGACTGATGAGGATGAAAACATTGGAGCGAGTAAGGAAAGTTGGAGAGGCAGCTCTCGTGCTGACTGTTTCTGTGCATCCTCACTACAACATCAAACAGCAATAAAAAATCAAATGGTATCAAATACAGATCAGATGAAAAATGCACCTTAAGTGATGATGAATGGAGAAAGGCATCTGATCTTATTAAGTCCAGGTTACATGACAACACCAGGGCATGGACCATGGTGTAGTGTGCACCTTGGCAATGCAAAATAGAAATGTAGGTCAAGAAGAGATGATGTGGCAACCATGTATCATAAAAAATTTGATGTCAAATAAAAGATGAGGCATCAACTTTGCAAAACTGTAGGATGGTTATTATTCACTGATATAATGCCTTACCTTTACCTAAGCTTAGTATCTCTGCATGGTACATGTCCAAGTGGGAGAAAAAAGACAATCACTCTATCGCTGAAAAGGCCAAAGAGTTGACAGGGTCTTGGATTTAGTCAAAATGATGGTCAAATATCTCCTTAAGTTTTACTAACTGCAGTAGAAGACAGAAGAAAGGGTCCTTATCTTATTCATCAAGATCAACCAAGTCCTTGACCTTGTAGGCCTGATTTGCAGACAACAGTGGAAGTGGTGGTGGTGAAGTGGTTTATCCTCCTCCATCACTGGCTCTATGTTCATGTATATCATATGGAGCAGAATGGAATTGTAGCTGCAGCATCCTTGAGCCATATCTGTCCTCATGATGCACCATCAACATCAGACTGATCTACATAATTAGTAGATGGACAATCAATATGATTTGTATGGCTAAGATGGCTGGATGGCCATCTGGGCAGTGATGCGGACAGGCCATTTGTATGGGTCTTCATAAGATGCTGTACACAACAAGATGGCAAGCTGGTTTCTGACTTGATTCATGAAAATGATTTGTGTCTGATCATTAGTAAATCATTTTCAGGACCAATTAGATATCATAAGAAACCCTCTGGTGATTGAAGTCATTTTTCATTTTCAGCCACAGTAACCTTGGCTTTTGAACATACAAGCCAAACATCCATAAGCTTATTCCTTACTCCAAGTGCAAGTCATCCACAATATTTTAATACAGATCTGTAATGATGAACTAAAATTTCTCTTTAGAAACCATTTTTTCTTCTTTCAATCAGTGACTGACATTCAACATTTTCACCCTAAACTTCTTCTTTACCTTAAGCACAAGCTGGAAACTAAATTTAGTTCAGGTTTGTAAGGCAGAACTAATGTTACTGTGTGGAAAACATTTAAATTTTCTTCAGTCAATGACCTTGACTCTTGAAATTTAAATCCAGAACCCCAAATGCAAGCAATCCACAAAGTTTGGTAAATATAATTGGTATAAAACTAAGTTATTGGGTAGAAATTAAAATGGTAACATAAAGGTGTATGGATTTACTTACATATAGACCAAGATAATAACAATATACAACAATATACACTCTCCCTTTTGGCAACCATATAAAAAGTATTGAATAAAATCTCAGATATGATTTATTTAAGTAATCGCCAGAGGAGTTCACATCAACCATGTATTTGCTACAACTTATAATCACTGCAAGATGCTCCAACACTTCAAGTTTGATCTTCATAAATGTATTTAAATTTAATCACAGTCCATTTGAGATCAAATGGACATATGAAAAATGACACAAAGAACAAGAGTCCCTCAAAGGGACTAAAAGAATTTCCAGGAATACAGATAAGACCATTTTGTCCTGTTAACAGATAAGTGCTTAAAGCATCTTCAATATTCTTCAGCAATAAAAAGGTTCTCAAATTAACTGCTGTAGTGGACATATCTAATATCAGAAGTGGGCTGAGAGGTGGGGCAGCAACTGAAAGATTTACAAGGCAGCTGTCATGGTAACTATACTGGATGCACAACTGGTAAAATTTAATTTTGGATGAACCAGACATCATAAGAAGCATTCTGATGAAAACTCCATGTCAACAGGATTTTTCATTCTGGAGTAATGATAACATTTTCTAGATGGCTGCTGTGCTGGCCATATTGGATGTCATATTGCAACAATGTTTCATTCAGAACCAACTAGACATTATAAGATATCTTTTGGTAAAAATCCCATGTTGACATGACCACCCATTCATGAGGTGTAGCAAGCAAACAAGATTTCAAGATGGCTGTTTTGGTGTCCATATTGGATGTTCAAGCAGCACAAATTTTGTTTAAGACCGACTAAACCCTTTGATGAATAAGTATTGTGTCATATTTCATGGCAAATTTCCAAGTAATGTAGGAGAAGTAGCAAAAATAAATTGTGCTAATTTCTGGCTTGACAAAAGACCATCTCATATGATATTCTAATATGTGACCAGTGGAGATAAAATGGGAGTGCTACTACACAGAAAAACCTTGCCATGTGACCACCTTTCCAAAAAGACCACCTTTTTCAGTCCATGAAATTTTCCATATAATTTGTCTGTGTATAATAACTACTTGTTCAACACAACCAATGACTACCATTTTTTTGTTTCTGTGGACTATCATTACTATATAGAGAACAAATGATTTAAGGGGTCAATGTCCTAATTATCACTTATCATGATTTATCAAAAGCTATTTAAAATATATTTTCTTTTTCCCTATCCATATCTATATATCTATGCTTCTTCATTTCTTTGAAATGCAATTACAATACTCCCATCTGTAAATGAAGACCACCTGTCTATTAAAAAAAAAATATTTGAGTGCTTTCCCTTGAGATGTCATTCAACACAGGGTTAACAATATCATCTCTTTACATTCTAAGTCAGGATGATCAACATCTGACTGTACATGAATACATCAAGAACTGTTAATCATTACCTTGAGATTATTAGTGGACATTCTAGACACAGGAACTGTAGCTTTTACCGGCTCTTTAACAGACTTAATCTCTGGAGACAATTTGTCAGAACTCTTTACATCATCAACCACAGACTCTTCCAGCTTTCCCAACATTTTCACAAGACGACACTGATGTCTGCATAAGAAAAAACAATATCTTAAGCCAGTAGAATGTTTACATCAAAGTAGTAAAATTAGAAACTGTCACATTTTTTGTAAACGGGGCATATTCATGGCACATAAATGTTTTACATTGATAAACAGTAAATTGACTGTTTTTGACAGAATAATAATATTTGTGGATTTTGTGATTGCTACAAACCATGAAAGCTCAAATTAACATGACACTGCTATACATTAAATACCCATCAGAGGGGCAGAACAAGCATATGACACTTTTGAATGGAAAAGTAGTACTACCTCCTGCACATGCAAGCCATGAAAACAACCCCTGAAACACCAATACTAAAACACATGTACATTAATCATGCCCTGTTCAGAATCTTTAATTTGTGAACAAAAATATATTTAAAAAAAAATGAAGATAAATAATATTCGGGTAATAAGTCTTGCATTTGCAGTTTCATCAATGTTAATAGTGGTTTTAATTTCACAAGCTGAGCTTGTCTTGAAATTGCAAGCAAAGCTAATGAAGCAGATATTTCAGACAGTGAACTACATTAAAATTCTTCAAATTCTAAAACACAAAATTGTTGCTCTTGATCCAAATTGTTAAAATATAATTCTTCTTTTGCACAGGATCACAGGGTGATGCATAACATTTCAATGGCTGAAACGTTCTGATGGTACATCATAATTTCACATCCCCAAATTTTAACACTGTATCATTCAAAAGCAAACTACACCGGCGGTTACCATATATACTTGCTCAAGTCCAACTGCAAAAAACATAGACCCTGATAAGCCATTGCAGAATACACCAGTAGATCAATGGTCAATGTTGTTTGTTCTACTGACTACTCCTAACAAACTGCATATACCCAGATCTGTCATTGCAAAATGCAATGTCATATTTTGATCTCTGCAATCTGAAGTTGGAACTGGCTTAGAACCGAGTACGTATGGGATCTTATAATGCCTTCTACTATAAAGTTTTCATTAAAATAAAATTACCTCCTCCAAAGATTACATCACAATAATAAACATTCATTAATACAGTGATCCTGAACACTCTAAATGTCTTAATGTCTGGTTCTGGATTAAATCAATGATGGGGCCATGAGTGGCCAAGTGGTCTGAAGCGCTCTCCGTTATGGATCACTGCTATCTCACCTCTGTCTGCATGGGTTCAAGTCTCAGATTCGGCCAACGTGGGTATATGAGAAAGCTTGCCAGTAGCTTTTCATGGGTCGGTGATTCTTTCCGGGGTTTTTCCAGGGTTCTTCCTCCATTATTAATACTGGCCGCCATGTATAGCCTATTGTGTTAAACCCTACAACAACAACAACAATAAATCACTGACCACAGTGACTATAATTACATATGGAATACAAGCACTACCAACATCGGCTTCTACATATATCCTTTTCTAAAAAGACAATGAACTGATCCCAAATTCCATAAATAAAACGCATAGAGTTATATACTTCATAATAAATATAAAAACTTACTTTGAGGGCATTTTGAGAATTTTGTTCATGACTTCTCTCATCCTTTCATTGTTAAGATAGGATACACTGGTGTCATTTGGCATGTCTTTGGAGTCTCTGGCATTGACCTCCCTTGTCTGACTCTTCCTTATTGAATTTCCTACCATGTCTCTTTGTTCACTCTTTCGTACAGAGTTTTCTGAACTGGCTCTCATTGAGTTTGCAGTTGGTTTGGGTTTTACCTTGTCAGGGAATCCTTCTCTTGACTTACTAATGGCAGGGGTTTGTTTGGATCTAAATGGCATGACCTTCTGCATTAAAAAAAACAAAAGCTTTATGATGCCCACAGCGATAGAATTTTCAAAAATATTAATTTATTTAAGAAATTCTCAATCAATTATCTTTGGTCTACTTGACCATGTTAGGTATCTTTTTGGCTTGACCCTTAGATTTTGATGGGAGGCTTTGGTACAGATTACTTATTGATATTAAAATTATGCTTCGGCTTTAGTTTAATGTTACTTATTTTCTACATAAAAACACGCAAGTTCGTTGGTGGTACTAATGAATGTATCTTGCATGCAAACTCTGATATGACTGACAACATATTAATTTTCGAACCTTAAACACAAAAAACAGAAAACCTTAGGTCTCATGCTGTTGAGACAAATAATTTGACTGCCTTAAAGTAATGCCTCTATGAGCTAGCAAAAGAGTGACAAATGCATGGGTGAGAGACACAGGTGAGACAAAGGCGAAGTCCTCTGCTGAGTGCAGATAATTGAGTTTTTATAGTACTTACTGTAGTTGTTTCACTGGTGAATTTGGCAGCTTGTTCATTCTCTGCCTTTAGAGCTGCTAAAACAGCCGATGCTTCATAGTCGGGATCCTCCACCTTCTCTTTCATCTTACGGTTTGCTGACAGTGGTCGTGCTTGTTTCATGGCTGGTATGTCTTGATTACAAAACACGTAAAATAAATACATTAAACTTTTATAGTAAATTGATAAAATCAAGATTTCCGCATGGTTTTGAAGTATATTATAATAGTGGTATTGAAGTCTGCTTTAGGCCACAGAGACCAATAAAAATATCCCTGATGAATGACAAAGACTTATATCTGGTGGGACATTGCACCTCAAAAGAACATTATGAGGTCTTATTAAAAGACTGGATTGTTTGACAATAGACCAAGTAGATCTGACCATACATTTTGATGCATGTCAGTACAACATTGGCTTTTCACTGAAGATGAGACTTTTTTGTGGTTAAGTATATGTTTCAAGTCTGATTCATACCCACTGGGATGAGATGAGCATGTTTTCATTGGGAGTAGATAAAAAAGTTTTCACTGGGATGATACAAAAATGTTTTGACTGAGGGAGACAAATGGTGAATGAGTGACCCCTATGTCTCACCTATGCTATAGTAGGTAAGAAAAAAATTTAATACATCCACCCTAGTTCCAATGATCCACCCTCCTACCCACAACCTTAATCCAGAGATTATGACAAAAAATCAATTACATACTTTATCTTTCATTGAGCTATCACTACATACTAAGGTATAGCCAAAACTTACGTAGAAGTGTTACTGTAATTACAATTTTTGTATATATGACCATCTCACCTCCTCCA
The DNA here is from genome assembly GCA_030141615.1 of Unio pictorum. Lineage (NCBI taxonomy): Eukaryota > Metazoa > Mollusca > Bivalvia > Unionida > Unionidae > Unio > Unio pictorum. Next base: position 24,771,432 of record JARLTB010000021.1, read on the forward strand.
TGTGATCCCATGAAAAGCCAAAAACTATATACCTCTCACAAACAATTATCATATGTGCAACCTACGTACAAAGTTTAGTGAAATTCCATCCAGCATTTCAGGAGGAGAGATGCTGTTATGGACTGATGATCGATGACTGGACCAAAAGACATCACTTGTCCTCTGCTATCTTTGTGACATGCTAAAAAAAACTCTGATTTAAGCAGTAGTTACTCACACTGGGATGAGACAAAAATGTTTTCATTGGGATGAGACAAAAATGTTTTCACTGGGATGAGACAAAAATGTTTTCATTGGTAGGTGAAATGTCTTTTTTTTGAGATGAGCATGTTTTCACTGGGAGGAGATGAAAATGTTTTCAATGGGATGAGATGAGCATGTTTTCACAGGGAGAAGATGAAATGTTTTCAATGGGATGAGATGAGCATGTTTTCACTGGGAGAAGATGAATGTTTTCAATGGGATGAGATGAGCATGTTTTCACTGGGAGGAGATGAAAATGTTTTCAATGGGATGAGATGAGCATGTTTTCACTGGGAGGAGATGAAAATGTTTTCATTGGGATGAGACAAAAATGTTTTGACTGAGGAAACAAATGGTAGTTCAATATGCATTATCTTTCAAACTGAACAATATAAATTTCACACTGGAGCTGTAGTGGCTCAGTGGTTAAGGTGGACACATGACTAGAAGCTGGCAGGTTCAATTTGCACTACTGGATTAGCTAGCTTCCTGTGTGTTCATGAAAGGTAACGTCACTTGAAGCAAGGTGTAAAGCATAAATGCAACCGAGATTCAGTTGATATCACACAAAGTGATACTCACCGTTAATCTAAAAAATTACAAGTTGCGTTTACTTAATCTGCTCAAAAAAACTGATAATAGAAGATGAAAACAACTATCAGAAAATGGACCTTATACATGGAAGTACATTTGTTGACTTTTGCTGTAAATATGGCTTCCAAAACAACAAGATCTAGTAGCTTTTGTGAATATGAAAATAGCAAATGTTGACAGATAATGAATGGATGATGACATGGACACAGGACCAAACTTGGCCTTACAGCCTGGTGAGTTCAAGATGACTAAAAATGACTGATATGGCCAGAATGAAAAGTGGTGTTATCACCAAAACTTACATGTGACCCTCAAAAGTGTAGGAATAAAAATATCAAGGACCAATGGTCATCTCATGTTTTATTTAATGTTCTATACCTGAGGACATGTGGACTGTGTTGGCTGACTTTGACCTCGGTTTATTTTTCCCAGATTTGGATTCATCTGATGCATGCTGTTTAGGTAAAATGTCCTCTTCTTCATTTGTCTTTCTTGCAGCAGATAACTTTCTTTCAACCCTCTCCTCTGAAAAGATAGAAGAAGAAAAAAAAAAAGTGTTTACTTCTAAACACAAATTTTCTCAACAAAAAAAAGCACATCATCATTGGCAACAAGAGACTGATAAGGAAGATAATACTAGTTATTTATACCCAAAATGAGGTACAGTGAACAGCTTTTGTTATGATTGTGTTGGCTCACCTTTAGCTTCATCCACATACCAGTTTTCATGATTGTGTGTGAAAAAGAATTCATGACAATGATGGTAACAGCTGACAACTATAAATCACTCAAGCATGAAAATTAGGTCATAATCAACAAGTTTTTATATGGTAAGATTTTACAACTTTACAATTTTCATAGGAGTAGGTGAAAGAGGGTCTACAATACCAAAAGTGTAACAAACATGTATCTAAAAACAAAAATTCATTTTATCACACTGACATACTTTGGTATCGTTGAGTAACAATACTTGATTTGTATCAACACATCAAATTTTATGTTTAGACAAAACAGAGTCCAAAATTTTTAGAATGTAAAGAATGGAAGGCTGACAATACACAAATTACTACCACTCTGGTAGCCTTGTGGTTAGAGCGTCGTGGGAAGTCGTGGGTTCAATCTTCAGCCGAGTCATACCAAAGACTTACAAAAATGGTACTAACAGCTGCCTTGCATGGCGCTCAGCATTAAGATGTTAGTGTTAGGACTGGTCAACCTGGTGTCAGGATAATGTGACTTGGTGGGACATCATGCTACATGTCTGTGGCATGATGCCCCAGTGCTAGACATCACAGCAAACTGCCTCACTGCAGACATCGTAGCGATACGACTGAAAAATTCTTAAAGCTATGTTAAAAATCCTAATCAAACAAACAAACAAACACAAGTTTCTCAACCATAAAAATTAGGTTACAATGACCTAGTTTTTGGTATGTCTTAGTTATTTTCATTAAGATTATGCACAACACACTTCGCAACTGTGTAGATGAATTAGGGTCCAAGATGGGTAGTGATGGTAATGTGTTTGTGTGTAATATGGATTTTTAACATAGCTTTAACAATCTGAGTCATATCAATACTATGTCTGCAGTATGGCAGTTTATTGCGATGTCATGCACTGGGGCATCATTTCGCAGACATGTGGCATCATGTTCCACCCAGTTACATTATCCTGACACTGGGCCAACCAGTCCTAACACTAACCTCTTAATGCCAAGCACCAAACAAAGCAGCTTCTAGCACCATTTTTATAAGTCTTTGGCATGACTTGGCTTGGGTTCATACCTCTGACCTCCAACATCCAAGGTGGCCACTCTAACCACTTAGACCTCCAGAGCTGTGGTACTGGTAATGGTAACCTCCATTAGATTAATCTCCTGTCACTCTCATCTGTTTCATCACATGGATAAGACATTTAAATATGTTTTCTCACAGGATAGGAGAAATCTGGGGATAAAATAATTTTCATAGGATTGCAATTTTAAGTCTAACTGGATTAGTTTCAAAGTTATACAAAAAGCTTACTTTAGGTATATTTGAATTAAACAAATCAAATGAACAATAATAGGACATGCTTTTCCTAAAATTGTACTTGTGTCTGGAATATCAATGCTTGAATAGGAAAACAATGATGCTCACATTTTATCTATTGAAAGCTAATAGGTCACTGTGACATTTTTACCTCTTTTATCATTTTTATGTGTAGTGCTTGTAAAGATAAGTTCATTTTAAAAGGTCTGACGGATGTAGAACTACTGGTATGAAGAATACAAAATGATATAGTATACCTTTCGGCAATAAAGATGATAAGGATGAAAAGAGGTCACAGTGACTCTATTTTTGCATCAATTACTTTTCTCAAAATGCACCCACATGCCACTCTGATGAATATATGCAAAATATTCAAAGATGTTGAGGTTATAATGAATGAACATCTGGAAATACAAAAGTCACTCATTTTGGGAGAGAGATCATTGTGACTTACCTTCCCAGAGTTTCATTCACATACAAGTACTGGTATTGGTAAGTAGAGGTGAAATAAGGTTTAAGAAATTTGTGTATGTGTGTGTGATTTGGATTTTGTATGTAGCTTGAACAATACTTCAGTCATAGCACTGGGGCATCTTGCTGCAGATATGTAGCATCGTGTCCCACCAAGTCACTTTATCCTGATAAAAGGCCAACCAGTCCTGGTACAACTCAGCCTGGGCTCAAACCTGTGACCTTCTGCATCCAAGGTGGATGCTCTAACCATTTAGGTCACTGGAGTGGTCATCCAAGAAATGAAGGGTGTGACAAAAAGACTTCTAAAAATACATGTCTCTCAATATCAAACTAAATTTGTGTTTATAAAACATGTATAACCTAAATACCCAAGAACAAGAAAAAGCCCCAAATCCAAATTAGTTCAAAGAATGATGAAGATGGGAAACTTACTATAATGACGGAAATTTATTCTACCAAAATGTTATCTGTCCATCTAAAGCGAATTTCGCAACTGTGCAAAAATGTTTTTGTTAGAAAAATTCCAAAAGTGTGTCAAAACAAATAGAAAAATTGCTGTAATGGCCTAAAATATATAAACAAGCCAAATAAACTTGTAAAATTTTATTGGTCTCCCTCAGTACTCATTGCTTAATTTTTCTAACAAGGATTTTGTCAAAATGTACAAATATGTTCATATATGTGTAAAAAAAAAAAGAGAGGCCTGTAATGGACTGAACTGTAATATAAATACAAAAAGCTTACCCTGCTTCAGCAGTCAAACAAGTGTTTTGCTTAATTATGCTAAAACAGTTTTAGTCAACAATGTCCATGAAACTAAATAATGTTGTTGTTGTAGTGTTTAATGCCATTTTTCAGCACATGATAGGTAGGCTATACATAGTGGCCAATATTAAAAACCCAGGGAAATCCTCCAGAAAGAACCACCGACCCACGAGAAGCTACAGGCAAGCATTCTCACATACCCACACTGGCTGAATCTGAGACTCGAAACCACGCAGACAGAGGTGAGATAGAAGTGATCCATAACGGAGAGCGCTTTAGACCACTCGGTTACTCTGGGCTCCTAAATAATGTGTAAAAATATTTTAAAAAATGCTGCAATGGCTTTAAAATCTAATCAGATCATCTACATATGGAAACAAATTTCCTGGCCAAATTTTATTTGTTACCCTGTTATTGTGCTTACAAAGTTTTCGCCAAAACATCTAAACCTAAAAGTTCACATCAAAAAAAGTAAAATCTGTAAATGAACTGAAAATCTAATATAAATACCAATAAGCTTAACAAACACTTTTTGTTAATCACGAAAATAAGATTTTGGTCAACAATGTCCAAAAAGTTCAAAACATTTAAACAATACAAAATTAGTATATTGACCTGAAAAATTTATTTAGGTCATCTACATGTGGAAAAACATTTGATAGAAAATTTAAATTTTTTGACATTTAGTGGTTGTTGTGCAATGTTACTAAAAGGTTTTCCCGTAGAGATGGATGGGCAGATAGGTGCACAGATTGATTATGGATGAACAGACAGATGGATTTACATGACTAAAATTATAACTGCAAGCAGTGGGAGCATACAAATACAACACAGTGACCTACTTTTGATTTGACTTAAGTTATTCTAAGATCCATGCTTATGCCTATTTTGATGCATGTACAACAGGTTACAATGAATGGATAGTGTGATGGCAATCTCTGAAAAAGCAGTCAAAATTTAATGCGGTTATGATACCCCTCTTGAGTTATGAGGAGTATCAGTGAAAAAAGGATTTAAAACATGAAAAGTGTGATGAATAAACCATCTGAAAGTATACAGTCCAAAATGTGAAAATACATCATAGAGACTTGGATAAGTTATTCTTCAGGCAATGCAACCTCATACCGACTTTAATGAGTATAGGTGAAATAGGTTATAGACAAACATGTAAAAAAACAAATGTATGGGATCAATGCAGTACATGCAAGTATTAGGAAGTTATTCATTTATAAATTGTTCAGGTCTAAAAATATCCTAACTATTGAATATGAGGAAAAATAAGATAAAAAAAATTAAGCTTGGGTGTTATGTTGTATTAAGTTACATACTCAAGCATGTTTTAATGGATACAAGTTATTTAGCAGAAATAAACTAACACAGGTATGGATGACTTGAATTACAATGTACAAGCTCACAGAATATCAAAAGGGACACAGAAAATGAAAGTATCAAGGTATGACAGTAACGAGAATTCTACTCCCTAAACCTATAGAAATGAAAGTGGGGTGTGTCTTTTTGCAATAGTCTTGTCTTAGTGAAGTCAATGATATAATAGATAAGAGTGTTTAAATATATCATGTTGAATGAGTGTCAATAACCTGCCTGCATTATCATGTCTATATATATATATAAAACTTGTTGTTCCTGCTAAAAATTGCAACAGTGAATCCAAAACATTAGGACAGTGTTCCAGAATATAACATTGTTCATGGAAGCCATTCTCATTACTTGTATTCAAAATGAAGCCCCCATATACCGGTACTAAGGTACACAGTCAAAAAGAACACAAGCAAATTTAACAGTTCTTCAATGATGTGAAAGCAACTGAAAAAATAGTTCTCAACATCTAGGAGTTAAAAATTAGGCTATATAGTGAGGGAATTCTGTATAATGATGAAAAATATGTTTTTAAATTTGATTCTGATACAATAAATGGGGTGATATGTCTAAATGTCATTTCCTAATCTGATCCTATGTATAAACAGCAGTTTCTCACATAAGGATAACCTGTGCTATTTTGTCTTATTGAATCATTAATTTTATATTTTGACTTTTGATTTATTAGACAATAATAATATTTAACTGAATAACCTAATTTCATTTGTTCATGCCTGAAAAGATTCTCTGATTTTATTACTTTAAATAATTTTTTACAAAATGCACACAAGGATAGATTAAATAGCTCAAACTCAAATTCAGGCTTCACAACAGTACATGACTGGAAATATCCGGTTTAAGCATTCATTTTTATACATGATATGTCAACCTTATGTGTATGTGTGTGTTCTATAAATAGTTAATTATGGTATATATCAGATATTTACAAACATGTCTGAACAGAAAGGAAAAGCCAGCTTTGAATACAACAGCTTTGACAACAAGTATTAGGCAAACAAGGTAAGAAGTTACCAATAATCAATACTAGAACAATGTAGTAATCAAGTGTGTGATAAGTACATATTAAATATGTGTATTAATTAAGATTAGTCTGTAGAATATTGAGGATCTTAAACATCACTTGAATACAGCCTTATACATGTATGTCAACTTAATGTATTGACTGTATGATTCTTCATCTTTTAAACAATTTACTGAAAATGATGAGGGCCTTTACTCATGTTTTGAATATACTGTCGATACCTGATTCCCTTTATATGTGTACATGATTTCTGGTAAGAAAGTAAAATACCATATTCAACATAATATTCACATGCCTAAATAAGTGTAAACATCCCTCTGTGATCAAACTCTTACAGCCATTATGAACACATCTCAAACCTGGCTGCTACAAATTTTGTTTAACTGCATTATATGTCTGGACCAGCTTCTTATACTTTAGCTTTGATAACTAAATTAATCTCAAAAATGGATCCTACATTTGCTCGTACCAAGTTACGAAATTAGTGTAAATAAAAAAAGGTAAAGCAACAACCGTTTCCTGTATGATTGTATACATCATTTGTTTTCTTTACAGTCTGATCATGTTTGATGAGAGAATGCACCTCCAAAAGAAGATACAGCCAAGTGGAACTAACTCTTCTGGTAAGTAAATACTAGTGATGGAACATAGTCTTCAGGCATCAATGGTCTGTGCTAATTATGATGAACATTAACATCAAAAAATTTAGCTCCAAACATAAAGTACAATTAACAACTGAAATATAAAAAGTCCTCTTTGGAATATTCAGCTAGACAGAAATATAGTTCAAGAAACACGGTTTAGTGATATGTATTTATGGATATCACTAATACTAATTGACCCACTGCATGGCTTTTATTAATTAACATTGCAGACGAAAAGATGTAAAATTGTTCTTTTGACTTTTCCTGTAGATTTGCTGACCAGTGATGAATATTACCTGAATGTTACTTGCATTCAACTGAAAGCAGCATGAAAGCAAGAAAATACAGTATTTATTAGTTCAGTCTCCTCTCATTAGACAGGTGTGATTGGCTAAATTCTGGAAACATGACTCAAACTATATATGTTAGCGCTTTCATTCAAATGCAACCATTTTCAGAAACCTGAACATAACGTATGAAGAATTTGTATTATGTGTCCATGTCAGTGCCTAACATAAATAGGATATAGTCCTGGTGCATCTGAACTAAAACACTGGATTTTATCAAAATGCAGAAAATGAATGCAAAAGAGACCACTGACAGGTGTCCCTTTTAAAGAGATATAAATACTAACTTGTTCACATAGCTGAATTCCTCTAATTTGTATGCCATATAAGTATATGATATAATATCTATGATTACAGGGTTGGAATCTCAACACTTTTCAGCTGAATGATCCAGAGACAAGTCCTTAACCACATCTCATGTCCTTTAAATTTATTTATGGTTGGGAATAAGGATCTTAGCAGTTTTCAAATTACAACCCACAGGATGTCCTCTTGTCCAGGGTCATGACTTACTGCATATGTTGGATGCATGTATGAATTAATCTCCTCATAGTGAACAAGATATGAAATGTGAACATTTTTTGATGTAAGGGTGTGATATGCATACTCATCATAAAGTTTGATGATTGAAGAACAAAGCTTGAGAAATAAACTAATCTAAAGCAAATGTAGCTTAAAGTCTTGGTCACAGTGACCTACTTTTGTGATGAGGCTATACTACTTGTGAAAATGCATCCAAGTTTCATGATTCCAGATATAACAGCATGTAACATATGCAAGAAACCCAAGATAAATCCCAAAACTTCAACCACGAATATACAACTATAATATGCATATAAGAAATCAGCCTTCTTAGACCTCATCCCAGGGGGTAGACACTATGAATTTCACTCCATATTGTTGTCTAGCACCTAGGAAGAAAAAAATGTTAATCTGCCAATGCCAGAGGTAGCACAACAGCTCCCCACTGTTTACTGTGTAGAGGTAATTTAAAACAAAGGGCAAAATATCCTCTCTATATGTAATACATATTTATAATACACTGGCACATTTCTGATACAAATAAAATGTACTCCTTTAATTTTTTTCAGACTGGAATAGGTAAATATATCAAGCTCCAGGAAATCTGAGTCCAAAGGTAAGGAAACAAAATATAACCCCAAAGATGCAGTACCAAACATGAGCTCTGAGATGAAAAACAATAACAAAGATGCAGTGCCAAAAACTAGCTTAACAAAAGAAAAGTTTAGAACAGCAACTTCAGCAAAACAAAAGCTACCACTACCAGTCAAAACTGGATTAAAAGTATTAATAATGAATGCTTCTGGGCCCAATCAAGGTTTTGGAACTGCAACAAGAAGAAAACAGGCCATACAAAGTGTCATCAAAAGACACAATCCAGACCTTGTTCTTTTTCAAGAATTTTCATGGAAAGGAATACATGGAAAAACATGGTTAGCTGACCCAGTTCCAGAACACTTCCAACTTACAATAAATAATGATGCCAGTATTTTATACAATATTAATGAATCAACTCTTGAAGAAAAGCCAATAAGAGAACTTCAAAGAATTCTAGAAGAACTTCAAAGACCTACAAGTAAGCATCCAACACCAATTCCTCTAGGCTTTGCTCCTATTCCAAGAATGTCTTTAAGAGTGGTTAAGACAAAGGGTGTACCTGTTATGGAATTCATCTGCATTTCCTGGCATGGAAAGCATGCAGGTATGAGCAATGATACAAAGGTAACTGAGTTTACACACCTAATGATTTTTCTTAAAGAAATTTATGTTAAGTATCATTTACCAATTCTAATAGCTGGAGATTTTAATGTAGAGGTGAAATTAATCTATCATGAAGTCAAAGAGCCTTTCAAGCTCTATGAATACAAAGCCTCTGAGAGACGAAAGAAAAAAGGAGTGATAGATTATTTTATTGCTACTACAGGACTGCATCTTTCTGACATAACACCAGTGGACCTAAAGAAGGATTCAAAAGCAGACATACCAGAGGAGGTCTTGGATCATGACCCTATTATAGCAATGCTAGAACCAGCTCTTCTGTCTGACACAGTTCCTGCTCTGAATAAGGCTGCCAGTAGGATGCCAAAGAAAACAAAATGACATGACACATATTTTTCACTTGCAAATCATGTTTTGTGTGGTTTCTGTAGGAGCCCACTCTAAGCCACTGTTAACTAAAACATTACATTCTTGGGAGGATGCTGAGTGACCGAGTGGTCTAAGGCATTCTCTGTTACGGCTCAATGCCATCTCACCTCTATCTGCGTGGGTTAGAGTCTCCGATTCGGCCAATGTGGCTATGTGAGAAAGCTTGCGAGTAGCTTCTTGTGGGTCAGCAGTTCATTCCGGAGTTTTCCTGGGTTTATCCTCCACCATTAATACTGGCCACCATGTATAGCCTATCATGTGCTGAAAAATGGCATTAAACCCACCAACAACATTCTTGGGCTCATCCACTCATCCAGTAAAAGATAATTAATAAAAAGCAATTAAAATATATACTTAGCTCAAGATAAATGGGCTATATGAATTGCATATTGAATTTTTCAATGTGTTCAAAACATGCAAAACAGTTTAACTGCACATATTTTGTCCAAAAATATACCTTTGTATTTTTTCTGCCATAACTACAGTCTATATTTTAGTATGATGCATTCAATCCATACACAAGCTGTACAAGTCCTGGACATTTTATGAACATCAAAAATGATTGTATTCAATCACAGTGAGAGTTCATCAATCTGAGCTTCATTTCAGAATACATTAAAAGTAAGTCTTGCTGACCAAGCTGTTTGTTTATCATTCTTAAAGACATAAACAAGTTCTGATAATGAAAATATTTGATTTAAATAAAAACACTATAAAAACAGATATATAGTCCAGTAAATGCAAATTTAATCTTGGTCATTAAGCAGTTTATAAATCATTCTTGGAAGGAATAATAAACTGCTAGATGATTTAGGCTGTACAAAATACCTGCTAACATATTTAATATGTACAGGTATCACAAAATCTAATGACAATCAGCTCTATCTTTGTAAGGTTATACTGCTGATTTTATACAAAAGTATTATTTAAAAATTTTTTTGCTGTTGATTTTTAAATCAAATGGATTTAAAATTGAATTTTAATGCAACATATACTTGAAAATATTATGAAACTTATAAGTACAAACTCATTTTTCCAATCAGCAAAAATATTGATGCAAATCATATAGTATTTTTATATTCCGCATGAAGCTAAAAACAAAACTATTCTATTTTAATTTATACAATGACATGAAATTTATTGTATTCTATGCAAATTTTTTAATGAGTTATTAAAATTATTCCACTTGAAGTATCTTTTAGTCTTGTTTTCTTATTGTCCGCTAAAATTACTTTTCCATAATTAGAATCATAATTAAGTATTCCCTTCATGATGCTCCTGTATTCCAATTTTTGTATGAACAATTAAATATTTAACTATTAAGTGTTTTAGAATGCTATACCTTCAAATTCTGACACCATGATCTCATATTATGAATGCTCTTATAAAAAAAGAAACAATATGGCAAATATGTTTCAAGATTAGATGGATCTCAAGCAAATGCCCCCCCCACATATCATACTGCTTAACTTGTTAATCGCTGAGCGAACACACTATAGTATGTGATCTAACAATAATACCAACAATAGAAAACAAAACTCAGTGTGTAATGGAAGTTTACTCCAATGGTGTAATTTGTACTCTGTATTGTGTCTCAAACAAGATTTTTAAACTTCCTCTGGAGTTGGTTAACTCTTCGACACTGACATTTTGAGTGACAAGGTGTGTTAGGTATACAAGGCAATTTGGTTGTCTCCAACATTGGTTAACTCTCATATATTGACATACAGAGTGATATCATATGCAGTATGTGACAAGTATGCGAGTCCGATTGGTTAACTCAGCAACACTGACATAAAAATGCAAGTGTATGCTATGTGATAAGTATGTGCATCAAGTTCATTAACTCTTAAAGACTGACAATTATAGTGATATCATATGCAATGTGTGATAAAGGATAGAATAAATGGTTACATACTTCAAACTTCTATAGGCCTGGGTTTGATCCCCTGTTCCTATGTGTGTGAGGGTATGTAGATTCTAATTAAAGGTCAGCAGATTCCTCAGGCTTCTCCAATTAAACATACCTCAAACACCACAACAGCCCAGCCATCAAGTGTGGACAAAGCTGATGTGAAATCAACACAGAATAAATAAAATGTAAACAACAAATGAACAAAATCCTAGTCTCACTGCTTACAGGTTTGTTGGGCAAAAAATTTATTTTATCATAAATTTTGCATAGAATATTAAGAAGTCATCTTATTGAGAGGTACAGTGTATTACTTTAATCAAGAAATAATAAAAATGCATAAAACACAAACGTTGTTTAATTGTGTGAAAGCATCTTATTACTGGTGAGAAGATGATGTGAAATAAATGAAGTGTTAAGCCAATTTAATTGGATGGATGATTATACATATATTGAAAATGAATAACAACAGTATTAAGATGACACAACAGATAAGAAAACTATATTAAATTTCATTTCAATACTGCATCATATTTTTAATGGCCCATTCCAAATACGTCTCTGTATAAACTTCAGTTACTTAAATCTGGGTAACCTGTGCAATTTTGTCTTTATTCCATTAGTTTGATAATTTGACTTATTGTAATTTTCTAATACCTCATACAGATATTCTTTTGAAATTCATAAACAGTCACACAAACTACAATGGAAATATTAGTATTACAAATCTGTAACACACTGTTCTGATCAATGACTAAGAAAATATTATACATTTGATGAGGCTGACAAAAATATTTTTATTTAGATGAAAATATAAATAGAAAATATCTTTCAATTATTGATTATACTTAGTTTCATTTATTTTGCAAATATATTCTTCGTATTTTTATAAATATATTTGTTAAATAAACACAAAAGTGTAGATTACACTGCTATAACTGAAAACTATCCCCATATCTAGCCTCATAAGGGCAGTATCGAGTTTGTGTATTTATCATATTTACAGGTGTTATGTACTTTAACCTTAGTGTATTCTATAATAGGTGATGACAAATGGATTTACCAGCATATCTCAACTGGAAGGTATGTGTTTGATCTGGATTTTTAAGATAGCTTTAAAAACAATCAGTGATATCGCTATGACGTCTACAGATTGGCAGTTTATAGTGATGTCTAGCACTGGAGCATCATGCCTCAGCCAGTCACATTATCCCAATACCAGTCCAACCAATCCTAACATTAATCTCTTAATGATGAACGCCTAGTGCGTGAACAGGAAGGAAAAGACAACTATAAAAACACACCACCTTTGACAAGTATGCAAATCAGTGGGCACACAAGGTTCTGACCAGAAGTAATCAATACTGTAAGTATGCAGTTTTCAGGTATACAGATGATAAACACTTGTAAGGTACCTATATGTACTATACTGAATTATCCATAAAATATTAAGGAATTAAGGATCACAAACATTGCAAGAATGCAGCTTTATATTTGTAAGTATATACGAACTCAATGTAATGAAAATATTGACCTTTCTTCTGTTCAAAATAATGTTTACAACATGGAAGTGGTCATTGTTCTCATGTTTTGAATGTACCTAGTATTCAACTGATTCTCTTGATGCATGTAATTCAGATAGAAATTTTAAAATACCATATTCGATTGTGAATATGTGACAGATGAACAAGCAAACAGGTATTATTCAGCAAATTCTGTAATGGTCACTTGCACAAAAACTTCCAGTAATTTCATTAAAATGCAAACATTTCCAAAAAATAGTACAAACACAATATACTAGCTATACTAGCTTATGAGTCCAACTGTTAAACAATATAGACACTGATTTGCCACTACATAAGGCAGACCTTAGGAAGGGCAAATCCTGCATCGACCACATTTTCATCCTGAGGCAGATCCTTGAGAAGTCCCATGAGTAGAATGGATCCCTTTATATGATCTTTGTGGACTTTGAGAAGGCCTTCGACAGCCCGCACTGAACCTCTATGTGGAAGATACTACAGCACTATGGCATCCCCTCGAAACTTTTCAATATCATCAGGTCCCTGTACGAGAATTTTGCGTGCAGAGTCATCCACAACAACCTACTCACTGAACCATTCAAGGTGGAAACCAGAGTGAAGCAAGGATGAATTCTCTCTCCGATCCTCTTCTCACTGGGCATTGACTGGATCATGCACCGCACCACTGAGGACAAGAGACAAGGAATACAGTGGACGTTGACCTCAATGAGGGATAACCTGGACTATGCCAACAACATCGGGTTGCTGGCAAGCAGACACCAGGATATCCAACAGTTGGTACAGACAGCAAGCACCATAGGTCTTCAAGTGAACATAGGGAAGACAAAAGTCTTCAGAAAGAACACTAGAGTGGGCAACCCAATCACCATCAATGACCAGCCTCTGCAAGAAGTAGACGATTTCACCTACCTAAGCAGTAAGGTCACCACGGATGGAGATTGCACAAGGGAAGTCACCATAAAAATCAGCAAGGCCAAACAGGCCTTTGCAATACTGAAGCTCATCTGGAGGACAAAAAACCTCAGCGTCCACACGAAGATCAGTATCTTCAAGATCAACATGTTGAGCATCCTTTTGTATGGGTCAGAGTGTTGGAAGACAACTGCTAACATAGGACATTAAGCTCAAAGTCTTCCAAACCAAGCGCCTGTGACAGATCATGAGGATCTTTTGGCCAAACATAATCTTGAACAAGGAACTCTGGCTCAGAGTGGGCGCAAGTACCATCGCTATCATCATTGTAACTGGTCGATGGAGATGGCTCTGCCTGGTCTGCAGAATGCCACCTGACTCACTACCAAGGGTGGCACTGAGATGGACCCCACTGGGGAAAAGGAACCGTGGCAGACCCAAAGAGACCTGGCGCTGAACCATAGAGCGAGTTCTTAAGACCAGAGACCTCACTCTACAGACAGCCCCCGTAACAGCAGGCGATAGAACAAAATGGTGCTCCCTTGCTGTCGACTCAAGCACCAGACAGCGCAGAGAGGATTGATGATGATGATAATGAATATACATACAGCTCAGGGTATATGTTGATTGTTCTACTTTCTACTCATAACAATCTGCATTGACAGATCTGCTGGTGCAATGTCTAAAGATAAGTAGTCAAGTTGTTGTAACTATAGTTATAGTATGATTTAGGAGCCCCAAATGGCCAAGTGATCTAAAGCGCTGTCCGTTACGGATCACTGCCGTCTCACCTCTGTCTGCGTGGGCTCGAGTCTAAGATTCGGCTAAGGTAGTTATGTGAGAAAGCTTGCCATTACCTTCTCGTAGGTCGGTGGTTCTTTTCTTGCTTTTTACAAGGTTCTTCCTCTACCAATATTACTGGTCACCATGTATAGCCTATCGTGTGCTGAGAAATGGCGTTAAACCCTAAAAAAGAAACAAACATAGTAAGCTTTAATGCCATATTTCAGCACATGATAGGCTATACATGGCGGACAGTATTAATGGTGGAGGAAGAATCTGGGAAAATCCCATGAAAGAACCAACAACCCAAGAAAAGCTACTGGCAAGCTTTCTCACATAGCCATATTGGCCGAATCTAAGATTTGAACCCACACAGACAGAGGAAAGATGGTAGTGATCCATAACGGAGAGTGCTTAGAACACTCAGCCACTTGGGCCCCCCTAAGTAGTCAAGAGATCGACCTCTTAATGCAGAACACCAAGCGAAGCAGCTGTTAGTACCATTTTTTGTAAGTCTTTGGTATGATTCGCTGCGGATCAAACCCATGACCTCCTGCATACGAGGGGGATGCTCTAACCACTAGGCCACCGGAGTGGTCCAAGTCTGATTTTTCAAAATTCAACTAGATTTGAAAGATTTAGAAATGTCACCATTATTGTTAATGCACAAATTTTCACAAGTACAACTGTAGTGCTAAAGATATTTTAAAGATTTGTAAAAGACCATTCTCACCATTCTAGATCTCCTCCAAACGGTCGATCAAAAATTCCCAAAACATTATGCACATCTGCAAATCACCCTATATCATATTACAAAGTGCTGAGTATTTATTTTCAACAATGCTGGAGGAGATGCACTACTTTACAAACACTGATGAACAGACAGACACTCAGATGTACTGGTAAAGAAGAGCAGGATAGCAAAATTTCCAACCTTTTCCAAAAGAGGACGGGGAAAAATACTTTCTATATGACATGTCATTACTGCATGTATAATAAAATCAAGCTTTATTCATACATATAAAATCTACTCCTTTTATTGTTGGACAGAAGTAGGTAAATAAGGCAAGCTCTACAAAATCCAAAGGTACCGTAACAAAGACAAATGTAAGCTCTAAAAATTACCCCAAAGGTGCAATGCCAAATGTGACCTCAACAAGAAAAAACAACAGCAAAAAAGATGCTAGGTCAAAATCTAGCTCAAAGCCAGAAAAGTCCAAAAAGGTAAATATGTCTAGCTCAACAAAGTCCAAAGGCACTGAGAATAATGAAAACTTGAAAAATGACCACAAAGATGTAGTGCCAAAGGTGGCCTCAACAACTGAAAACAACAGAAAAGGTGCTAGGCCAGAGACACGCACAAAGACAGAAAAGTCTAATAAGGTTACCAAAGAAAAATCACTGCTGGTAAAAATGAACCAGGTTGGCAAAAAATGTTTCAAGATAACATGGATCATATAAGGGAGTATTCCACAGATAGTATAAGCTCTGAGAGAGTGACAGATGTAAGGTGAAGTTATTTGCATTTTCAAAATGCACAATGGAGAGAATGTTGACAGACCTCAAAGTTACTTTCATGTGCTGTGACTGAAATTTCTTTGGCTATGGGTATGTGTGTTTGATTTGGATTTTTAACGTAGCTTTAACAAGTTTTGAGTCATATTGCTATGATATCTGCAGTCTGGCAGTTTATACATGAAGCATGATGCCCCACCCAGTCACATTATCATGACACCAGGCTGACCAGCCTTAATATTAACCTCTTAATGCTGAGCATGAAGCGAAGCAGCTGTTACTACCATTTTTTAAAGAATTTGGTATGATTTGGCCAGGGATCAATCCCACAACCTCCCACATCTGAGGCAGAAGCTCTAACCACCAGGCCAATGCAGTGGTGTCTTTAGATATGGTACTTGTGGAAACTGTACTTGATCTAAGCACACAGATAACAATACTGACTGCTCCCATGTGTTAAAAAATCAGCCTGAATTTGTCTAAAGAACACTATCTTCCTATCTTTAGTAGCTATTAAAACAGGGAAAATAAATTTTGCCTGATTAGACAATACCAGCTTCTGAATGTGCAATGAATGATTTTATAGTATTTAGTTTGACAAGTATTTGAAGCCACTTGGTTTGGTTAATTCTCAAACTCTGACATTTTATAGTGAGATGGTGTGCATTGTGTGATAAGTATGAGGCCACTTGGTTAAGTCCTCAAAATCAACATTTATAGTATTATTGTATTCAGTGTAGAGGCTGACCGAAATTCAGTTTCAGTTTTGGTTTCGGCATCAAAAGTATTCGGCATAGTTTCTCTTTAGGCCAAAGCCCAAAACTTAGCCGAAGATCTATTTTAAATTTCATTATGCAATGCTAGTGCTGCGTCTATTACTCTGTTTGTCGGCCGGTCAGTCAGCGCTAGGCAATTTGACATTTAGCAAAGTCCTCTTACTGCAGACTCTGAATGATTACTTCTAGATTCAATTTTAATTAGTGTAGTATTGCATCATGACTAAGGCCTATTTAATAGATCTTGTGTTCAACAACTTTGGTTTATCTTTCGGTTTTGGCCAAAGGTGTAGTTAAACTTTCAGTTTCTGCTTCAGTTTCATCTGAAAATCAATTTATAACTTTCTGTCTGGTTGCAGTTTTGGCCGAAACCAGAAATTTAGTTTTGGTTGGCCTCTAATTCAGTGTGACAAGTATGGGAAGCTAGTTGGTCAACTATCCAAAACTGAATTTATAGTCATATGGTAAATATGTGAGGTGAGTTAGATAAAACTCTAACAAAGACATTCTTAATATGGTAAACAATGTATCATCAATAACATGTGAGGCCATTTAGTTAAATTTTCAACACTGACATGTATAGTGATATGGTATGCAGCTTGTAAAAAGGATAGAAGATGTGGTTACATATTTCACATTTCTGTGGTCCTGAGTTTGATCCCAGTTCCTATGTGTACGAGGGTAGGTAGCTACTTGTTAAAGGCCAGAGTTTTCTCAGGCTTCTCCAATTACCCCTGCCACAAACACCTGGGATGAAAAAATACTGAGTGGCTTGACATTGAGCAACCACTGTATTAAGATGACAATAGAGAAAAAAATTATATTAAATTTTATTCCTAATATGATGCTATGTACAGTATAAACTTCAGTTACTAATATTTGGATAACCTATACAATTTTGTCTTATCTCCATTCATTTTGATAATCTTTGTTTTCTCATACACAGGCACTGATTCTTTTAAAATCCTTACACAGTCGCACAAACAACAATGGAAATACATGTAATACAATTTTTTTATCCAACCTTCTGCTCAGTGACTAAGATTACTTTTCACACTTAGTGAGGCGAAGCAAATACATGTATATTTATTAAAATTAATATAAATGGAACATATCTTTCAATTATTCATATTAAGTTTAACGTAATTCTTGCCACATATAAATTCTTTGTATCTCATCAATATTGTTTGTTAAATATTAAAAAAACATAATTCACACAGCTAAAACGTAAGACTATACCCACATCTGGCCACATAAGATGGCAAATTTGGACAGTATCAGGTCTGTGTATATGTCATATGTACAATTAAGTACTGTAAGTTGAATGTGTCCTATAAATAGGTACTGATAATGACAAATGGATTAACTAAAATGTCTGAACAGGAAACATTTTTCACAACAAGTATATGAATCAGAAAACAGAAGGAAATTATAAGAAGTTATCAAGAACTATATAAATTAGTGATACAGATCATAAAAAAACAAGTTAACAAGAAACTGTATGAATCAGTGTATACAGAACATAATGAAAACAAGTTATCAAGAACTGTATGAATTAGTGTATAAAGAACATAATGAAAACAAGTTATCAAGAACTGTATGAATCAGTGTATACAGAACATAATGAAAACAAGTTACCAAGAACTGTATAAATTGGTGTATACATGACAAAAATGTTACCAAGTATACAAATCAGTGGGCACACAAGGCAAAGATAAGTTATCAATACTGGATCTATGTAACCACTGAAGATATCAATATTAGATGTGTCTAATCACTAAAAATATACCTATATGTAATATTTAAGATTAGTCCATAAACTATCAAGGATCACAAACACTGAAAGAATGCAGCCTCATAGATGTCAACTCAATGCATCTACTGTATTGATCTTTCTTTTATTAAAATAATATAGTAACATAAACCCTCATAGAGAATGATGCTCTACTGTGTAAAAAGAATTATCAGGAATTCAAGATAAGGTCATGTTGACCTATTAACTGTTAAGTGTTGAAACCATCTGTGATATTCTTCAGACATATCAAGATAGTCATATTAGCTATTGTGGTGCACATACTGCATGTCAACTTGGCACCATTTTCATTTAGGTCAAAGTAGACATCATTACAATACTGTCTTGGTGAAATCATGTCATAATGCTCATCCATTTAAAGGGAGCAGTGACAACAAGATTTTTTTAAGAAAGTTGTCAACCAGCCATATTGGATATACAACTGACATTTATGACCAATTTACATAACCACTCAGGTGGCCTAGTGGTTATAGCATCCGCCATGGAAGCGGGAATTCATGGGTTTGTTCCCTAGCTGAGTCATACCAAAGACTTACACAAATGGTATATACAGCTGCCTCGTTTGGCGCTCGGCATTAAGAAGTAAGTGTAAGAAATGGTCAGCCTGGTGTCAGGATAATAAGACCAGGTGGGACATCATGCGACATGTCTGTGGCATGATGCCCCAGGGCAAGACATCACTATACACTTCATCACTGCAAAAATCATAGCGATATGACTGAAAAATTGTTAAAGCTACGTTAAAAATCCTAATCACACACACACACACAATTTACATATTTAAGTCTACTGTCAAAAAACCCAGTTGATGTAGCCATCTATTTGGGAGGAGCAGAGATACAATATTTTCATGGTATGACTTTCCATTCGGAAGAGTAGCAATTAGAAGAGAATTTTAAAATGTCTGCTGTGGCACTTATATTCTAAGTCAGATTCACACCATTTTAGTTCATGACCAACTTAAGCCTTTTTTGGTAAAAACCCCATGTTCAGAAAGAGTTGTGATAACAACAAGAGTTTTTTAAATGGCTGCCATAGTGTCCACATTGTATGTCAGATTGGCACCATTTTTATTCAGGACCAACTAGACATAAGAAATCTTTCAGTGAGAACCTAATCTTGATAGGACTATTCATTCAAGAGAAGTAGTGACAGCAAGACTTCCAGGATGGCTACCATGTTGGCCAAACTATATATGTATATAGTAACTCATTCTGAATTATTTGATCTGTTGATTCCATATTACTCATAAATAAAATAGTTTTGGTGTACCTAACCTTAAAATTAATCAACTGGATAAAAAAAAGTTCTAAATTAAGATAAGGAATTTAATTATTGTAATGATATAATGAACCCAAGAAGATAATCAAAGTGTGTTTCATTTTTTAAATGGATTTCATTTATAAAGTTAGAAATACTGTAATCAAATCATATGTGCATGCATTGACATATTTCTTCAAAATATATCTTGTTTAGTAAGTGTTTAACAACTAAATTTAGATAACACTGGCAGCTGTAAGCACCAGACTGTGCTTATAAATCACAAATACACTCATCTGCAGGTTGTACCCCTACTTCTTTAATACCTCCTAGATTGAGTCTCTTGAAGTAAAGACAGAAACATGGGCCAGTTTGGTCACATATCAGGATTCCTCTTTTTATGCCATATATGTATATAATATAGCACAAGATAACATAACAGTATACATCAAGTACATATATATTAGGTTTGGATCTCAAAAGTTTCCAGTTCATTTCCTTGGGTCAAGTCCTCAACCCCCACCCCATCTCCATCACTAGGGGCAAGACTCATGAACTATGCTAGATGCAAATATGAATTCATCTTCTCATGCCCATGCAATTAATATTTGGTAAAGAATAATGATCTTAACAGGTTTCCGTTTATAACTTAAACCCTGGGCAAACCTGTAACTTAATATTTCTCATAACATCAAAAGTAGGAGAGTGCTTTCCACTTGCCAGCCATAATTCTTTTAACCTAAACTGAAATTCCCTTTCTTCATTCTCTCTCTCTCTCTCTCTCTCTCTCTCTCTCTCTCTCTCTCTCTCTCTCTCTCTCTCTCTCTCTCTCTCTCTCATTGCATTTGTCTTTATCTCTCCTCTTTCTGCAATTGCAATTCCCTTACTTCTTTCTAAACCTCAAGCTTTCTTAACTCTAATTCCATCTTGTATTTTAATTTTAATTCCTTTACTTTTCTGTTGGAGTCTGACAAAGACTTACTAATCAAATAAATTGAAGTTTTATCCCAAAAAAATGTAATCCACCAAATACTGAACCAAAATATGTTTTATTTCTTGATTCATTAAAGAAGCCTTTGCCTCAGATAAATTAAGTTTTCTGGCAAACTGGAGAAATTCATCCTTTTCTAAGGAGTCTTAGCTGTGCCTCTGAAGGATTTGAAGTAAAGTTCTCTACATTAGATGACCTTGTAAAAGCTTTTTGGTTTTGTTATAGATTTCTAAAATAAGAAATATTACCTTGGACTTCGAAAATTCCAAAATATGATTAATTTAAATTTCATAAACAAAGTTTACTAAAATATTTTAAAGAAGTTCATCCTGGATAAGCATCCAATTTTGTAGTATGACTCTACAGTCTTAAAATAAGTAACTGAAAAGACTGAGAAGCAACAAGCTTTGTAAAATTAAACACACAATTTACTTCCCTAGAATACAAAAGTGAAAATGTAAAAACAAAGGAACTTATGGCATTGCAAATTAAATCCAATATATCCAATAATTACAGACACAAGTTCTAATAATTGAAGTTCTGAATAAACCTTTGTGGAAATCCAAATTAATTTTAATGCTGAAGGTGCTGATGTGTCTGTGGTGGCATGTATTATGGTGTATGTACCAACAGTACTTGTTGTATTACAGTAATATAATTTCATGTTTAAATTTACTATAAATCCCAGTGATTGTCTCTGTCCCAGAACATAATCTTTAAGGAGCACTTTGTATTTCCAGTGAACTAATAATTTTCAATTAGATAATTTCAATAAGTAAATTACATCCCAAATGCAATACTGCACCCAACATAATACAGTTGATTCTGCAAAAATCTGAAAGCAAGATTAAGAGATTTTCAGAAGAAAAAAACCCATAAGTTATATAACAAATGAAGATGAAAAAAAAAAACAGATGAGTATCAAAAGTTAATTTTTCTAGAAAGATTAGAAAGTTTGTTAGCATAAATGTGACTGAATCAACTAGTCCAATTATAACTATATAAAAAATTAAATGTAGTAACAATATTTAAAAAAATACAATGTCCTTGACTCAGGTTAAGATAATGATCACCACCAAATGGAAAAAATAAAAGTTGTACCAAAATTGTCCCTGATTCTGGACAAGGTTAGCAAATAGATATTGGTTACCCACAACATATAATGAAATAAAAAAACAAAAAAAACAATGCAAGTTAAATAACACCATGTAATACACAAAAACAGGGTGCCTATGCAACAAAATGGCATGTTGTATCCAAGTCCCCCTGCCCTGTTTTATTTATTGAAATTCTCTATACTTTCCTTTAATGTAAGAAATTACTAATACATGTACCACAATAATAAAAATCCTATTTCATTTTTTTTTAATGCCAAATTTTTACTCAGTTCCAATCATTTGCATTCATTCTTTAGTATACATGTATCTAGTGCTGATGTAGACTTTTGGCCAGTGTATTAGTTAACCAATTCTTACCTATTTTTTTTATTAAATATCACGAATTATAGGAGTTGCTCTGTGCAGAATATTCTTTGTTATGTACAATTATGTGCTGAATTTCAACAAGCGAGAAAGTTTCGAATTTCATCCTTACAACTGGGAGACACAAATTTTGACTACCATATATTCTCACATAAAAGTTGAATCCAACTACAAACTGCACAGACCCAGGTCTGACAATGCATAATGCACCAGCAGATCAGTAAAATAAACAATATAGACAATGATCTGCTTGCACTTTCTATGAAATCAGACCTGGGTTTATGCTATTTACAGTTGGATAACTTGCATGTGAGTATATACAGTAGTCATAGGTTTGAACTTGTAACAGTATACTCAGCGTTGATGTATATAGCTAAACAGTATATGGACATAAAACACTACATTTTTTTTTCTGTATGGATTGCAATGTGTACACACAGAAAAGTAGTGTACCTCCAATACATATAATTTACTTGGCCTTGCTGATGATATACCAATTTCCAGATCTATATCTACAACCATCAAGTTTGATCTGAGACTGTCTAAATTCAACTAGATATCAGAAAATTGGAATTATTACAGATGCATCAATTTTCAAAGCCTATTACTGCAGTGCTTAAGATATTGAGATTTTCCAAAATAACATTTACACCCTTCCTGACCTATCCCAGTGGATCAGATCAAAATTTTAAAATCTACAAATAACCTTGAGTAATCCAAATTCTAAGTTAGCATTTTCAACAAACCTCAAGGAAACATACATTATAATTAACCAATAGATGAACAGATGGACAGACCAATGTACTGCTACATACAGAAGGGCAGGATGACATACTCCCCAACTTTTACCAAAAAAGGAAAGGCAACAAAATGTTTTATCAATTACATATCAATACTGTATTTTATAATACAATGGTGTATTTTCAATACAAGTAAAATGTATCCATTTTATTTTGTAGTAGTAGTAGGTAAATATGTCAAGCTCCACAGAATCCATCTCCAAAGGTGAGGAGAAAAAAGGAAACTCCAAAAATAACCCCAAAGATGAAATGCCAAAGGTGACCTCAACAATGGAAACCAACAGCAAAGGTGCAAGACCGAAGACTAGCTCAACATCAGAAAAGTCTAAAAAGGAAACTAAAAAAGAACAACCAAAGGTGACCTCAAAAATGAAAAGCAACAGCAATCATGGTACAAGACCGAAAACTAGCTCAACATCAGAAAAGTCTAAAAAGGAAACTGCAGAGAAAAAACAGTTGTTAAAAGTACTGATAATGAATGCTTCTGGGGACAAACAAGGTAAAGGATTTGCAGCAAGAAGAAAACAGACCATTATAGATGTCATCAAGGGACACAACCCAGATCTTGTTCTATTTCAAGAATTTACATGGAAAAAAATAAAAGGAACGAAATGGCCACATCACCCAGTTATAGACCACTACGAACTTACTGGAAGTGATGATACCAAAATTATGTATAATAAATATCAATTGATTGTTAAAGAACGCCCAAGAGGAGAACTTCAAAGAATTCTAGAAGAACTTCAAAGACCTAAAAGTAAGCATCCAACACCAATTTCTCTAGAAGACTTTGAGCCTATTTCAAGAATGGTTTTAAGAGTGGTCAAGACAAAGAGTGAACCTGTTATGGAATTCATCTGCATTTCCTGGCATGGAAGGCATACAGGTCTAGACGATGATACAAAGGTAACTGAGTTTACACACCTAATGATTTTTCTTAATGAAATTTATGCGAAGATTCATTTACCACTTCTGATAGCTGGAGATTTCAATGTGGACATTAAATTAATCCGTCATAAAGTCAAAGATCCTTTCAAGCCCTATGAATATGAAGCTTCAGCAAGACGAGAGAAAAAAGTGATAGATTATTTTATTGCTTCTACAGAACTGCATCTTTCTCACATAACACCAGTGGACCTAAAGGTTTCAAAAGCGAACAAACTAGAGGACATGAAACATGGAGCTTATTTTATTGCTTCTACACAACCGCATCTTTCTTACAAGCTATCAGTGGAGCTAAAGAAAGATTCAAAAGCAGATAATCCTGAGGACGTTTTGGATCATGACCCTATTATAGCAAAGCTAGAACTTGCTCATCTGTCTGACACAGCTCCTGCTCAGGATGAGTGAGGTTACAATTAAGTTTAATTGGGCCTCAAGGTAGATTAGTTCTTAGCTAATTGTGTTACCCTCTTTAAATAAAGTCATTATTATTATTATTATTATTATTATTAATAAGATCTCAAAGAAACCCAAATGAGGTGCAACACAACTTTTGCATAAGTTTTTTTTTCTTCTGTAAACCCTGAAATATGGATCATGGGGGTTTACTATTTTGTATAAAACATCAAACTACATGCTTCTGCCATTCATTGTAATAAGTGTTGTATAGAAAAGGACAAGCTATTTATAAATATATACAGAATTCATTATAAGCATAGGTTGAACATTCATTACCAATTTGAAATAACACGTGACAAGATCATGTTCAAATCATGTTTCTATTGTTTCTGTAGGAGTTCACTCTAAGCTACTGTTAATTAAAACACTACATTCCAGGGCTAATACACTCATCCTAACAAGTGTTGACTGATTAATAAAATGCAATTAAAAATATATACTTAGCTCAAGATAAACTGGCTATAAATCTCATATAAAATTTTCAATGTGTTCAAAACATGCAAAACAGTTTAACTGTGCATATTTTGTCCAAAAATATATCTTTCTACTTTTTCTACCATAACTACAGCCTATATTTTATTATGGTGCATTCAATCCATACAAGCTGGATAAGTCCTGGACATTTCATGAACATCTAAAATGATTGGATTAATTCATAGAGAGAGCTCATCAATCTATATCTCATATCTGAATACACCCAAAGTAAGTCACGCATTACCAAGCTGTTTGTTTATCAATTTTAGAGACATGAACAAGTTCTAATAATGAAAGTATTTGATTTAAATGATATCACTATAAAAACACAGTCACATAGTCCAGTAAATGCAAATTTAGTCTTGGTCATTAAGCAGTTTATACACCATTCTTGGAAGGAATGATAAACTGCTAGATGATTTATGCTGTACAAATTACCTGCTAACATATTTAATATGTACAGGTATCACAAAATCTAATGACAGTTTTATTTTTGTAAGGTGTATACTGCTGATTTTATGCAAAAGTATTATTTTAAATCTTTTTTGCTGTTGATTTTTAAATTGAATGGATTTAAAATTGAATTTTACTGCAACATATACCTGATAATATTATGAAACTTACCTAAGTACAATCTCATTTTTCCAATCAGCAAAAATATTGGTGCATATCATATAGTATTTTTATATTCCACATCAAGCTAAAAACAAAACTATTCTATTTTAATTTATACAATGACATGAAATTTATTGTACTCTATGCAAATTTTTAAATGAGTTATTAAAATCATTCCACTTGCAGTCTCTTTTAGTCTTGCTTTCTTATTGTCCACTAAAATGACTTTTCCATAATTAGAATCATAATTAAGTATTCCCTTCATGATGATCCTGTATTCCAATTTTTGTATTAACAATTAAATATTTAACTTTAAAGTGTTTTAGAATGCTATACCTTTAAATTCTGACACCATGATCTTATATTATGAATGCTCTTATAAAAAAAGAAACAATATGGCAAATATGTTTCAAGATTAGGTGGATCTCAAGTAAATGTCACCCACCCCCGCATATCATACTGCTTAACTTGTTAATCGCTGAGCGAACACACTAAAGTATGTGATCTAACAATAATACCAACAATAGAAAACAAAACTCAGTGTGTAATTGAAGTTTACTCCAATGGTGTAATCCTATTCGGTATTGTATCTCCATCAAGATTTTTTAACACTGCATGTTACATGGTCTTCCTCTAAACTACGTTAACTCTCCAACACTGACATTTTGAGTCACATGGTGTGTTAAGTATACAAGGCAATTTGGTTGTCTCCAACATTAGTTAACTCTCAAACATTGACATACAGAGTGATATCATTACAGTATGTGATAACTATACATGTCCATTTTTGTTAACTTAGCAACACCGACATAAAAGTGTTATTGTATGCTATGTGATAAGTATGTGCATCAAGTTGATTAACTCTCAAAGACTGACAATTATAGTGACATCATATGCAGTGTGTGATAAGGATAGAATAAGTGGTTACATTCTTCAAAGTTCTATAGACCTGGATTTGATCCGTTGTTTCTATGTGTGTGAGGGTATGTGGATTCTTATTAAAGGTCAGCCAATTCCTCAGGCTTCTGCAATCAAACATACCTCAAACACCACAACAGCTCAGCCATCAAGTGTGGACAAAGCTGATGTAAAATCAACACAGAATAAATAAAATGTAAACAATGGATGAAAAAAATCCTAGTCTCACTGCTTGGAACAAGCTTACAGGTTTGTTGGGCAAATAAAAGGATTGTATCATAAATAATTCTGCATAGAATATTAAGAAGTCATCTTAATGAAAGGTACAGTGTATTACTTTAATCAAGAAATAATAAAAATGCATAAAACACAAATGTTGTTTAATGGTGTGAAAGCATCTTATTACTGGTGAGAAGATGATGTGAAATAACTGAAGTGTTAAGCCAATTTAATTGGATGGATGATCATACATATATTGATAATGAATAACAACAGTATTAAGATGACACAACAGAGAAGAAAACTATATTAAATTTCATTTCAATACTGCATCATATTTTCAATGGCCCATTTCAAATAAGTCTCTGTATAAACTTCAGTTACTCAAATCTGGATAACCTGTGCAGTATTGTCTTATTTCCATTAATTGGATAATTTGACTTATTGTCATTTTCTATGTTCTTTTGAAATTCATAAACAGTCACACAAACTACAATGAAAATACATGTAATACAAATCTGTAACCCACTGTTCTGATCAATGACTAAGATTACATTTCACATTTGAAGAGGCTGACAAAAATATTTTTATTTACATGAAAATAAAAACGGAAAATATCTTTCAATTATTTATTATACTTAGTTTCATTTATTTTGCAAAGTATTCTTTGTATTTTGATTAATATATTTGTTAAATACACACAAAAGTGTATATTACACTGCTACAACTTAAAACTATCCCCACATCTAGCGTCACAAGAGGACATATTTGGGCAGTATCAGGTTTGTGTATTTATTATATTTACAGGTGTTTAACCTTAGTGTGTTCTATAATAGGTGATGACAAATGGATTTACCAACATATCTCAACAGGAAGGTATGTGTTTGATTTGCATTTATAACACAGCTTTTAAAAAAAATCAGTGATATAGCTATGATGTCTACATTCAAATTATCCTGACACCAGTCCAACCAATCCTAACAATAACCTCTTAATGCTGAATGCCTAGCAAGTGAACAGGAAGGAAAAGCCAACTATAAAAACACACCACTTTTTGACAAGTATGCAAATCAGTGGGCACACAAGGTTAACAAGTAATCAATACTGGATGTATGCAGTTATCAGGAATACAGATGATAAACACTTGTAAGGTACCTATATGTACTATTGAATTAGTCATAAAATATTAAGGATCACAAACATTGCAAGAATGTAGCCATATATGTGTACATATATATCAACTCAATATATTGAAAATATTGACCTTTCTTCTGTTCAAAATAATGTATTCAACATGGAAGTGGTCTTTGTTCTCATGTTTTGAATGTACATAGTATTCAACTGATTCTCTTGATGCATGTACTTCAGATAGAAATGATAAAATACCATATTCGATTGTGAATATACGACAGATAAACAAGCAAATAAGTATGATTCAGCAAATTCTGTCAAGTTCACTTGCACTAAAACTTCCAGTAATTTCATTAAAATGCAAACATTTCCAGAAAATGCAGCAAATACAATATACTTGCTTATGACTCCAACTGTTAAACAATATAGACTCTGATTTGCCATGACAATATATACATACAGTTCAGAGAATATGTTGCTTGTTCTACTTAGTACTCATAACAAAATGCAGAGACACAGATCTGTTGGTGCTATGTCTAAAGATAAGTAGTCAGGTTGTTGGTGTTATTGTATGGTTTAATGCCATTTTTCAGCACACAATAGGCTATACATGGCAGCTAGTATTAATGGTGGAGAAAGAACCTGAGAAAATCCCCGTGAAGAGCCAACAAGCCACAAGAAGCTATTGGCAAGCTTTCTCACATAGCCACATTGGCCAAATCTGAGATTTGAACTCATACAGACAGAGGTGAGATGGCAGTGATCCATAATGGAGAGTGCTTTAAAACACTCAACCACTCGAGTTAGCCTAAGTCGTGAAGAGATCGACCTCTTAATGCAGAACACCAAGCGAAGCAGCTGTTAGTACCATTTTTTGTAAGTCTTTGGTATAACTCGCTGAGGATCGAACCCAAGACCTCCCGCATCCAAGGGGGATGCTCTAACCACATGGTCACCGGAGTGGTCCAAGTCTGATTTGTCAAAATTCAACTAGATTTGATGAGAGATTTTGAAATGTCACCATTATTGTTTATGCACTAATTTTCACAGGTATAATCGTAGTGCTTAAGATATTTTTTATATTTGTGAAAGACCATCCTCACCATTCTAGATCTGCTCCATTCAGTCAAACAAAAATTCCCAAACATTATGTACATCTGCAAATCACCCCATATCATATCCCAAAGTGCTGAGTATTTATTTTCAACAATGCTGGAGGAGATGCACTACTTTACAAACACACTGATGAACAGACAGACACTCAGATGTACTGGTAAATAAGAGCAGGATCGCACAATTCCCAACCTTTTCCAAAAGAACATGGGGAAAATACTTTCTATATGACCTGTTATAACTGCATATATAATAAAATCATGCTTTTTCATACAAATAAAATCTACTCATTTTATTGTTGGACATAAGTAGGTAAATAAGGCAAGCTCTACAAAATCCAAAGGTACTGTAACAAGACAAATGAAAGCAATGCCAAAAGTGACCTCAACAAGAAAAAAAACAACAGCAAATAAGATGCTAGGTCAAATACTGGCTCAAAGCCAGAAAAATCAAAAAAGGTAAATATGTCTAGCTCAACAAAGTCCAAAGGCACTGAGAATAATGAAAACTTGAAAAATGACTACAAAGATGTAGTGCCAAAGGTGGCCTCAACGACTGAAAACAATAGAAAAGGTGCTAGGCCAAAGACCAGCTCAAAGCCAGAAAAGTGTAATAAGGTTACCAAAGAAAAATCACTGCTGGTAAAACTGAACCAAGTTGGCAAAAAAATGTTTCAAGATAAGTTGGATCATATAAGGGGGTCCTCCACAGATAGTATAAGCTCTGAGAGAGTGACAGATTAAGGTGAAGTTGTTTGCATTTTCAAAATGCACAATGGAGAGAATGTTGACAGACCTCTAAGTTACTTTCATGTGCTGTGACAGAAATTTCTTTTCAATCATATCACTATCATGTCTGCAGTGTGGCAGTTAATAGTAATAACTAAAACCGAGGCACCTTTCCGCAGACATGTAGCATGATGTCCTTTCCAGTCACATTATCCTAACACCAGGCTGACCAGTCCAAACACTAACCTCTTAATGCTGAGCGCCAAAACAAGGCAGCTGTTAGTACCATTTTTGTAAGTCTTTGGTATGACTCAGCTGGGGATCCAACTCATGACCTCCCACATTTGATGATGCTCTAATCACTAGGCCACCAGAGCAGTGTTTTTGGATATGGTATTTGTGGAAACTGTACATGATCTAAGCATACAGATAACTATACAGACTGCTCCCATGTGTTAAAAAAATCAGCCTGAAAGAACACTAAAGTTATTAAAACTGGGGAAAAATGATTTTTTTTTTTAGACAATACCAGCTTCTGAAAGTGCAATGAATGATTTACAAAAACTATTAAATGTCAAAAAAACACTATCAGCTATCTTTTTACAATTTACTTCTGAGGTCCAGGAAGTAAAAATGACCAAGCAGAGCTAGCAGATTTATGACTGATGTACATCTGAAGTAAAATTGTATAATCCACAGCACCTACTGCACCAATCAATCATACACCAAAATAAAGAGAAATAAAAGTTCTTTTAACAATACCTAAAATATATAAGGTCTTTTTTTTAAATTCCAGTTTAATTAGTGAGGACAACCAGGGAAATATTTTTCCCTCAAACATCTAGCCCTATGTAAAATATGAAGACGTTGAACACCATTTATGCAACCCTATCAGTTAAATTTGGTGATAGCAGTGTGAACTGTAGCATGCAATCTAACAATAACAACTCTCCAACACCGATATTTCAAGTGATATGGTGTGCAGTGTAATAAGTATGTGAGGCCATTTGTAGGGCCTAACCAGAAACCACCTCGGACATTCGCTTCAGCCGAATATCAGGTTTTTCTGTACTATTTGGAAGTATTCGCCTTGGCAAATAATATGCGCACAAATGGTTACAAGTAAAATAATTCAATAAATATCGAACTTTTAAAAAAAAGTTTCTTTAATACATAATAATTTTAGTTAATAATAAAAAATTTCATCTTATTGGCGATATATACGTTATACGGTACCCGAAAAGTTTAAGCTTCGCATATGATAATGAAACAAACGGTACTCTGCGGAGTCGCACCTACTACTCAGTTCGTGCCTGGATCCAGCAAATAGTACATCCAAATATTTGGATTCGGTACTTGGCGAAAATTATCTACTCGGTTAGGCCCTAGCCATTTGGTTAACTCTCCAATGCCGATATTTATACCGGTACTGTAATGGTATGCAGTGTAACAAGTATGTCAAGCCAGCTGGTCAATCCTCCAACACTAACATTTATAGTGATATGGTGTGCAGTGTGTGATAAGTATATTCCTTCATTTCTTATGCCAATAATTGGTGATTACAATGACAAACTAGAAATTAAGAAAATGTCATCACATTTTACCTTTTCAAAGAATTCTGGCAAATTAAACTCACTAAATCAGTGCAAGAAATGTTGGCATTTGTAACCGTATTTAGCTCAGGAACCTCTGTATTAAGATGATCAAAAGATAGAAAATGATACTCAATATCCTTTAATACTCCATGCCATTTTTAATGGTCAATTTAATGGGGTCCATGGCCATACACAAATTATGATAGCAATATACCAAGAGGCATTACATCGAGGGACCACTGTAACAGATGATAACATAAAAAAACAGAAAGAGATATTTCATTTTAATACATTTAATAGAGGTCAATTCCAAATATTATCCTGTGTATAAACATCAGTTTCTCACATGAGGATCACCTGTTATCTTCTCTTATTTTCATAAATTTTAATATCTGACTTTTGATTCATTAGACATGAGTAATTTTTAAATGCATAAAATTGCTTAATTTGTTCTGGCCAAAAAAGATTCTTTGATTTCATTAGTTTCATTTTTTTTATATAAAAAATGAACATATAGATTACATAGCTCAAAGTAAGAATTTCCCAACTTCTGTCTTCACAATAGAAGGTCTTGGTTTAAAATATCTGGTTTGTATAGCCATGTTTATAAATATGTAATGCTTTTGTTTATATATGCATGTTCTATGAATAGGTAAATAAAGGTAGATATATATTGGATCTACCAATACATCTGAACAAGAATAAAAAACCAACAGCTCTGGAAAGAAGTGTATCAATCAAAGTGCACAAAAGGTAATGACAAGTTACCCATAATCAATACTGGGTGCATGCAGTAATCAGATGTGTGTGTGTGCATGTGTATACATATGAATTGGATGGATGACTGGCTGAATACATGCATGTATGTATGCAACTGTTGTGCCCAGTACATATAAAATACCTACATATAGTATTTAAAATGTGTTAAACTATTGAGACTCAGAAATATTACAAGAATGCAACCTTATACACGTATGTCAGCTTTATATATTAACAAAAGCATTGGCATTTGTCCATTAAAATAACATAATATAAAAGGCCAAAGTCTTTGGTATTGTGCTTTCAATACTCTGTAGATAGTATTCAACTAATTCTCTTTACATGTACCGATAATTCAGTGAAAAAGTAAACATACCTGATGCATCTCATTGTGATCAAAACAGCCATTATAAGCATTTGATTCAAACCTGGCATGCTAAGTGTGATAGGCATGGCTGTGTAAATTTTCATAAAGACCATCATAATGCTTATTTAACTGTATTAGATGCCTGGACCAGCTCCTTACACTTAAATATTGATGGTCAATCTTAAAATCAATCCTACATGTGGCTACAGCAGCAGCTGTTTCACATATTATGACACAATCATGTCATGAAAACATTGTATTATTTACAGTCTGACAATATTTGATGAGAGAAAGCACCTCTAAAGACAAATATAGCCAAAAGGAACTAACTCTTCAGGTATGTAGATACTTGTAACAGAACATAGTTTTCTGTCATCCTTGGTCTGCACTTATTATAGAGAACATGTGCATCTCAAAATTAGACATAATTTTTTAACACAAAGTATGAGTATCAAATTAAATACAATATGTGCTTTTATGTACATTTCTCTCAAGAAATGCAGATTAGTGGTATGTATTTATAGGTATCACTAAACTAACTGACCCACTGGACTGGTGTTGATTCCTATTTCAGTCACTAAGAAAATAATAATAATAATAATGAGGACTTAGGAAGCACTAAGCGCTTAAATACAAAAAGATCAGTAATATATTTGTCAAACATGTCCTAGAGATTTTCTGACCAGTGAAGAATTGTATTTAACAGAAATAAGTATTAAAGCCTGAACAGAATATAGGATGTTTACTGGGTTCAATCTCTTGACAGTAGTGAAGAAACAGGTGTGATTCAGTCAATTTGAATCAACTGACTTGAACTAAAATTTACAGTACTGTTCAATGCAACCAAATGCCAGAAAATGCAACATATCTTAAATTATTCTATATTATTTGTCCAAGTTGGTGCTTAAGTTACATTACTTGTGCTTTATAATCCTTCATTTCCCATGTAAAGAATTGGTTAATTACTATGACAAATTGGAAATATAAAAAATGTCATCACATTTGACCTTTTCAAACGATTATGGCAAATTAAACTCACTAAATCAGTGAAAGAAATGTTGGCATTTGCAACTGTATTTAGATCAGGAACCACTGTATTATGATGATACAAAATGAAGAAAAATGACATTCAATTTCCTTTCAATAGTGCATGCCATTTTCAATGGCCAATTGAATGGGGTCAATGACCATACACAACTTATGATAGACAGCAATATATATATATATATATATATATATATATATATATATATATATATATATATATATATATATATATATATATATATATATATATATATATATATATATATATATATATATATATATATATCCTTGAGTGTCAGATCAAAATTTTAAAAATGTTAAGCAAATCTACAAATAACCTTGAGTAATCCAAATTCTAAGTAAAAGCATTTTCAACAAATCTCAAGGAGACATACATTATAATTAACCAATGAACAAACAGTTGGACAGACCAATTAACCAATGAACAAACAGTTGGACAGACCAATGTACTGCTATATACAGAAGGACAGGATGACATACTTCCAAACATTTCCAAAAATGAAAAGACAACAAAATATTTTATCAATTACACATTAATACTGTATTTCATAATACAATGGTGTATTTTCATTACAGGTAAAATGTACCCATTTTATTTTATAGTAGTAGGTAAATATGTCAAGCTCCACAGAATCCAAGTCCAAAGGTAAGGAGAAAAAAAGAAACTCAAAAATTAACCCCAAAGATGAAATCCCAAAGGTGCCAATGGAAAGCAACAGCAAAGGTGCAAGACCGAAGACTAGCTCAACGTCAGTAAAGTCTAAAAAGCAAACTGTAAAGAAAAAACAGTCCTTAAAAGTATTGATAATGAATGCTTCTGGGCCCAGTCAAGGTGAAAATCCATCAACAAGAAGAAAACAGACCATACAAAATGTCATCAACAGACACAATCCAGGTCTTGTTCTCTTTCAAGAATTTTCATGGAAAGGAATACATGGAAAAACATGGTCAACTGACCCAGTTCCAGAACATTACCAACTTACTGGAAGTAATGATGCCAGTATACTGTACAATATTAATGAATTGATTGTTATAGAAAGCCCAATAGGAGAACTTCAAAGAATTCTAGAAGAACTTCAAAGACCTACAAGTAAGCATCCAACACCAATTCCTCTAGGCTTTGCTCCTATTCCAAGAATGTCTTTAAGAGTGGTTAAGACAAAGGGTGTACCTGTTATGGAATTCATCTGCATTTCCTGGCATGGAAAGCATGCAGGTATGAGCAATGATACAAAGGTAACTGAGTTTACACACCTAATGATTTTTCTTAATAAAATTTATGTTAAGTATCATTTACCAATTCTAATAGCTGGAGATTTCAATGTAGAGGTGAAATTAATCTGCCATGAAGTCAAAGAGCCTTTCAAGCTCTATGAATACAAAGCCTCAGAGAGACGAAAGGAAAAAGGAGTGATAGATTATTTTATTGCTTCTACAGAATTGCATCTTTTTGACATGATACCAGTGGACCTAAAGAAGAATTCAAAAGCAGACAAACCAGAGGAGGTTTTGGATCATGATCCTATTATAGCAATGCTAGAACCTGCTCATCTGTCTGACACAGCTCCTGTTCTGGATAAGGTTACAGTTAAGATCTCAAAGAAAGCCAAATGAGGTGCAACACAACTTTTGTACAAGTGTTGTTTTTAAATACTAAAAACCCTTTTCATGTGGTTTCTGTAAACTTTGAAATATGGATCATGGGAGTTTACTTTAATTATTTTGTATAAAACATCAAACTACATGCTTCATCCATTCATTGTAATAAGTGTTGTATAAAAAAAGGACAAGCTATTTATAAATATATACATAATTCATTATAAGCATAGGTTGAAAATTCATCACCAACTTGAAATAACTGGTGACATTTTTCATTGGCCAAGTGAATTTTCCAATTGTTTGCTTGATCTGACATGTGCTTATGCAGGGCAGAATTTTCTTCAACCAAATCTGTGAAACTTTTCTTGCAAATTTACATCTGGCCTGCCCAGGAATTTTGATTGTGTAAGTACAATCTATGTTTTATTATCGTGTATTTAATCCATATAAAGTAAGAGATCTGGATAAGTTATAGATGTTCCATGAATCACTGAAACAACAGTGTTGGATCCCAGTCAGAACATTATCAAACTGAGTAAAACGCTGCATCTTAGTTACTAAGCTGTTTGATGCATTCTTAAAGGTATGATAAATATCTTGACAATTAAGAATTAATCTGGCATCATAATTTTGTGTAGTACAGTATTAAAAAAAAAAAAAAACTCTACTGAAATTTAAAATAAACAAAATCGAATTTTTACTAACTATCAATTTCATTAACATTATCTGACTTTAAAAAAAAAGTATCATATTCAAGTTATATTATGGTCTCTTTTCAAGCAGAAGAATAGAAATATACAAATATATTAAAGTCTTGGATCAGTACAACTACAATTAATTCAGTTATAAGTCAAACCCAAATGCAAACTGCCCATATCTAGATCTGTAATTACATAATGCACCAGCAGATCTGGGTCTATGCAGTTTGTTAGGATCAATCAGTAGAATAAACAACAAAGATCCAGATCTACTGCTATGTGATCAAGGTTGTTGAACTCCACTAATAAGCAAGTATATATGGTACTTTAGGGTTATAATCAGAATCCAGATCAAAAGGAAATTTAAATATTAAATAAAAAGGATTTGAGCTCTTTGTAAAATTATCAAATTTGGCATTTTACATGATATTTTTGATCAGGAAAATAAATTGTTGAACTGTGACCTTTTAATAAGTTCAGATTTCACAAAATCTAATGAAAATCATTTGTGATTATTGATGGGTTTTGTAATACTGATTTTTATTATATATTATTATTCATGATAATGTTTGCAATTGAATTTAAAATCACTGACTTAAATTTGAAAATTTATTTCTAACAATACTTATTTTTTTAAAACTTTCCTAAGGATGATCACCAAAAACAAGGGTACATTTCAATTCATATTTTTAATATTCCATAAAATATTTTTAAAAAATATGAAAGTGTTATCCTAAATTGATTTTCTGCATAGGTAATCATGATGTTATATGTTCAATTTATTATGTGATGTACGATTGCTATACTGTATAAAAGTTACATTGTTTTAATGGCTTATTTAATCATTCCCTAATATTTCTCTTCATTTTTTTTCTCCATATATTTGTCACTTAAATATTGTTCTGTATTTAAAATTGTATCTTATGTACTCACTTCATAAATTTCAAATTTCTTTAATTCCAATCTTTAATGAGCAATTAAAGAATATTTAATTATAAGGTGCATCTGAATGCTATCATGTCAAATTCTATGATATTGTGATGTTATATTATACATGCACCATCTCAAATTCACAAAAACAAATAATCAGTATTATTTAGTTACATTAAATAAGCAAACCCTGCATATCAAAACTGTCATCAAACACACAGTATCCATGGAGTCTAATAATAACAACAATTTTGGAGAAAAAAATGAACTGCTTACAAGGGAGATTCCAGCCTCCAGTATAACTTGTATGTAAACTCTAGCTCTGTCATGACTATTGTATTCAAACTCTTTTGATATGCATATATAAATACATGCA
This sequence comes from Unio pictorum, assembly GCA_030141615.1. Taxonomy (NCBI): domain Eukaryota; kingdom Metazoa; phylum Mollusca; class Bivalvia; order Unionida; family Unionidae; genus Unio; species Unio pictorum. The sequence continues at coordinate 24,808,896 of JARLTB010000021.1, forward strand.
CGAGGTACAAATATCATGCAGTGTGTGATAAGGATAGAATAAGTGGTTACATACTTCAAACTTCTATAGGTCTTGGTTTGATCCCCTGTTCCTATGTGTGTGAGGGTATGTGGATTCTTATTAAAGGTCTGAAGCATGGATGGATATGATCATACATATATTGATAATGAATAACAACAGCATTAAAATGACACAACAGAGAAGAAAACTATATTAAATTTCATTTCAATACTGCATCATATTTTCAATGGCCCATTCCAAATATGTCTCTGTATAAACTTCAGTTACTCAAATTTGGATAACCTGTGCAATTTTGTCTTATTTAAAATAATTTGAAAATTGACTTATTGTCATTTTCTCATACACATATTCTTGTGATATTCATAAAACGTCAGACAAAATACAATGGAAATACATGTAATACAAATCTGTAACACACCCACTGTTCTGATCAATGACTATGATTACATTTCACATTTGATGAGGCTGACAAAAATATTTTCATTTAAATGAAAATATCTTTAAATTCTTGAATATACTTAGTTTCATTTATTTTGCAAACATATTCTTTGTATTTTGATTAATATATTTGTTTAAAATAACCCACAAAAGTCTAGATTACACTGATACAACTGAAAACTATCGTCACATCAAGCCTCATAAGGTTTGTATCAGGTTTCTGTATTTATCATATTTACAGGTGTTATGTACTTTAACCTTAGTGTGTACTATAATAGGTGATGATAAATAGATTTACCAACATATCTCAACAGGAAGGTATGTGTTTGATTTGGATTTTTAACATAGCTTTAAAACAATCAATGATATCGGCAAAATGTCTACAGATTGGCAGTTTATAGTTTCCTAGCACTGGAGCATCATGCCACAGACATGTAGCATTATGCCCCATCCTGTCTCATAATCCTGATACATGTACCAGTTCAACCAATCCTAACACTAACCTCTTAAAGGCTGAACGCTTTGCGCATGAACAGGAAATGTATGCAGATCAGTGGGCACACAAGGTTCTGACAAGAAGTATTCAATACTGCAATTATCAGGAATACAGATGATAAACTCTTGTAAGGTACCTATCTGTACTATTGAATTAGTCATAAAATATTAAGGATGACAAACATTACAAGAATGTAGCCATATATATATGTACGTATATATCATCTTGATGTATTGAAAATATGGACAATTCGTCTGTTAAAAAAATGTATTCAACATGGTGGTGGTCTTTGTTCTCATGTATCAAATGTACCTAGTATTCAATTAATTCTCTTGATGCATCTAATTCAGATAGAAATGATAAAATACCATATTCGATTCTGAATATAGGACAGATAAACAAGCAAATAGGTATGATTCAGCAACTTCTGTAAAGGTCACTTGCACTAAAACTTCCAGTAATTTCATTAAAATGCAAATATTTCCAGAAAATGGAATAAACACAAAATACATGCTTATGAGTCCAACTGTTAAACAATATAGACACTGATTTGCCACTACATAATATACATATAGCTCAGGGTATATTTTGCTTGTTCTACTTAGTACTCATAACAAACTGCATAGACATCTACCTGCTGGTGCATTGCCTAAAGACAAGTAGTCAAGTTGTTGCAGTTGTAGTTATTGCATGGTTTAAAGCCATTTTTCAGCACATGATAGGCTATATATTGTGGACAGTATTAATGGTGGAGGAAGAATCCGGGAAAATCCCTGGAAAGAACCGACAACCCACGAGAAGCTACTGGCAAGCTTTCTAACATAACAACATTGGCCGAATCTGAGATTGTAACCCACATAGACAAGAGGTGAGATGGTAGTGATCCCTAACGGAGAGTGCTTTAGAACTCTCTGCCACTTGGGTCCTCCTAAGTTGTCAATAGATGGACCTCTTAATGCAGAGCGTCAAGCGAGGCAGCTGTTAGTACCATTTTTGTACGTCTTTGGTATGACTTGCTGGGGATCGAACCCACGATCTTCCGCATCCGAGGGGGATGCTCTAACCACCAGGCCACCGGAATGGTCCAAGTCTGATTTGTCAAAATTCAACTAGATTTGAGAGATTTAGAAATGTCACCATTTTTGTTTATGCACCAATTTTCACAAGTATAACAAAAGTGCTCAAGATATTTTAAAGATTTGTGAATGACCATCCTCACCCTTCTAGATCTGCTCCAAACGGTCGATCAAACATTCTCAAAACATTATGCACATCTGCAAATCACCCTATATTATAACCCAAAGTGCTGAGTATTTATTTTCAACAATGCTGGAAGAGATGCACTACTTTACAAACACTGATGAACAGATATACACTCAGATGTACTAGTAAATAAGAGCAGGATCGCACAATTCCCAACCTTTTCCAAAAGAACATGGGGAAAAATGCTTTCTATATGACATGTTATTAACTGCATGTATACTATAATCATGCTTTATCATACAAATCAAATCTACTCCTTTTATTGTTGGACAGAAGTAGGTAAATAAAGCAAGCTCTATAATATCCAAAAGGTAAGAAGACAAATGAAAGCTCGAAAAATTACCCTAAAGGTGCAATGTCAAAGATTACCTCAACAACAGAAAACAACAGCAAAAAAGATGCTAGGTCAAAGACTAGCTCAAAGCCAGAAAAGTCAAAAAAGGTAAATTGTCAAGCTGAACAAAGTCCAAAGGCACTAAGACAAATAAAAACTTGAAAAATTACCACAAAGATATAGTGCGAAAGGTGGCCTCAACAAATGAAAACAATAGCAAAGGTGCTAGGCCAAAGACCAGATCAAAGCCAGAAAAGTCTAATAAGGTTACAAAAGAAAACCACTTTTGCCAGGTCCAGAAAGAACTGGTCTAAATGTATTAATAATGAATGTTTCTGTGAACAGATGGTGAAGGAACTGCAAGAAGAAGAAAACAAGTCACATTAAATTCATTACAAGACACAAGCCAGACCTTATGCCTTTTCAAGAATTTAGATGGAAAGGAATACATGGAGAAATATGGCTAACTGACTCAGTTCCAGAATACTACCAACATACTGGAAATGATGAAGTTATTATTTTATATAGCATTAATGTATCAATAGCTGTAGAAAAGCCAATAACAGAACTTCAAAGAATACTAGAGACATTTCAAACATCTAGAAGCAAGCATCCAACATGAATTCCTCAAGATTTTACTCAATTTCCAAGGATGGCTTAAAGAGTGGTTAAGACAAAGGGTTTAATTGCTATGGAATTCATTTGCATTTCTTGGCATGGAAAGCATGCAGGTATGAATGATGATAATAAGGTAATTGAGTTCAGATACCTAATGATTTTTTTTAAAACAATTCATGCAAAGTCTCATTTACCACTTCTGAAAGCTGGAGATTTCAATGTGGACATTAAATTAATCTGTCATGAAGTCAAAGAGCCTTTCAAGCTCTATGAATACAAAGACTCAGAGAGACGAAAGAAAAAAGGAGTGATAGATTATTTTATTGCTACTGCAGAACTGCATCTTTCTGACATAACACCAGTTGACCTAATGAAGGATTCAAAAGCAGACAAACCAGAGGTGGTCTTGGACCATCATGACTCTATTGCAGTAATGCTTGGACCTGCTTCTCTGACAAAGCTCCTGCTCAAAATATGGCTGCCAGTAGGATGCCACAGAAAACAAAATGAGATGACATACAATTTGTTTTATTCATATTTTTTAACTTGCAAATTGTTTTCCTGTGGTTTCTATAAGAGTCCATTCAATTCCAGGTCTCAACCACTCCTCCAGATATGTGTTGGATGATTAAAATGAAGTAATAAAAAAATATACTTAGCTCAAGACAAACTGGCTATAAATCTCATAAGAATTTTTCACTGTGTTCAAAGCATGCAAGCTAGTTTAACAGTGCATATTTTGCCCAAAAATATCTATCTTGTTCATGATATAAGTACAGTCTACATTTTATAATCGCACCTTCAATGCATGCTAATATGATAACTGAACATTGCTGTATGTTACATGAAATGTTGAAATGATAATATTTGATTACAGTGAGAACACTATCAAATAGTCACAGAGTCAAGTACATTAAAAGTTAGTCTTGGTCACTTAGCTGTTTGTATGTAATTCTTAAAACTCTTGATGATTATGAGTACATCAAGGATCATATATTTGTATTGTACAAAATAACATACTAACATTTTTAAATACAAATTATTTCTAAATCAAGGGGTAAAATACAAAATAATAGCCTCTTGTCTAGCACCAAGAAAAGCAATTTCAAAATGTTTTGAGTCCTCAAAGAAAAGGAGGTTGCAAATTTTTTAAACTAATTGAGATGGTTATTAAAATATAAAATTTGCTATTGTATATTACTATAGTCATCATGATCAGGAAATGTATCATTAGTTTTGGACATCCCAATCTGTACTGTACAGGTATCACAAAATCACTGACCATCATTTGTATTTTTGGAGGGTTTATAATGCTCTTTTCTATTCTAAATTGTTTTTTAAAAATGTTTTTGTCATTGATTTTAAAATCAAATGGGTGTACATTCTAATCTTAATGTTATATATACCTGCTATATGTATAATGAAACTGTCCTAATTACTACAATCTCAATTTTTCAAAATCAGAACTATTGATACCCATCAGTTTGTATTTTTTTGTATTTTTCATATTCCACACACAGCTGAAAACTGAAAACAAAACCTTTCTCAAATTGACTTTCAATGTTTGTTAAAATACTGTTATAATTCAATTTATCCTATTATATGAAATTATTATACTGTGTGCAGACTTTATAATTGTTTATTAAAATCATACCAATTTAAATCTCTTTCAGTCTTGCTTTCATATTTATCCATTAAAACTGTTTCTTTTGTAATTAGAATTTCTAATTAAGTACATGTACTCACTTCAAGAATTTCACAATATGATTCTCGTGTATACCAAATTTTGCATGAGCAATTAAATATTTAACTTTTAAGTCTAAACTCTAAAGTATTTGAATGAGTTACTTTCAAATTCTTTGACACCATGGTCTTATATTATGAATGTTTCTTTTTAAAAATAAACAGGTAGGAAATTTTTTTTATCAAGTTTCATGATAAGTTGGATCATATAAGGGGGTGCTCCACAGATGGTATGAGCTCTGAGAGAGTGACAGTGTTAGGTGAAGTTTTCATTTTCAAAATGCACAAGTGAAGAGAATGTTGATAGACCTCTAAGTTACTTTCATGTACTGTGACTGAAATTTCTTTGCGTGTTTGTGTTTGTGTGTGTGTGTATGTGTGTGTGATATTGATTTTAGACAGCAGCTTTAACAATTTTTCAGTCATATTACTACAATGTCTGCAGTGAGGCAGTTTATAGTGATGTCCAGCACTGGGGCATCATGCTGCAGACATGTAGCATCTTGTCCCACCAAGTCACATTATCCTGACACCAGGCCAACCTGAGTTTGAACACTAACCTCTTAATGTCGAGTGCCAAGTGAGGCAGCTGTTAGTACCATTTTTGTAAGTCTATGGTATGACTCAGCTGGGGATTCAACACATGACCTCCCACATCTGATTTAGGATGCTCTAACCACTAGGCCACAGGAGCAATGTTCTTGGATATGGTACTTGTGGAAACTGAACATGATCTAAGCACACAGATAACAATACCGACAGCTCCCAAGTGTTAAAAAAATCAGTCTGAATTAGTCTAAAGAACACTATCTTTAGTAGTTTTTACAATAGCGAAAAATTGAATTTTACCTTTTTGGACAATACTAGCTTCTGAAAGTGCAAGGAATGATTTACAAAATATATTAAATGTGAAAAAACACTATCAGCTATCTTTTTACAAGTTACTTCTGAGGTTCAGTAAGTAAGAATGACCAAGCAGAGCTAGCAGACTTGTGACCGATGTACATCTGAAGTAAATGTTTATAATCCACAGCTCTTACTGCACCAATCAATCATACACCAAAATAAAGAGAAATAAAAGTTCTTTTAACAATACTTACACTATACCAGGTCTTTTTTAAAATTTTAGTTTAATCAGTGAGGAAAACCAGGGAAATTATTTTCCTTCAAACATCTAGCCATATGTAAAATATGAAGCTGTTGAACACCATTAATGTAACCCTGCTACAATATCATTTAAACTTGTCAATAGCAGTGTGAACTGTAGCATGTAATCTAACAATAACAACTCTCCAACACCGATATTTCAAGTGATATGGTGTGCAGTGTAATAAGTATGTGAGGCCATTTGGTTAAATCTCCAATGCTGATATTTATACCCGTACTGTAATAGTATGCAGTGTTACAAGTATGTCAAGCCAGCTGGTTAATCCTCCAACACTGACATTTATAGTGATATGCTGTGCAGTGTGTGATAAGTATATTATTTCATTTCCTATGCCAAGAATTGGTGATTACTATGATAAACTAAAAATAAAAATATGTCATCACGTTTGACCCTTTTAAAGAGTTCTGGCAAATTAAACTCACTAAATCAGTGAAAGAAATGTTGGCATTTGCAACTGTATTTATAGCAGGAACAACTGCATTAAGATGATTTAAAAAAAAGAAAATGACAATCAATTTCCTTTCAATAGTGCGTGCCATTTTTAATGGCCAATTTAATGGAGTCAATAATGTTATGTGCTTAGGCTTGAATAAGCAGCAACACAGAAAGAGTGAAAACTAACAAGCTCGTATAACTTGAACAATGAATTTATTAAGTACAATTATTTTCATAAAATAAATAAACTTACAGTTTTAGAGAATCAAATCCAACATTAATCCAATATAGAATTCAGAAAAATAATCCACTAATGGAATTGCAAGAGTCCTGATAAATAAATGTTCTAATAGTTCCAGGTTCGAATCTTGACGATGTAATCCAAAATGGCTGACAATGTCACGTGATGCATTGCTTGTTTTATAATCATCCAAATGAATTATGAGCACATGTTTTCTCGTCCAAATAGATAAATAAATCTTCTTTCTTCAATGAAATGACACAATGTCCAGAACAAGATAATTAAAATTACAACTCGAACATAAATACACAAACTGTTAATTTTAAAGCCGAGATACTACTGAATCTCTCTTCCAGTACACTGATTAAAATACGCTTTTCTGATGTAAACAAGTGATCATGTGATTTTCTAGAAAGTCAAAGAAAGATGAATTACCTTCACTAAATCACGTACTCTAGATATTTCCTACACCCAAGAACTAAAAATAAAAAGTTGTCCTTGAAATTAACCAATAGTTTTAAAGGCCTGTTTATCAATCTGAAGCAAGGTCAGATAATGAGGTAAACAAGCCAAGGTCAAACTGTGTTTACAGCTAGAGTCTAGGTCAGCCTGAATTTTCTAGAAAAAAATCTCCCAATTTATGAATATTAAACCCTAAATGACAAATTTAGATTTAACAATTAAAAAAAATAATAATTTAAATCCAATAGCCATAACAATAACCATACACAAATTATGATAGACAGCAATATAACAAGAGGCTTTACATTGAGGGACCACTGTAACTCATGATAACATTAAAAAAAAATATATAAATTTAATTCTAATACAATAAATGGGGTGTTATGTTTAATATAGGTCAATTCCTAATATTATCCTATGAATAAACATCGGTTTCTCACATGAGGATAACCTCTGATATCTTGTCTTACTTCCATAAATGTTATATTCTAACTGATGATTCATTAGACATGAGTAATTTTTAACTGCATAATATTGTTTAATTTGTTATTGTCAGAAAAGGTTCTTTGATTTCTTTACCTTAATATTATTTTTTAACAATACACATATAGATTACAGAGCTCAAAGAAAGAATTTCCCAACTTCAGGCCTCCCAATAGTAGGTCTTTGTTGAACATATCTGGTTTGTCTAGACATGTTTATAAATATGCAATGCTTTTGTTTGCATATGTGTGTTCTATGAATAGGTAAATACAGGTATATATATTGGATCTACCAATACCTCTGAACAAGAATAAAAAACCAACAGCTCTGGAAAGAAGTGTATCAATCACAGTGCACAAAAGGTAATGCTAAGTTACCAAGAATTAATACTTGGTGCATGTAGTAATCAGATAGGTGTGTGTGTGTATACATATATATGAATTAGATGGCTGACTGGCTGAATGCATGCATGTATGTAAGTAACTGTTGTGTTCAGTAGATATATAATACTTACATACAGTATTTAAAATGTGTAAAACTATTGAGGCTCAGAAATATTACCAGAATGCAACCTTATACATGTATGTCAGTTTAATGTATTAACTGTATTGGCATTTGTCCATTAAAATATAAAATAATATACTATAAAAGGCCAAAGTCTTTGTTATTGTGCTTTCAATGCTATTCAAATAGTATTCAACTAATTCTCTTTACATGTACTGATAATTCAGGGAAAAAGTAAAATACAAAATTCAGCATAATATACACATACATGATGCATCTCATTGTGATCAAAACAGCCATGATAAGCATTTGATTCAAACCTGGCATGTTATGTGTGATAGACTTGGCTGTATAAACACATAAGGACCATCATAATGCCTGTTTAACTGCATTTGATGCCTGGACCAGCTCCTTACACTTAAATATTGACCGTCAATCTTAAAATCAATCCTACATGGGGCTACAGCAGCAGCTGTTTCACATATACTGACATAATGTCATGTATCCTTTTAATTATTTACAGTCTGACATTATTTGATGAGATAAAGCACCTCTAAAGAGAGTTATAGCCAAGTGGAACTAACTCTGAAGGTATGTAGATACTTGTAACGGAACATAGTTTTCTGTCATCCTTGGTATGCACTTTCTATGATGAACATGTACATCACAGAATTAGACATAATTTTTTAACACAAAGTATGAGTATCAAATTAAATACAATATGTGCTTTTATGTACATTTATCTCAAGAAATGCAGTTTAGTGGTATGTATTTATAGGTATCACTAAACTAACTGACCCACTGGACTGTTGTTGATTCCTAAATAAAAAAAGAAGAAAATGACATTCAATTTCCTTTTAATAGTGCATGTCATTTTTTTATGGCCAAATTAATGGGGTCAATGACCATACACAAATTATGTTAGACAGCAATATACCAAGAGACTTTACATACAAGAATTACTTTACTATGATGAAAACATCAAAGAAGAAAGAGTATAAAATTCCATTCTAATACAATAAATGAGGTACTATGTTTAACTATCAATTCCTAATATTATCCTGTGTATAAACATCAATTTCTCACAAGAGGATAACCTCTGTTATCTTGTCTTATTTCCATACCTTTTATATTCTGACTTATGATTCATTAGATAAAAGTAAGTTTTAACTGCAAAACATTATTTAATTTGTTCTTGTCAGAAAAGATTCTTTGATTTCATTACTTTAATATTTTTTTTAAAAAATACACAGCTCAAACTAAGAATTTCCCCACTTCTGGCTAAAAAAAAGGTCTTGACTGGAGATATCTGGTTTGTGTATTCATGATTATCGATACCTTTTGTTTGTTGTTGTGTTCTATAAATAGGTAAATATAATGGATTTATCAATATGTCTGAATAGGAATAAAAACCATTATCATTGTCATGTATGTATGTATGTATGTATGTATGTATGTATGTATGTATGTATGTATGTATGTATGTATGTATGTATGTATGTATGTATGTATGTATGTATGTATGTACTCACTACATATAAAATACATATATTATTTCTAATGTATCCATAAAATATTTAGGTTCAGGAATATTACAAGAATATAACCTATATGATGTGTCAAAATTAGTGCATAAGATATAATCCTTGTGCATCTGAACATACATCTTAAATTTTGGACTTCATCAAAAATGTAGAACATGAAGGAAATTACTGTACTGGTGTCTTAAAATGAATCACAAAATTGACCAATAACCATTCTTCCTTTTTCATCTGATTTACCAGTAAGTGTTAAGTTTAAAATTACCCGATCACTCTAAATCTGCACATTCCTCAAAAATATAACTTGTCTGTATTAAATGCGGCACTGAAGCTTACACAAATAAATTTAGCTCAAAACTGGCAACTACAAGCACTAGACCATTTTTGTAAAACACAAATCCTCTCACTTATCTTTAGATCTATGTGTTCAACTGTCAAGTCTGATCTGTCAAAATTCAACTAGATCTGTATCTTAACTATCAAGTCTGATCTGTCAAAATTCAACTAGATCTGTATGTTCAACTGTCAAGTCTGATCTGTCAAAATTCAACTAGATGTGAGTGTTCAACTGTCAAGTCTGATCTGTCAAAATTCAACTAGATGTGAGTGTTCAACTGTCAAGTCTGATCTGTCAAAATTCAAATTGATTTGAGTAATTTGGAATTATTGCTGATGCAATTTATTATTGCTGATGCATCATGTATCAGTTTTTGAAGCCTATGATATTGTTGAGATTTTTAAAATAACATTCACACCCATCTTGACATATCCCAGAATGTCATATCAAAATTTTACAAAATATTAAGCAAATCTACAAATTACATTGAGTGATCCAAATTCTAAGTTAGCATTTTCAACAAATCTCAAGGAGACATAAATTATAATTAACCAATAGATGAATAGTACAGACCCATGTACTGCTACATATAGAAGGGCAGGATGAAATAATCCCTAACATTTTCCAAAAATGGAAAGGCAACAAAATGTTTTATCAATTACATATTAATACTGTATTTTATAATACAATGGTATATTTTCAGTACAAGTAAAGTGTACCCATTTTATTTTGTAGTTGTAGGTAAATATGTCAAGCTCCAAAGAATCCGTGTCCAAAGGTGAGGAGAAAAAAGGAAACTCAAAAAACAACCTTGAAGATGAAATTCCAATGGTACCCTCAACAATAGAAAGCAATAACCAAGGTGCAAGACCGAAGACTAACTCAACGTCAGTAAAGTCTAAAAAGCAAACTGTAGAGAAAAAACAGTTAAAAGTACTGACAATTAATGCTTTTGGGCCCAATAAAGGTAAAGGAACTACAGAAACAAGAAAACATACCATAGAAATTGTCATCAAAAGATACGAACCAGATCTTGTTCTTTTTCAAGAACTTAAATGGTCAAACAAAGCTGAAAAATGGCCATCTGACCTACTTCCAATACAATACGAATTTGTTGGAAAAAGTACAGAAGCCAATATTATGTACAATATTAATACATTAAGTGTTACAGAAGGCGAAAACATAGATATTCAAAGAGATCCTCAGAATTCTCAAGATCTTAAAAATGACAATGACAGCTTTGATTCTATTTCAAGAATGTGTTCATGTATGGTTAAGAGAAAGGGTGAAGCTGACGAATTTGTTGGAAAAAGTACAGAAGCCAATATTATGTACAATATTAATACATTAAGTGTTACAGAAGGCGAAAACATAGATATTCAAAGAGATCCTCAGAATTCTCAAGATCTTAAAAATGACAATGACAGCTTTGATTCTATTTCAAGAATGTGTTCATGTATGGTTAAGAGAAAGGGTGAAGCTGACGAATTTGTTGGAAAAAGTACAGAAGCCAATATTATGTACAATATTAATACATTAAGTGTTACAGAAGGCGAAAACATAGATATTCAAAGAGATCCTCAGAATTCTCAAGATCTTAAAAATGACAATGACAGCTTTGATTCTATTTCAAGAATGTGTTCATGTATGGTTAAGAGAAAGGGTGAAGCTGATAATGAATTCATCTGCATTTCCTGGCATGGAAAGCAAAACAATATAAAGGATACAGAAAAGGTAGAGGAGTTTAAAAATCTAAAGAAATTTCTTGAACAACTGCATAAGAAGTATAATTTACCAATTTTAATAGGTGGAGATTTCAATGCGGACATTAAATTAATCTGTCATGAAGTCAAAGATCCTTTCAAGCTCTATGACTATGTAACCTCAGAGAGACGAAGTAAAAAAGGTCTGATAGATTATTTTATTGCTTTTCCAAATATACATCTTTCTGAGATAAAACCAGTGGACCTAAAGAATTATTCAAAAGCACACATACAAGAGAACATGAAATTAATCTGGTATGTACTCATATATTTGATTCAATTTAAAAAACTGCATCTTTCTGTCATGACACAAGTGGGCCTAAAGTGGGATTCAAAAGTACGCTTACAACAGAATATAAAATTAATCCAGTATGTACTCCTATATTTGATTCATTTTAAAAAACTGCATCTTCCTGACATGACACATGTGGGCCCAATGAAGGATTCAAAAGCACACATACAAAAGTATATGAAATTAATTTGGTATGTACTCAAATATTTGATTCATTTTAATAAACTTTCTGGCATAACACCAGTGGACCAAAAGAAGGTATCAAATGCAGACAAACCAGAGGAGGTCTTGGATCATGACCCAGTTAAAGCAATGCTAAAACTTACTCCTCTGTCTAACATTTCCTTCTCTGAATAAAGCTACTGTTAAGATCTCTAAGAAAACCAAATGAGGTGCAACACAACTTCTGGTGTTTTTTTTTAAAACTTCAAAACTCATTTCATGAGGTTTCTGTAAACCCTAAAATATGGATCACGGGAATTTACTTTTATTATTTTTGTATGAAACATGAAACTCCATGCTGCATCCATTCATTGGAATAAGTATTGTGTTGAAAAGGACAAGCTATTTATAAATATATACAGAATTCTATATGAGCAGGGGTTGTAAATTCACTCTACAAACTTGAAATGACAATGACAGTTTTCATTGGCCAAGTGAATTTACTAATTGTTTGCTTGATCTGACACGTGCTTATTCAGGGCAGAATTCTCATTAACCAAATCTGTGAAACTTTTCTTGCAAATTTACACCTGCCCAGCACATGAATATAACTGTGTAAGTATAGTCTATGTTTTATTATGGTGTGTATTTAATCCATATAAAGTAAGAGATCTGGATAAGTTATAGATGTTCCATGAATCACTGAAACAACAGTGTTTTATCCCAGTCAGAACATTATCAAATTGAGTAAAACTGGCTGCATCCAAAGTTAGTCTTAGTCACTAAGCTGTTTGATGCATTTTTAAAGGTATGATAAACATCTTGACAATTAAGATTTAATCTGGCATCATAATTTTGTGTAGTACAGTATTAAATTTAAAAAAACTCTACTAAAATTTAAAGAAACAACAAATCATTTCAAGTAACTATCAATTTCATTAACATTATCTGGCACTATAAAAAAGGAGCATATTCAAGTTATAATATAGTCTCTTTTCAAGCAGAAGAATAAAAATATACAAATATATTAAAATCTTGGATCAGTACAACTACAATTAATTCAGTTATAAGTCAAACCCAACTGCAAACTGCCCATATCTAGATCTGTAATTACATAATGCACCAGCAGATCTGGGTCTATGCAGTTTGTTAGGATCAATCAGTAGAATAAACAACAAAGATCCAGATCTACTGCTGCATTATGTGATCAAGGTTGTTGAACTCCACTAATAAGTGAGTATATATGGTACTTTAGGGTTATAATCAGAATCCAGATCAAAAGGAAATTTAAATATTAAACAAAAAGGATTTGAGCTCTTTGTAAAATTATCAAATTTGGCATTTTACATGATATTTTTGATCAGGAAAATAAATTGTTGAACTGTGACCTTTTAATAAGTTCAGATTTCACAAAATCTAATGAAAATCATTTGTGATTATTGATGGGTTTTGTAATACTGATTTTTATTATATATTATTATTCATGATAATGTTTGCAATTGAATTTAAAATCACTGACTTAAATTTGAAAATTTATTTCTAACAATACTTGTTATTTTTTTAAAACTTTCCTAAGGATGATCACCAAAAACAAGGGTACATTTCAATTCATATTTTTAATATTCCATAAAATATTTTTAAAAAATATGAAAGTGTTATCCTAAATTGATTTTCTGCATAGGTAATCATGATGTTATATGTTCAATTTATTATGTGATGTACGATTGCTATACTGTATAAAAGTTACATTGTTTTAATGGCTTATTTAATCATTCCCTAATATTTCTCTTCATTTTTTTCTCCATATATTTGTCACTTAAATATTGTTCTGTATTTAAAATTGTATCTTATGTACTCACTTCATAAATTTCAAATTTCTTTAATTCCAATCTTTAATGAGCAATTAAAGAATATTTAATTATAAGGTGCATCTGAATGCTATCATGTCAAATTCTATGATATTGTGATGTAATATTATACATGCACCATCTCAAATTCACAAAAACAAATATTCAGTATTATTTAGTTACATTAAATAAGCAAACCCTGCATACTTAAACTGTCATCAAACACCCAGTATCCATGGAGTCTAATAATAACAACAATTTTGGAGAGAAAAAATTAACTGCTTACAAGGGAGATTCCAACCTCCAGTAAAACTTGTATGTAAACCCTAGCTCTGTCATGATTATTTTATTCAAACTCTTTTGATATGCATATATTAATACATGCATGAGGTACAAATATTTCAAGAAAATTAACCCATAACTTTACAATCTAGTTCAATACTCTGACCCTATAACACGTCATTTATTTTTCGTCTCTGAAATATTAACATCAGACTGAAAATGATGACAAGAACTAACATAAGATGCAATTTAAAAAAATACAATAAAAGAAACTTAACATCAACTTTCTAATACTACTTTTATCACAACATTGCATAAACCACACAATTTTCTGTGCTTCATCCAGTCTATACTGAAATGCCATTACTATGCTATCTTCTACCCTGGATATTTCATCATATAAAAGAAAAAATATTTACTTTTACTAGGAAAGGTTAACCTCATTTAAGATTTAAATTTTGATTTTATATTGATGTTTGCACAACCTTTTCAAGATCTGTACCATTTATCAAAGGACTACACAATGATGTTTATTTAGAGTCTATCTTCCTTAGGTTTATAACACTTTTTTTCCCCAATTATATTTTTACATCTATCCTTTCAATTAACACTATTTAGCGAGAGTTTCGGCTGACATGTTGTTAAACAATACACCTGCAAAAATATACATTAAAATTCACCAATAATCTGATTGGTGGAAATACAATTCAGAAAAATGAAAGGGGTGTAATACATTTCTTGTCAATAAAATATCAAAACTTTTTTATCACATTGATATCGCAAATATGGCCATTCAAGTGGGAGGGGCTATAGTATAAAGCCAGTGTAAACCACGGCTTTCAATACAATGAATTCTTAATGGTTTATTTTAGAGACAAATTGAATAATAAAGTTATGGATTTGAGACAGATTACACAAGCAACATGGTGAAGAAATTTAAAGCAGTAATAATTTTAAACCTTTTATATAAGCAGTAATAGATCAGACAAAATCATCCTGCTAAAGCAGACTCACCTTTCTTCTAATGTCGGCTGTGATGCCAACTCTATACAGATATGTTGGTTTTATATGGACTAAACTATAACTTTTTGATATATCAGTTAGTAAATACATAGTAAAACTCACAACTGTAGATTATTAGCAATTCTACAATATTTTGGGACACCTGGAAAAGTTCATTGTTAGTGCATGTTACTTGGTGTGCTAATAATCTAGTAATAAAAATATGGTGAATCAATGCTAAGCATGTTCCAGATTTTTTTTCTTGTCTATTCACTCTTCAGAGATGGTGTGGGTTCTCGTCCTGAGAACAAGATTCTTGATATGTCTTGAACAATGTTACTGGCAATATGGCAAGAAGAACCATAAGAATAATGTGCCTGGATCAGGAAACTTGTACTGTGCTTCACTGAAGGACATCCATACATGCAATGGGACAAAATATCATTGTCCGCCTGTCCCTCCAATGATGCTTTCTTGGTGCCACCAAAGTATACTGAGATTCATTCTGGCTACATCCCTCCTAATAACTCAATGATGAAGCATAGGTCAAATGTGCTATCCAGTATCTTGTAAGAGGTGACTAAAGAGCCATGGAGACTCAGTGATTAATCAGACTCAAACCAGTAATGGTGCAGGTTCAAATGCTACCACAGTGTCAATTACTAAAGTGTATCGTTGGGCAAACCAATTTACTCTCATTGCTTTAGCACTAAATTAACCCCTATTTGCATTGCCGTACTGTAAAACACCATATTTCAACAGTATTTATTATGATTTGGTGTATGATCAGCATTAAGTAAACAAGAAAAAGATGAGAACTCTTGTTCCCAAAGGTGCTTGTTAATTTCTGAAAGAAATTAAATCCTCACTTGCCAAACAAGCTTGACTCTTCTGTTTCTAAACTGCAAAATTGGCACGAATCACAGTTTGTATATCCAATATATGATTCAGTATGTGTGTATGTGCACACGTCTGTGTGTGTCGTATCAATAAGATGTCTGTAGTGTGGCAGTTTATAGTGATGTCAAGCACTGGGGCATCATGCCGCAGACATGCAGTATGATGTCCCACCCAGTCAAATTATCCAGACACCAAGCTTTCCAGTCCTAACACTGACCTCTTAATGCTGAGTGCTAAGCGAGGCAGCTGTTAGTATCATTTTTATAAGTCTTTGGTATGACTTGGCCAGGGACAGAACCCTTGACTTCCAAGGCACTAAGCTACATACGAGTCAGTAATAGCTTCTGAGTGAATGACTTTGATTCAAATGGCTGTTTTATATTCATTATAATCACTTTTCTCTAACTCATCCTCCATATCAATACTGCTAGAAGAGAGGAAGAGGAAGACCATACAATAAACAAAGTAAATAATACAAAAATACATTTGTGTTTGTAAACACTGCTGACCCAAAAAGTATAAAATAATTTAAACTTTACAATCAGTTAAATCTATTTATGCATACAAACATTTGTCTCAGTTGTAAAGTGTGTAAATAATTGGAAAAGTGCTGTGACAGTCATGGAATGAAAATCTAATCAGGTCAGGTCATCCACCTATTATTCCACAACTGAGACAGCTGTACACCTTTAAATCTGGTCATCTTTTGGAGCAGTGAAAATGTACATATTTTATCATGATAAAAAGATTAAAAAAAGAACTTACTTTTTTTAACTGGACCACCAAATTCAAGCACTATTGTGTCCCCTGGCTGGAACATCATCTTGGGACTGTCTTCCCCAATTGATAAATTGTCCATAGATGAAACCAAGTCCTCCTCTACCTCCTCTTCCTCCTCCTCCATTATAGAAGGAGGCCTCTGGATGTCATCCTCTTCCTAGAAACAATAGAACAAATTATGTCACTACACATGGTCAGTCAACTGAGTCTGTGCATAAGGATTTTTTAAAATACGGAAGCCATATATCTTCTCAAAATATGTTACCCGATCATAAAACATGAGGAGCACAATCACTACATTGCAAATCTAGCCCTCCCAGGCTAAAAACATTAAGGCTAAAAGTTACTGCCTACATATGTGGTAGTCAGACAAAGGGAATTCCCCTTGATACAGGAACTGGTTCCATATCCTGCGATTATCCATTCATACCAAGAAGTATGCTTTCTCCTGATGACAGATGTTCCAAACCGTCTTCAAATATTTTTAGAAAAGATATTTGTCTTTAGAGTAAATTGGATGAGTTAGTCTTCTCATGGAAGTATACTCCATCAATATTTCTAAGTCTGTCTTGACCTTTTGTCTTTAAGACAAGTCATTCTTTGTTTTAAATGTACACATAGGTGCCTGCATACATCGTTAACATGGCTTCTTGCCTAGGGACACTGGTCATATGTATAAATAGCTTTTTGTACAAAAAAAGTATGGTGACAGCAGTTATTTAGCTGATTTTGTATGTGTATCACTATAATTTCTGCTTCAGTCAGACCCATACAGGTAAGATTTTTTTTTACAGTCCACTTCACAGTTATTAAATGACACTACAATGCCTTTATGCGTACAGTCATTTGGGCCTTTGTCTGCAGTTAAATTTACACAAGATAATTTATATGGTGCCCATTCTATAATTATTAAAAGTTATAATTTAATATCTTCACATGTACAGGCTGCTATGCATCCCCTTTCTTACAGGTAACTATCCACAATATATATATATTGATGTCAAAATGTTTGAAAAGGTCATTTGGGTGCCTTTCAATCATAATGATCAGTTACCCATGTACCCAATCAAAAATAAATTATATTAAATATACTAAATATGAACCTGACTGGTTTGTTTTACATTCGTAAATGTAAAAAGAAAAACAAGAAGTATGTGTGATTGGGATTTTTAACCTAGCTTTAACAATTTTTCAGTCATATTGCTACTATGTCTGCAGTGAGACAGTTTATAGTGATGTCTAGCACTGAGACATCATGCTGCAGACATGTAGCATGATGTCCCACCCAGTCACATTATCCTGATATCCGGCCGACCAGTCCTAACACTAACCTCTTAATGCTGAGCGCCAAGCAAGGCTGCTGTTAGTACCAATTTTGTAAGTCTTTGGTCTGACTCAGCCGGGGATCGAACCCATGACCTCCCGCTTCCAAAGGCAGACACTTTAACCACTAGACCACCAGAGCAGTTCTTAAATCATTGTATTTATTTTAATGAATATTTTTGTAAATTCAGTAATCTAACTAATTAGAATGCTACAATTGCCAAAAATGAATTATGTACAGTAACAACTTTCATGGCACATTATGTTTTTGAGTTCTAGTGGGAATGCAATAGTCATATCACTCAATTATAATATTCCAGTGGGATAATAATAAGATAATAATAATAACAATGAGGACTTTGTATAGCACCTATTCTTTAGAAGCTCTAAGCACTTTAGAGCATCTATAATGATATGACTACAAAAGACAAAAATACAACAACAAAAAAACACCAAGAAATTAGAAAACATAAAAAATGCTCAAAATTATTAAGGTAGGAAACATTATTAAGTCTTTAAGTTTGTTCTTGCAGTCGAAAAAGTTGAGTTTTAAGAGCACTCTTGAAAGGGATAGCATTAATTGTATATCCCATGTATTACATACCAGTGGGATACCAATAGTTATATCCCCAATGTATTCCATACTAGTGGAATAGTAATAGTCATATAACCCATGTATTCCTTACTAGTGGGATAGTAATAGTCATATCCCCAATGTATTACATACCAGTGGGATAGCAATAGTTATATCCCCCATGTATTCCATACCAGTGGGATAGTAATAGTCATATCCCCATGTATTCCATACTAGTGGAATAGTAATAGTCATATCCCCTATGTATTCCATACTAGTGGAATAGTAAGTCATATCCCCCATGTATTCCATACCAGTGGGATAGCAATAGTTATATCCCCATGTATTCCATACCAGTGGGATAGCAATAGTTATATCCCCAGTATTCCATACCAGTTGAAAAGCAATAGTTATATCCACCATGTATTCCATACCAGTGGGATGGTAATAGTTATATACCTCATGTATTCCATACCAGTTGAAAAGCAATAGTTATATCCCCCATCTATTCCTTACTAGTGGGATAGTAATAGTCATATCCCCCATGTATTACATACAAGTGGGATAGCAATAGTTTTATCCCTCATTCCAATGGGACAGCATTAATTATATCTTCCATGTATTATATACCAGTGAAATGAAAAGTCACAGCATTTTAATTTGACTAAATCAGGCAATTGACCTCATCCCAAAAACAACAGGAGAGCCAAAGCTACAATCACATAATGTTGTCTACCATATACATAATTACAAACAACTGTATGACTGAGGATATCAAAATTAAAATAAGGTGGGAATAAAAACTATAGAACAAGTGCATGCAGGTTTGAAGATATACAAGTCTGAAATTTACTTACTGAACTGACTTCTTTGGACATACTCTGTTTAATGCTGCTGTTCATTTCTAAGCTTTGTCTTAATTTCTGCAGGGAAAAAAGAATAAGCAATGTGAGTGAATTTCTATTACAAACAGACATGAAAAGTTTTGTCAAAATTAACAACCATGGATCATAAAGTTCAAACAATTGCACTCCCTTAAACTACAACTGTTATGTATAAAAAAAATTAACTGTTAAATATTACTTGCCATAGGCATAAAACCAGTAGACTATGCCTTTTTGGTGACCTTGACATTTGATCCAGGAACTTGACTAGTACATGATAAGGAGTGGTGGGTTTGGTAAACTTTCATCAAATTATCTATAAGGAGTTTAAAAGTAATAGCCTGGATCTGGAATGGGCCAATGACAAATTATCCTTGGTTGTGACATCACCAAGGGGTATAACGAGCTAAACGGTTATTAAACTATCTTCATTGGTTCAAAAGTTATACCTGTACATGGATAGAGGTCACATATTTTTTATTTTCCTGTCACATGACCTTGACCCTGATGTCTAATAATGACATAACTGTATTGTTTAATAAAACATATATCCAATGTGGTTCCAAAGCCATATCCCATAGTAATTCAATAACCAGAAAGATAACTTTGCTTATTCTTTTTGCTGTATTAAATAATAAGTGTCAAAGTCTAAATATTCCAGGCATAGGTCTTTTTTAATTTATAATGCAACCACAAACCTTACTATTTTGTAATGTCTTTTTTTGGGATATAAACGTCATGGTACTTAAATGCTGAGTGAAAAATGCCGGCTTTTCCAGTTTGAAAAGTCACAAAAGTTGCAAACTATAACCAGTGAATAGCATCCTTTCTTTCAACAAACCTCAAAAACAAGATCTGCAAGCAATTTTATACTATTCACTTAATTTCTTAACGAGACTGAAGCTGTCACTGCTTATCATTACCTGCCATGTTATCAGATACACAACCCTGTAATAAGTCTCATTCTGGCATGTCAAGTACAATAACAAATAAATATATAGATACACAACCCTGTAATAAGTCTCATTCTGGCATATCAAGTACAACAGCAAATAAATATATAGAAATGAATGAAGCATGGACAACACTGGATCAATCACTGCAAAAAATGAAGATTCTTTCAGATCTTCAAATTAGCTGTCCTGGTCTAGGTCTAATTCATTTTTGGGGGTAAAAATATGCCCGATATGGCATAGAGGATACACCATACTCCTCTAATCTATATTTTAAGCTTATCAGTCCTGTTAATTTTGTTATATAATTTGTTTGTCGTTATTCTGTATTTAATGAATTATTATTTTTAAACTGGTTGTTATGACACTGTTATGCAATACCCGATATGGCGTAGAGGGTACACCATACTCCTCTAAGTGAGTTGTCCTATACAGCGAGTCGCACGTGCCGCGCGTATAATGAAGGTTTCACGCGAATTACTTTTTATAAGTACGGCAGACTACTATATAGGTACAGTGCAGGGTCTTTTTAAGACACAGTGGACATTAGAGCAGACCTCTAAACGTTACATTTGTCGGATATTAGAGCCAAAAAGTTGGGTGAGTTAAATACATTCTTTTTGGGTTAATGTTTCAGTTGAATGTTCAGTTTCAGAATAGCACGTTTATTTTTATGTATTGTGTAAATTCATTTTATTATTTGGAAAACTGTCCATTTTTATATTCAGCTCGCCGGTCGTGTGAATAGATGAGTATTCAAGACCAATGTTAACCGGTGGAATGGAGACGGACAATGAACTACTGTCGCACCGGAGGGAAGTGAAATGTTAACACTCGTAGTTTAGTTTTATTGACTACTTTATGTAAAACACGAATAGCGTGTTTGTAGTCAATAGAACCTTACGTTTGCTTTATTGACTATTATGTAAAACACGAATAGCGTGTTTAGTCAATTGGATAGTATTGTTTGGTTATTATTGATTATATTTTGTGTGTGTGACACGAATGGTATGATTATAGTCAATTAAAACCTTATGATTTGATTTACTGACTATGTTGTGTGGGGTACGAATATCGTATCAATAGTCAATATCATGCTACGTTTTGGATATTGGTAGTGTATGATCATAGATATATAATACAGTAGTGTATGACCATAGATATATAATACAGTAGTGTATGACTATAGATATAATACAGTAGTGTATGACTATAGATATATAATACAGTAGTGTATGACTATAGATATATAGTACAGCAGTGTATGACTACAGATATATATAGTACAGCAGTGTATGACTACATATATAGTACAGTAGTGTATGACTACCGTCATATAGTAGGGTAGTAGATTCATTTGTGTGTGTATTGTGTGCTCATTATATATATATACCTATCATGATGTTTTTTTTTTATAATATAAGTTTTATTTAGACAAACGTGTTTGTTATTTCTTTAAAACCCTACCTAATCTCAAAGGGTCGGCTCGACAACGTTACATACATACAATACAAGCCTATGGGATTTTTCTTTTTACTGACGTGGGAGGCAGGGATATGGCCAGCCCTGCTTAAAAGTTGTTTTTAGTACTTCAAGAATTTGTAGTACTAGGAGTTTGTTCTAGAAAAATAACAAGGATGTACCTTGGAGAACAAATATTCACAGTAAAGCAGTGCCAAAAAATGTACTCCATTTGGAGTAATATAAACTGTCTTGTTTTAGGATTTGTCATATGTGTTGATCTCATAATCATATCCTGAAATATTCATTATTTTCTTTCAGAATATCCAATCAAAATCATTCATTAAAATTACTTTATTTATATGGATATTATCTGCTCTGTTTTACTGTTATATTAATATTTATTCAATATCATAAATATAAGAAAAACATACATGAAATTAACTCATTATCAAAGTGTTAATTTATGTTTTCACCAAAGATTGCATTTAACCAAGCTGAAACAGTAGCAGGAATTTAATGCCTATTTACAAATAACCAAAAAGAAGAAACCAAAAAGAACTTTATCTTAACTGCTGTACCGGCTTCTCTATTTACATCTGCATGGAGAGGGAGGACTGTCATTTTGTTATGGGGCATTACCAGTTTAGCGATGCTGCTGTAAGTACCATTTTTGTAAGTCTTTGATATGACTCGACCAAGGATCGAACCCATGACCTCTCGCTTTGGAAAATCCAAAGAGAATTCCTAAAATAACTTATATAGCAAAATATTGTGTTGTTTCCAACTGACAGAATAATATTTAATTTCTTAAAAATTACAATAAATACAAATTTACCTTTAAATCGGATATTGTCAGAAAAAGTTTTTCTGAAATTCTATTTTCATCTTCCTCATTATTAAGGCTTTCCTTGGATTCTTGTCTTTTTCTTTCACCCCCAGGCTTCTTGGGAGAGGACTTTCCCTTAAATTTGGAGGCATCTATTTCCATGTCATCTTCATCACTGTAGTAACTTTTGGATACCTTTTGTAACAAGAACATTTGACTTAAATGTTACACTACAATATATCAACCATGATTCATATAATATGTAAATAATGCAAAACCAAAATACACACAATTCGTATTTTTTTTACTGCGTCATCTGTAATTCTGCAATGGTCGATACAGCTTATATCGAACAAGAAAAGCCACTATATGTTTTGTTTTTTTTTAATAGCACTTGCTGCATTTTACTGATTATATCAATGCAAGAAATGACAGCTAAGTGATTTTCCTAAAGACACAAATGCAGTTAACCCATACTGGCCATAGAGATACTCAACCTGTAATTGTTGGATCTGAGTCCCACTCTCTATCAACTGAACCACCATGTCTCTTAATAATAATTTGATCTAAAAAGTCCATAACAAAAGATTGCCTTTTCTTTTATAGTAGCATATTTATAAGAATGGTATCATGTTTATACCCTCTAAATATATAATTAAATATCTAGTCACAAAAAGCATTACTATATTTACAATCTTATTTAGAAACCATACTCAAAAACCAGCCTAAAATTATAAAAAGTTTACAAACTTCCTATTGGCATGCACAAAACATTAATTAATTGAAAGTGTACACAAAATTCCAAAACAATACAGCACTATAAGGCCTTCAAGGAACATGATCAAAGATTTTTAGTCATAACTTTATCAAGGTTTCCAACTCTTTCCAACCAAGCAGAAATCCTGTAGCTTATTTTTACACACTAGACTATGACCAGAAGGATGCTTGTTTGATTCCAAACATCAAATCAGCCCAGACTGGTTACCATGGTGTGTCCTCAGCAGTGCACCTTTCTTGCTTCAGCATAATATAGCCTTCAAAGTCCTACTGTACCATTAAACACCAAAAAAGAACCAATTAAGCAACCTAGCTAACATCTGAACTCCGACACACAAACAGTCAATAGTCTTACTTTAATAATCCTCCACCTAATAAATTCTTAGAATAAATATAAATGTGTTTAGAGAACGCACTGCACCACATAATTACCTAAGAATCTAACCCAAAAGCACCTGACCTAAATTATTGGATGGACAATGGAAATATAATAATCTTCATGCCCTAACTGCCTAATTATTTTCTCATCCTGAAAGTGATGTGACCTTCAGTACAAAATCATGTGATAAGAGAGAGATAAAAAGTTACACGCCAATAATTAGCCTCAATCTATTTATGATGTACACTGTATCACTTTTTTCAATCATATATTATTACTAAATACCTTAAAGAGGACAAAAACCCGTACCGGCATAATTTTATTGCAAATAGAAGGATATTTAGTATTTTGTGTATACATGTATAATCTATCCAGACTATTTTTTTTATTTGCATCTATTGTATTTGTACTTACATTTCATAAACAATACTGTCCTGTATTCCGAGATCAAATAAAAAGACCATGCCACAAATTTGTTAGCTCCTTCCATACAAACAGGATGTAACGTCATTTGAGACAATTAACGTATACGAGTCGTATTCAGTTTGTGCATCGATGTGTCAAGTAGAAACAAGATGGTTCAATATGCAGCTTTAAACTATGTGAATAATAGCAGTTCTGGACAGAAAATTAGTTTTTATCACATTTCCAAAGGGCATTAAAAGGAGATCTGTATGAGCAATCAAATTAAAGAGAGAAGGCTTTATGCTGAGCTTGAATGTTTCTCAAAAGACCCAAGAGCATCACCAATGACTGAACCTGGCGAGTACTGTTCATCTTTCTCACATGAATCTATCATGTAAGGTTGGATGTTAATGGAATGTGTTTTAGAGAACACTTGACTGCATTTTCAATGGTATATCGAGAACTCACCCCATTGAGAACTCACCTTGGGAGAAATTGACCCAATGTATCTGGAGAAGTCACCCCAAATGGTTGAAGAAGCCACCCCAAAACTTGTCATCCAGAAAACATATTTAATATTTATCTTTAAAATAAATAAATTATTTAAAAGATAGAAATGTGTACCTTAAAACTATACTGTTATCAACAAAGATGTTGCTATGTGGTGGTTACTGCATTATTTGAATACACAAATGACGTATCTTATTATCAGGTATTGGTCTCCTGTACAATGAAGCAAGCTACATACCTATGCAATTCCAGTGTGTTCATATAATCTCATTACATTTCTTATAACACATAATGGAACACCACAGTAAAAACACTTTAAAAAATGTTACTGTTAACATTTTTGAATGATACAAATATTATACTAACATTATTCATTAATGATGTAATTACTCTCAAATTCAGACCAGACTGATTCAGTACAAATTGCTAACTGATTCAGCCCAGATATCTGGCTGATTCTCCAAACTTCCATGCTGATTCAGACCATGTGAAATATTATTATTTTGTCCAGGATTTAAATGTGGCATTTAATTTGCTATTAAAGATGATCTTCTCATTGTATCTAAAGTATGTCGAGCAGTCCAAATATGTCTTTAAGGTAACAAAATCCTGTTAGCATGCGTGATCATGGTGTTGTTATATATAATAAAATAACGTAAACATGATTATTTTGCATCGGCAATTTAGTAGTGAAATATTTTTTAAACTTCTCGTTCACCTTTAAAGAGTTTTTTTTATTGAGAAATAATAAAATTACAAATACTAACAAATAAGAAGAAATAAACTAAATGATGTTGAACTCAGAAGTGACCGCATTTCCTGAGTAGGTGGCAAAGGTACTTTTTTATCAAGTTTAAGTACCATTTGTCAATGGTTAGCAATATCTCAATGAAAAATCAAATTAAATTGTTCAGTTAGAGAGATGATTCTACAACCCTTTGGCTAATTGATGGTCAGCACAAATTCAGTCGATTTTGTACTATAGAGGTCCATGCCATAAAGCTGTCTTAGGATGACTCTGGTTATTAGGTTGGAGCTCTTTCATATATAAAACTGCTGATGTCACATCATTCTTACCCCCGCTCTATTTTTTACAATTAAACTGTATCAATTGATTTGAAGAGCAGAGCAAAGGGACAGATACCACGTCTTTTTCTTTAAGCACAGAAGCTGAGTTGATCAAATGGAAAAGTTGAAAAGTTGCACATTTTATATATTTAATAAGTTCTTAAGTTGATGAGAAACAAAAATAAAAAAAAGCCTTAACAATCATGTGACGACATATCAGGATTAGTATATATGATCCTTCTCCCAGGGGGAGTTCTCTATGGGGCAAGTTTTCCATAATTCATTATCAACAATGCCGGTGTATACACAGTGTCTCAAATGACATCATGTCTGCTATTTGTGAGGGAGAGAGAAGCGCGTTGTTTTATTCAAGACGAATCGGGAGAGATGATCAGGGTTTTTAATAAATTTCTTTGCAACGAGTAAGAATTAAAGGTATAAATTTTCAGAAAACGAACCATATACCTAAAGCCAATTATAAAGTTTGCGCAAATTTAAGCTTTGCCTGTTTGTCCTCTTTAAGGCATATATATGCTTATTTTCCACATATACAATAACCCCTATTTTCAGGCATGTACTTGCTATCCATGCTGTCCAACACTAGTATAGGGTATACATGTTTTACTGACAACTTTACAATGCATTTCATGAATTGATTATCATAAATCTATTAAGAAACCTATTTAGAGCACAATAAAGTAAACTTCTGTTACAATGAAATTAAGCTAACAAAAACACCTCAATATACATAATGTTTGTTTTATTGTGAAATGGAAGTAAAGTATAAAATTTAATTTTATCTCAGAATGCCTTGCAACTGGCACAGTTTTCAAATTATTTTTAACCCCATATAGGTTTTCATTTATTGTTTTGTATATAACCAACAAAATAAGATATAAAAATACATTAGTTTATAATAAACTAACTACTAACTACCAATGATTCCATTCACAAAGTTCCAATGATTCCATTCACAAAGTTCCAATGATTCCATTCACAAAGTCTGATCACAATTACAGTGAAATTTGTAAAATGTCTATAGTGTAATTATTTAATATATATTTCATCATTTTTTTACTCAAACAGCATACTAGGTCTACTCCCCAATAGGAAAGCATCTCAAGTGTAATTAATGGATCATCAAGTGTAATTAATGAATCATCAAGTGTAATTAATGAATCATCAAGTGTAATTAATGAATCATCAAACTAAACTACTTGAATCATTTGACTAAAACCTAGCTGACACCTTTGTGCAGGCAACAGATTCTTTGCTTTAGTGGGAAAGGCCTAATATATTATGAATGTGGTTATCTGTGTAAATGGCCAAGGAATCAAATTTTGACATTATAATCCACATATTACATGTAAGAGATTTTAAAATCACTTTTATCACAATAACAAAGTCTTTCAGATTAAGTCATTGTTAACCTTGTACACGTAATGTAACACTGAAAGAATATACAATGTAATTTACGTATGTCCAAGAAATTATTGTTCTGGAAAAACAACAAGGTTTAAATTTAACATGGGCTAAAAACCTCTCATAATTGATTATTGGTACAGTAACAGTGATTCTGCTACAAAAGAAGATTAGATAACCATAATGCTTCAACAATACTCTGAAACATCTGCAATTTGCAACACACAAATTTGTTTTACATGCAGAAATTAAAAATTATAGAGCAAATTTAAAACAGGACAATGAAAATCATTTTTTTAAAAATCTTTTAAGTGGTACATCAAAATATTTATTATAAACTGCATTTTCTGCAGGTCAAGTAATCCCTAATTTTCTAAGATTATCACTATTAATGCTATTTCTGGATGCTGCAGGTGGAAATCTCCAGGTCTCTGAAATTTAATGGGATTTTTCATTAAACCATGCAGCTCACTAAATGTTCTGAAATTCAAATATAAAAAAATATAAACAAGGATCAAGAGCACCAAGTGGGTCTGAGATTGCTTGTTTGACTGCTATCAGGCTCATGCACAAAAGACAGATACAATGTGTCCAAGTCATCTTTGTAACCAGAATGCTGTCCAATTTCATAACAATTCTAAAAGACAGTTTTGTTGAAACTTTGATCGCAGATTTGCATCATCTGTATATATTTACTAAGCTATGATGCCAGAATGCTCTTTGTCAAGTTTTTATAATTTTATTAAACTACTTTTTTACAATTTGTTAAAGTTTTCTTCACTAGATCTATCAATGGTGGCAGTACCTGCAGTGCTTGAACAAAAATCAGTATGCTCTCTGTCAAATTTTGTCAAAGAGTTATATGTTTAAGATCTTTAAAAATCATGTAAAGATTTTTTTATTTGTATCAGCTTATGTTGGAAGGTGTGTTTCACTGCCATTCTACATGCTAGGTAACTGGTTGCCTCTTGGTTCTCAAGTCAGAGATGTGGGGGAAAAAAGCAGCAACACATTAACTTATTACCTTAATTCTTTCCTTGTGCTTGATGTTAACCCCACCAACTCAGGTAACTCATTCTCTCACACCTCCCATACCCCCCATCAAGAAAAAAAAAAGGAAAAATAACTTTTTTATTCAATGATAAACACAAAACTAATTATCCTCTGGGTTTAGCACAGTCTATCTTGCCTAGTCTGATACCCATAACAAAAACTGATTGGTCTTATCACAAAATGCAGACACAAAATACTATATAATAATTACTGTATATATGTGATTTGGCAAGAAGGTCTAAGAAGTGTGATGGGTGTGCTGCACAATTAACATATTTAGTGTTAACTACAATTATGGGAGTAGTATGGACAATTAATGTTCATATGAAAGAGCACATTTTTAATAGGAGAATGAATACATCTACTAATCATAACTAAATGATAGATAATGACTTAATACAGCCAATATAACACAACATCTAACAGAATTTTTGAGACTTTTGCAAACCTATACCCAGAATATTCTGACAAACTTTTGATGAAGATGAAACGTGGACAACAAGTCATAAAACTGATGCCAATTTTTAATGGTAAACGTTACTCCAGACTGAGGTAAATCAAATGCAGCCTTTTCATTGGTCAAGACTTGGAGTTAAATGTTTTATATTGGGCTAATATAATCCTGAGTATTGGGCTAATATAGTCCTGAGTATTTTCAGTGAATACTTTGAAATACAAGGGTAATGATGATGTATGCACTGTCAAATATGCCCTAATGGTAGTCGATTAAGCAACCATCTGCCTTCAATGGACATATTTGTGAAGTCCCTAACACATTTTAGAAAAAACAAAAATGTAATAAACAGACACCTGTTTTAATAAGACAATTTTGCTCCCTCTCTGAGCCATGAGCTCCAAAAATGTTTAAGTGTGCAAAGACCATTCCATAAGTGCAAGAAAAACTGAAGATACTTTTAATCTGTATTACAGCATTCTTGATAAATATAAAACATATATAGCATTCTTCTTTACAACCATAAGAAGGAAATGCATAATCTTTTACTCTATCTTACATTTATTTAACCATTTACCAAGTTCTGAGACAGTATGAACAAAACACCTAAAGGGTCACATCAAAGCTAATATAACTACACTAATGCAGCATGCAACATTTCAGGAACCAAATGAAGAAATACCAAAGAATGTCCATCCAAACTGTTCTCACTGTCACTGCTACAGAAAACATCGCTTGTAAATGATGACCTGTAAGATGCCTGCAGAAAAGTACATGTGTTGATGATAATGTATTTAAGAGTCAACTATAATCTCAACAAATACTGTAGAGAAAAAATAACTTGCACAAGAACAATCATGTAACTAGAACGGGTCTGTAAGGATTTAAGTGAATGATATGAAACACATCATCTATGGCTCCAAAGCTTGAAACAGTTTCAACATAATACCAACAAAAATATTTAACTAAAAAACAATTTGTCTAAATAGCAGTGACGTATTTTAACTATGAGGCAAAGCAAATATTCTCATGGACAATGGGAGCCATCTCTTCTATATATATATATATATATATATATATATATATATATATATATATATATAAACATACATGTTATAAAGACAATGTTTATAATATTTTTCATGTCAATATCTTTAATGTGATCTATTTGTTAAAACTGATACCAAACAAAATTTACCTAACTACTATTTCTTAAGTGCCCAGTTCAGATAATAACTCATATGTTGAACAAATAATTAGATATATTATTCTTCAACTTTTAAGTACTTGTATGGAGAAGAAAAAATGGCTGCCAATATTGTGTTTCTTCAGAGTAAATATCTTTGCCTTTGTAAATGAAAGATATATAAATTCAGGTCCACATCTACAAAGAAAATAAGAGAACCCAGCCCTTCTGGAAAGACAGAAAATTACCAGTCTACATATAGACAAGGGGAAACAACTCTTACAGGCTGTCTCCCTTTCTTCTTGATAACCTGCTTAATCCAGTTCTTCATTTTAGGGAAACCTTAAAGGTTCTCGCATTAATGTAATGGGTGATAGGGTTTTAATGTATTGTTATCTGATAAGTATTAAAGCAAAAATATTTTTTACTAAAATAATGTGCTTTCTCCTGCAAATACATTACCTCATCACGTTACATTAGAAAAAGCAAAGCATCCTCCCCCTAGGTGTCACTCAAAATGAGCTTGTGTGCTCTTCTAGCAGATGAAATTCTCTTAAAGTCAGTTGAGCACAACATAAGTTATGTACATGTGAGGAGATCCCAGTCGGATTCTGCGCTTAACAGGATCTCACCTTTCAAGTGACCACTTTGGTGTGGGATGTCACAGGTTCCAAACCCATGGCTGAGTCATACCAAAGACTTATAAAAATAGTAAAACAACTGCCTCACTATATGCTCAGCATTAACAGGTTATTTTTAGGTCTGGTTGGCCTGGTGCCAGGATAATTAGACTGGATGGGACATGATGCTACATGTCTGCGGCATGATGCCCAGTGCTAGACATCACTAAAAACTGCCCCACTGCAGACATCATAACGATAAATATAAAAACTGCCACACTGTAGAGATGATAGTGACATGATGGATTTTTTTTAAAAAGCTATGCTAAAATTCCAAATCACAACTGAAGTTTATGTCAGGCTAGATGGTTAGATGGCCCATGAAATTTTGCTATATGGATAGAATGTCCATTTGTAATTGGTGCATGTAAAGACATCCAAGGTTTAACAAATCTGCTACCACATTGAACAAAGAAATGTTTTGTTTGAAATCCTCTCTGATTCATGAATGAAGTTTCCAATGTGCTTGGGAGGAAGATTTATGACACTGAGGTGTATAAGGAATTTCATACCAAATTGGAAAAAATGTTTAGAAGAAATAATGCCTAACTTGTTTATTATCCACCCTAAATTGCACATGAGGATAGGAAGTTTTTGAAGAATATTGTCACCACTGTATGAAGGAGTTCATCCTAAATTTTGAGATTCCAGTCTAATGTTTTTGTAAAGCCTGAAAGCAAGAACATGGTATCAATA
Organism: Unio pictorum; assembly: GCA_030141615.1. Taxonomy (NCBI): domain Eukaryota; kingdom Metazoa; phylum Mollusca; class Bivalvia; order Unionida; family Unionidae; genus Unio; species Unio pictorum. The sequence goes on from JARLTB010000021.1 coordinate 24,840,662, forward strand.
CACTGTGCCCAACAGGCATAAATTATTTAATTGCTATTTATTTATTAAAGTGCTGCCTCCACTAGGCGTGACATTTTATTGATCAAAATGTCATTGAATATTGTACAAAGAATGTCATTTGAAAAGAAAATGTAACAAACTATATGACTCTTATTAAAAGTTGATATTTCATTTAAATTTCCAGATCATATCTACTATTTTCGATGATAAAATAAGCAATTTATCAAAGTTTCAGTTACCAATTTGATCATGATATTCTTCAAGTTCAACAAATAGGGATAAAGATTTTGGTATTTTTATAGTGTGAAAAACGGGATCAAAATGCCTGACCATGCATTATAAGTAGGTTTTCAAGTTATCAGGGAATGAGTTATCAAGGGAAAGGTATTTTTTCCTGTCTTTGTTGGATGGTTGGATTTGAAGGTAGCAAAAAGAAAGTTATCCTAATGTGATCAGGTAATTGCAGGAAAAAGAAAATTTCACTCAGGACTGGTAGAAAGCTAATCATGCTAACATAAAAGTACGACTTTTAGCATAAATCACCTTTGTGGTGGAAAAGAAGACTGAAATATAATATATGTGATACCTGTATGTCCTTTTCCATACTATCATCACTACCACTGCTATCAAATTCATCACTGTCTTCAAAGTCATCCTCATAGTTCCCCGTAAGAATTTCTGCAAAAGAATTAATGAATTTAATATGAATATTGGTCAATTTGGTAGTCAGACCATGAGTTGCACAGACAACATATTAATTATTTAATGATAAGACTGAACAGTTTGGTAAACAGACAATGATTGCACAAACATCATATTAAATATTTACTGTTAAGACTGAACAGTTTGGTAAACAGAGACCATGAGTTGCACTGACAACATATTAATTATTTAATGATAAGACTGAACAGTTTAGTAAACAGAGACCATGAGTTGCACAGACAACATATTAATTATTTAAATATGAAGATTGGTCAGTTTGGAAGACAGAGACCATGAGTTGCACAGACAACATATTAATTATTTAATGTAAAGACTGAACAGTTTGGTAGACAGACCATGAGTTGCACAGACAACATATTAATTATTTAATAAGAAGATTGGTCAGTTTGGAAGACAGAGACCATAAGATGTACAGACAACATATGAATTATTTAATGTTAAGACTGGATAGTTTAGTAGACAGACAATGAGTTGCAAAAGTGACACATTAAAAATAGTGGGTGGTTGTTTACTGAACATATTAATAAGGGCTATAGTTCTTACAAGGCAAAAAATATTGTCAATTATTTGGATTCATATGGAGGCAGATTTTGTTTTATATTGCAATTTTCATTATATGGAAATATAAAAATAAATTATATAGTCCATACCTTTAGTCAAGATGATTAAATAAGTCAAAATAATTTGCTTTCATGCTATATGTAAATTCTCCATTGCTAATTATACAGTGAATATTCCCTATGATGGCCACTGTAAATCAAACTTACTCTGCAGACTAGTTCCATTAGTCATTTTAATACTAATTAGACCACTTCATATTACCACACCTAAGTGAACTACTTATAATTCCAATCCAAATGCTGAAAATATAAACTTTCTCTCAACCTGGAGCTTTTATTCTCTGTTTGTCCCCATGTGAGGTCTGAATTTCTACAGATGCCATGTTCCAGTTACGACGCCTCTCTCTGACACTGGGGGCAGTCTTGGCTCTCTGCTGCTCTAGCCGAGCCTTCCCCTCTTTAGCAAGCTTGGTAAGACTCTGCTGATCCAAAACACGTACATCACGGGCTTCTGAAAATATAAAAAGTAAATTCAGAGCTAAAACTTAGATTTTTCGGTTGTAGAAGTATATTGATAATTATAAATTTTTCAACCAGCAATCAGGATAATTTCAATTTCCATGAGCATATTAAATAAAACTAAAATTTGAATATAGTATATTGCTGTATTTTTTTTCCAGTGGTACATACCACTGTACTTTTTCACTGTACTAATATACTGGTACTTTCTGTCAATAAGAAATGTATGGAAATCCTGGCATCAACTTGTTATCATTTTCAAGATATTAACTGACTAACTTCCTTTTTAATGACAAAATGGTTGTGTTTGACATAAAAAGTGTTTTTTTTTACAAATATAATTATATATGATAATGTGATCACAAGTTTGACACATGTAATGTATGCATAACCAGTGGCCAAAAGAAAAGTTGAGCCAAAACCAACATTTAGCAATATTGACATGAATAAAATTAACAAACAAAATAAATAACAAAGAAAACCCAAATAAAACAGATCTTATGTGTTAGCTGTTAGTATTTAATAACATATGTTAATATGTTTAGAATGTTTTAGTATGATTATTGCTTTGTAAGACTACAAATCAACATATGAATTTCAGGAGTGCACTTGTTTTCTATTCTAATTTTACATAATTTCTCAGGTTCACTAAATATTTTCTCATTTGTTGAGTAGGTGTGTTTTATATTTAATGGTCCTCTCTGCTAAACAGCTTGCCATCTACTGAAGGTACTGGCCATTAATATTGGGGGTGGAGACTTTGATTTTTGATTTCTTTTAGCTGAAATATTTTTTTTTTTTATCTCAAAATAATTTCTTTCTAAATACAATATAATTTATATAATATGATGTTATTAGAGTAAGGTATTTCCAGCTATTGACAGATGGAAATAAAACTAAAAGTGTCAAGCACCTGCCCAAGCAATTTGTATTGTTGGTCCCTAAAATAATTACGGTATACCATGGTACATATCGAAGAAAGTTTAAAAATGGTATACAGTGGTACAGAATTTGTCATGGTACCCAACTCTGCTATATTATGTGCCAACATACCAGGGTCTCCACTGTTACATAATGAACTGGCATATCTGGGTCTATCCTGGAACAAAATGTATAGGCAGACAATGGCCTACACTGTAACAAAAAGTGCTGACAAACCAGGGTATTATGTGCTCACAGACCACGGTATGTGGTGGTTGACCAGGGTATGTTGCATAACATGTTGACAGACCATGGCAAGTTTCATAATGTGCTGACAGACAAGGGTATCTTGCATAATATGCTCATAGACCTGGGTATGTTGTATAGTGTGCTGACAGATCATGCCATGTTGCATAATGTGCTGACAGAACCATGGTATGTTGCATTATGTGCTGGCAGAACCAGGGGATGTTGCATAATATACTGGCAGAACCGGGGTATATTGCATTATGTGCTGGCAAAACCAGGTGATGTTGCATAATATACTGGCAGAACCGGGGTATATTGCATTATGTGCTGACAGACCAGGGCATGTTGTATAATGTACTGGCAGACCAGGGTATGTTGTATAATGTGCTGACAGACCAAGGTATGTTGTATAATGTACTGACAGAACCAGGGTATATTGCATTATGTGCTGACAGACCAGGGCATGTTGCATAATGTACTGGCAGACCAGGGTATGTTGTATAATGTGCTGACAGACCAAGGTATGTTGTATAATGTGCTGACAGAACCAGGGCATGTTGTATAACGTGCTGATAGAATAGGGTATGTTGTATAATGTGCTGACAGACCAAGGTATGTTGTATAATGTACTGGCAGACCAGGGTATGTTGTAAAATGTGCTGACAGACCATGGTATGTTGTATAATGTACTGGCAGACCAGGGTATGTTGTATAATATGCTGACAGACCAAGGTATGTTGTATAATATGCTGACAGACCAAGGTATGTTGTATAATGTACTGGCAGACCAGGCTATGTTGTATAATGTGCTGACAGACCAAGGTATGTTGTATAATGTACTGGCAGACCAGGGTATGTTGTATAATATGCTGACAGACCAAGGTATGTTGTATAATGTGCTGACAGACCAAGGTATGTTGTAGTACTGGCAGACTAGGGTATATTGTATAATGTACTGACAGACCAAGGTATGTTCTATAATTTGCTGACAGACCAGGGTATGTTGTATAATGTGCTGACAGACCAGGCTATGTTGTATAATGTGCTGACAGACCAGGCTATGTTGTATAATGTGCTGACAGACCAAGGTATGTTGCATAATGTGTAGACAGACCAGGGTCTATACTATTTACTTCAATTCATATGTAGAAGACAATGTGTAAAAACAACCTGCAAGTCATTATTAATTCCAAGTTACAAAATGAGTATCAAGCTAATGGATTATTACTGTATATACTCATGCATGATAAATTGCATAGACCCATTTCAATCAGTGCATTACGTGATGAAAGACCTGGATCTATACTATTTTCAGTTGGACAAGACAAATATATAATATATGACGAATGGACCTACATTATCTTGTAAAATTATTCTTGTGATAAAAGCATCAATTATGAAACTTTTGTTTATTCTAACCAAATATAACATAAATTCTTTTGCCAAATGAATGTCTGACAAAAAATGTACACACAAAACTGTATATAGATACCTATAAGATACCTAAAAATCAAATATATGCTAACAACATGCACGAAGTGAACTTATAACTAGAGCTGTGCATCACCTGGCTGATCATGACTCAATATACATCACAATACTTAGGTGGAAATACAATATATACCAGGATGCATATCATACAGTTAGCCAGGAACAGAAAAGAATGATACAAGAGTGATTACATATTATGCATATTATACATATTATCTGCCACTTGTCACTAAATGTTAAAGTTCTGTTGTTGTGTTGCAAATGTGCAGTAAGAAAACATTTTCTGAACATAGATGTATCAAGACTCTTTCACAGTATTTACATATTTAATTTTGCTACCAATTGACAATACTTTTGTAATTATTTGATATATAAATTCTAATATATTTTAAGATGAATCTGGGACTTCTAAATTCACAATTCTGATCCCATTTTGGTCTTTGCAAAGCTCTATGGAAATGTAAGTAACTTTTATTTTAACATTCAATCAACAAATTCTTTTTCATCCTTGCATTTGTAATTAACAACAAATAAAATAACAACAGAATTGTTCAACATATAATTCAATTATCATTTAACATTACCATATTTTACAAAAAAAGGATTTCGACTTGTGTTACCCTTGGTGGTGATTTCTTCTGCTGTAAAGAAGAACCAGTCTGATAACTAATGTGTACCATTGTAATACAAAAAAAGAAGGAACAGCGGCATGCTCTATAATACTTTTGTATGAGAGCCATGGATTATTTGTTTTCTTTCTCTCCTCAAAACAAATTCATGTATATCCTGATACATCACTTTTAAGTGATACTGCATCAACACACATACACACTGCAATATGTATTGGAATATGTCAGCAGTCATTCCAATTATGATGCAATATACTGTCACAGAAAATATAATTTTGCTAATACATATAAATGAATTTCATGACATCAAAATGATAATTAAAATAAATGTACAAGCAAACCCCTTGTAATATGGCTAGGCCTTACTGTCATGATTAAAGTTACATTTTTTAAAATAAAATAAAAAAACAACACTGAGGAATGGAGAGCATCCTGCTCATGTAATTCTGCGTCCAAGACATATTCTATGATGGATATGTGTCTACATTTAAAAAAAAGTACATAACTCTTCTGGAAATAACATGAGTATAAATGACTAACCAACATGCATAGTTTATTATGATAACCATAATGTGCTAAGTTTCTCAGCTGTCAAGCTGCAAAAAATTTGTCATATATCACATCAAGCTTTAAGAAAAGAAGGACAATAACTCCTTCAAAACCCAAAGAAGCATAAAGATTTGGTAATATATGCATCTACAGCTTATGAGCATAATATATATCAAATGTCACAGTGATAGATAAAAATTATAAGACCAGTTATATTCACAAATTTCTAACTTACACTGTTTGCAGCTGCTGCAAGTTGAAAGGATAATAACTCACACAGTAATTTTTCAATATGCATATCACCATATGATTGCCAAAACATCAACTCAGTTTCATGGAGATTCATTGAAAATTGTGCCACCAGTTGCAGTCACAAGATTTTGGCATGTACTACATCCAACCCCAAGTCAAAACTTCTTTTAAAAATTACAGGAACATCATGTTGTTGTTGTTTTAGAGTTTAACGCCATTTTTCAGCACACGATAGGCTATACATGACAGCCAGTATTAAAGGTGGAGGAAGAACCCAGCAAAACCCCCAGAAAGAACCACTGACCCACGAGAAGCTACTGACAAGCTTTCTCACATATCCACATTAGCCGAATCTGAGACTCAAACCCACGCAGACAGAGGTGCGATGGCAGTGATCCGTAATGTACAGTGCTTTAGATCACTCGGCCACTCACATATTCTGTTCAAGTGTCTTTCCAAGTAATATTCCAATTAAACCATAAATAACAATATTCAATCAAATTTAAATCAGTGAAAATCTCACTAATACCAACTCGATGCAGCACGATAATACAAATTTACCAATTAAACAAGTTTTCTGTCAAGTGAAATTCTTGTTTTAGTTCCATTGTTTAGTTTGGTAAATGTGTAATCATCATAAATGCAATGTACCTTCTTGTATTCGAATGTTAAATATGTCAATCTTCCCTAATAGTTATGACCATGGACATTTCTCTGAGAAAATAATTAAGTGCTGATTGTGTTTTGATATCTAACCTGCAGACGTATTTGCTGCAATGTTGCAATGAATTAAAAGATGACATGATTTGTATTAAAATGTTAATTAATTCTTTAGTATCAACATCTTCAGTTGATGACCATACTTTACAAACTGCTTCATGATGGCAATACCACCAAAAACTGCAGGACTACAAACCAGCATGGCAGTGATAAAATTGTAGGAGCAATGTGACTGGTTTATATGCTCATCTTCAGACGATGACTATTAAGTTTAATGGTTATCCATTAGTTGCATTCATAAGTGTCTGTCATACATTACATCAGGATCCAATCTACCACATACATGCCAACCCCTGACAAGGAAAAGGCTTAATCCAAGTGGTCAAAATGTGGAATCCAGACAGAAAAAGATTAATCCACATATAACATGCTAAAATTTCAATAAACAGTGATTTATTTGCCCCTCTCATCTTTTAACATCCTTTACTGTTTCAAGTTTTCATATGTAGCACTTATTGCTTTACACGCATATTGACTAGAATCCATCTTAAGACTTTTAGCACCAAATATTAAAATTCTTTCCACACGGCCTGAAATGGATGTCATGTGATGCTGCATTCATGTCCTTTATTTGGAAAATTTTTATTTTTGTAATTTTCTGTTTTGCCTTTTTCTAATCCGTGAAATTTTTTAAAGGAAATATTTTTGCCCTAATATTCGCATCAAATGAAATAAATTATACTTTTTAGTGCCAAATACCTTTAGACTGGTTCTGCAGTAATTATGAATTAGAAGAAAGAATCTGTGCATAAAGATTAAAATTAGAAAACGAGTCTGTTCTCTCCTCACTATGCCATACAGATGCTATAAATAGAATTTGAGGTCAAAAGTTTGAAAGTAAAACAAACTTTGCAATAAATAAAACATATACTGTTAGAAAAGTGCACACAAGTCCACGGACAAGAGTACTCTTATATTGTACTTACGTAAAAGCCTCTTTTATAAATTAAGGTATGTGGGATTCATGGAATGTTATTAAAATGAGAAAACATATAATTGATTTTTTAGGAAGTTGGATATACCAAAAAATCGTAATCCATATACGTTTATGCGTAACATGTAATTTAGTTATAAAAACAGTGTAATGATTACATGTATGCTACCATGATTGGCATGTATGCTACCATGGCAATAACTCAACACAAATCACAGGGCACAGATAACTGACAATACTTGCATCTCAACATGATGGCCAAAATATTTCATGGCAATTCATCATAAAGTACAAGACTAGTTGTGCTAAGTAGACTGATTGCTGGAAAGAAAGTATGTGTGTGTGTGTGTGTGTGTGTGTCTGTATCAACTACAAATCTATATATGAAATCACTGTTATTTTTCTGTTCTCATAAATAAAAAAAATCAAACCTCCAGCAGTTTTCAGTTTTCTACTCTTAGGCCTGGGAGTTGTCCCTGTATTTTTTGCTGGGGATGGATGCTGGCCCTTAAAGGGAGCATTAGCTCCATTAACATAGAGTGTAAAACCCTGCTCTTTTTTCTCCATTATCATCTGCCTTTTGCTCTTCTTCCGCAGCTTCTTCAGGAGTCTGTCAAAGGAAATAAATTAATGTGATATTCTTATGAAATTAAATTCTTGGCTATCTACCAAAATATTTTGTGTAAGTACTTGTTCTTGCTGTAAGTAAAAATATAACTCAAGTTGTTTTTTTATCAAAATTAATAATTAATAATTCTCTCTGAGCTTAAGATAAATAGCATATTATATGCAAACAAATTAACAAAAAATGCTTAATTTTTAAAAAAATGCATTCAAATTATGTTGTTGTTGTTGTTGTAGGGATTAACGCCATTTTTCAGCACATGATAGACTATACATGGCGGCCAGTATTAATGGTGGAGAAAGAACCCAGGAAAATGCCCGAAAATAACCACTGACCCACGAGAAGCTAGTGGCAAGTTTTCTCATATACCTACATTGGCCGAATCTGAGACTTTAACCCATGCAGACAGAGGTGAGATGGCAGTGATCCGTAACAGATAGCGCTTTAGACTACTCGGCCATTCTGGGCTCCTTTTCAAATTATGTAAAACATGTTAACGAGTTAACTCTCTAGTGTCTGGTTTAAATTTTATTGATTACTGCTCTTGTGGTATGCATAAGCCATGTTCTCATCCAATCTGATACAAATATACATGAAGATCTGACTGACGGGTCATGTTCAGGTGACCTATGTTATTAACATAATTACTAATTTTATCAGCCAACCATATAAATCTTTATATCTTCACATTTGGGAGACTGCAGGGTGTGGCTGAATAGCATCAAGCACATTATAACATCATAATCTTAAAGATGCCAACATATACTCAAGGGAGACAAAGAATCCACAACAGGTGTACACAGTTTCACATACTGATATCTGCAAATTTGCAATGCAAACAAGTCTGGCCATGCAAGATTAATCCATTCATAGATCTTTTAAAATGAAATATGTTTTATCAAACATCTCTCTTTAAAAGGACCATTTATTAAAGTTTCATTTTTATATTTAACCTTAAAAACGGAACATATGTCATCAATCAAATCAACTCAATGATCTACTAGCTGTTATTTACTTGGGTTTGCTGCATGTAATAGAAGATTACAAATAATGTAATATCTGTTAATAAAGAACTGAAGAGACCACATCAACATGTCCTTCGTGGACAGGTGATTTGTATACTGAGCTGTCCAGTTCTATAGGTTTCAATGTACAAGAATTACCTGTTTCTCTCCTGAAGGAGGACAAGATATTCCTCATATCCTGGCAGAACTTCTTCTTTGGCAGCCTGAACCTGAAAATGCACATGAAGCCTTTGCTTCAGATAAATTTCCATACTTATATTTTAGACTTATGTATATGAACATGAACAGAAATTCAATAATGCATGAAGAAAAAAGACAGCTCAAGCTTAATGACACGTTTTGTGATGACTCTCAAGTCAAATATTGATTTCGTAACATTAATGATGATCAGCACTTAAATAGGATTTTGAAAAATAAAGTCTGCAAATAAATTTTGCAAGAGTTGTCGGTCTGGCTATTGATAGAAAAATGAAGGCTAAATATTGAAAACTTAACCCTAGACAAGAAAATGAAGCAAAGACTCACTAAAGGATGCATCAATCATTGTTATAACAATGACTTGTCACTGTAAAAATAATATGTAATATGTATTGTTTCCATCATTTCATTTAACAAACTTTTAAACAGGGCTTTTTCCACGAAGCTAAAATTCTGGAATTTACCATTTGCCCCCTTTTTTAAAGTCAAATTTATAATTTTTAAATATTTAATTTATACATATCCATGAAGCATCTGAAGCAAAGTACCTTCTAAGCATTTAAGTTTTTATACTAATGTTATACATGAGAAAGAAATGTTGACCTATTTGCCTACACATAGTTCCAATACTATATAGTAGAATGGCTTAGACAGAAAATGTAACCTCAAAACAATTAAAAACGTTTGCTTACCAAAGGGTTTATTTCATTTCTACCAGATTTATGCCTTGATTGATCTGAAAAAGAGCATAAACATAACTAAAGTTTATTTCAGTGAAGTTATACAAAACTTACTACTAATGGTTTTATTGCAAACTGTGTCGATCTCTTTCTCCAAATGACATGTCAAAATTGTTAAGCAGAGATTACATTCTTTGAATTAACAGTAATTTGTTTTCTTTCATAAGGATCTAAGACTTTAATGGTATAGTAAAACCTGTCTTGAAAGACACTCCTTCTGTAAGCTGTTGTTGTTATAGAGTTTAACACCATTATTCAGCAAAACATAGGTGGCCAGTATTATTGGTGGGGGAAGAACCCAGGAAAACTCTGAACGAACCACCGACCCATGAGAAGCTACCGGCAAGCTTTCTCACCTGCAGACATTGCTTAAGTACGAGACTCAACCCCATGCTGACAGAGGTGAGATGGCAGTGATTAGTAATGTTGAACACTTTAGACCACTCAGTCACTCGGGGTCCCCCTTTTGTAAGCAATGTAATCTCAAGATATGTGGTGTCACATAATATGTTTGTATATAAGACCAGTTTCCAAGGTCAACTTTCAGCAATATTTAACTCATTCGGCCCCGATGCCGCCCTTACACGTAATCCAGTTTCTGCATTCAGGTAAAACACTCTGGGGCACAAGCAGCTAAGTCACAGCTTAGTGTGGCTGGGGCACAGTAACAGTGTTACTGATAAGTTTCTTGGGGCTGAAAGAGTTAAGAAGGAAAAATAGCCACAATCACTTTACATATATTTTATTCTTTATTCCTTGTTCTTGTTAATAAATTGCATGCATTCGTCTGAAAACAAAATTATACAGCAATAAAGATATATATCTATCATTAGGCATGAATCATATTTATAGCTGACATCACATACACATTAATTATTTTCTGATTTAATCCTTGCAATGTATAACACCCTGAATTTGTTTTGCCAATGTTTAAACTGCTAATTAACAAATGGTCTCTTCTGTTATACTTTAATTTATTACATTAATTCTTTTCTCCAATGCTAGAATGTGTCTCTTTTTAAATGGAGATTTTTGCCATTGTTATTAAGGTGCTAGATGTTAACATTCTCAGTGCTCAACTGTAAGAACAATTTTAATAATAGTTTTTATCAGGCTTTGTGGAAATATGGAATATTAATACATAGACATTGCATATGTACCAATGATTTTAATAAACAGACATAATTAATTCATTCACTTAAAAAACAAATTTGAGAGACAAAAGCCAATGGTTTAATTCAGAGATGACATAAAAGGATTAACTCTATAAACAAAGGGTGTAACCAGCCACACCCACTTGAACAGATAATGATTTGTTGCATGGGATGTAATCAATGTAACATCAAAAAAAGGCAAGGAACAATACAATCCTTTAACAATATTTTCAAAACTGTAATGGCTCAAAGCAGTGTCAAAATTCATACTTTTCCCAGACAATCATGGTCACTGGTCACATTTAGCAGGTAGTCCCTCTATACATTTATTTAATGAAATCAATTCATGCATTATGACTGTGCTCATAAATGAAAGGTGGCTTTTCATACCAAAAGTCGCTCAAGATAGTTTTTACTGTATTATTACAGAAAATTAAGTTTTTCTGACAGTGCTTAAGTTGAACCAGTTCAATGGTAATTCACAACAGTAAAATCCACCAGAAATGTCCTAAAAACTTTCAAAAAGAATAAAAAGCTATGCTCATTTTCAAAAGTCATGATGCTATGGATTAATTCAATACGTAACTATATATTTTAGCACTACATCAAAATGACAATCATGGTATCAAGGAATTATAATCCAATATGTAACTTTTGGCACTACATCAAAATGTTAATATTTATATCAAGAACTTAATATTTCTAGACTTTTGCTTCTTGAGATTGATGTGTGGCATATACACCTTGCATAGTTACTTCACAGTACATTGACAGTGAAATACCAATAGTCGCCAAGGAAGCTGTGAACTAGCCACCCAAAGCAGTAAACGTGGATTCCAGTTAATCAGATGATCTCAAAATGGCCATACTCATATTTGCAACTGATTACCTTTAATTTAATATTTGCAAGTCACTGATGTTAAACATTTTATACTGCCATAGTAAAGGTCATACAATAATGACAATTTCAACATGTGTTGATTTACAAAATTTGAAAACACATATCATTAATAGTGATTATTCATTTTATTCAGAACCATATACATCCATATTCCCTCAGAAGGTTTTTATTTACATGCTTCTAAAAACACAGATGGCAAAATTCAATGTTAAAGTATATGGACATTTATGGCTAAAGACAACCTAAAGGTGAAAACAAGTGCAAACTATACTAAATGTCACACACTATGATGTTAAAATGAAAACTATGCATGTTTAAACAAAAATCATACCATCCAATATTGTAACAATTACGACCAATGTACTTTCTACCAGACTACCATTGCAAATATCCATAGTGATCAGTAATTTGTAAATTAAATTTCTTGATGACAGTTGCAGAGCATTCAATAATCAGGACTTGTTAAAGCTACATTTTGGTCAAACTATATAATTATAAGCATTCAATTTTTGAACAAAAAGTAATATTTCATTTAAGACATTACTCATACACATTTTAATACTCCTTCACCTCTGGTACAAATAGAAATTTAAAATAAATATTGATTGAATCTTGTAGGTTATAATCCTGTCACCTAATCAAACGTTTTCCATTGCTCAGAGTTAAGGAGTAGCAGATTTATGATGTAATGTCAGCTGTTTACCATCTTGTTTTTTCAGTGTTTTGAATACATATCAAGAATCAATTTGAGTAAAATAATTATTTCTTAATTGATGGTAACAAACCATACCTTATTATCTTTTGCGTGACAGAGCAACATTAGTAAAACTTGTTATAAGAGACCATTGCTATGAGAGATCTCCTGCTTTATGAGAACAGGGCCTCCATGCACAGAATAAATGATTATATAGTGTTATGAGAGACCACCTGTCTTGCGGACCGCTCCATGGTCTAGTGGTAAGAGCATCTGCCCTAGATGTGGGAGGTCGAGGATTCAAACCCAAGCTGAGTCATACCAAAGACATAAAAAAAATGGTACTACCAGCTGCCTGACTTGGCACTCAGCATTAAGAGGTTAAGTGTTAGGATTGGTTAGTCAGGTGTCAGGATATTGTGATTGGGTGTGACATCTGATGCTCCAATGTTAGACATCACTTAAAACTACCACTGAAGACACCATAGCAATATGACTGGAAAATTGTTAAAGCTATATTACAAATCTAAATCACACACACACCTGTCTTGAGAGCATTGTTTTTCAGCAGAAGAGGTGGTCTTTCAAGTCAGATTCTACAGCATTTACAGTTTTATTACAGTGATCGATATTAGGGAAAATACTCCTTGCTTGTGTTCTCATTGCATGTATACTGAAAAATACTTTTTAGTTTGTTAATATAAAACTTAATTATTCATTGGTTTTTTTCTCTTTGGAATTTTTTTAACTCGATTAACTTCTAATGGCCTGAAAACCATATTATTATTATTATAAATTTATAATAACTATAAGACAAACAGTGGTTACAGTGCATGAATTGTTAGCAAAAGCCAGCTGTGCAAATAGTCTTTGTAAAATTTTGTACATGGCCATCATCCAAAACAAAGACAGAATAACAGTTTCTTTTTTATGGTGTTCTATTGTCCTATATATCGGCCTTCAAAGCATTACTGGTACTGATGGAAATATAATTTGCTGAATTTATCATTCAATTTTACTTTGGACTCGTCCCTATTGCACAGACCAGTCGCCACAAAGACAGTCTTTCCAATTGTTCGCACACTGCGGGATGCGATAAATCTTTCCAAAAATTTCTGCACAGTAACCTTGCAGACAGATACTTCCAAATTGTCTAAGTTACTCTAAAAACATACACTGACTTGTCAGGTCAAATTAATTTTTGTTTATCTTTATTATTTATGTAAATTAATTTCAAAATTTTAACCATATTGGTTTATTTTTTCTTTTATTCGTTTCTATATTAGGCAGGCTGATACGACATCAAATTTGTACATACAAACTGTCCCTTGCATCCTAAGTTTGGTATGCATCAACCTGCAGATAAATTACCCCAACCCCTACTCTCCAAACATGCAACAGATTAACGGACAGCTGCAAGAAAGGCATTATGTGATACATAAACTTACGATCCATTATTTTTCTTCAGATTAACACGTTATCAGTGAAAATGTATCATTTCCATTTAAATTTACAGCCATAACTGCAATGATCATTCCGTTGTTGACCAAATAGTTTACATGGCTCCGGGAGAATTTTGCGCATGCGGATCCCGAACCGGTGATTAAGCGCAAAATCTCACTCGCAACACAAGATTAATGACTAAAAGACAGAAAACAACAATTTATCTCGAAATGTTTGCTTCTAAGAATGTTTAATTTCATTTTGTAAGATTAATACTGTTTTGATTTAATGTAATACAGTATGGGATATTTTAAGTCGTTGCGTGAAAGTAACTATGTGCCGATTCTACTAAATACCGCAAAGACGGACAAGACAGGGCAGAGAAGGCAGATACATCTACCTTTTAATCCGACAATAGTAGAAAATACTGAATAATAACTCCAATTCTGCAAAAAATATGAAATTTCATATTGTCCATAAGATGTTATATTTTTTCAATGTCAGTTTGCAGTCACAGTTGTAATGAATTATTGTTTTAAGTATTCAAAACATCTTTCTCAGCAAGACTGAGTCTTTCTATCATTATTTCTAATATGTTTTACTTTATTTAACAAATAAAAATGCTGTATATTACGTGGCGGGTATTTTTTTTTAGCATAAATGTGGTCAATATCGGAAAAGAAGGAGCTCGCAAAAACGTTTCAAAACTGTAATTAACTGAAAGAAGTTAGTTTCAAGACGGGCAATGACAGGACAAAGACGGGCAAAGACATACAAAGAGAGTTCAAAAACTTTGGGGGTAAACGTATTGAGTATTTACTACACATTTGTCTGTATAGAACAGCACGGACGTTGTTACGTATATCTGATTTGATATATCTTTGTTTTAATTTAACAGTGTTTGTCAGTTTTAAATTCCTTTATTTTTGTAATGCAAATGTATTCACTAGACTTGATGTTTCTTCAGAAAATCGGTTTACTGAATATTCTTTGGTAAACAAATAATAATAATAATAATAATAATAATAATAATAATAATAATAATAATAATAATAAGGACATAGTATAGCGTCTATTCTTTAGAACCTCTAAGCTTTACAACATATATAATGATATGACAGCAAAAACAACCTTAAAAACAAAATCAAATACCATGAAATTAGAAAACATAAAAATGCCAAAAAATATTTAAGTTGGAAACGTTATTAGATCTTTAAGTTTGTTCATGCAGTCGAAAAAGGTGAGTTTTGAGAGCACTAAAAAAAGGGATTACTGTGTCTTTGTGTCTAATTTCAATGAGTAATTCATTCCACGTTGCTGGGCCCTGGTATGAAAAGAACGTTGTCCGTATGACTTCGTTTTCATAGTGAAAATAATGAGTATACGATTGTCAGAAGAGGAATGTAAATTATCTTGCTGGTGTGTACACGTGGGTGAGGCCAGATAGGTATGTTGGACTGGAGTCCATCAAGGAAACGTAGCACAAAGAAAAAGAATTGTGCTTGATTCTGGATCGAATGGATAGCCAGTGGAGGGTACATAGTAGTGGGGAGGTGTGCTCTGATCATGGCATTCTAAAGATGATCTGAGCAGCTGTGTTTTGAACTTTTTGAAGTTTCTGGAGTAGATATTGAGACGAACCATACATAACTGAATTACAATAGTCCAGTCCTGAAAGTACCAATGAGCACACACGTGTTTTAGTGGCATCAACTGAAAGTTATTTGTGAATGGAGCCGATGCGTCTCAGCTCATGGTATGCAGCCTTGCATGTATTCATGACATGTTGGTACAATGTGAGAGTACTGTCCAAAATATCATCCAAGTTTTGTACTGATTGTGTGAATTAATATTGGTGTTGCTGATATTTACGTTTGAGGTAAAGGATGTGAATGAGAAAGTATTTGTGTTGTCATTAGAATGGCCTAAGTTGAATCATCATTGATCTGCAGCTTTTTACATATCATCCATGATTTCACATCAGAAATGCACCTGTCTACTCCATGGATGGGAGCATCAACTTCAGTTGGTGGCTAGAGTTGTATAGTTGGGTGTCATCAGCATACAGTTGGTGAGACACTAGATGATTCTCTATGACACTTGAGAGCGGCTGAGTGTATATCATGAAAAGAACAGGTCCACGAACACACCTGTGTGGAACACTACAACATTGATTCACTGGTCTGTAGTGTTCTCCATTTGCAGATACAATTTGTGTCGCATTGACTAAGTACGACTTGATCCACAGTAAGGCTGCATATCATGGTCTATTGTGTCAAATGCTGCAGACAAATCAAGGAAGGTGAGGACTGTAATCGTTCCACTATCCAAAGCAGAATGTCATTAAATACTCTCAGAAGAGCAGTTTCATTACTGTGACAAGGGCGATATGCAGATTGTACATTGCTAAAAATGCTGTTTAAATTCAGATGAGATATAAGTTGGGTTAGAACAATTTTTTCTAACATTTTTATATTAACGAGAGATTAGAAACTGGGCGGTAGTTCTTTAAATTGTCATGGTCGAGTGTTGGTTTCTTCAGCAGAGGCTTTACGATGGCAGTTTTTAAAAATGATGGGAATTCTCAGGATGAGAGAGATAGGTATTAATAACATGAGTTAGTAAAGGCAATATTGAATGTAAGCACTCAATCAGCAGTGATTTTTGTCTCGGATCAAGTTCACATGACTTTGGTGTACTCTTCATCACGATTGTCCATACTAAATTCATAGAGACTGGTTCAAATGCTGCTAACGGTTGTCACTGAAATCCTGTATCGCAACTGTATGTTGACGACGAATCAATTGAAATTGTGTTGTCAAGCTTATCTCTGGTCTGTATCTTGTCACTGAAGAAATTTGCAAACAGGATCGGAAGGGTCGACTGGAGAGAAAGTAGTTGGCAGTGGCGTACATTTGTTCCTTGATATTAGTTTGTTAGGTTTCTCGAAAAGCTCTTTGCAGCTGGAACTCTCCGTGATTTTAGTACTGTAGTGGAATAATTTGGCTAAATGAACTTTGTTTGTGACGTTCTTCTTAGCTGTTTCATAGATTTGTTTATGAATAGCGAATATAAAGCCTCTCCGCTTTACGGCGGTCTCTTTTAGCAGTGTGGAACTGGTCATGAATACTGCTATACCATGGATAACACTTTTTAATTGATACGTGGTGGCTGGGGGCATGTTTTTCAAGCAATGAACAGAGGCAGTTATCGAGTTGTTCTGCTCTAGGTGGTAACCAAGTTGTTAGGTTAGCTTGGATGTTATGATTAGTTTTGTTCTCATTATCATATGGAGGTTTCTCTTAGTAGCAAATAAAACTGGAGGGCTAGGGACTGATACGTCGAGATGGAATATTATGCAGAGTTGATCTGATGAAAGATTGTGGGATACAAGGGTGGACTGTATAATATTATAATCAGGTCTATGAAGAACCCATTCTAAAATGTGACCATGTTTATGGGTGGGTTGGTTAACTGACTGTTTAAGGGTGAAAACATAAATGGAATCAAGGATGTTTTATGTGTATGGGTTTCCATGACAGTCAAAGTGAAAGCTTAAATCTCCAAGAAGAATCAGGTTGCCACATATCAAATTTCTGTACTCCAGGAGATTCAGAAACTGCTCCTAAAAGTGAGATTCAGTCAGCTTTGTTTTTTTTATTTTGCTAGGAGGATGGTTGTTAGAGGAAACAAAATCGACTGACCTTTGATCCAGTGTGAGTGTTGTTTGGACTAGTTCAAACGATGTGTGGCAGAAATTGAAGGTGTGTTGTATTTAATACATTTTAAGTAACGTTGACCTAGATCCTGATTTTCATTCAAGGTTAGTGATCCATGTAAACAAGTATTTTAAATGATTAGTTATTGTCAAGGTCAAGATGTGACTAGTGAAGAGGTAAACAACTTCTATTCTTAAATTCTTAAAGTAAAAATGATTGGTTCTCGTCATGGTCATATTAGGAGTACATGATATAAATGATCACGTTGACTTCCCATTTGTGATTTCGCAAAAATGGGGATTTTTTTCGTAATTGCATATTAAAATATGATATTGTTTTTGTTTTAGTGAACAATAGTTATTTCTTGGCAATTTTTCAAATGGCGTTAAGTCATTTTCTTTTGTTGTCGCCAGTTTTTTTTATTCCATGTTAACAGTTCTTCCGTTCATTTGGATTTTAAAGTATTACTTCGTATCTATGTAAATATTCGATGTGCTCATATATAATTATTGGAATAAGACAGTTTATTAAAATCTTATTCGGATTTCCAACACAGGAGTGTCAAATCTTGTGATTCTACAAGGAACAGAAGATAAACACAAAACAACCTTCAACATATGTCATCATCTTCCATCAAAGATTTTCCAACAGGACTCCAAAGTGAACTTATTTGAAAATTTCATTGCTAAGACTTTTGTAACTTAATTCGTGGATTATTCATGTATTATTGTTTGATTTGATTGTTAAAATCGTAAGTTCTTTATCCTATTTCACAATCTTTTTCTATGGAAATAAATTGTGTTTTATATTTTTAAAAACTTGCTGTTTTCACTATTTCTTTCTTGCCATTTATTAGAGCCTAAACTTGTAAAAACGTACACCTGGGACATGGGAAGTCCCTGCTTTTCAAGTCTCATCTCGTGGGTCGGTGGTTCTTTTTTTTTTTTCTTGGGGGGGGGGGGGGGCTGGTTCTTTCTCTGAAATTAATACTGGCAGACATGTATAAGCCTACCGTGTGCTGAAAAATGGCGTTGAACACAACAACATATACGTTTTTCATTTTTATGTGTGATTATTGCGTACTGACTTTAGTTTATCAGCTAAAATGTGTATAATTTTTACTAGTATTAAAAATTATATTTTTGATTTTCAAAAACATATTATGTAAATATGAACAAAATAATCCATAATTTAAGATGTAATAGATGATACATCGATAAATGTATGCAACATGTCACTTCTAATATCAACATTTTTCTAACCGATCCTGTTTTGATATGTGCGCATATTGCTATGAATGATCCATATTAATAATATAGAATTATCTCAAATGAAAAAATATAATTAATAATCGATGAATTTATGTATGTCAGTAAAATAATGAGTACTGTGCAAAATATATTCAGTGATACAAACTATAAAAGTATCTCAACAGTATCTGATGTCGGTATTATCAAACGATGATCCACTCACGTTGGTTTAAATTTCACATACTAACGATACAGATCACCAAAGAAAAGTATTTAATTGTTGCAT
Source organism: Unio pictorum (assembly GCA_030141615.1). Classification (NCBI taxonomy): domain Eukaryota; kingdom Metazoa; phylum Mollusca; class Bivalvia; order Unionida; family Unionidae; genus Unio; species Unio pictorum. The sequence goes on from JARLTB010000021.1 coordinate 24,860,304, forward strand.
GTAAATTAATAAAACCAACATTGTACAATTGTTTATTAATTATGAATTACAAAAATGTTTAGAAGAGAATAATTTACTATAAGAGGTACACTGATATGATATTTTACTTTCCAATATATTTTATAAATTAAATTAACGAAGAAAAAGCAAAACTTTATTATATAAATATATATATATATATATATATATATATATATATATATATATAAATATATATTAATACACCAAAAAATGTATGTATTGTAAGAATATAGCATGTTTGTACCATCTTTGCCCCGTTCTTGCTTTGTCTTCGCATGTCTTACTTTTCTCAACATTAACGGTAACATAATTAAATATTCATAGAAAGCTAAATAAGAACATTACATGGGCAATAAGAAAAATGGAGAGTAAAAGTAACTTCGGAGGTGTAAATATGTAATTATAGTAAAGAAAACAACAATTACCAATAACATATTTAATAAAAATTCTGATTCATATATAACCATTTACATAAATTTTGAATCAGCTGTAAATATTGTCCAATATTGTTAGTATAAAACATATCAGCACTGTCTTTGCGCACATTTTTTCGGCAGCTGTTTAAAATTACATAAAATATATTACAATAATGACAAGAAGATTCATTTGTTCTGACAAAAAAAAATGCATTTTTAAATTTCTAGCATAATTCATTGTTGAGTGCAAGTTTATGTTTTAAAAAATATCCATGTGTTAGTCTTTGCCACGGTTTTGAGTGTTTAGCCCATGTTTGTGTGTTTTTGCCCGTCTTTACGCGTCTTTGCGGTGTTTAATAGTACCGGTTTCAAATATGTCTGCGCTCATGATTGATGATAATGAATCGGTTCTGATCGGTATACGGTAGCAAACCACGTGCTCGAGAAAATATATCGCATCATGCAAACATCTCTGAGGTTTTACATGAGCTGAAAACTATATAGATTTGTTTATTTATTGATGACATTTAGGAAATTAGTTACCGTAAACATTGTTAAGGTTGCTTCCTTCCTTTTCATGAAGTCATCAATTTACATTGATTTGTCATTTTCTAAGTGAAATTTATATGGTATGTCCAAGAGTAATAACACGAAATAATCAACGTCAAGAAGAAACATGAGCAGCCTCAGTTGCTTACGGACTAAAGAGTGTCGGGTTTCGTTGAGTCCTACACGAAAGACACTGACGTTGATATTTATATTTTATGTTTTGGGCGTCTAAAACATAAATAACATGTGGTACGTTTTACATTGTAGAGCTAGTTTCGTCCATAAAAACGACGAAGTCAAGAAAAAATAAATATCAGCATCTTTACATTAAATACATGTATACGCAAGAAGTTCATTACGCCGAGCTGTTGAAATGCTCCGGTGGCCTAGTGGTTACAAAAATAGTCATAACAGCTGCCGTACTCGGTGCTCAGCATTACGAGGTTAGTGTTTTGACTGGTCAGCCTGGTGTCAGGATAACATGACTGGGTGGGACATCATGCTACATGTCTTTGGCATGGTACCCAAGTGTTAGACATCACTTTAGTCCTACCTGTAAGACATAGCACATGTTGATTTTGTTTAGGACCCCAAACATAAATATCAGCATCAGGTCTTGTACATAGGACTAGACATCACTATAGACTGCCACACTGCATATATCATAATGATATGACTTTGTTCTTCTAACTACACGTATCTGTGCGTTGCATTCGGAAACATTCATCCTTTTTTCCAATTTACATATCTGTCAGTGCTTCTTGTGATATAGTGAAACTTCTTGGTTCTACACTGTCAAAACCAAACTTACAGGTAGACATTACATTCATTTAGTTTTGAGTACCCATAGTATTAAAATGCTCTTATTGTGTCCAAAATATGTGGTCAGTCTGTACAGGAAGTTAAAGAGGGGCTTGTAATTATTTGTCAACAATAGTGACATCCGATTACATAAGGGTCAATTATTAGAATGGTCATATTGGAGCCAAAGATTTTGGCCATTCTGCAGAGGAATCAGATTACATAGGAATTATTTTAGGAAAATTTCACTGTAAATGATATAGTTTTCCAGCCTGATACATTTCAAGCACATCCCACAACTCAGACTTTGTTACACTTCCATCTGTCCTCTCTCTCTCTCTCTCTCTCTCTCTCTCTCTCTCTCTCTCTCTCAAAATAAAATAATTTCTTGCTGGAATAAAACAGTATATGTGATAATACTAGATAGGTTTAAATAATTTCTTTTCCACAGTGGGGAAGAGCTTTTCAGATTTAGGACTCCACTTGACAAATCTTTGCCTCAGAAGGGAGGAGTAAAGGACTTTGCCCCAGATGGCTCCTGGTTACAGGCCAAAAAACTTGAGAAATTCTATGAAGAGAGACTACAAGCATTATCAGAACCTAGGGTAGAAAAATCGTGAGTGTTGTGCCTGTTTATTTTTATCTGATACTTTTGTTTTCCATTGCACCACTAAAGAAAGATTATTAGATTTCTGCCCATATTATTATGTGATCTTTGTTTATTTTTGTCAAGTCTCACAGTTAACAATGGTTTTGGCATGGTGTGGCCTTTTATGATGTAGAAAACTGAACAACCTGGAGAAAACTGCCTACTTTGGATGAGTGACCACATTTGCTTTCACATGTGCTAAGGCTTGCAATTGAACCAGGGGTCACATAGAAGCAATATGAATGTGCTACCACCTAACTTTCTGGGCTGAAACCCCATACATGTATACTTATTTGACGTCTTGTTTGTCCCAATTACTTTATGAAACCAACCCATTGTACGACTTCATGTATGAACCTTTTGCTCCTACATGGTGTTATAGATTTTGTGCCCAGAGTGCAGTGGCTACCTGAATGGTGTGCTAACAAATGTTGAACTCGGGTAACTCATTGGGCCACTAAATGATTTAATGATTTGCTCCACAAGGTTACAAATTGTAACTTGTCAAATTCTAAACTAACGATAATAAGTATAAATTACTCCCAACAAAGAAAATTAAAAGTTTTTTAGCTAACACTTTCTTATTAGATATCTTCTGTGGAGTATTTAAGTCCAGAGAATTAAATATCACCTGAATTAAATAATCTATTATAGGGTATTTAACTCCACCTGTTGACTGCATTATGCATTGTTTTGTTATTTTCCAGCTGACAAGGTCATGGACATTTTGTGAGGTTGATGTAGAAAAATTTTACTTTGTATTTTAAGGATTGTACTGTTTTGCTATTTTCTTTGTTTTCTTTGCCCTTGCTAAGAGTATGTGCAACATTTTTACTCTTTTACTTTTGTCTCAGTTTGCATATTTACTTTTGTTGGGAGGTATTCATCTTTCTAGGGATTTGGGTAAGATTTTTGTTTTTTTAGCATTTTTGCAAGAATCCACACAGAACAATGTAGTCGGACTTGTGCTCAAGTACTGTTAAACTGTATCTTTATGTACATATATCCACATAAAATCTGTACACACACACACACACAGGGGGCTTTTGAACGCTCAGTGGTCTAAAACACTCTCCATTACGGATCACTGCCATCTTACCTGTCTGCGTGGGTTCAAGTCTCAGATTCGGCCAATGTGGGTATGTGAGAAAGCTTGCCAGTAGCTTTTTATTGGGTCGATGGTTCTTTCCTGGGTTCTTCCTACACCATTAATACTGGCAGCCATATATAGCCTATCATGTGCTGAAAAATGGCATTAAACCCTACAACAACAACAATAACAACAGACACGCGCAGTATCCATATACTTATCCATCCTATTAAACTGTACCTATATATACAGATGTCCATATTAAATTGTATACATAGCGGTAATCTCTGTGATATCCTCAGTAGTAACCTTTAAATGCCTCAGAAAATAATACAATACACTTCTAATAGTTGCCATATAATGGCTGTTACTTCAAGGAGTTTCATCAGGTAAATATGGAGTCCCATCAGGTAAATATTGTTTATAAGAATGGATGTATATTTAATAATTGATGCTAGGCAAATGGTAGAAAAGTTCCATCAGGTTCAAAAGAAAGTAACAAAATTTATTTGCAATTATTAAAAATAAAATCTTTTGCATCTTGTTTCTTAGCATTATTTTTTTTTTTTGGCATGAACAAGTTATTTTTCCTGTTGACTTTATTAAATTACATCTGTTTACAAATGAATTTTGCAGGCATGTAAGTTCATGTTTTTGTTTGTGACATTCAGTGACATGGCTTATATACCAACTTTAATAATCACATGTCCCATGATGGGACAAGTGCCTTCAGTAACTACTTTTTCTTTGGCAAAACAACTTTTCCCATGTCAATTAAGCAAGCCTAAAAACCAAACCATGAAAGAAAACATTGGGGATGAATTATCCCTTACACTTTTGAAAGGATTTTCTATAGTTTAAATTCATTTATCTAAGTTTTGCCAAGGATCTGCAGATTGTCATTTTTTACTTTGTTTTCAGACAGGCTTTTTTATTTTGAAGGTCAGATCTTGTGAAAGGAGAGTGGAATCCAGAAAAGTGTTTGGTTGAATTTGAAAAAGAAAAGGTAATTAAGTTTTCTGTTACTGTACTATCATCAATATTTGTATTTGACCAATTTTCTTGGTTTTCGTTGTTGCCATAAATCACAGATTTAAATCCCCAACGAAAAATGAGCCACTTACGATGATGCCACCCCCACTCTCCGTTTGTTTATAATGTTTCATTCCTAGAGATTAAGAAGCTACTTTTATTTGATAAATCAAGGTCAATACTGTAATTTGCTAATTAAATATTAGGTTTTACATGTGTTTGTTTACTTTTTAAACCTTTTGAAGCAAGAATTATAATCATTTTATCTTGTTTCAATGCACATATTTTATATGGTACTATATATGATAGCTGTAATTTTATACTCATTGCCTTTAATTGATTTGTGAGGTAAGTAAGGATAGGGAAAAAATATTGAAAAAGCATAAGGTATTCAAACAATAGTAATACTAAATATAAAAGAGAAAATGTTTTACAAAATAACAGTATATAAAATTAAATTTAATACTTATTCAAGTCGATCCTTCATTCGAGTACAACTGTTGATTAAACAGCAGGGGTTCTACTGTATCATTAGCTGTCAGATTGGTCTGTTTTATTGGCTGTGTCGGCTTCCTTTGATGTTGAATACTCAAACAAAAACATTGTGAAATTGATTTATCTTGATGGATGTTTTATTTGTGCTCATAGAGATGGAAGTATTGTTTTAGTGTTGTTGGCTGTGTCGGCTTTGACTGATGTTATTCACTTAGTCAAAAGCACGGTGTAAGTATTGAACCTGCCAGGTCTTTGATTTGTACTCGTACAGGTGGTACAGTAAAACCTGTTATGAGAGACCGCCCTTCTGCCAACCAAAAGTGGTCTCTCAAGACAGAATGTCTCTCATGAGAGGTGTGTGAAAATGGACTGGTTTTCAGGGTCAATAGTTAGCATTGTTGAAAAATAAATAATACCTATAGTCACTGTACATATCATATCCTTCAGTCATAAATCTTGTTAAATATTGCATGCATTCCTCTCAAAATATCTTTATATAATAAAGATATACATCTGTCAAACAACTAGAATAAAATGTATATTTCAACATTAACAAAAATGAACAGTTAGATATGATGTATATATCTTGTTCTATACACTTATTCACATGTTTTTTTAAGAATTCTATTATACTTCTTTGTTGACATGTTTTATTCAGCTGTGGTCTGAACATGTATCTCCATTCTGAGCAAAGAAGCAAAATTTTGTATTTGAGTACATTTTGAACTTGCATTTTACCGACGCTTAAGCTGACTGTTATTTTGCGATGCGGTCTCCCCTTTTTTTTTCTTTCAATAACATTAATCCTTTCTAACGGTGTTAAAATTTTTCCTTTTTCTTGGCGGAGGTTCTGTCATTGTTATTAGTGTTGACGTTATAAAGAATATCGGTTTTGATCAGGTTTTTGGGAAATGTGGAATAAGTATATATTATGAACCAATAAATGAAACCAAGAGACATAAACAATACAGTACATTTATTCTGAGACAGAGTTTAAATCAACAGCGTTATAGCTCAATAAACAAAGGTTGCGACCATCTGCATCCAGGTAAACAGATGGTGGCTTGGTAAAACACTAACAAAAGAAATAATTTTGTTTAAAAAAATCTGGAAATGATTATCACTTACTAGTATTAAAGACAATGAGCTCGTTCACCCTCCAGGCATTATGGATTAACTGGAAAGACAAACGATGTACTCAAACCTACACTGAAGCCCTTTCAAACGATTTCTCACTGGGACATAAAGACTACCGTCGTTTTATGAGTTTTCATAAAGATAAAGAAAAGACAGACACCTCTAAATTGACTGCATATATCCATCATTACTCCCTTTGATGTTACCTTTACTGGCTATTCACATGGCTTCGGCACTACAATGGTAGTTATTGACATGTACAGTTTAGTCTGGTTTACTGCAGTTTACAAATGACACAGTACGCTGGAGTTGTAAATTCACAAAACTGGTAGCAAGAGAAATTCTTTTTAAATACTTTATTAGAGCAATCTTTACTATTTATGCAGTCTTTGTCACAAAGGATTAAATGATGGTTAGAGGTCTTTATCTCGATATATGGTTGTTCAACAATAGTGTTATTTAATGTGCACTTTGTTTGCATCCTACATTTATCCCGAGCTCTAGAGTTTACAAAGGATTAAGTTACGGTCAGGGGTGTCAATCAGTTGGGTTTTTTTTTTGGGGGGGGATGCAGTCGTTCATAGCAGTGTCCAAATGCATATTTTGCCAAGAAATCATGGTCACGTTCAGCAGGTGGTCGTTCATAACAGAGCGTTTATATAGTAAAATCGATCTGTGCATTACGATTGCGGTCAGAATGACAGGTGGTCGCTCATAGCAGAGGTCGCTCAAGACAGGTTTTACTGTAGTATTGTTTTAAACATTAATATGACTGCCGTTTGTGTCGGCATAGTTTTATTTTTTTTTGTATTCTTTATTTTGGGTACCTAATGAATAGAGATGTAACTTGTATCTCCTCAGAGCTTCATTTTTAAGATCAGAGATAGCATTAGTTCAGGCAAGCAAATGGAGATATTGAATTATACATGTCACATGACTCCATTTCCAGCAAACTAATTGCTAAGACCCTCTCCCCAATTGATAAAAAACATCTCAATGTTCTGATTTGATATACAGTAATCCCCCTCTTGAACTGCCCCCCCCCCACCAGCGGCCACACACTTATGTCCAGAATCCCTTGGCACTGATGATTTTTATTCAAAAGTACCCCTCAAGAATGGCCACCACTCTATCACAATCACCAGCGGCCAGCATTTTAGTACAAAAATGTAAAATATTCCCCTCACAAGCAGCCATTTGTTTCTCAGATATATCCTGATTTAATATTTAATTCATAATGTGACGTAAGCTTGATTATCTCTATTGTTGATACATGTCTTCCAGTGTCAAGTTTCAATTACTGAAAGATGTGTTGACTAAAGTACAGATAACACAAAGATTAATATATCATTGTCTATAAAGCCAGTGTTAACAGGAAATGGACTCAACAATGTTATGTTAGAGTTTTTGGCTTCACATATCAGTTGAGTTCTTCTTTCTATGATGATTATAACTGAATATAATTATCAAGATCATAAAAGAGTCAGAAAACACCGGAATAAAACAATTTAATGTTAAAAATACTCTAATAAACAACATCATAGCCAATAAGGAGGTATTCAGTAGCAGTGGGAAAATGGAGCAAATGGAAAGATAATTATGTATGTACCAAGATTTAAATGGCATTTTTGAATGGTTTTGCAATTTGCATGACAACAGTACCTTCTTGCATATCATGCTTACACCAGGAATAAGAACTATTAATGTATATTCAGGTGAAATAAGTCTGTTATTATAAAAAGAATACCTTTGCATAATTAATGTTACTTTGAAACAAAGTTATTATATGAAGATATTATGTGCTATAAAGTATGTAGCTTTCTTACTGCGTACATTACATGTACTTCTCACGAAAGAATGAATCCCCCTCTGGAAAGACCACCATTCCTCCATGGTCACTTTTCAGGTGCAGAAGAGGTGGCCGTATAAGAGGGGGGAGGGGTCATCATATTTGCTGCCTTTGAGTTACACTGACAGTGTGAGTTAAGTATGGTGAGTGCAGGTGAAATAAATGTTTATACATCGATTTGTGGGATACATCTTGAGACAAAAGTTTGGTTTGTATACATTGAGCAGTAGCTGTCATTATGCTTCAGAGAGAAACCATTATTTGGTAAATAACACCTGTCTACTGACCACAGAAAGCAAGTGACCATTATATACATGACTTTTATTTAGGAAATTTGATGTATTATTTCAAACCAACAGTCTATATTAACTCTCAAACAAATTTGGCTGCATATGATAAGATCATTACCAGTTAGTCTTTCTGTGGCTGTCTGGCTAAATTTAGAGACCTGGACATTGTGAACGGAAAGTTGTTCCCTTTTGGTGTTATGAACCAATGATTCAAACCTTTTGAGTCACATGATATGGTTGTAACAAATCCAAATGTTGGTTACAAAAGCTTGTAACTATTTGTAATTACATGGGGGTTATTATATCGTTTGTAAATCTATGCAGTCTATTTGATAATGCCATACATATCTATTGACAATGCCATACATATCTATTGATAATGTCATACAGATCTATTTGATAATGCCATACATATTTATTGATAATGCCATACAGATCTGTTTGATTATGCCATACATATCTATTGATAATGCCATACATATCTATTGATAATGTCATACAGATCTGTTGATAATGCCATACATATCTGTTGATAATGCCATACATATCTATTGATAATGCCATACAGATCTGTTGATAATGCCATACATATCTGTTGATAATGCCATACATATCTATTGACAATGCCATACATATCTATTTGATAATGCCATACAGATCTATTGATAATGCCATACATATCTATTGATAATGCCATACAAATCCATTTGATAATGCCATACATATCTATTGATAATGCCATACATATCTATTTGATAATGCCATACCTATCTATTGACAATGCCATACATATCTATTTGATAATGCCATACATATCTATTGATAATGCCATACATATCTGTTGATAATGCCATACAGATCTTTTTGATAATGCCTTACATATCTATTGATAATGCCATACAAATGCCATGTACAGGTGATCTTGCTTCTAATAAATAGGATCAATTACAATTATTTGCATTTTATTGTATTTCTATATAATAAGACGGCATGTATATATAGTTCGTGTACATCTGCATTAGACCATGAATTATTTCATTCATAAAGACTCTTAACTACAAATCAGTTTTGCTTTCAATGAAGTTCCACTTAAGTATCTTATTGCAGGGCAAATTCTGGATCCATATGGGATTTGTAGATGTCAAGAGGAAATGGCTATATCCAGAGGAAGCTTTGTTTCTCATGGAAACTGTAAGTAGTTAAATGTTTGAACAGAGGATAAGAGAAATAATACACGGCTCCTTCAATAACTCGTGCCATGATTATTTGCGAACCCATTTATAATGCGTTGTCAGGCATGGTTCCCATTTTTTAAACCATTAAATACCCCCAAAATTGATCCTGATTTGTTGAACTTAAAGAAAATCATGATGAAATTTGGTAATGGAAGCTTTGATATATGGCTCAATTTATCGTCAGAAATGGTAAATAGAACCCGGACATTTTAATCAACATTATGAAATATCAAATTTAAAAATAGGTCAAACAATTTGTTACATTTTCTTTCCAAACGACATTCCTTGTACAACACAATTAATGATCTGTAAGGAAATTTTGATCAACGAAAATGTCCGTATGCCGAGTGGAGGCAGTACTTTAATAAATAAAAACAACTTAAAGAAATATTTTATTAATTGAGATTTGTGTTCTAGTTCTATCATTAGTTCCTTTTAAGTGTAATCATCATAAATACTTGTGTCCTCTTGTAATTAAACGTAAAATGTGTCAATCTACCATAACATCTAGGTCCAAGAGCATTTCTAAGAGAACTTAATATAGTGCCAACTATGTTTTGATAAATGACTTGCGGAAGTATTTGTTGTCTTGTTGCAATGAATTAAAGCTGGCCTCCTTTGATTATAATGTTTAGAATGCCTTTCGAATCAAAGGACGTGGAATACAAAAAAAAGTTAAAAGGAACGAAAATTCTACAAAATTAAAATTTAGTGGCCCCATTCATATTATAGGTGAACTCACTTCATTTGATCAGTCGAACACTGTTATAAATACTAGTGTTTATGTAACGTAAGCTACCTTTCATAACTGTGAACAAAGATAGCAAGACAGCCAAGTGAAATGAATGCTTTGTAAAATAAAGAGCTTAATATCATAGATACAGACCATTTTGGGCAAGCAAGTTTCAGAAAATTCTTGAACTGGCACTTAGAGATATCCTCAAAGATGATAAGAAGTTTCATTATTACTTCCAATGAAATCATGACATCATTACAAAAATGAGTTTCGACACTTGTGTCAAGAAATAAATGTCACCTGTTTTTTGAGAAAAAGGAATCTTGTTTAGTGGTGTATCAACAGTCTTGTTCCCTGCTAATGGGACTCCTGATTTGACAGGTTGCTATTAAACACCACTACAGGAACCAGACTCATCAAGAAAACAAAAGGCAGTGACATAATTCACAGATTTGACTCATACACATGGTGGTTGTTGAAACCAGGTTAAACAATCTTTCACATGTTGGACATTTTGAAAACAAATGTAATTTAAACAGAATAATGAGCATCTTCATTAGAAAAAGCACATTATTAAAAATTATTATTGATGTGATTGTAAAATGAGTATTCAGTCATTAAACAGCCCAGTTCCCTTACGCTGTCGCCCCATCCTTGTTTTTCTCTATGTCAAAGCAGCTTCTTTCAATTTGTATAGGTCCTTTGGTAATTCGCCCTTCGCTTATAGTGCGGTCTTATGTTTGTGGACCTCATTGTGTGCAAGTTATCGAGGGAGAGGAGTAATAATAATAACAATGACAGCAATAAGATTGAATGACTAATTATTATCTTCATGGTATCCATTACCATGATGATTCGACTATATGATTCCATGAAAGGATGAAGCCTAGTTGTTATGAACCCCAAAAATTTAGTAGTAGTAATGATGAAGATATACACTGCTTATGATGTTAGCCTGTCTGCCCAGTCCCATCATGTCTATTCAGAAGTGATGAATTTAGTTTCCACTTCAAAACATGTGAAATATAAATTGTATATATTCGCAAGTTGAGTCAAGCTACAAACAACAATGATCCAATATGCCATAACATAATGTACCTGTAGCTCAGTCTCTGTTTTTTGTTCTTTTGATTACTCCTAACAAACTGTACAGACACAGATCTGCTTAGTAGTCTTGTTGTATTGTTGCTTGTGCACCAGCTTGCTGGAATCCAATTTGAACTTTCCAGGGACTTTAATGCCATATTGTTGGAATTTAACTGGAAAATCATTGAATGTTGGAAGACTATTGGAAAAGTGTTGGATATTGGAGACTTGGAAAACCATAACTCATATTTAGAATAGAAATCTATGTACAAAGGATAATTATTTACAACAAAACAGATATATTTGGTGAAATTATTGTCAGAAAAATGTATCCAAAATCAGTTGCTGGACTGCGGTATTGTAACTCATTTTATACAGGCATACTATATTGGACCTATCATATGTGCATGCTCACTGAGTTGTAAACAGCAATGGCAGTGACCTTTGATATACTTGCATAGTCATGGATCAAAATGAAGCCCATTATTTTTTATAAATGATGGCATCTACTAAATATCATCTCAAATAATCAAATATCTCGGCAATCACCGTTATTAGTCCTCTGTGATAGCTGTATAAACTGCCCCAAGGAGGGGGCCCTGAGTGGCCAAGTGGTTTAAAGTGCTCACCATTAGGGATCACTGCCATATCACCACTGTGTGGATTTGAGTCTTGGGCACAGCCATTGTGGGTATGTGATAAAGCTTGCCGCTAGCTTCTCATGGATTGGTGGTTCTTTCCGTTGTTCTCCCTGGTTCTTGTGCTGAAATATGGCATTAAACCCTATAACAACAACATTTCTTAGTCTTAACTGTAACTTATTTTTCCTTTCTGAAAAATGAACATTTTAAAGGAAATCTCATGCTTGGTGTAGTAATTGATGTTATCTTGTCCATCATAGATCATAGTGTTTGATAAACAGTCATCAGTTAGCATAAAAACTAGAAAAATTCATGTTTAAATAATATCCAGTAACAGTTTCTGTTTTTAGTCAATTTTAAGTGATTTAAATTAAAAACGAAATCATTCTCCATCTGATCAAGTGAAATAGCACCATCAATTAAAGCAACAACTACTACTATTATTATTATTATTATTATTAAAATCTACAACATTAGACTTTGATGTTATTATATCTCCACAATGGTCCTTCACTTCTCACAGTTCTCTCTGGTTGTCACAACTCTTTGACTTGTAATTTTGCCTATGCTTGTTGAACAAAATTTTCATTTGCATAATACTGGAGGGGGCATTTCACATCGTTTGGATAGATTTTTAAATAAAATTAATGTTTTTTTCAGAGTGTGCTGGAGGTGTGGTACAGAGGCCTTCCCATCAGTCTCCAGCAGGCCTACACATTCTTCTTGGTTGGTTCTTTGAGTATGGAGCAGTATCAGGTGTATTCACATCTGCGTAGAATTGGTTATGTTGTCCTCAGACATCAAGGGAGGTAACTGCACTAACATACTTATTATTTCTGTTTCTCTTTCACTGATATAGGAGACACAAGAACCTTTGCACAACTATTCAGTTGTTCTGTAGTTGGCATCAATATGAAATGCTTGTCATCATTTAAATGTTAATGCTATCCATGTATGAAGGAAGGTAACAACTTACAAATGTCATTACAAATTGTTATCATCTCATTTGGTTAATAGTATTAGATTTAGAAGTGTTTTTAAATTCTTCTGGAGTTGGAATCAGTGTCATAATTATGGTATAGTTATGTGTTATTGTCATCTAGGCATAAAGGGAGGTAAATACTTACCAATACATGCATACATGCCAGCCATTAAGATTTTGGCATAATCATTATGCTTTTTTTCACTAAATTACGCGTTACACTTAAACATATGTGGATTACGCTTTTTCATTATATCTACCTCCCCAAAATATCAATTATTTGTTTTCTCATTATTAACATTCCATTAATCCCACAGACCGTATTTTAGAAAAGACGGCTTTTACATAACTACAATATAAGAGTACGCTTGACCGTGGATTTTCCTAACAGTATCATGATCTATTTATAGCTAACCTAGTTCTACTGTCGACCTCAATTTCTGTTTATAGCATCTGTATGCTTAGTGAGGAGAGAGCAGACTGGTTTTCTAAATATAATCTTAATTCTTTACATGCAGATTCCAGGTTTTAATTCATATTTGCTGCAGAACCAGTCTAAAGATATTTTGGTGCTAAAAAATATTTGTTTTTGTCTATGCATTTCTGTATGAAAAAATATCTCCTTTAAAAAATTTCCCAGATAAATTAGAAATAGGCAACCAACAAAACTTGAAACAAAATATAACAGAATCCTCTAAATATTAAGACAAGAGTGCTGAATCACATGACATCTATTTCCGGCCGTGTGGAAAGAATTTTAATTTTTGGCACTAAAAGTCTTAAGATGGTTTCTAGTGGATGTGTGTAAAGCTAAAAGTGCTACATATGAAAACTTGAAACAGTAAAGGATATTCAGAAATGAGAGGGGCAGGTAAATCATTGTTTATTGAAATTTTAGCATGTTATATGTGGATTACGCTTTTTCTGCCTGGATTATGCTTTTTGACCACTTGGATTATGCTTTTTCCTCATCAGGGGTTGGCATGTATGGGTATGTGAGAAAGCTTGCCAGTAGCTTCTCGTGAATCGGTTACTCTTTCCGGGGGTTTTCCTGGGTTCTTCCTCTACTATTAATACTGGCTGCCATGTATAGCCTATCATGTGCTAATAAAATGGCATTAAACCCATTACAACTAAAGGACCTGGACTTGTTGCATTGTAGTCAACATTGATATCATGATATCATCTGAATGAATTGGTTGTTTGACATTAAATTCCTCGAGAATATAGATATTTCAGCATGAAAAGACTTTTTCTCACTTAATTCTTTTCAGACTGAACTTTACTAGATATGAAAAGGTACTTGGCCTGGACAAGTATGCTAATAAAAAGCAGAGAAAAAGAAGACAAAAAGAGAAGCAAAAGAGTCCTTCTGAAAAAAAATTAGATGAACAAACTTCTTCTGAGATATGTATTCAAACTCCGTTAGAGAAAGCTGATACAATAGCAGAGGATTTTTATGTGTCTGCAAGAAAGAAAGTCAAAATCTTGACTGATTTGCCATGTGCCAAAGACCAGAGCACAGAGACAAGTGTTACCATGGATGTAAGTGTTACCATGGATACAGATGTTACCAGGGAAACAAATGGAAGCAAATACAAATATTTACAGAATGATAAGGGAATTGATGAATCAATTGACATCACTTCATGTAATGACATCGGTAATAAAATGAATGAAAGCAGTTCTTGTCCTAGTTTAGATGAGGTTTGTCATGATTCAGCAAATACATCACAAAATAATACTGTGTGTGATGATGTTGATACTAATAGACATAAATTAGATGAGGAATGTATCGAATCTGTGAATATAGCCATAAATCTAAGCAAGGATAGAACAGATTTAACAGCAGGTCGTATTGATAAAAGAAAACTCATTTGTGATGCATCAGCTGCAGAGGTAACATATAGATATCCAGATGAGAGTCTAAATTCCATGGAGAATTTTCAGGAACGTTTAGAAGACTGTTCCGATGGAATCAGTGACCTTTTAGATACTCATAGTGGTAAAGTAGCACCTGTCTGTGGAATGTGGAATCATCAGGGATGGTATAGAGCAGATGATTTAAACAAATGGTACAATTTATATTCCCACAATGAAACCAGTAACCAGAATCTTCAAACAGTAGAACCAGACAATTCTCTGCAAGTGGTTTTTGAGTCAGACTTGAATCAGAACCTTCACCACGATGTAATCTTTCCAGATATTGGAGGAAAAGATGTGCTTGTTTTGAGAAGGCCAGATGATGGACTTTTACCTAAAAATATAACTCTGTCAGAGAACAGTTTAGTTTTTGATGTTCAGAACTATCACAAAACAAAATCGAAAACTAAAGACTCAAGAAAGGGACAAAATATTCCCTATTTATATGAGCTTGACTTTTCCTATGTTGAGTTCATGAGGCCAAAGTTCAGAGGTCAGACCAAGAGTTGGAAGGAGTACAAGGAGTGTGTTAAGAGAATGGAGGTTGATGCTTCAGGATTCTCTCCAGTACAGTATCTCTGGCAGAAGAGTGAAGAGGTTGTGCCTCTTATCAGGCCAGAGGAGGCAGTGTCTACTGGTAGGTAACATTTGCCAAGTGTAAGAAGAATAGACATTTGTCTTTGATATGGGAATGACTTTCAGTGCAGAATTTATAATAATAGTCAAAATAATAATGACTTTGTATAGCGCCTAATCATTAGAAACTCTGTGTTTTACAGCATCTATAATGATATGAATACAAATAACAAAAACAAAAACAGTTATATTGAAAAATAAAAATGCTGAAAATAAATAAGGCAGGAAACATTTTTAGATCTTTAAGTTGTTCTTGCAGAAGAAAAAGGTGAGTTTTAAGAGCACGCTTGAGTTTATGGCTGATCCATGGGCTGCCAAACCTCACAATTTTGGCATGAATTTCACGATTCACACAGCATACAACAAAATTCACGAATTCCCCAATTCTCGATTATTTAAAATATATGATAAAATGACTGAGTCCCTTTTAACTTAATATATTTCAGCTGCCATTTTACAGAAGTTACAGATAATCCAGGAGGTTGATGTGACCAAGATGTGTAAATGGTAATGTAGTATCTGAGTTATTGTTTGCGTTGTAAATAAATGATGTAGGTAGATGTCACTTTTCTGATGGCAGTAGTATTCTCATAGGCAGTGTATTCAACAGCAACTTTTGTAGAATATGAGTATGTATGTCAGGTATTTACCCTGTATGCTAGGAGTCACTGTTTGATTTAGACAAGTAAAATCATAATGTTATTTGCAAGCAAGAGACTGAAACATGAAACAGAAGTTATCACTGCTGGTACGCTTCAGTGACAGCTTAAAGCAAGGGGAAACTAGTTAGGAAACAATCTGACTGACTGCTGACAACAGAAGGCAGGTGACTGTTATATACATTTATAAAGGAAACTTGCTGCAGGAAAAATTATAATGGTCATTGTGGCCTGGTGACTGTTACATAGCTGCCAACACTCATGATTTTGGCGTGAATTTGACAGCAATTCATGAATTCACACCACATGCAAAAAATTCACAAATTTCCCAGTTCTCAATTATTTAAAATATTTGATAAAATAACCAATTTCTTGTCCAGCGCTAGTTGTGATATCGGCAGTTTCTGAAATGGTACTACTGGTCGCGGTATTAGTGAACTATAGCTGATTGGTACTGTTGGCCTGGTAGCAAGCATTTTAGCTTATTTTAATCTTTATTTATAAGAAAAGTTTTACAAATGGTTTTAAGTGAAACTGGGGCCTGACTGGAATTTTGTTCCACACATATGCCACCTACACTGATTTGAATTACAATTCGACATCTTATCTTGAAAATGTCTTCACCACCAAGGAAAAATATGACTGGAGTTTCCTCTGACCCTTGTTACCCCACGTTTACGTTAGAAATTTGTTTAATGTCCATATCACGTGACTTTATGACTTCATTGACATGTAGGTTGTGAGACTTGTATCATCATGTGACTTGGACTAAACAATAGACAGATCTAGGTCAGATTTCAGCAACAACGTACTTTCATTTCTCCTGTCATTGGATTAAAGACATGATGAATGCTATGCTCATGATTTTTTAGAAAATCATATATCATTTCAAACAGGTATATCTCAATGAAAGGTTGTTCAAGTTTGCTGGGCCAGCTAATTGGTGTCGGCAAATTCCAACTTTTAATAGGGAATGGACTGTGATCCTACATCCCAACATAAAAGTGTCCAAATATAAAAAATGGTGTGGTTTCAGAGGAACCTCGGATTAGTTAAAAGAAATATATTGCACAAAAAGTGAAGTTTAGTTTCTAATTTACCAAATATTCGCCGTGCATTCATTTGTTCTGACAAATATTTGTCGACTCAATGATCACTTAATGAATTCATGTCAGAAATCACAAATTGTGAGCCTGGAGGGTTGGCAGCTATGCTGTTACAACAGGTTTGCACACACCACATTTTATTGAAATTCCTCATGATGGACCATAATCCTTTCTTGCTGTTTCCATCATGGACAGGACATATTGGTCATCATGGATTTTCGTGGCTTGTAGTGGATGGTTAAAGTTTTATTGGCCTAATAAGAAAGTCCCAGCAATATTATTATGTAATAGTAGACGTCTACTACATGGCATGGAACATACTATCAGCTCAGCTGTTAGTATAAGAATATTTAAAGACAATTTCACTAAAAATGCATTGAAGAATGTATTGCAGGGTTGAATCTAGGACACGCGATCGTGCAAATCTCCCCAAAATTTTAGATTTCCCGCAAGATTTATATTCCTACGTGGGCAAAATCGTGCAGAAAATAAGAATTGTGTGCATTTGTTTGTGAATAATGCGCTATGTTTTTATTTATTTTTTTTTTGCTGTAAAATTCCTGGTCGTCACTTTCAGCGAATGTTGTACTTGCATAGTTGTAAATACGTCACATATTTCTGTATTATGTGCTCAATTCTGATTGGTTAATAAGAAAGGTCAGAAGAGTATGTTTGATACAGAGGCTTGGCGCGACAACGGGCTTCTGTGGAGGAATTTCAGGTAAGATATTTAATTTTATTTTCATTTTTTCTATTGAAATTTAGATGAAAAATGGTGTATACTAACAAGCAACCAAAACATCATAGGTTGTGATCAGTGCATATCTTGAGGAATCCACGTGTTACTATAAATAGCACCTAGCATCGTGATCGGCCAATGAAATTGCATTCGTTAGCTCATCGTCATAATTTCCTATAAATTTTTAATGGTACATAGCGTTTTTCTTTTATAATTAATCTGGATTATTGGTACTTGTTGTCTGTTTCTTCCTGAAATTCTTTCCTGTCTATACAGGTCACATTAAAGTATCGCTGTAATGAGTTTTCGTGTCTTTGAAATGATACAGTCGTTGTTGTTTGAATAATTTCCTGAGCATGTAGGGAGTTGCTGTCGACATCGCGATACGGTAGTAGTCAGACAAATCCTACTACTGGAAACTTATATATTGCTTTAGTAAATAAGTTATTATTATTTACTCTGATGATCATTGCAGCAAATGACATTGACCCTGGTCTGCTTATATCACAACTGTGAACATGTATTGGCCAACCGATGATGTATATAATATCAACATTTTTTTATTTTAAAATCATTGTATACAGACACTGAGACAGGTATAATCACTTCCTTCATTACTGTAATTAAATGACTTTAATTAAGAGAGAGAGAGAGAGAGAGAGAGAGAGAGAGAGAGACTGTAGTGCCATATTAGTTAGCGTTTAAACACCTTGATGGGATTTCTTAAAATGACCGAATTATCTCAAAGCAACATCCTTAGAAACTCCATGGTCTTAGGTTTAGGTTCTTGCACAAATTGCATCTGATTTTGGTCATTTTACTTTAGTTTTTTAAAAAGATATTTGTTTTACATTTCACAAATACTTTAATAGTAATAAAATAATAATAATGATAATAAAATACTTTTGATTTATCATCAAGCTTTATTTTTTTCCAGGATTGCATAGCAACAGTGATAGAATCTGAGTTAATGCAGAAAGTACGATCTAGTCCATTCATTAGCATCTTAATTGATGAGAGTACAGACATTTCAAATACCAAGAAGCTGGTCATTTATGCCAGAATCATTGAACAAACCATATTTGTTTCTACAACTCATTTTCTTGGTAATGTGTCAGTGGAAGGCCAATCACACACTGCTGAAATTCTTTTCAATGAAGTTGTCCAGTTCTTGGTAAAAAAGGAGAGTCCTCTTGAAAAAAACTGCAGGAAGAAGCCGTCTAGAAGAAAGGGTTCTCAACAGACTCATTATGACTTCAATTGAAGGACCTCCTCTGTGATTTCAGTTTTAAGTGTTATACTATAATATGCAGAAGACATGATATGCATTTAATGCACTTATTATACTTGCTATTGCTCTATTTGAATACATTGAGTTTTTTTTTTTACACCATATTGGAAGCCCCTTCCCCCCCTTATGGCTACATCGGCCCCCCTTTTTCAGATCCAGTGGGGGCAAGTATCCACATTTATCAAATCCTAGATGCAACACTGGTATTGCAAGGGATGAATTATAAACTAAGCAGTGGATGCTGAGACTGTACTTCATAAAATATACAAACTTTAATTATAGTAATTTTAATGAAAGAGAAAGCAAGAGGTTATGTTATTAAACAATAAAAGAGAAAGGAATCACATGCACGTTAAGTATTATCAGGTTTATGTTTGTTATTAATATAAAATGTGCAGGAAATGCTGTGATTTGTTTCTTCAATCTCCCATTTTTTTAAATCGTTTTCTTAAACATGTTCCCTCAATAAAATTCAGTATGATTCATCATATCATCATTAATACAGTCAAATGCATACTACTGTGCAAATTTAGTTTTGAAATAAGTAAATGGATATCTATGGTAGATGCATTTATTTCTGCTGTACAACAGTAGCCTCCAGTTTTGTACATCACTTCTGTTTTATCTGTATCTAAATGGAATTTCTTCTTGTTCATAACCCCCCACCCCCACCCCCCATTGTTTAACTTGTGCCATTTTGCTTATCACCAGAACACATAATATGTATCTCAGTAATGCCTTGTAAAACCATGTGTTTGATATTGCTGTAAAATCTATCTCTAATTGCACTAATTGCTGTTAATATGTGGCTTCATATTTATCACAGCTTTAAACAGGTAGCTCTGGTAGAACTTCATTAACTCCTCTGAATTGGAGATGTATCATGATTGGCGTCAGGTTATAAATATCTTTTGTTCAGTTTATATTAGATAAGGTCATCACAAATATTGTCACTGTGTTCACTTAGTTATTTTACTATTGCTCACTCACTCAATTTTCACTATATTAAAATTTTGAAACTTTTAGTTTGTGCATTTTAATTATGACCAGACTCAACAACAAATCGAATGAAAATAAGAAAGCACTCTGATAGCAGCTTAATAACCTAATTAATTAAATTCTTGTTAAATATAGAATGAATTTTTAAATAGTATTTTATCTATTTACTGATACTGAATAAAAGGGGTGAATTAAATTTGTATCTAAATTTTGTTACATGAATTCCAAAGTGAAGATATATGTAGCATATTCTTTAATTATTAATGCCTTTTTTCATATTGGCAATACAAATTTACAGGTAATGTTGATATAAAATTATGGTTCATTATCTCTTTCTTGTGTTTACATGTAATAAACATGTTTTATTCGAAAGAAAGATGAATTTAAGATGAAAGCCTGTAGTGTACTATAGTTTTTGTAAACATGTCAGATTTGTGCCACTGGGATAGATATTTATTATATGTGCTGCATTGAATGATTATAGAGGAGTATAACAATTGTAAATGGTTTGTTTTATAAACTGCTAGAAACATTTTTACACAAAAATATAGGAATCAAACCACACTGCATTTTTCAATTCATATTACAAGTTAAAAATTATTCTTTTCACACACAAGAAACACCATTTTCATTCAAGAAGTTAATCTGTCTTTTGAAACAGAGATGCTTAAATATAAAAGCAGACTGGCCATTGTTACTTCAGAGTGAAAATGTCACTCCTCTGTTGACGCTTGATAGATTTATGAAAAGGATGAATACAGTTACATTTCCATGCAAATCATTTGATTTATAGCATGAAAAGCCTTGTATACCCTGTAGACTAATTAACACATTTTAAAATTATCACTAATGTTTTAATTTTAATGCATTTGATTTGGTTACAACAAATAGATTTTATAGTAATTGTTTTTAATCATTGAAACACAATACTTACATTTTGGCTGATAGGAAGTGCCATCATTCAAGTCACTTAAGATTTAACACTGTTTACTTATCACAATAAGGAATGGGGGGTGTGTAGTCTGAGAGACAGAGAGAGATACAGGGGAGGGGATATAGATTGAAACAAATTTACATATTCTGATGTTTTAACAAAGTTAAATGTGCAATAAGGCGATTACATTTTTTTTCCTTCAAACTTTAAAGTTAAATGCCAGTTGTACATGATACAATGAGAACTTAACATTAAATGCACTTCTCAGCCTAAATTTATTTTTTCACAAACTATGATCTGTTCAGTTCTAAGGTTTTATGTACATTTTGAAATATCTAAGAATTGAACAGTAGCATGTAGGATTTGTCCTGATTGATTGTTGTTAATTCAAGGCTGGAAGCTGCAGTATCAGGCATGATGGCTTACTTCAAAGAAAGAATGTCACTCTTCAGTTGATGATTGATGTAAATTTGTTTAAGAAAAGTCACCATGGAAAGAAACCTTTCTAGCTGAAATCACTTTGGCTATTGATAGAATGCATAAATCAAGACAGTGTACACAATTATGTGCATTTATAAACTTGTCATATTCAGAAACAATTTTATGTTCAAAGTTTAAGGGTAAAAATACAGAATTTTTTTTTCCTTAAGTAGCTCATGTATCTTTTATTTCTAACCAAATGATCCACATTATTCTTGTAGAATAAATTTAGAATTATGCATTTCATAATGTTCCAGTGTTTATGATTGGACATATGGTATGGCATTCTTTTGTAATCTCTTTTCAAGTTTTATATGTATTGCATTTTCATTCAGTTGTTTGTACAGGTAAAGAGGCATGAAATTGACACATGCAAGGGTTGAGTTTATAGTATCAGGGTTTCTCCCATCTGTTTGTTATATAAATAACCTTTTTTTATATGCATAGTTCACAACTATGTAAACACATCTGTACATTAAAATCCTGTGCATGAAAGACACACATATATAAAGAACACTTGCACATTGAAGGACACATGTAAAGAACACCTATATGTGACAGTCATATGTATCTAAAGGAAACGGGTTCATAAAATAACACTTGCACACAAGGTACATGTATATAAATAACATATGTACCTGTGTACATAGGATACCTACACATGAATAACATGTATATAAGGATTCTTATAAGTGAAGAACAATCTTTTTTATCCATTGTGTGTCCATTACAGGCAGATTGTATTGAACTTAAACCTTTATATTGTAGGCCTCATAATAAAGAGAAGATCAGTTATGATGTATACCGACCAGATCTGAAATTCAGAAAAAGCCAACCTGGAATTCCAAACCATAGGATCTGTGTTGTCAGGTTAGTAATGTAAAATTTTATCCTTGGTTCTTTTAAAAATAAAATTCACCAACTATACTCTAATGATCAAAATTAATATATTATTGACTCTGAAAACATGGGCTTGATCTTGATTGACTCTTTTAAATTCTACTCGGAGAATTTGAGGAGCTGCCTTTCTTGATTCAGTAAGCAAACATATAAATGCATGTCATTCTAGACCAAGGGTCTCAAATCACAACAAGAGCCATGTGAAAAAAGGTACATTTGACAGAGGGCTGCATCACTGAACTTTTTCATTTGCATTATTAATTATTATACAAAATCTGGTCAATGTTTGAGAACCATTACTTAAACTAAGTGAATCGTGACAGCCACAATGTCAGAAAATCGTAAAATTAAGATTGTGTTCAGTGTACAAAAATAAAAAGATTTGCATTAAAAGAAAATCCACTTTAGATCTATAGGGGTTTCCCCATCTCAAAATATAATACGACTACAATTTTTTTTGTAAAATGACGCCTCTATGTGTATTCTGAAACATGAATAGTAGGTTGATATTGAGATGATTTCATTTTTAATTTCTCAGGTAATTGAAGACAGTTTACTGTTGATGATAGGATGAAATCATTTTAATACAATATAATGTATTATCCAAGGGGTAAAGCAGTTTTGATCTCTGATTTTTATAACAATAAATAAAGCAAGTCATTTGTTGTATATTGTTGATGAAAGGGTTCAAACGCTTTGTATGCCTGAGTGACAAAGGGACTTAACTCTTTTTTAAAAGGTGGAGTAAATTGAATACAATAGTTAACAATTGCAATACTTTTAATAGTCGCAATTCAATAAATAAAAAATACAAATGCATTATTTTATAATCTTAAATAATATTTACTTTATTGTATTTATAATTATATGAAATTGAGTATGAAAATGCATATGAACATTAATCACAAAAGTCTGAATTCTCTCTCAGTCAACTTGTGTGACTGTCTCATGTAAATAAATACATATTCATGCAGATATACATATATAAAGCAAAATTTAACAAGTTTTCAAAAAGGCATATGTGAAATTGGAGACTAAATTTTTGAGTTAAAGACTGTCAGGAAGTCAACTCCTCAGTTCAGTGTGAAGAGTTAGCGGGTAAGTTTTCATGGATAATACACCTAAATCTTGGTCAAATTAGCAAGCACTGAGAAAAGTATTATTTTATTGTTTTGTTTAGAACGAAGCCTTACATTAAACTAAAATTTAAAAATGTGTGTGTGTGTGTATATATATATATATATATATATATATATATATATATATATATATATATATATATATATAGGCACACAGGTGTCAGTGGAATATAAACAACTTTAAATTTATATATTTTCAGGAGTTTTGATCCCCCTCCATCAATATCTGAGGTGTCAGCTTTATATGGTTACCTTGATGATGATATTCCCATTCACTGGGCGGTTGTTGATAATGGAGAGATAGCATTCTATGAGTTCTCACCCATCTCCTTACCCATTGACATTACTGTAGGCTAAAGGTAGTGATAAAGTAGCTGCCATTGAGGATTCAAGATTGTGAGGTTACAAGTTTACTTCCTGGATAATGCTGTTTTACTCTTGTGCAAGGCACTTTACCTCAATTGCCTCACTCAATGCTCTTTAAACAGCATAGGCCTATGCCAGGATCCTGTCTGAATCTTATATGTGCCCCTCTTCTTCCAGGACTCGGCCAAGACAAGGTCTTTTAATTATAAGATATAGTAATGATATTCAGTTGTTAAATAGGGTAAATATTTTTAAAGGCAACATGCTGTAAACTTAAAAAACATTTTTTTCTGGAGCACTAACTCCACATAGCCATACATTTGTAATAGTATTCACTGGATGGTCAACATGGTCTGGAAAGGTGTCTAATCCATGGCCATCATCTGTGTTAATTAATTAAAACTATTGATATGCATCAACCTCAGTTGCCACTTGTGAGATTAGGTAGAGGCGAAGAGCATATTGTATTTCTCTCGTCTGTGTGCCCTAGAGTTATGTCCATGTTTTCAAGGGTTACAGGTATATTGTATTCATTTTGTCTGTGTGTCCTAGGGCTAGGAGAAAATAATGTCCATGTGTCTCAGGGCTTAGGACATGTGTAATATTACTGTTGCCCATTATTTTATGGGCTCAAAATTATTATTTCCTTCCAGTTATTCACAGGTTCACCATAGTACATTTCTTACTGTTCATACATAAATTCACTGAACTGTGCACTCATATTTTTACCCTGTACAATGTGTCTTCCAGAATGGCATGTTCTATTGTATAATATGGTAAATGTGTAACTGTGACTTCCCTCATGTACAATTACAGACTTTGAATATTTTTATTTATTGATTCTGACATTAAAATGAATGAAGTATCAGATGATAAGTTGGTAAGCCAATATTAAGTGATAGGGGTCATCATTGAGAAAAAAGCAGCATATTTTCCACAAGATTGGCAATCATAAGTAAGCACCATGAGATGGGGCATTCATAAATAAGCACCATGAGATGGGGCATTTATAAGTAAGCACCAGGAGATGGTGCAATCATTAGTAAGCACCATGAGATTGGGCATTCAGTAAACCATCATCCAATGCAAGTTCTTGGCAGGACATCAATTAACTTAATCAACAGATCAGTTAACAATTAAAATTATTGTTATAAAGTCCTCTGCTAAATATGTGCACATGCTGTGATTACATCAGACAGAAATTTACTGATACAATTCTTTTTTAGGTACTAAAACTTTAGTGATCATGGTGTTAATTTGTAGATTTTGGATTATCAGGTAGCATTAATTTTGAGCCCTGCAACCCATGAGTGCGTTTGTTACTTTCTGCTTTCAGGCCAGTTTTTCAAGGACTATAATGGATTATTCATCTTCCATGAATCCATTCATTGTTTCAAAAGAATTATCATTTTAAGTATTTAACATAAGCCTATTAATATTGTATTATTTCATCACAAGAAATGAACTACTCATACAAAACTTCACTAATATAAACCATAATGGCTTTAAGCCTTAAAGTGCTACATTCACTTCACTAACATAAACCATAATGGCATTAAGCTTTAAAGGGCTACATTCAATTCACTAACATAAACCATAATGGCTTTAACCCTTAAAGTGCTACAGTGTTCTGCAGTACAAGATCCCTCAGTGCTGAATTGTTTGGGAGAAAATTGAAAGAAAATGCACAGTTTTTATATTGCATGTATTTCAATAAATATACACAATAGATACACAAACCCTATACAGTATGAAAAATGATGATGGATGTCTAAACTTTAAGATGAGCACCAATGCACATGTGCACGTTTAATAATATTTGCATGTACAGGTGCAAATACAGGTAAAATGACAAGTTACTATTGTATTTCATCTGTATTTTTGTTTGTTTTTTAATGGAAAAGTTCAAATATATCTTAGAAATATTATATTTTTTAGAATTTCGACCATTCCAGTTTGTTTGCTCTACATTGTATCTATATTATCACTTTTCGTTGTAACATATAGATTTAATTTGAGAAAATGTTGTTGATATATATTTTTTAGCTCGCGCAACCACAGGTGGTGGTGTTAATTACAGAGCAATCACTGTTCACTGTCAGGCAAAACAATGCTACTTGAAGTTACTGGTGGACGAATGAGAGTTATTATAATGCTCAGTAGAAAATATTTAAGCATGATTAAATCGCTCATGATATTATAAAATATCATATCATCATGTTAGTGTCGGTCTGACTCCTGGTAATAATAAAAGCTACAATTAGAATCAAAAGAGGACTGTGGAAAAAAAATATCACTAGAAAAAAGAACAGATTGCAATTGGTCCAAATAAACTATCATTGTCAGAACGTCAACTGAAGCACTTCAATATTATAAAGCCAAACAATCAAAGTCTAGCGTTTGACTTAATCTTTCTGCAGATGCCATTACAAATTTAGTAAGGATGGGTGGTCTTTCTGCAGATGCCATTACAAATTTAGTAAGGATGGGTGGTATGTTTTCACTTCTTGCAGTTATACAAGTGTTAATAGTCTATGCAACCTCAGCTGTTGCAAAAGCAGCTGCACTTTTGCTGTTGGAACTGCTGCTGGAAGGGCATTATAAAAACGTCTGAAAAGGAATAAAGAATTATATAAATTGGAAAGGGTCTAAGATTACCCGGAACTCCCCATTCGTGATACAAAAGAGGTATAAGACTTCCTTGTACACTTCGTTAGACACAAAATGTCTTATTCCTATGTCCAATTTTAATTTGATTGTACACTTCGTTAGACACAAAATGTCTTATTCCTATGTCCAATTTTGATTTGATTGTACACTTCGTTAGACACAAAATGTCTTATTCTTATGTCCAATTTTGATTTGATTGTACACTTCGTTAGACACAAAATGTCTTATTCCTATGTCCAATTTTGATTTGATTGTACACTTCGTTAGACACAAAATGTCTTATTCCTATGTCCAATTTTGATTTGATTGCACACTTCGTTAGACACAAAACGTCTTATTCCTATGTCCAATTTTGATTTGATTGTACACTTCGTTAGACACAAAACGTCTCCTTCCTATGTCCAATTTTGATTTGATTGTACACTTCGTTAGACACAAAATGTCTTATTCCTATGTCCAATTTTGATTTGATTGTACACTTTGTTAGACACAAAACGTCTTATTCCTATGTCCAATTTTGATTTGATTGTACACTTCGTTAGACACAAAACGTCTTATTCCTATGTCCAATTTTGATTTGATTGTACACTTCGTTAGACACAAAACGTCTTATTCCTATGTCCAATTTTGATTCGAGTGATGCTGCTAAGCGATTCAATATTCAAAATATTCAAATATGTTTTTATGAGTGATCAATTACCAAAACAACCAGACAATGTTGAAACCGGTATAATTAATCTTGATGAAAGTTCTGGTTCAGGTTCTCATTGGGTTGCACACGTGATTGATCCACGAGGAAGTATTTATTTCGATTTGTACGAGCTGGCAGCACCAAAATAATGCAAAAATTTTTTTTGGGGGGTGACTTCTAATATAATATAATATTCTAATGTTGTATTCCACATTACCAACGCAGACAATAGCTGATCCGCCAATATGTGGCCGTGAAGCATTTACAGTTATCGATGTAGTATCAAAATCAACCAAAGCACCTCATTAAAACGTATACAAGTAGACCGCCCATCGTTTTAAACATCTTAAAATATATTTGTGGATATTACAGAAGATCTACTAGAAAAATAGCTGACAAAATAACTCGTGAAAATGTAAGTAAATATCTTAATGATGAAATATCTGAATTATTAAATCTTGCAAACGTAGATCCAAATAAATTTTGTATATTTCGAGATAAGGAAATAAAAAATGAGTAATTTTTCTTTGCTAGATATTATAGTTAGAATTATTGGAGTAACTGAAAAATAGCTGTGTTTGATAGTAGTGGAACAATTAGACCTATGTTATCATATCAACACTATTAGATACTATTTACAATAGAGTACAAAAATTCTTGTGATACAATATTCGCTATCATTATATGTGACTAATAATACAATTTACTGGGTTTGGAGAACAAAAATTAAACGACGCTTCAACGAAGAAATACGTTGGCGATAAAACCCCTCAATGATGAATTCAATCAGAATATTCTAATCATGTACAAACGTTTTTGAATTTTCATAGAAACATAAATAGAGCCATTACTGAATTTTTTGGAAGTCCAGCAGTCGTCTTAATTAAACTCGACAAACAAAAATATTACCGACAGTGTAGTATATACAGTAGTCTGGACAATCATTAAGGTCACCCCTTAATAATTCCATTAAGCATCGCGTTGAGGTTACCGGTATATAGATGTTCTCAGTAATCTGCATTACAACATTTACTATATCTGCTACAATACCGCAGCGTTATCCACTCGTGACGCCGTCAGGTGGATCATGTGGATCTATGTTAGTGATGTTCAAGCAAAATGACAAAAACATTCGTAGTGAAACAAAACTCCGCTTAATTTACTATTGGGGTCTTGAATTTGTAGCTAAACTATCGCCGCTTTAAAATATAATGAGAATACCAGCATTTATTGTAGTAGCTGAAATACACATTGTTATAGCTGCTGGTGATGTCATTGTTATTGACAATGTATGTACAAATGGGGACTACAAAATAAATCAATGTTCAGTGTTATTACAAACTTAAAAATATAATTTATGAGTATACAGTAATTCTTTTTTAAATATTGCAGAAGTGTAGTTAGCGTTGATATAATTGTGTATTCGGCATCTGCTGTTTTCGCTGGAACCGGTGTATAGCTATCAACAATAACAATGACATCACCAGCAGCTGTAACAATGTGTATTTCAGCTGCTACAATAAATGCTGGTATTCTTGATATCATCGCAAAAAAATATCCACGTTCACAAAATCAAAAATAACCTGAGTTTTACAACATATGGTTGCATACAGTGATGCTAGCATATTCTACTTTATTATCTTCATTGATATCATCAAGCCTTAGTGATATAATATCAGATTCCGAGTTCACAGAAATGATAAATATTTACAACGAAGCAATGCCTGTGTCAGAATCGACGTCCGATTTAGAAAATCGGGATTTAATTAATAATGTCATCACAAAAACTACTCCAACAGATCGCTACTAATGCAACTCCATTAAAAAAAACCGATGCTATCAGCAAGCTCGACCAATCCTGAGTTCAATATTAATTTTACAACTTCAATTCAGTGAAAGAAATAGCGCTTCCTC
The DNA here is from genome assembly GCA_030141615.1 of Unio pictorum. Taxonomy (NCBI): domain Eukaryota; kingdom Metazoa; phylum Mollusca; class Bivalvia; order Unionida; family Unionidae; genus Unio; species Unio pictorum. Next base: position 24,889,760 of record JARLTB010000021.1, read on the forward strand.
ACTGTAGAGTGTATCGTATCTGGCCAAATATTTGACCAAAATCATTGAGGGGACTACAAACAAATTCATTAGTTTTTGAATAAAATAAATAATAAATGGATGTCCCGATTGGAAAGTTGTTAGTATTCCAACAGGTAATATCAAATTGAACAAGTCAGTGATGAACTATGACGCAGAATTAAAACATCGCAGGAAAAGAACCCAAAATAGATATCACTGTTTATGAACAAACATTATCAGCCGCTATAGACATACAATCTCCATATTATGCCATTGATATATATAAATTGTCAATCCGAACAGTATTAGGATGGCCTGAAATTCCACTTGTTTGTTAAAGACCGCAAGAACCAAAACGAGATGATTTTACAACAGATCAGAAAATACTTGTAAAAATTCCAGAAAAAAATCCATTGAATCTTGTGGAGTCTACTGTCTGATATTACAAAGCGTCCTGAAATATACAATTCTGTTCTGATTGTCGTTTTGTTGAAATAGTATGAAGTAACGCATATTAAAAAAATTCCAACGACATTAAGTCCAAATACAAATATGTGTTCGATCAACGGAAAATTTATTTTCAAGCGTAACACTATATTACAGCGACAAAACAAAACAACAGATCATCACAACAATACAGCATTAAACAATGTTATATCCGATCTTGAGTTTGTCAATAAAATGATGAAGGAAAATGTAATCAACAATAAATATAAAATAACTAGCCTAATTGCTAAAGTAGTTCATGTCTTAAAAATTGAAAAAGATATTCTGGTCGCATATGTAATTACAGAGGAGGGATTACCAATATTTGTATTACCAGAGTTAAACAACGAAGCAGTAACAAAATCAGTCAATGATATTGACAATACATGTAAATACTTCCCATTATCAGACGTAACAATGATTTATGCGGCGGTGGCAAGCATATTTCACAGGGAATAGTTAATATAACATTAACATTAACAATCGCAGTTAATCGCGTATTGTATGTAATTGCAGCTATCAAGTAGATCTTGAAAAGTCCACTCAGGCGCAGCAAAGATATATTATGTATAAATTAACACCTCAAATTCCTCCTGGATATTTGATTGTACAAAACCACATTAATTCGGGGTATCTGCGATGTCGGAATCCGCTATTATCAAGTATATATTTCAAGTTTACAGACCAGACCGGACATGTTTTTGATTTGAAAAGTAAATTTTTGAATTTAGATATTTACGTAAAAACTTAGATGTAAAATCTTAATTATGTTTAATCTTAAGATATTTCCGTAGAGTCGAAGTTGGTGCTTTGAAAAATTAATTATTTAATCAAGGAGTATTATATACGTACCGAGACATGAGAATTTTAATATACAACCTAGATCTACTTGAAAATGTCGTCGGAACAAAACTGACAACGACCCCAGTCAAGGCAAAACAATTTTTCCTGTGTGTGTATGAGAGAGAGAGAGAGAGAGAGAGAGAGAGAGAGAGAGAGAGAGAGAGGCTATGGCATGTGAGCAGTTACCAAAAACTGATTCAAAAGAGTACAGATGAACTATGTCAGCATCGACAAAAAATAGATTATCATAGAATATTCATCATTAATTTTCATCTAAATGTATCGAGTCATCACATTAATTTGTGAGAATGAAAGCAGTGATATATGTACTAACAAATGTTCATGACCTGTAAATCTGGGTTCCAACTTTCATCAAACACACATATTTTCCTATGCAAATAGTTTTGTATATTGGAAGACAAACGTTAGTATGCAACCATCTTTCTAAAAAAAATCATGCTTTTCCGCACAGTCACAGTATAACTGAAGCATACACACTGACATTGTTGGTGTAGATGTTAGTAACCACATGCATATTACATTCAAATATATATGCTCATGTTTACTCTCCATTAACTAAATGTTAGAAGAATGGTGAAGTATTTTTCCTTTTGCTCATTTTTTTTCTCCATTAATTTTACATTGTCAGAATTGTGCAATATATTTCCCATACTGCTCTGTTTTGTACTGCATGACACGTGTCTTTAAAAATAGTTTTTATCTGTTTGGACTACTTTTTATTGTAAAATAACTCTCATGCAGCAGATTGACTTAGATTGATCTATGAACTCTGAATGATTTGAAAGTAGGGATGATAAAGATGACAATGAGGATGAGTTCATTGAGTCACGAAAGAAACTCTCAACCAAGCAAATGACTGGATGTGATATCTGCACAGTACAAAACATATGTGAGACATGCAGTTTTGAAATGCCATCAGCTCATTTTAACAGTTACTGACAAGAAATGTTAAAACTATTCACAAATGAAATACTTCGGACCATGCGCCATGCTCTGAAGGGTCTAATAAAATAGCACAGAAAGGCATATTCAGGCCAAGGACTATCCCATTTTCCTCAGGGACATACCATTTTACAAGTTAGTCCTAACTCCAAGCTGTTAAAAACAAATCCAACTGAAGAAATTGGGCTTTGCAAGAAATTTAAGATTGTCAGAGCCAATAAGCCAGGATGATGAAGAAACCTTATTTCTCTTTGTGAAATAGTCTGTCATACTGCAGTTACTTTGCAATATGTCCTGTTTTACTTTTTTAAGACAATGTTTGGATTTATAGTAGTGATACAAATCATACAGGTCAAGTATATGGCTGGAGTCCCTCCAACAACGAGCATGCAAGGGATAGGGCATAAACATATGTCATCATTAGCTGTTGATGACAATGGCAATATATGTAATCACCTTTTGTATTTTGAATTTCCTAGAAAAAATATACTTTCTTAGTTTTTTTCTGCTATATAGGATTTCCATAACTTGATCTAGACACAGACATTGTACTGTAATTTAGACTAAATTTTGAATAGGAATGACATTCAAATGGATAATTTACTGTACTTATTAACGAAATTAAGTTGATATTTTCTGCACGTTCCCGAAAATTTCAAATATGAGTGATGGAACATAAATATCAGCTTTATCAAGGCATTATATGCCACAAGCAGCAGAGAGGGTGAACCCACCTCATTTTAGAGGGTCCCATTTGCTAAACTAGGCTTCTTAACAAAAACAAAAACAAAAAAAAAAAAACCACCCACATCAATAACGCCAAACCGAAGCCTCTAACTTTTTCGAGAGTCTCACTCGGTTATTTTTGTTACTAGCTGGTAACTTAATATTTTTCTAAAAATAAGTATGCATGTGATATTTACCCATTGACCCTTTATTGAGGTCACACCCTCCCTGCTGCTTTAAATTAAATCATTATTATACATATCAATAATGGTTGGTGGAGCATTAACCACTTGGTGCGCACGAGAGCAACTAGAAGCAATTAAGAAATTTCTACCAGTCCGTGATTCTGTCAGGCAAAAATTACAAGAATGCCAGCAATCTTAGGTTGATTATGCAGAAAGTTCTCAACAATTATTCAAACCTGTTACTGAAAAAACTAAACCTCTTCTTCCTCAACTTGAGAAAAGCTGATAAAACTGAAGAAACATCAAGAGTTTTACAAGATCTTACCTCTCCAGTGGCCTAGTAGTTAGAGCGTCCACCGCAGGAGCGGGAGGTCGTGGGTTCTATCCCCAGTCGAGTCATACCAAAGACTTAAAAAAAAATGGTATTAACAGATGCCTGGCTTGGAGCTCAGCATTAAGAGGTTAGTGTTTGGACTGGTCGGACTGGTGTCAGGATTATGTGACTGGGTGGGAAATCATGCTACATGTCTGCGGTATGATGCCTCAGTGCTAGACATCACTATACACTGCCTCACTGCATATAGTGATATGACTGAAAATTTTTTAAAGCTACATTAGAAATCCTAATCAAACAAACAAACAAAATAAGATTTTCCTGGTCGAATACCTCAACTAGCAAAACCTATTACTAAAGAGAGAAAAGCTGATGAAGAAATACTCAAAAAAATTATGTAATATATTTACTGAAGATGCTTTAACGGTAATCAATACAACTGATCTAAAAGCGTTTCCAGCTCTAGATGTTATGACTTATGAAAATAGAAAAAGAATGTTGAGACCAACATATGGAAAATATATTTCCAGTCCACATTACTGGGCTCATATGTTTGATAAAATGAAAACTAACACCAGTCGAGTTGACACAAAAAGTGCATCTTATATAGAATATACCAATGCGGTAGAAAAGGTGTATGGTCAATATGAAGAACGAAAACAGCAAAATATTAGAGAACGAAAGAAAGAACAAAAACAGCAGAAACCACAAGAGAAGGGAATTTTTCCATCCATTTAAAACCTAATTGATAAATTTAAACCAGGAATTTATGAAAAAATTAAAGATTTGGATGATGATCAGTTAGCTACATATACTTCAGATGATTAAAATTATTTGTCTGATATCTTGCCAAATATCATGGACTTAACAAAGGTGATTATCGTAAGCTGATCTTTAGAATTCGTCATAATAAGGGTAGTATTAGTTTGGATGATCCACAAGTGTATCGTCAGGAATTAGCACAGCTAATAAATCCAGTCTCACAACTAAAAAAGGTAGAATTTAGCTGGATCGACATAAAAACAAAATCCTTCAACTTCACACAGACTGAAAATCTTGTTTTCAAGGCTCATTTATTCACAATATGACTTTAACTTTCAATTACATGGGTCACAATGACTTTTCTTCACTGCGAAATTGTACTAATTACGAATGATAGATAATACCTTAATAGAACTAATACTACCTCGCATATCCCACAGGTGCTCGACGCGAGCTTGATGTGGAAAAAGAAAACAATACTCTAAAGGGGAAAAAAATCAAACAGTAACAAACATACCTTAGATTACCCTTATGACCCATCCTGACATAGGACCCTCTCAATCATAATCTTTTTATATAGCATGATAGAGAGGGTCCTATGTCAGAATGGTTCATAGGGGTAATCTAAGGTATTTATGTCACTCTGTATGATTTTTTTCACTTTAGATTATTGTTTTTTTTTTTGTCTTCTTCACATCAAACTCGCGTCGAGCACCTGTGATACATCCAACCCACCCAAATAATACTGTAGCTCAAGGGAGGTAGAGATGTCTGTTGACCCAGGTGGCAGGTAGGCATAGTGATTTCCCCTTGCTATAAGAATTGACGGTAAAATCCGTGAACCTCTCTGTCACTACTGGAGCATAAAGCATGTCCTCTGTTGATGTAACTATGTGGAGGCAAGGAGGGTGTATTTTGTATTATGATTAGTTAAGTATTTTATAAGACATTTTAATAGGAAAAACTGGTTTCTTCTTGAAATACAATATCCAATCGTAGTAGTTGAATAGGAAAGAGGTGGAGGGAGGTACATCACTTTACCTTGGAGATACCATCTACGGTCCTACGGTCCCGAAAGGTAATGTGAGACAGCTTCGAGGTAGCCCGACTGGAAGGGATTCCCTCTGTTGGGGAGAATTGGAAAAACGTTCTCCCTCAAGTCATGAAGCCGTGTCTTAAGAAACTGTCTAGCAACTTGGAAGTGTGATCTGTGGATATAGGTTCTACAAGATCTAATTTGGTATTACAGGTAAAAGCTTGAGAATGTGGATTATGATCTTTGTCCTATGGCCTGAATAATGTCAGTTTGAGAACAGTTCCAGTAAAACACTATGCTGGTGGCAACTGGTCTAACCTCATGAGCCGACATGCAAAATAAGTTTATCAGAGCTAGGGTTATCTCTTGACATACAGAATGAATAACCCACCTAATATAGGACGAGAGAATATGTGTTGATATATCCTCCTGTTCCTGCTTGAGAGATAAAATAGGTGTGATCTCGCTCGACGCAGCTGCGCTGATCTTTAAAGATATCACTTCAAAGCCCAAGTTGTGCCTTGCAGGTGGCTTTGAGCTGAATTGTCTACACAAGACAGAGGTCACATCATGAAAGTCTGCATGTACATGCAGGTTACCCATGGAGAGAAACCTATTCATGGCGATGAAAAAGGATGTCATCATAAAATAAAACAGACCCGTGTTGAAAGCATGTATTTTGGGTCTGGGTCTACTGATAGGGCATGTATAGCTAATTCTGCAGTCACTAATGTCGTGAGGAAGCTGGTTTTGTATGAAAAGTGACCCAGAGATGCCCTTAAAATTGTTCCAAAGATGTCTTGTTCAGCCAGGTTAGTATCCAAGAAAGATTCTACTTTAGGCACAGGGGTAACGCTTCTGATCGTGTTGAATAAAACGTTCTTGTTTTGTTAGATATCCTCTCTTCCGTGATGACAAAATATATGAGAGATCATAGAGCAGTAATCTTTTATCGTGCTAACTTTCTCTCATTGCTCAGTTCTTTCCTTATATACAACTTCAAGAGCCTATGATGACTATATGCCACAATATATCCCACGTGGCAGATCTTACTACTCAATCCAACATTTCAAAATGCATATCGATGTGACCTAACTCATCCAGTTGCAATTAATTTAATTCTTTTAAGATACTACCTGACCGGTCTGCGCAATTGGAAAAAGACCGAATCTCATAAACATATTTACTAATAATTGTATTATTAGTAACTGTCAACACATATGTAAGCATATATTTACAGAGTCTATACAAGTTTATGTTTCCTAATATTTTAAAATAGATCCTATCCAAATTCGAAATCCAGTTTCAGATAATCACTGCAATTCACGGTCATGAATAAGAATTGTAATAGTCAAAAATCATATATTAGGAGTTAAAATATATAAATATGCATAACAGTTCTTAATGTCAGTTCCTGATCCGTATGTGCAAAATGGCTTCTCGCAATCTGATAATATTCGAAGACTTTTCGTTTGGTTGACGTATGAACGATGGGTGGTCAGACTAGAAACTCATCGCATCTTGGGGGAAAAAGCAATTACGTGAAGAATAAAAACGAAGACTTGAAAGAAAATATCAAGATCGACGGAATGAACGGTGAAAAATATGTCAATATAATTTATTTTCAACAAATAAACAAGACAACGTCATTTCATAAAAATTAACATATTCGATAATAAGAGGCTTCTCTAATTCAAAACAAATATACAAATAGACATTTGCAAACATGAACATATTTACAAAGTTGACAACGTTGTGGAGTCAGACATGACTTAACAGTGTTCTAATGCTCTCTGATCTTGCTACAATGCACAATTTATTTCTGAAAAAAATAGAAAGGAGATAACTATAATCTTCACAAAACTATGTTTCTATTTTATTATTATTTCGAGAGTACTCACGATCAAAATATCACAATTTTTTTTATTGGAAATCTAAGAATGCGTCGATGAAGAAAATACGACCTGAAAGTGGAAGCCGAGGGTCTGTGATCACTCGCAAACGGTTGATTTCTAGAGTATTGCAAAATTCTACAAACAATATAAACAAATAAAACATTCGAAGTTGGCTCTGTTTTTGATAGGGTTTCAATAGCCTTCGTCGCTGCCCTGGTTTTGAGTGAAATCAAATCCCCACAATGCATATGCTTGAGTTCTACACGGGTATTGAAAAGTCCAGATTCTTCGAAAATTAACGTTGTACCAATTAGCATTTGCACAGACATAATCATACTTATGTAAGAGAACAATATCATCTTTGAACGTTATATCAGCCAAGAAATAACTTTAAATGTAATCTTCAGTTATTGTATTCATTTCACTAAAGGTATTACACGTGAAATACATAATCAATTATATGGTGGAGTTTGCAAATTCAACATATAAAGAAAAACGATGTGTAAGCCTATGATTCTCAGTCTTGAAGTTTACTATGGCAGTGATATATTTCTATCTTGGCAGTTTTTTTTTAGCATATATTAAATTTCTTTCTATTTAATTTGTTTGACAAATCGTTCGAATAACAATGATCCTTAATTACTTTGAACGATCGTTGTCAGTGCAAATCGTGACTTTATACATTAACTTTAATTTTTATAAGAGTGTGGGGCCCAGAAATCTTTTGTTTTATAAAAAAAAAAAACACATTTGTTCTCTTCAAATAGCCTGGGGAAGATACGCTTGTATAGAATTGTGGGAGAAAACTCCGCAAATAATTCCAGCCGTCATATTAGTTGAAAAAGGCTGTCTTGAAATTCTCATGTTAAAATTAAATATAAAATGGGGATTTCATTTACAATTGGCAAGTGGACATGTACCCTCATGTCGGCCAATTATGCGCGTCGGGTAATTATGCACAACTATACGTCATTTCTCTAAACATTGGATCATGTGTTAGTTTGATTACAACATCCTTTTGGTATCAAGAATGAACGACCATTCTTTAATTCAAGAAAAGTGATATTCATAAAGTGTACAAGCATATCCCACATTTTCGACTCGAAATGCATATGAAAAGGTGATTCATAATAGTCAAAATGAAGACCCACTCCTTGACCTTATTGAACATCAACCCATAAAATCCTATTTACTATGTATCTGTTAGAATCATACAAATAAATACGTTATTTGAAAGATGCAAGGAATTGTTCCAACGTATCAACTTGCTGCTCTAACGTTATTCTCAATTTTCCACCTAAACAAAACTTTTTAAATATGTTAAATCCTATTCATTGTTTTTTCTCATCCACATAATAGCTTTTCCTAAAACTAAAAATGTTGAATTTATTAATGTTTTTACAAGATCAGTGCAGTTTGCTTAATATCTACTACCATTTACTGGCATTGTTACGTTGAATTTTGTAAAACTAGCTATAAACGTGATCTAATTACTCGACTGAACTGCTGAGAGAAATAGTCAAGTAATTAATTTTATTTATAAAGCCCGATGAATAAAAATTACATTTTTTTTTTTGCTGTAGTGTAGCCATATCATTATTGATGGTGTAAAGCGCTTAGAGCTTCGAAAGATTAGGCGCTATAAAAAGTCCGAAATCTTATTATTTTCAAAACTGCGCAGAATAAGCCGAAATATGGCGAGGCATGAAAACAAAATATTCTGGTGACAATTGCCTCTTTTCAAATGGTAAGTATTGCAGTATTTTGTTTTCGTCGATCGGTCGAATTCGGTATGGGTTTGCTTCATTATTGGAGACGTAAACCATACTTGCGCGGAACTGCCCGCCAGACATCATTGTACCACAGATACATAATGATATTACGAAGTTATAGATCCTATTCAACATCTCCATAGACAGATTTCGGCTTTAGATCCATGGCTAGGAATGTTCAGTGTCAACTATTTTGATAAGCATCTGTGAATTCAATTTTAGAGGAGTGTAATTATCAACCATCTGCTCCCTATCAAATGTATTACACACACACACACACACACACACACGTACGTACGTACATACATACATACATACATACATACATACATACATACATACATACATACATACATACATACATACATACATACAATTATTATATATATAATTATTTGCCTTAGTGAAACATAGTAGATACGAAAGTTGATGTTGTTCATATTTATATACTGATTGTGCAGTTACCAGAGGTACGGCAAAATGAATTCTTGAGAAGGAGGTTAATCCGGAAAGAATTCCTTTATTTGACACATTTTCTTTTGATGAGGTCACTTTTGCTCATGGTATTATTAGTCAAGAGGTATCACGGTAATACTCTTTTTACTACTCATTCTCTTTATTTTAATGAGAGTGACAAACGACTAGCATAGTGAAACAGAAACAAAATCCTTTGATTTCCTGCTTTTTTCAGAGCGCTATCAGCGAAGAGGAAAATAAATTTCAAAGCGCTTGAAACATGTACATTCATTAGCAGCCACGTCATGAGAACAACGACGTAACTCTTACAACTTCTTTCCATCCCAGGCCTGTCTGTGTCCATTAAAACTGGCCAAAGCATCCAAAACCACAACTAATACGTCTATTTCTGCTGTTAATACTACTACTGCTACCTGTGCTGCTGATACAAATACTACTACTACTATAAACAGAACAATTACTATTCATAAAACTACTGCTGTAAATGCAACTACTAATACAACAACTATTAATACTACTATTAATATAACTGATGTACAATTATTTATCGAGTTAGTGAACAAATTAGCCACACCTTATTTGATAATATCCTATCGGTCTTTAACCTTTCATTCAAATCAGAAGTCAACGAGGTATTCTCAGTCGCATACATACTTTCGATATTGCACTTCCTGAAATAGGGAATATATTAGTTGGGAGAAATACTGTGAATGTGATAGTAGATGTACTTGATGTATGTCAAGTGTAAATTTTAAAGACTTAAATTTATCAAAAATGATTTTGTACAATGGTATATGATTTAAAAATCAAAATTTCTTCAATCAATATATTCAGTTGAGTTCAATTCATTAGAAAATTGTATACAAATTGTTAGAAATAATTTCTTTAAAGTTAGCAGATTCGGATTTCTAATTTTCTTTTTGACGTATATGAGACCTAACACAGGCATACAAAGGTTCATATTCTGATGACCTCAGGAATTTCTGGTCCATTTATTTTTAGTAATCGATCGTATTAGAATGTTACATTTCATGTCATGGAAAGTTATCATTGATAATGATGTGTTCAGAACAACATATTTAAAATAGGAATGAGAAAAGTAAAATAAACTCCTCTCTAGTATGATAGAAAGTGTCCGGTGGCAAAACAAGTCATGGGTGTAATCTGAAATTCTTTTGTCACTCGATATGAGTTTTTACCTTTAGGGAATATTTTCAACAATAAGTTTGTCACATGTGTTACACACACGCACGCGCACACACACATACACAACATACATATATACATACATACATACATACATACATACATACATACATACATACATACATAGATACATACATACATACATACATACATACATACATACATACATACATACATACATACATACATACATACATACATACATACATACATAGATACATACATACTTTTCCTCATATCGACTAAATTCTGCAAATAATGTGTCTTCTAATCATTTTTGTATGTAATTGCTAATATTTTGAGAAAGCCTGGAGTATATAGAAGGTGTTATGGAAGCAACTATCTCAGCAAAGCAAGACACACGAAAATGTTGAACCAGGGTGGCTGACTTTTTTCTATTTCATTATTTCCTATATACATATTATTGTTATTATTATTATTATTATTATTATTATTATTATTATTATTATTATTATTATTATTATTATTATTATCCTCAATGGCCCCTCTTTATCAAAACCGATTGCAGTACTATTCCCTCGTTCTCTTCGATGCAGTTACGGGCATTGTTATCTCACGGTCAACATGTACTCGAGATAGCACGGTGATCATTGATCGGATTCTTCTTCATTTTAACATTACCCGCCCAGATAAGTGACACAGGCTGATGTAGAAGGTCTAGAGAAAAATGGGAATTTATTTCCTTAAATCAAAACATTTGTCTTAAAAGAGTGTTTTACATTGACTAACGCATGCTATCTTTATTTAACAGGTAAGAATTTATAATTATAATACTTATTATCTTCACCATTCAATTACTTGTTCGAAATCTGTCACTTTTGTCCATAATCGTGAGAGATACATTACGTGTTTTATCCTTAACACTCCCTTTTTGCTTTTTTCGATTTATGTTATATTTTACCGTTCATGATTGGATGCTATCCTCCCCACTGCACTGCATCAAATGAAGTCCTCGATTATTATTATTATTATTATTATTATTATTATTATTATTAGTAGTAGTAGTAGTAGTAGTAGTAGTAGTAATAGTAGTAGTAGTGATGGGGGTGGCATTAGTAGTAGCTGCAGTAGTAGTGTTATTCTTGGTTCAATCTCCCTTTAGGATGAGAAGAATTACAAGACGGAACTGTAACCAAAGCACAATACCAAGATCAAGCACATGGATTTATCAAAATATACTTATGATTACTTATACTCGAAGACAGTCAATACACCTTGTGTGTTTAAATTGTATTTATTTCATTTTTTTCTTCTGAAAATAAATGACCAATTATATCGAATGTATAGCAATATCCGCCTCCAATTTAAAAAAATTCGTTGAGCAAATACAATAAAGTGCACCACGTTACATTATAGAGGCATTTTGAAGTTGATGCTTATTATGTCACATATCAATTCTTCACATACTAAACTAGACTTTTCTTAAATTTCACCTGTTATTACTGTCGATCCTAAAACATCTTTGTCTGGAAGATAGTTTCAAGCCTACAAAAATACTTTTATACTTGACAAGTTTGTTTTCTGAGAAATTCATTTTTTGCGTCTTCATATATCCATTTCATATAGTTCCAATCTGTGTTTACTGAGTTTAGAAGCCAAGCAACTCTTTTCACGATCGACATTGTAATTACGTGTAATTAATCTTGTATAACTAACTCAGAATCCAGACACAGGTATTAATTCCCACTATTCGAACATCAGCACAAAGCTGATAGCTATTTTTACGACTTAAGATCTTAAAATGTGTAAGAAAAATGAAGTGAAACCGACAATTTTAGGAAAATCAACAAATAATTTATTTGTTGAGTGAAAAGGTGAAAATGAAAAAGATACAGTATTGTCCGTTAAATGTCAAATAACCCTAAATGTCTAATCACATGTCCAGAAGGTTGCAATGTTTCAAAAGAATTAGAATATTCTTGAATTAACTGATGTACCACGATGATGTAGTCCAGTCTGTTTTTAAATGAGTTCTCAATAGACACAAAGTATGTTTTCAGTCCAATTTAGTCAATGAGCACTTTGCAATTCCAGGGAATAATTGCAATCGATAATTTTTACCAATTTATATATTAACAAAGCTGTAAATGATCTGATCATAAGGCAGAACATTAATAGACAATTGTTTACCATCTCTCTCTCTCTCTCTCTCTCTCTCTCTCTCTCTCTCTCTCTCTCTCTCTAGCTTGAATGGATTCAGTTTTATTAAAAGCACTCTAAAACTAGCATATTTAAAGAGTCTGTTCTTGTTCAACAACGAGTGATTGTTTTTCTCACCCTGATTAGAATAGAGAGAATAATTAGGATAAAGAGGATCACTGTGATCAACATCTATTGATTTATCAATACTATGAGCAAAATTGACCTCATCAAAATACTGACCAATACATGTGTGAAGTAAAGGAATAATCTCTTCACTAACATCATTATCAAGAGCTCTTTTTGTCACAATAGTGGTAATTGCACAAGCAGGATATAAAACAAAGAAACAAGGCTATGAGGTACAACGTGGCTTAAATAGGACATTGTCTCCATCATTTTCGTTCCTTAGTAATACATGAATACGCTCGATAGGTACAGAATCCATTGCTTCGACAACCACGGGTCCAGAGACTCGGTCTGGTGATAAACTGATACAATGGAGCGGAACTTTAACAAAACTAAACTCTATTCCTTTAAATATGAGCATTTTCACTGAAATAAAGGCAAAGTACCTGAAAGCAAAGACACTGAGATGACCATGTGTTCCTTAATATTTTAATAGGGATAGGCTTGGCAGAATCACCAGTAAGTGACATAGAACCTTTAGACATGACTGGTTCATAATTCTCCATAATAATATCAGACTGGGTTTTATTTGACCCAACTAGTGTATTGCTTTCAATCCATTGTCGTGATCTATACCTCTATGAAGCAAGAACATCTTGAATATCTCTGTCTTTATTATGTTGGATATTGTTCAATCTGTAGCGGATAACCTTTTGTTTGACATTAAGTGCACGTTGGAAAAGATAACTTTTTTCTGATAACGTTTATGAAAAGTTTGATTTCTAAATGTTGTTTCAGACTGAGATTTGGAAGTGTTTGTATGAGAATACATGATTTGTATCTAAACAACTTCTGAGAGGAAGACTTTTTTACAATTGAACAGATAATCATCAGCAGTGTAGGAAGTATTTTCCGAAATTTCAACGTTTTGCTCCTCGTGATGGTCCCTAACATTAATATGGATAAAATTCTTAAATTATTATAAGTTGTCTGAAGTTGTCATAATCTTTATCAACCTTCATGGCTGAGCACCTCCTATCAAATAGTTGTTGTTTTTTTTCCTTGCAAGTTCGTCATGGTTTGTCCTAAACCTTTATCGATATGCCTCAGGCACCAACGTTTAACCCTTCAAAATATTTAATTAACAACATTATGATAAGTTCTATGTTATACCAAAAGTAAACTGTCGACTTCACGAACTTGCCATTCTGTAACGTCATTGCTCGCTTGGCCATTTGAAGTTTTCAGCAATTTTCTGAAAGTGAAGAAAGTATTTCTCCACTTCTTTCATAAAAATGGGGAGAAATCTAATATTTATGATAACATGAAAATTAAATTTGTTTGTAAAGAGGGAGCGTATGCCGACTACAAGATCTAATTGTTTTAATCTTTATTTCTTCCTCTCACTCCCCCCCCCCTCTCTCTCTCTCTCTCTCTCTCTCTCTCTCTCTCTCTCTCTCTCTCTCCTTTTCTTCATTTTGAATGCTCAGTTACATCGCTTCTTTCTGAAGCTTTAGCTTTGCTGATTCCAATTCCATTTGTTATTTAATTGTTTTTTTTTAAATTTCTTCTCAAAGTCAGACACAAATTTTCCAATCAGTTCCACGGCAGTAGCATCCAAAAATTTCTTTCCGACCAAAATTCTGAATAAAAATATTATTTTACTCTTGCTTTGTTAAAAACGCTTTCGAAAGAAAGATCACAATGTCTAGCATTTTCAAGAAACTAAGCCCTTTTCAAAGAATTTTACCTTTCTTGGTAGGATTTGAAACAAAGTTCTCTACTTCATATTACATCGTCAATGCTTGCTGGTATCACTAAAGAGATGTATCAACTGTGTGAAGTTAAAATCTTTATCAGAGACAATGACAATTCAGGCATTTTAAAGGCGTGGATTAGGGGTTGGATGGTTGTTTAAGCAGCATACAAAATGATAGTGTAAATAAATCGGTGTCTAAAACGGTTGGAATGTCGCTGAATGAGTATCGCCTTATCGAACGTGTTACTTGCAATCATTTTATTGGTCCGTTTATTGCAAATGACTGATCTTCGATATTTCAGTAATCTGGACATTTTCAGCTAGATATCGTAATTATATAGTGAGTTTGATTTTCAGCTTATGGTCACATCTCCATTTAGAAGAATTATGGTTCCTCATTGCTTATTCTCGAGATCTGAATTTCTCCAGCATAACCTTATTAATTATTGTACAATTGATTGAAATAAATGTAATAAATTGATAAAGAATGGTGCAAAAACAAATGTTATCTACCCTAACTGCTTCCTATTCTCACTGAGTCTTTTTCAGAGGCAAAATTACAAAGCACAGACATTGAAGACAGACAATAAACACAAAAAAGAGAGCGTTGAATATACAACGTTTATAATGACATTGTTTTAAAATTGTGGATATCGCGTCTTATTGGTTCGCAATCATTGTTATTGGTCAAAATATGAGATTAATTATAAGAGACATATTGAATGTCTGATGAAGAAACTGTCTGCATGTATTCGAAAACCCTCCGACAATTAAATGTCCTATAAAACCCATAATATTGCACCCATTGTGAATATCTATATTAAACATTGTTCGCAGTACATAAAAGTTGGATAGGTTCCCAAGGGTGTCATCAAGGGTCATCTTTTTTTGCGAAATCCCCACGGATGCGATAAACAGCCCAGATCGTGTGAAAAAAACAACCGAACCAATTATATGTGCTAATTAATGCGCTATAAATGCGCTAGAAATTAAAGTGTAATAAGTAAATTCAAAGGAAATAGTACATGTGTTTGCACGGAAATGTATATTCACAGATAAATGTATAAAATTGAAGCATGAAATATCTACACAAACGCAAGAATAGAACTGTAATAATATACACTGAGTCATGCATTTATGCTGCGCCATTCATTATGTTGACATAGCTTCACAGAATAAGAAGCACTCCCAGTGTAATGTTGTTTGTTTGGTTAAAGTGTATGCCAGGACTATTCTTGCACACTTTCACACAATATAGTACATAACTAAGGAAACGTTAAGAAATGGAGAAAAAAAAAACGTGTATACAGAAGAAGGATGTATTTGCTTTCCCGAAACAACTTTCACAGCGGGGTAGAAAAAAGTACAACGAATTCTCTTTAAAACTGAAAGATATTAGTGCATGAGGTGGAACACATGGCAAGACACCATGTCCTTATTCGAGAATATGAGCATACTCTCTGTTCAAATGGTGGTTTGTAAACTAGTCATCTATTTTAGAAAGAACGATTGAGGACGATAAATAGGTCAAGTGGAGGATGAGTAAATCACCCTGCTGTTCCGTAATTTATTCTAAATTATGTTTGTGACAGTATCTTCAAGAAGAATGGTTTTTGGTGTGTACAGCTCTTGAGAGTTGGACTGGTGGGCGTGTCCTTATACAGTTGTTCTCCGTTACCAGGCAGGAAATATTGAGGAAAAAATTATGTTTATCTGCTACCACTGCATGCACTTCTATTACAAAATCTCATACTGTAACTACAAATGTTTTAGTATTAAAATTTCTTCTTGTTACTGTGAATTTCTCGAATATTCCCATTTGTATGTCTGAGACAATCACTCGCCATAATGAAGGAAGTTTCAAAGAGTATCAAACAAATCAACAAAAGAACTCGCGACAACTATCTTGATAATATCTTTTCTCTTTTCGAGGTCTGGTTCAAATGGGAAGTTAAGAGAGTCATCTCGATCTGACATGTTCTTTTGATATTGCTCTTTTTGAAACTGTCTGTATATATATATATATATATATATATATATATATATATATATATATATATATATATATATATATATATATATATATATATAGGTATTAGACGCGCAGACATTCGAGAGATGTATGTATGTATGTATGTATGTATGTATGTATGTATGTATGTATGTATGTATGTATGTATGTATGTATGTATGCATGCATGCATGCATGCATGGATGGGTGTGTGTGTGTGTGTGTGTGTGTGATTTTGAACGTAGCTTTAACAATTTTTCAGGCCACATGAGCGGTCTACATACATACATACAGACATGTATGCATGCATGCACGCACACACACACACACACATATACATACATACATACATACATGCATGCATGCATGCATGCATGCATGCATACATACATACATACATACATACATACATACATACATACATACATACATACATACATAACCTTTTAAGGATTTATAAGGAACACATATGATTCTTCACTCAGATATACGTATGTATAATATATTCGACTACTAATTTTTGAGGACAGTATGTGAATACCTTAACTAATAAGTCGGGACAATCTCGATTTGACGAAAAGGCAGAAGGCGTTCCGATTGGCAGCGAGGACTGTATAGAACAGGGGTCTCAAACTCAAACCACCATGAGGGCCAAATCAGAGCATTTTCGATGGCTCAAGAGCCGCAGCACCTTTGCTTTTTTATGACATCATGTGACGCCAAACATTTTACGGGACACAGGATACGTTGTGTCGGGCCGCGTGTGTGAGACCCCTGGTAAAGACGGCAGCATGATGATAGATTTGGCCACTTTGGGTGGTCTCGATTATTATTAGTATAATCTCCATGACATTCGATTATTATTATTATTATTATTATTATTATTATTATTATTATTATTATTATTATTATTATTATTATCCTGAATGGCCTCTCTGTCTGAAAAAATACACACTACCCTACCCTTACCCCCCTTTATTATCCATTATCTCAGCGATACAGTCTTTTTTTTTTGGGAGGGGGGGGGGGCAGTTAAGGCACATTTATCTATTGCTCCATTAATGGACAACACGTAGCCAAGATAACACCACAGTTATTGATTGGATTCTCTGTCATTTTCACATTATCCAACCTGATATAGGGTATAAAGGAGATTTTTATTCTCTTCAAATGTGAATTTATGCCTATTGCTATAAATTTTAATATGTATCACCAGAGATTTTTTTAAAAGGTAAGACTTTATAGTTGTAGCAGTTACTTTCTGTATTAACAGTTTAACTGTTGGAGACCAGGCAGTTGTATTGATGACATGATTTTGCGCTTTACGGCACTGCAACACAGGTAGGTTATTTAGTGCGGTGTAAAGTGCCTTGCTCAAGGAGACGCCACGATGGCTGATCCAGGCTGGTCTCGAGACTAAGATACATTTTTCCTTGCCTTCTGGGTTTTATATGTACCGATGTATTTGCACCCATTTACGACAGAGGCGTAGCGATGATATTTTGCGCCCGGGGACGAACTATATAATTGGCGCCCCAGCGATCTTGTGACCGATTTATTACCCTTGTTTACTTATTATAATGTAACGTTGCAAGCCTCATATTGGCGCCCCTGTACCTTTGCGCCCGGAGAGAAATGTACCCCCCTGCCCCCCCCCCCCAGCTACGCCTCTGATTTACGATCTCTAATTTTTCACAGGAAACGATACACTCCGTAATATTGGGTTTCCTTTCTAACCTATCTAGTTTTTTGTTAATACAACACAATAATATGTACAACGTTACATTAGGTTAAAGGAGATATTTTAAAGCTGCTGCTTCTTATATCCTATGTTAATTCTTCACATACTAGCTGTTACCTATATCTGATTTATTATATATTTAATTGTTTGTTTGTCAGTTTTAAATTATTTGATATTGTTCATTCCATGCTATTGTATTGTACATTTACTCACTTGAGATGAAGGTTTTTTCTTCAGAAAATCGGTTGACCTGAATATTCTATGGTAAACATATAAAGTTGACCTAGATCCTACAACTACAGTATTCAACTAAAATTCTATCACTCGACCAAGTGACGGCCTAGTTCATCCTTTGAATTAGTGTATGAAATTTTCCCTTCTGTCCTGAGTTTCTACTCATCTGTATGTTTCTTCTTCTCTTTTCTGTTGTCTCTCTCCGTTCTCCCTTCAACTTCTCCCTCGGACCAACTGCTGGGGTAATTCCCTCTGGTCCCTAGAACTTGTTCTCTTCTTTCTCCCAGAGACTCTGACCACTGCACTGAGTAGTTCTATCAGGTCCCTAAAAGAATACACACAAGGACATTAGCAAAGCATATTGTTTTTTGCTATGCAACTCACACTAACATTAATATCATCAGATAGGCCATTACTGTTTATGGTCACGCATTCGTGTACACGGTATGTATGTATGTATGTATGTATGTATGTATGTATGTATGTATGTATGTATGTATGTATGTATGTATGTATGTATAATAAAATAATATATAATCAGACGCATTTCTGTACATTGGACTTCTACAAGTGTACACAGATATGCACATATACATGCGCTGATATATCCATCCGCATGATACTTCTACATGTATACACATATAGGCAAATTCCTATACTAACGTTGCACACCGCAACCATTATACAAAGTTTATAACTCAATTCAACATTTGCAAATCTATAATATCAAATGAATAAATGCATGAGGTTACTACGATTAACCCAATAGCGAATTCCAATATTGATTCTACACATCACATTGCTCATAACTCAAAATACGCATGTATTTGTTAAAGTACACTTACCTTGCAGTAATATTTTACAACAATAGAGCAAATAATAACTAACCTGTTTCGAAGGTCCTGTTTATTCCCAGATAAAGAATCCCGCCAATAACGAATGGTCTCGGATTAGTTTATTTGCCTCTACTTCCCGCAAAATAATTGTAACCCTACTAACGTTTTGGTTCTTGAGATGATATATTTAAACTTCAGATTCTAATGTTGGCACGCCTTGCTCAATTCTGATTGGAGGTTGGTTCATAATGATCAGACATCGCCCCTCCTAACCGCCTGTTAATGATGTTTACGATACAATTTGATGATCCCTTGTTTCAAAACAAGACGTCGTCACTTACCTGTGAACAATGTCACGTAACTGGCTTTGGCAAAAGTAACCCGCTCGTCTCTAGTTTATGGCTATGTCAATTACCTGGCTGGACAACTTCATACATTTTGACGGCGAGAAATAATAGCCTCAGGGTCTGACATACCCATGTTAAAATCTTGTTTTAATTCTACAACGTGACACACGGTAAGAAAAAATTTTCAATCTATGGAACACACATTTTATTACCTCCCAAGATTTCAGTAATTGTACATGTGTGAGTGTTTGTGTTGTTGACACTATCGGCAAAGGATGTTATACTGGTGTTTTACCAACTGCTGTTACTATTTGTGGTATTACTGCCATACTAAACAACAAAAGTAATGAAAATCATGTCAGTAACGACCATCAAGACAGAGTTCCCGATGACGATGAATATCTATCACATCCGCCTTCTCGTTAGAAAACTCCAAACGACCAAGTACCTTGAATGTGAAAACGATTCGTCTATAAAAGCAATTTAAGCCCATTCTCATCCAGGCCACCAGCTACTGGGAGTGGAGAGAATCCCTACATGCAATGGAAGGGAGACAATGACAGACTTGCGGTCGCGAATCTATCCCGTTAGGTCTGTATCGCAGTCGGACGAATATATATGACTAGACTAAGATGTCCGTACCAAATTGGCTAGTTACTAAGTGGCCTCATATACCTTGACCGCTGCAGCACTATAATATGTAGTTAATTACTCTTAAATAGTATTTTTTACAACACACACACACCATGCATGAGATACGTAGGTTTGGGAGATGGGTTAGTAGAGGAGGAATCCTATCTAGATATCTCAATTTCTTTGACCAATATAATTATCAGAAAGAAGTAATTTTTTAATCGCGTTCTTAAAGAAGAGAATTGTAATTTTTGTTCAATATGCAAAATGATATTTCACAACACTGATGCGTAAATGTAAAATATGTTTTAGACAAAATCGTATTGGATTTAGGCAGCCGAAGATTAGAGTTCGAAATAAACCATACTCTGACATTCGATATTTGAAGTTGGAATCAGAAGATCGCCGATATATGGTGGAGCCATGTTATGAAAAGCTGCACAATAACCTTGAAGTACTTTTAGCTACAATTATATGGTAATCATTGTACTTAAAGAAGAAATGTACGGATGGATTGACCTTCTTTTTAATAATTCTTGCGGCTGGTTTCTAGAGTTTAATTATATGATTACGATTAATAGCATTTCAGTTCCCCATGGGATGCAACAAGAATCAAACAAAGGCATCACATGTCCATTATAAAACACTTTTAAAAGTGATCTGTTCAAAAATGTTATTGCAGAAGATACTACAGAACACATACTTTATTGGATATTCCTAAGATAAATACCGCTCATGTGAGAGACCTCGTGCTCAGTTGTATCTAATGTTAATCTTCAATGCTACAATGCGGACGTTATTAAAACTTGAATAATACTGCATGACACTTTCCACCAATGTTATATCAATGCTATATTTGTTTTAGGTCTTTATAGCAACTGTTTTCACATCCACCCTAAACTGGATTTAAAAAACGTCTTTGAATCTAGATTACATGGACTGAATCTAGACTACCTGGACTGTTTTTGTTACGTTTGGGCAACCCTCTAGTTTCTAATATAAGCCTCCTTTCTCTGGTTCACCTACACCTTCTTCTCTTTCTATGTCTCTTTGAGAAAGATGATTTCATAACACACTTAATACAGGCACAGTTTGGTTAGACAGAAGCCTTTCTAACCTAAATAAAGTAAATATTCCTGTAACCGTTGAAAGGTACATAGTTTGTCAATCGATAAGTATTGGCAACATCATGTCTTTGTCACATTCTTTGATGCCTTCACTGCAAGTATTAGAGGAAAATTTAAATTGTGTCCTTTTCATCCGCCATTACGTTCGTAATGGCTATCTCGTTAGTTATATGAGACAAATAGCATTAAACATGGACAAATGAAATTTAATATGCATGTTTACACCTATATAAAATGATCTGGCTAGATTTCAAGTTCGTTTAAATATCTTGGTCATTTAATCGGTTTTACAGTTTTTACTGTTTTCAAATTTATTTATCATATTATTAAACAGTGTGGGAGTGGACACGAATTAATTCATATACGTCCATTCCCGGAGCATACAAAAATGGCCCAAAGATGACATTAATTTCATACACGGACAATGTGCATGCCTGAAAACTTAAAACACATACATCTCTATTAGGTTAAATCAATTTGCATACTTGGCTTTTTTCAGTGAAAATCATATAAGCAGTTACCGCATGACTTGGACCCAATTAAATTTGGTAAGCATGTTTTTACCAATCCTTTGATAACCTCGTTATACTTTATGTCAGTTCTTTGATTAGAATATAAATACTTATATATTACCTTTCTTATCTTTACACGTTGGACATGGTGCAAATTTCCTTAGTACAAATAGCTTAGACACCTCTTTACATAGACAATACAGTTTAGTAGGCCTATTTATAAACTTAACTGCTTGATTATATTTTTGTCCAGATAATGCCAGTTCCTTAAATGCTTTTGCTATATATTTTGCCTGCTTTTGGACTTGTCCCTTTCTGTAAATAAAAACCATTAGCATGACTATGAAAAAATATTTGACATATGCATACCTAACTTGATGTCAATATAATTTAACTTCATTATTTAGGGTCAGCTATGTTTCTTCTGGAATTTTTAAGCTCATGCTTTTAATTACAAATACAATACCTGTTAGTAAATTAGTTTTTAAAGTGACTGATAATATAAATTCGTTAGGTCCGTTTATATTAATAAGTAGGTGACCTGATTAACAGAACAAAATTTTCACTTTGTTTTAGCCTTTTGCACACTTTTAATATAAATTTATTTTGACAATCTGTGTATAGTTACAATTTGAATATTACTAATTTTGCTGCAGTGGAGGCACATATTTACAAATATAAATCTATGTTCATTTTGTTTTCTTAATGACACAGAAACATACTAAAACTTAAAGTAACTCTAATGCAAAAAGTGCATCCAATTTTAGATAGCCTCTAAAGAATCGTTTCAGATGATTTTACATGTATTGATTTATGTTCTATGCGCAAAGATTTTCTTTAAAGTCCATTGGGTTTGGTTCTGACTCTATTCTTCCTTTGAACTATTTAACTGCAGACATGAAGATCCCAAGGTTTGTCATTATCTTCACACTCTGGTGTATGAAAGGTACAATGGCAGTGGATATATGTGACCCAGGTAATCCCACTCTCTATCTATTGATCATTCGTTCCGATTGATACATCTATTTGTGCCTGAGATTATCTCTATCTATTGATCATTCGATCCGATTTATACATCTGTTTGTGTGTGTGTATATATACATATATATATATATATATACATATATATATATATATATATATATATATATATATATATATATATATATATATATATATATATATATATATATATATATATATATATACAGAGAGAGAGAGAGAGAGAGAGAGAGAGAGAGAGAGAGTTAAGTATTTTACGTTTCCCACCACTCTTTCTCCTTCGCTCGTTAACTCTTTAAAGCTGTCTGAGATTTAATGACGCACTGTGACACTTTTACATCAGCATCTGGAAATATGTCATGTATCACAATGAAAGTTATCAAGGTATTCATCTTACTTCAGATACTGCTCTATAATAAACTTTTGAACCTTTTGAGAGTAAGGATTTAAACGGTATATACTTATTTATCTGAATGTTATGCTATGTTGTAAATCACACCAGGATTCCTATCTTCAAGGTCAAGGCTAATTGTATTAAGTTTTCGTCGCTGTTTCCTGTCCAATATTTAACTTTAAACTTATTTAAGGAATGAGACCGTAGGTAAGTTGTAACGCACTTAAGAGTCCTATTTTTTAGGTCCACATTTGGTTTTAATATGTTGAACTTTTCATTACTCTTGTCTTTCCACCGTAAGAAACATACACGGAACAAATTGGTAAAAATAAATTTCATCGCTAGAACTTGTGTCGCGAACCCCATAGAAGTCGCCAAAATGTTTCATCAAATTAAACCCGCACGGTTTCAAAACCCTAACCAAACACAACTTCAACGCGACGCTTGACATCAACGGTGCGATCGTCATTTAAAAAACCTCAGCGCATGCAAACCATTCTGGCGTGCCCATCACTTCCCCATTTTTGCACACACTCGAACTTCCACCATGCGGACACTAATTAAGACCAGATCGGTTTTTGAATGCTCCCCTGGTCGTTATTCACAAGGGCGCGACAGCCTTACCCGTGAGAGTATCACAGATATAACGAACAGCTCGATTGGAAACATAAATAACAACATTGTTCTGGATGGTAAGTTTTGATGAACATTAATATAGCAGATTGTCTTTGAGTTACAGATAAAAACTAGCACCAACAAGCACAAAATGGAGACTGGTTCCATTTGTAAAGAACATTTTAGCAGCGAGTAATATATAATGTTTTGAAAACATTACCATTTCACGCACAGTATCATGAAATAAATTTGTTGCTGTGTCTAATACGGAAATTAAATTGCCCAATCAATTATGTGTTTGTGCCATCACAAGAAAGGTCAATCGCTATATAGCTTGAATGCATCATTTCGTTTTGTCAAAGTGGCTGGAAGATGCTTACAATGTTTGAAATACATATCCGGAGCTAACGTACCAACACAAACCCAAATGGAATTATCACAATAACATGCAAAAAGGCCCGGCCATGGACACCATCATCGTCTGACGTGAAATCAGCTAGACACTGTCTCTGCAACAACGGAATTTAACGATTGATATACTTCTCCGTCAATTGCATGGAACCATCAAAATTGTCTCAACTAAAAAAAAAAACTTAACTAGTATTTACCAAAGACACACTAGTCCGCGTAACAGTTCTTTGACGACAAGCCATAACGATCGTTGAGGACATCAAGTGAAGGTATAATTGGGTTGCACCATGCAACAAATAATCACCAAAGATAAAGATTCCCAGTTAAAATATTGTTTACCGTTGTAGAAATTATTCGGATGCAAATACGTATATATTTTGCACCCGACCGCGATGCATCTGGCTGAGGCAAGTATGTCGAGAAAAAATACTTTGTGGTTGTATTTTTTTTTAGAAGAGCCATGATGGATCCTCAAAGCTAACGTCGCAAACAAGAAAACTGAAGCGACGCAACAAGTGCGATATGAACTGACAAGAAAACAGATGCATTCGGGGAAATCTAAACTTGCCGTGGAAACACTCTTTGGCCTTGGCATGGCGGGATTCATGAAAACGGCCTCTATCATAGGCAAAGCGGATCGAATTTGCTGTCAGGGCTGTATTATAGTAACCAGTGTCACGGGCAGCGCTAGACAGTCTATTTCATTACGACTGCATCAACGAGTACGTATTCATTCAGGCATTCCCGCTTCCGCGCAAATAGTCTCAATACTGTATGAAAACTATACTCGGTGACCATTCATTGAAGACAAAAAAAATTACCGTCCCCAAAATTTGACAGTGACAGAACAGAAACAGACAATATATTTGCATGGACTTGGATCACAATTTTATTTTCAAAATTAGTCTCTACATTTGTCAGTATTAAATTTTCCAGTGTGTCCAAATCCTAATGAAAAAATCATATGTTTATCTTAAACATTGTCAAAGATGAACTCACGGTGAAGTTCTTGCCACCAGCTAACTGGTATTCTTTTGAGAGGCTCAACATTAAACAATACAATGTACAGTTGGTTCAATGAGTTTCTCTTCCAGACAAATAACGTCTCAGTCCGTGCACACTTTCGCCAAAATATACACACAACCACACAATAACGATCATATTCATATTCTTAAGAATAATCATTCTCCTTTAATCAATAACAGGAAAGCTTAAATCGAACAACCATTAAAAGGATAGAAGATAAATGTTCTAATAATCGACTGAGACTACATTCGTGAGTACTGACGCGAAAATAATCATTGTGATCGGAGTCCATATGCGGTAAAAATCGAGTAAGCGTACGAGCCAGCACATCGCTGTTCAAATAGTTATTAGATAGAGCTTGCTGATAAATACAGCAATGAGGCGTTCGAGAGGAGGGAAGTAGGTCCTTGTGAGTAACGACCCAGGGAGCATCCGAGAACATGCGAGTTTAAATTGTATCTACTCGGTCAAAATAGATAAAGCTATCAGAGCGTCAGATTAGTTTACGCGCACTGTGATTTCAAATCGTATTTGTTAATGCTATCGTACCGCTGACTTCAAATTTCTGTGCCGCCATTAGGTTTCGTCTAGCAGGGGTTTCGTTAACGTGTATGGATGGGAGTTACAACCATAGTTGTATTCTATTCTTTATTGCTACATTATTGTAATGGATGATGAAGAATAGATAATTCATGACTAGATTTATGAATGTAGCACTTGCAAGCAGCCATTGACACTTATGCAGAAGGAAAGCAGCATTTGCAAACTGCCACCTACAATTTGCATCAACGAAGAAATATACATGGATAGAATTATGTAAGTAGCACTTGCAAGCAATCATTTACAATAATGCATCAAAGCAAATTAGAAAATACACGCATATAATTATGGCGGTAAACCCAGACCATAGCGGAAACGCGAGGACTGTTTGTATGTCCACTAGGTTTCTACTCAGTAATGCAAATCTAAAACCCCCATTCTGCTTCCGCTTTAAATTAAATTTTGGTTTTGCAGCAAAGAGATATATATTTAAAGTGTATAGTCTTCAAGTGAAGCAGTTGTGGTATGTATTTATTCATCTTCCATTTGCTGATTAGATTTGAAAAGATTTTTTTTTTCAGCATTCTTAATATCACTCAGAAAATGGTTCCACGAATTCGGTACATATTATTTTATAGAGTGTAATTTCAAAACTTATAGTGTTTAATAGACTTTAGACTGAAGAAATCGATTATTCGAATAGCCATTATCTTACTGCATCTAAGTAAGCGTAAAATTAAAAGTATATATTTGAAATATATCGATAGGGATATAATTTCAAGTGTTGAAGAAATGCATTATGTATATAAGGACAAGATAAATAAAATTAGAATACTTCATAAATAAAACGCATTGTTGATATGTAACACATGTGATTGATTTTAATCGCGATGAAAAAAATATTTGCAAAGGACATTAATTAGTAAATTTCTTTGTGGTGGAAAAGTTCTCGGAAAAAATTATGAAGTATCATTCGCAGGTCAAATGATTTCATTCAAAACGGAAAATATTTCTTTCTTTCGCATTTAAATTATTTTGGAGAAAATGCTTCGTCAAAACTTGCATTCGCTAAGTGAATTACAAAAGTAATTTCATTTCCTGAGCATCATTTAGTTGTTGTGGTAAAAAAATTCAGCTTGCATCGAAAATAAATTACTAATTAAATGAACCTAATTGCGAGCGCAAAATTGGTTTACTTTGTTTTCGTGTTTAATGCATGAAATGTTATATCATATCGAAGCAATTGGAGTAGAAGCACACCATATAAATAAACCTTGTCGGGTCTGTGCAGGATTCAACCTCTCGCCCTGATATTTGGCACCCTGATAATTGTATCCAGTAAATTGAGAAATCACAGCTCCCCTCATAACCAAAATTAAATGAAACTATTTTATCTGCAAATATTATTGATGCGAACTATAGCATTATCAGCAAATAATATACATTTCATTGTCAGATAAGTTAATTTAGCACGAACAAAAATAATTTTCATCGCAAATAAATTATTTACTTTTCAAAAACATTTGTATTCTTGAAAAGAAAGTTATTCTCGCAATTTACTTCAGCAATACAAAAAATTTTAACCGCAAAAGTCTCTATTCCCAGAAAGAGAATATTGTTATATATAAACCATTTTGTACAGGCTCATCATTAATATTAACATCAAGTTCGAGTTAGAAATATGTGTAAAAAATATTGCACGTCTTCGAGAGATTGCTATTTAAATTACGAGTATCCAATAGTTTCAGAGCAGATCAAAGTTATTGAATCTTCATTTGTGCAAAGTTGCCATTGTCGCTTCTCGTTCTCGTGATATTTTAAACATTTCATAATTTTCTTGATTTTGATAAAATATGGTAAACCAGGTACAATGCAAATACATAAATAAAGAGGATGTTTCCTTATGTTTTGTCTCAGATGTTTAAAATAAAATTGCATGGAAGAAAAACATTGTTTGGTCACATGTTCTTGTGTCTATTGGAAATCCAAAATTACAGAAACTGATAAGCACAAACGTTAGACAAATATCTTAATTTCCTGTTCATGTGCCGCTATGACAGACGTTAAAAAATACCTGATTACTCTACCTACCCACCCCATGAATATTTAACAACTGGAATGCTTAGTAAAGGAATTGATATATTTAATGTGGAAACATTGTAAACATCTGGTTTGACTTACCTAAACCGAGTCAACTAACTCTGTGACATGACAGAACTTTCCATGCTGTCTGTGTTAAATGTTCTATTGATTTTGAAAGACAATTGCACTTTAACCTTGTAAAAAAAATCTGTATTTAAATGTTACTTGTTAAAGAACTGAGCAGTATTCAGCTAGTATCTGTGACTATTTTTGAAGTGCAACAAATGAAAGGTGCAATGTCTGAACCAGTTTGAAACATAGTATTGCTACATTATCTCTAAATCTCAAATTGATAATAATTAAATACTGAATTTATGAAATAAATTAAATAATGTCCAGCTTTTGGGATCTATGGATGAACGTTGTTAATCTCATTTCATAAATTCAATATTACATCATTACACACTTAAGATCCACTTTATATCAAACTACTGATAACAAGCGAGAAACAAAGTGTGGTACATGATCACGAACGTTAAGAAAACATTTAACGTGTGAGGTCTCTGGATCTAGTATATATTAATGTTTCTTTTTCAGTCAATTTTGTGACTAGTATCCTTGAATGTAGCAGCAACTGTGGTGAGACTCAAATAGCCATTGGTTGTTCCTGTTCGAGAAAGCCTTCAGTTGAAATTGTTGATGCTGTTACAAAAGCATGTTCCATTCAGCCTCTAACATTTATATATAATCATAGCTCACAAACATATGACTTCATTTTTAACAACACAATTGACCTTGACCGAGAATGTATGGTAAGTATCTTGATGTCAACTTCATGGTTATTATTATTTTTACAAACCCACCTCTTACATTAGCAATGAGTATTTTATCGAATATTTCCTAGAATAAATTTGTTTCATGTAAATGATAATTATAAGTTTCCACTTTCATCAAAATTTAAATATGTGTACTCACCTTCAATTTTGTCCCCACTTTAAAATTCTCATGAAGTGAAATTCAGAATTTGTATCTCAATTCAAAGCTATGATATATCCTTTTAGATTTTTTAATGTAGTATATATAAGCTATGATATATCCATTTAGAATTTTTTAAAAGTAGTCTAGATAAGCTATTCTCTTGCAGTTTCCAGATGATCAGTGACCAGTACACAAATTTGAGACAATTTATTAGCTTTACTTTGGTCTTTGGGTGAAAGTAGGGCCTGACACTATTATGGTCAAGTTATACAATTAGAAAAATACAGACTTTAATAAATGTTTGTTACATTTTTGTGAAAAGTCTACCGTAACTCATGACAGCTCAGTTCATTTATGTTCCACTAAACTTTTTCAGCTGTAATATACAGCAATGTTTGGTAAGAGAAAGATTCAGTATTAGTCGGAGGAAGAAGGATTTGAATTTGTGTTGTTCACACATGTTCAGAATGCTAAAAAGAATTTAGTATGAGACTTACATGTAGAATGTTTTAGTCTTTTAAATTAACTTCGTTGTCTATTATGCAAGATAACAAACATCACTGAAATTTGTTTATCCAGTTTTCATTGGGAGTGATCATTAAGAATGAATGTTCTGGCTAACTGATTGATGGTTGGCAAATTCCATGATATTTAATACCAAACAAATCAGAAGGAAACATAGCATGTACATTGCACATTGACCTAGGGTGTGTTTTGCATTTGTGATTTGAAAATATGAATAGGCCTAAATCACCACTCAGTCATTGTGTTCATAGTTCAGTTAAATGTTATGCATGAACCACTAATGCACATGCACAAGAATAAACAGTAAACACATTTCTGGTCATTTTGAGAAAACATAGTCATATACTTTTCAGTTGTATGTTTTGGGTAATGTAAATAGGTGTAAATGATGATTTAACATTGTTTTAATGTCTTACTTATACAAGATGATAGCCATATTCAAAAGCTATTATGCAAGGAGTTTACAAAATTATAATAGTAATGAATACAATTTTTACCAGAAAAAATGTTTTAACAATATGTTCCATAAACTATTTGCAAGGCTGTTTTATCTCCAGACATGTATTTTTGAGGTATTCTATCATTTTATACCCATCTGATTTATAAACAAGATCCTTTAGGTTATTGCACATTCTTGGTACAAATACAGTAACACCACTCTCGTAGCTTGCCAAAGAACATGGTCTTACAAAATTGGTTGAAGTTTTTCTGTATGATTATTTCTTAAACCATGGGAGGTGTTAACAATGTTTCCTAAAAATGTAGAATTGGAAAGCTGTGTACTTTCATGTGTAGAATTATAAAAATATTATTAATTAGCACAATTATTTTTGTTTAAAGAATAATTTAGAAAATGTATGATAAAGTATTTACAATGCTATAATCTTTATGCACATATTATTATATGTTGTGTCCTTCTGTAACTGAGTAAAGTATTATTTTAAATACAACACTCTTAACCTCAGACAACCTCAAGGTCATTTGAAAAGCATGGATACATTTATTTTCTATTAAATATTTTGTATTGTAAACAATTCAAAGCCTTTCAAAACACAAACATGTCCTGAAATGGTCATTTGAAAAGTCAAGAAATCCTTGCTGGAATGGTGAAGTATCTTAAGTATGTGGTCGAATGTTGTAAAGCAATCATATCATCAGTTCACACATATGAAGCAGAGTTAAACAGCTTCATGTTAATAGTCAGTATGGTTTATTGATCTTCAAAACCTGAAAAATAGGAAGTGATTGCTAACTACATTGTGAAATCAGTTAAACACTTGTCTTCAAAAGTAACATTTTATTCAATCTGAGGTGGAGATTTAAAAACATATAACTCCTTTGAATTCTTTATTGTTGTGAAAATAACAAGCAAATGTATTCAAACAATTATTACTGGGAGTCAGGTTTTAAGTGAATAAAATTTATTGTTGCATCCAAAAAGGTGAAAACTTCAATGAATTTTTTTTTACATATATATGTTATTTGAAAATCTGCATTGTAATAATCCAAAATCTTATAAGTTTGCGTTTCTGCTCTATTTAGTGATTGTTATCTATTCCAGGTGTTAAAAATTCAAGATTGTTTTCCATTTGAATATCTTGTTGAATGAAACATAAATGCTGATAACAAATTCTAGCCTTTCTCAAAAGAACTAACATAATATTTCTTGATTTTGCTGAGTATTATTATAGAATCATGTTGTTGGCATGGGGGTGAGTATGGCTTTTTATATGTTATATAAAACTTGCCCTTCTTTCCATGAAGGAAAATCAAAATCACTCATTCTATATTATTTTTCAGGAAAGTAACAGTCTTCAATATAAATTTAGTTGTGATCAACAGGTGAGCAAGATTTCTTTAAATGATAAACTTCTTAACTTAACTGATTTTTCAACTACTGTACCTTAAATTATTTCCTATAATTACATAACTAGTGTAAAATTGTTGAATTGCAATAACACAATGGAGATCCACTATGTTAGATATTAATTTCCACATATAATACATAATACTGTCAAGTATGTATGTATGTATGTCTGGCTGTATGGCTGTCTGTCTGTGTGTGGGTATGTATGTATGTATGTGCATCATCGATATTAAGTATTTTGCATGCTTATTTATGTACAAATTTCTCATTTTAACTTGCAGATTTCTATAGGTTATATTGTGATTACACCAAGAAATGAATTCCTGCCAACATTTTGTGAACTAAAGAACGATATAGTTGTTGAATCCCTAAAGAACATTTCCATAGATGAGGTATTATTTATCCTTATCTGTAAATCGATTCATGAACAATATTAGAAACTGAAGGGTGTTGCTTTTTGTTTGTTGGATAATTAGCTTTCTATAAAATTATATGTTTTTTGGTAAAGGAAAGTAAGAAGAGGTTATTAGATGGAATTATAGTAATTATGGTATAATTAGATGAATATATAATGCCTGTCATGAAATTTTCAAAGACTGCATATCCATTAGAAGCAGAGTAGAAACATTAGCTAAAACAAAACTCTTTAAATTGTGATCCACCTGTGCAAGCATACATGTCTGCATGAACTTGTGCTATTTAAAATAAAATATTGCCATCTTTCTGCAAATTATATCAAAATTGTAAGCTTTGTGATATTATATTGAAACAAGAACAGTTGTCTGACACAGCTGTCTAAGAGCTCTTGTACATTTCCACTCCTTCCCCAACTCTAACCCATGATATGGAGGGGGTGAAAGCATCATTAATGATATTTGTTGAGATTTTTGCATGAAAAGTTGGACTAAAATGATCTCTGTCTGTCTGTCTGCCTCTCTCTATCTCTCTGTCTCTCTCGCTCATTTATTTCAATTTAATTGAATATCAAGATGGTTTTAACATTTATTACAGTATGTTCATTTTCTTCATTCTATTTTTAACCTTAGAATCTACACGAAGGTGGAATAATATGGCAATTTAAAGTATGTGACAGAGATAAGTTTGACAGCCCAGCCGACATAAAGGTTTGTGCAATTTAATATCATTTTATGTGAGGGGTGCCAGGTATCCAATTTTTAAAAAGTATTTTGATTGTGAATATATTTGAATTATTGATTTCAGATGAATATCCAGTGCAAAACTTTAAGACTACATCTGACATAATTAGCAGATATAAAATGAATGTTGACTCTTATTGTCAGATGAAATAATTTTGTCTGACATACATAATTCGTCTACATATACATACAGATATATTCTCCCATGTGGTTCAATGTTGTAACTACATAGTTTGTTGAATGTATTGCTCAGAGATATGGAGGAATATACTGTTATTAGTTGATTGTTGTGTAGTAAGATTATCATTAAAAATTGTGAAATACAAAATACATGTACATGTACTTTATTTACACTTGTCATAAAAATGGATCTAAATTGTACCAGTAGAAAAAAAAGTAGATTACAGTGACCTATAGTATGATTCATAGGGTAATTGTCCCTGGGATGCATGCCCACATTCACAGAATTCCATAATTACAGATAACAATGTTTGTGAAATGGACATGAATACAAAAATAACATGGCCTTTGATGTATCAAATTTAGCTCACTGTGACCTGAATTTATTTGGAAGGATAATACTCATCAGAAATATTTGCAACTGTGAAGTTTCAATACTGCGCAGGTATCAGTGTTTGAAGAATATAGCAAAATAAAAAAAAAAACAACTTTGCCTCTAACTATTAGGTAACAATGTCCTACATTTTGTCTAGCAGAGATTTTATCATTTAAAGTTTCATGCAAATAGACCACGTTTCATGACTGTTCAGACATGTGTCTGAGAAATAAAGCTAAAGATAAAAAGGTTAAAGTTGGTACTGTGTCCTAAGTTACATTGGATAATGTAATGCTTCTCCAAATACATTATATGCTGTAAAGTTTTCATGACTGGACAAGAGTTAATGAAACACTTACACTTGTCACTAGAATGTAAAATATAGGTCACAGTGACTAATACCTAATCCTGTTGGGTAAAGTCATTTATATATATACAAATATAGTTTCATAACCCATAGTGGCTCAGGTTGTACTGTGCTGGATTCATGACACAAAAGTTGAAGGCTCAGTACCCTAAGATAGACTAGGTCTGCTGCCTTGTTTTGCCCTTTAGAAACACATTTATCTCCCATTTTCTTGGCATTATATACTATTAACATGTTAGAAGTACTGCTAAACCAATAACATACAGTCTCATTACTGTACAGTAACAGTGTTGGAGAACTGGAGATAGACATCAAAATATAACTTTTCCACTGGTTCATACAAACAGCCTGCTCTACCTAACTAAAGTTTGTACCTATTTTAGATTCATTACTCTTTTATTGTTAGCTGACAGAAAAGTGTCAGAGATCAATTTTAGATGTATACAAATACAGTATTATTATCCATATAAAAACCCATATCAGATAAATTCAATACAATTTAGTAGGCTTAATATATAACTGTAGTGTATATATGGCTGAACTAGTAACATGTCTAGCAGGATTACTCAAGCAGACATGTCACCAATTTGAGCATTCCGTTTATATCCTGACAAACTGTACGGTAGTAATAAATTTACTAGCAAGTCTTTTTACTGTCCAGTTTTGTTTTACCAACTTAGAAAATAAATACATATATATGGTTTAAGTACTTTCCACAGAACTCATTCATTTTTAATTTTGTATTTTGGGGAGTTATTGTATATTTTTCTGAAAAGTCATTAAATACACAATTTACAATATGCAAAGATTGGAATAAACTGAAACTCTGTTTTTTAAAGACCATGCATTCCACCTAAAACTCATGGCCTTTCATGACAGGTCAAAATAACTTATGATCAGTAAATCCCTGAATTGAAAATCTTGTCTCCTAAGACAGTGGTCTCTCATGGCAGTGGTTTCTTGAGGTCTATTTTACCATATTTCTTGAATAAATCCTGATTCCTCTAACAGGGTTCCACTTATTAGAAACCAGCAAAACATCATGTTTGACGTAGGTGTTAGTCATGGTTTACAGACTAAGGTTTTATAGAAAAGTTATTTTTTTTACAAAAAATATTACCAGGTATGGAATTATCTGCTCAGATAAATAGGTTACATTTCTATTAAGATGGATCTCTTTAAATCATGCTAAATAAAAATATGCATCTGGCATTTTTCTATCAGAAAACAAGTACAAATGTTAGCACTGAAAAGCATGTGCAACATTGTGTTTTAAGGGTCGTATGTCTCTGGAGGTATGTGCACACACATAATGTTT
This sequence comes from Unio pictorum, assembly GCA_030141615.1. Taxonomy (NCBI): domain Eukaryota; kingdom Metazoa; phylum Mollusca; class Bivalvia; order Unionida; family Unionidae; genus Unio; species Unio pictorum. Next base: position 24,924,772 of record JARLTB010000021.1, read on the forward strand.
TATGGTTAAAAATACACATGGATCTAAACCATCTTGGTCTATGGGTACAGTTCAGTCATACTGCAAAAGAGTGTTATATGAAAAAAATCAACATTATATGGCCCTGGGTTGTTTCAATAACTGAGATCATCATGATAAAAGTGTTTTACTAAAATGGCTTATGAACAAAATAAATACTTTGAAGAAATAGTAATGGATTTTGATCAAACTTCATTTGATTGTATATCTTGATAGTGCAAATCTGAATGGATATTCATCCAGCATTCATTGATCTGTTGAGCTCCATTACCTCAAGTTCAACCTCTAAACTCATGACTTAGAGACTTCAACCTCTAAAATCTTGGATCAGTGTTTTGCATTAAAATTACCAGTTACTATTGACAATGTCAAATCAGACAAAAGAAAACTGGATATAATTTGGTATTTTGCAAGTTTCTCAAAAATATCTATTTAAATTATCATGTTAGAGGAATAAATGAAGATAATAAAACAGACATATTTGATGGATAGCCACATAGATTATTGTTTACTTCAATTTATTTATGGAATGTATTTTATAGTTATTGGCATTGATATTCACATGTACAGACTTGTATATTTAAATGTTTATTCTTGTCTTTTTTCTAATTTTCAGCCCCTTTCTGATGGTTTGTTTGAAATCAGTGAAAACAATGACATTTTTGCTTTAAAATTAACATCCAACAGAACCTTAGACTACGACAAGCAGAAGAAGTATTTTTTGGAATTGCAGATCCTGGTAAGAATAAAACATAAAATATTGCTGGAATTTTGAAAAAGTATTTTTAATTTAGGTTGAAATAGTCTTTAGAAATAGCCTTGTTTAAAAATACCTAATTATTAGATCACATATATATTTTCAGTGGAGGAATATCTACTGTCTTGAATATAAGAAATGTGCAAATTGTGGTTATGTGATCCAAGAACCTAGTACATTCCTAAATGACTAAAAAGGTAGTAGTGATTGTGAAAGGAATAAAATCAGATTACTAATGCAACTTATTTTCATACTAGAGTCAATGGACAGATTTTATAATGCTATACATGAAGTTGATTGAATAAGATGAGATTGTTACTTGATTTTCTGTAAATAATTCATTTTAATGTTAAATCTTCACTTTAAAATATTTTGATTATCAATAATATAGCTTTATTATGGACAAATGGAATTATTTAATTAAAATTTATGAGTTCTGGTGGTTAAGATATAAACAATATAACATGCATTACAATCAGAATTTATACTAGTAAACTTCATTTATAAATTGAATAGGATGTTGGCTGTAAGTAATACATTTTTAACTGTAATGATTTTGATACTTTTGCTGCCTATAACAGTAGTTATGATAATGAAGAGAATCCTATCAATTCATTACGATGATCAAGAGAACCATAAAATGGAGAAGTGATGAGATGGCCTAACTTCTGTGAAGAAGATATTTGGATTTGTTGTTCTTAAATTGGAATTTGGTGATATATTTAAGCTTATGTCAAAGGAAGAAACATTTTACAAATGCAGTACAAAGTCAGGTGAAAACCTGAACATATGTGTTATTGAATGACAGGAGAATTAAAATACGTCAAACAGAAATGTTTAGCCAGTATGTTTTTTGGGGCTAGAAAATGTTTATGAAAACGAATCAAGATAAATCTATACATAAATTCAAATTTTCATCTAATTCCATTGTAAAGGCACAGGATCAAAGGCATAAGTGTGAAAAGCATTGTCTTTTAACACTGTTAGTACAATATGAACTCAAAATAAAAACCTCATAAAGCTGGATATGAAGAAGATACTGAAGGTGTTATAAGAATACTGAAGAAAAAGAGATAATAATAATAAAATTTATGTACATTTTCAAGGAATATCTCAAGTAGCAAATATCATTACAAACTTTTGTATATTGGTAAGACTGGTGCTGGACTGAAATATTGACAAGATCGCATTGGTAAGATAACATTTTTCTTTCTCTGTTAGAAATGCTGTGTCAGTATGTGCGAAAGCTTGGAAGTAACTTTCAGTGGGTGGTTCATACTGGGTTTGTTTCTCCACCAGTTATACTGGCTGCAAAATATAGTCTATCATGTGCTGAAAAATGGATTAAACCCAAAACAACAACAATAACAATAAATAGAAATAATCCACATGGATGTCCCTTAGTAAATTTAATAACACAGGGACAAAATGGGAATGACTCCCCACACAATGTTACAACTGTAATGTGACAAACATGGTATTGCTAGTCTTAGCCAATGAATATGATTGCTGTTTTAAGACTGTGTAATCCTGTGTTTTAAGACTGTGTAATCCTATGTTTTAAGACTGTGTAATCCTGTATTTTAACATTGTGTAATCCTGTGTTTTAAGACTGTGTAATCCTGTGTTTTAAGACTGTGTAATCCTGTGTTTTAAGACTGTGTAATCCTGTATTTTAACATTGTGTAATTCTGTGTTTTAAGACTCTGTAATCCTGTATTTTAACATTGTGTAATCCTGTGTTTTAAGACTGTGTAATCCTGTGTTTTAAGACTGTGTAATCCCTATTAATAGATTGTTAGTGGAGCCACTTCTCTATAGAAAACCAGTTATGTTACTTGCATATGAAACTGATGAAAACACAAAACAAAACTTTTTAAATGAAAATTTTAAAATCATAAAATACACATGTCTGGGTTTTCATCCTTGTAATCTCAACTCAAGTATGCTTCATAATGTTTATTGTTGGTCTGCTTTTTCATATGATATCAGTGTTACAGTCATATTGGCAGTCATAATGGAGTAAATATACCATACAAAATATATTCTCTTTTGTTATTTCCTAGGATGGAGACATTACCAATGTGACCCTTAATCTCACTATAAATGTGAAGGATGTTGACAATAAACCTCCAGCTTTTGACAAACCAATTTATTACATGAGTGTGAATGAAAGCGTAAGTACCTCATAAGGTTTAATCATCCGTTTGGTCATTACACCAATTTAAAATAGATTTTGCTTATGCAGAGACTTTTAAATCCATGACATCATCATATCCTTTCTTTGTAATAAATTGGCTGTACATCAGTATTTATATTCATGTCTGCTACATTTATTAGCTGAGTATCTTTACTTTAGATTTGCCGACAATTTACAGGATACCATCATAATTCTTCAGAAATTTTAACTGCATGAATATTATCATATCTACTGAGGAATTTTAATTGCATACACACAAGTTTGATGTATGTTTTTTAATGAAATAATATGCCATCAATTTTCAAGTGACAAATTTATTATGATGTATGAGAAAATATAGAGAATTATTATCTATCTCATACAAATATATTAGACTAAAATATTTGCATTTTGACTTTCTTCTTCAGCAACCAAAGAACACATATGTTGGAAACGTGCATGCAGCTGATGAAGACATAGGCATTAATGTAACAATTCACTATCATCTGGAATCTGTAAATGGTAAATAGGAATTTATCAACAGTACCCATGATGTGTGTTCTTCTTAATCATAGATCATGACATTTAAATGAATTTTACAAGTTTTAATTGATTTCTTTAGCCAGTCATTTTCAAAATGTTTTGCACTCATAGAGTGTAAATTGAGCAGTATTGTGTGTGGAAAAATCACTTATCTGGATGTCCTGAACAAATTAATTTTTTTGCTGTACAAATTATTCTTTTTATCAATGCACAGAATTGTAATATTGTAAAAGAAGATCATGGGAAAAATTTTACTTTGCAAGTTCACATGTCAATCTCCATTCCTTACAAGTGCTCAGTGGTTTTTGTTCATGCTGCAGGCGTTTTCAGTTATTTTTTGTCGTATCTATTATTTAATGATTGGAGACTACAATAGTCCTTAACTATAAACCCTTTCAGTATATTGCTTTCATTCTTATTAAACAAATATGTGTATAATTATGGATCCCATGAAATCTTTTGAACTTTATTATTGCTGATTAAATTATTTCACTTTGTTTTAGCTCTTGGCTAATGAGAAGTTAAGTAATTTCATGTGAATAAATATAAATTATTGTAGGATAATAACTATGCAGTTATGTAATGTAATAATGGATTTTAACATTTTTTTGGAAAGGAATTTGTTACATTATGATAAACCCAATATTAGGAATATATTAATAATAAGAACTTAATTATTGATGTGTATGGCTATTTCTACACTTGCAGGATCAGTTTTTTTCTGGATTGGTAAAAATAATGGAAGCTTGTATACCAATGCAACATTAGACAGAGAAACCATTGACAGCTATACTTTAATTGTTAAGGTATGTTGTCCTATTGGTTTTTTCCTACTTTTTATGTTTTCAATTGTTTTATACCTTATCTAACAAGTATACTATATATGTATATACTTTATGTAGCAACCACTCAGAGGATCTCTCTAATCAATATCTGAGACTAGGGGTTGGGGTTGGCACCAACAGGGGATCTGCATAGAAGAGTATTTGGGCAGGAAGTAAAGGCAATTTAAGTTGCATCCTCTTATATCAGTTTGGAAAGATAAGGTTTAGTTGACAGCATTTGTTTTAACAGCAGTGTATATATATATATATATATATATATATATAGTTTATGCCCAAAATGTATCTTACACCTGGCACAATTTACTTTCACTTGTAAATAACAAAACAAATAAATTTGCTGGTGAGCTTACAATATTTGTATGGATTGAAGGATAAACAATGTAATAGGTCAAGGTCACTGGAGTTGATGAGTTAGAGTTATATTTAGGTCAGTCCATGTTATAATTTCTTGATGTTAAGATAATTCCTCTTTACATGGATGACTAAATTTGATATAAGCTTATATCAAAATATATGATATAAAAATGTCTAGCAAAGTCAAAAGTCAAGGTTGTGGAGGTGGATATAAGACTTTGTGCAAATATTTGATTTACATGGAAGATTCTTATGGATAATAGTCAAAGGTCAAAGGGCATGGTCTGTATGGAATTTTTAAGACTCTTAAAGAAGCATTAAGTTATTTTTCCATCAATGGATGGTTATCAGATTTGGCATGCAAGTTTATATGGGAACATGGAAAATATGAATTTGTTGTCTTGCTGCTTAGTAAATTCAGTGATCGTATCCATACATTCATTCATATGTCTGTCTATTGACCCCAAGAAACTTTTTGTCATAATAATGCATTATTATTATTATTATTATTATTATTATTATTATTATTATTATTATTGGTAAACATTCAATTATTTGATTTCTTATTTTCTGAAAATTTATTATTATTATTATTATTATTATTATTATTATTATTATTATTATTATTAAGATTATTAGTATCATTATTATTGGTAAACATTAAAATATTTGATTTGTTATTTTCTTAACATTTATTATTATTATTATTATTATTATTATTATTATTATTATTATTATTATATCTTCATACATTTTAGGCATATCAAGAGGACAATCCAATCAACAGATTTACCTTTGCCACAGTGGAAGTAAAAATCAATGATGTGGATGATAATCAATAAATAAAGCATTATTATTATTATTATTATTATTATTATTATTATTATTATTATTATAATCCTCCTGTGATGTCACAGAAAGACTATTATGTCACAATACAAGAGAATGCTCCAAAAGATTCCTTTGTAATTCAGATCCAGGCCACTGTTGCAGATAAGGTGGGTTGATTTAATCCCAAATTTACCTTTATCATTTTAAAAAGTTGTCTAGTTTTCTTTATTTCTGCAAAGTTTTGAATTACTTCCAAAAGATTTCCACAAATATGACTGTCATGAACCGTATGGTTGGGGTGGGGTGCTCCCAATATTTTATAAATTATTTATTAATGCCAACGGTTAGTTGGTTAAATTTACAACAAGGTTGAAATTCAATGAACAACATTTTAATAACAGTTCAATAATCAAATGACTCAAATTTCCAATTCAACTCGACCTTTTAATAATAATAATAATAATAATAATAATAATAATAATGACTTTGCATAGCGCCTAATATTTAGAAGCTCTAAGCACTTTACAACATCTATAATGACATGACTACACTACAGAGAAACAAAAAACAAAAACCATGAAATTGGATAACATAAAAACATGCTGAAAACATATAAGATACAAAACATTATTAGGTCTCTAAGTTTGTTCCTGCAGTCAAAAAAGGTGAGTTTTAAGAGCACTCTTAAAACGGACCACTGTGTCTTTGTGTCTAATTTGAATGGGCAATTTGTTCCACATCGCTGGGCCCTGCTATGCAAAAGAAGTTCATATGACTTCGTTTTCATAGTGGGAACAATGAGTATACGATTGTCAGACGAGGAGCATAAGGATCTTGCTGGTTTATACACATGGGTGAGGCCAGATAGGTATGTTGGACTGGAGTCTGTCAGTGAAACATAGCACAAAGAACAAATTTTGTGTTTGGTTCTGGATCAAATGGATAGCCAGTGTAGGGTACACTAGCAGTGGTGAGGTGTGCTCTGGTTGAGGTACTCTAAAGATGATCCGAGCAGTTGTGTTTTGAATTTTTTGAAGTTTCTGGATTAGATATTGTGATGAACTAGACAGAATTGAGTTACAATAGTCCAGTCTTGAAAGTACTAATGAACACACAAGTGTTTTAGTGGCATCAACTGAAAGATATTTGCGAATGGAACTAATGCTTCTCAGCTCAAGATATGCAGCCTTGCATATGTTCATGACATGTTGGTGCAATGAGAGTACTGTCTAGAGTAGCACCTAGGTTTCATACTGACTCTGAGAATTTAATGTTGGTGTTGCTGATATTTATTGTCTGAGGTAAAGGATCTGAATGAGAAAGTCTTTGTGTTATGATCAAAAAGGCCTCAGTTTTATCTTATCTTATCTTTAGCTTATTGCCTCACTTGATTAGCAGTGTGAAATTGATTTCAACATGTCCATGTATTTCTACTCATCTGTTGTATCCTTTCTTTCTCATATTTCCTGCAATTTCTTTTTCTCTTCCTTCCCAGCCTTTCTCCAAATACTTCCTCCTCTTCAATTTTCTCTGGTCTCCATCTCCTCCTTCTCCACCTTCTCTGCCATGACTACACTTTTGTTGATTTTGACTGTCTCAGTTACAGTCTCAGTTCTGTCAACATTTCTTAAAAGACTTGGGACCCAATGAAATCAGAAGTTTTCTGTCATCTAAAAAGCTTCCTGTGCAAACACAAGGACAGTACAATCTCTTTTCCTTCCATCTCACACTACACACATCCTATCATCAGATAATGGCGAATAACTTCCTTCAGTCATGCATTCATTCACATCAAGATACCCATATGTTTATGTGTGGTAAAACAACCTTCATAATACAGCACAGTATCAGTTACTTCTTATACATACATCAATAAATTCCATCACAACAGTACATATTCCTAATCCCATTATACTAAACAATATCACAATAATCAGACACATTTTTTCACCTTACAACTCACACAAGTACATACATATTCAAATATCCATGCTTTGATATATGATGACGTCCATAGCAAATAATCTTACATACTTCAATTATGTTTCCAAATTCACAATTCAAGCATGTGTAAATTCTAACCTAACGCATTAATAAACACACTGGTTTACAATGAAGTGAACTAAAAGCGACTTAAAAATGTATTTTGACAGCAGGCTAGCAATCTACATATTTCCACTTTTCATCTAATAGTCCTCTACGTAAGGCTCAAGCCCATTTCTCAAATACGCATGAAATTGAAACACTACAAAGGTAATTTTACATACTAAATCATCCTAATAATAAAGTGTACATACTTCAAATAATTGCAGTTATGATGCCAACAAAATTGGTCAAATAACTTACTAACCATTTCGAAGCTTCATCTTTTCTTGAAATCTACTTCTGTGCTCTGCTGCCAGATTATGAGTGGCTTCTTTCTAAACCATATTGATCTGCTATCCTTCCAGGAGAAAACTAAATTAACTTTATGATTTCAGAAGGTATCAGTCATATCTGAATTGTAATGGTGTCCTCTATCTCAATTCATTATTGGATATTGGTGGAGATCAATCCAATCAAACTTAGCGGACAATGTCTTTTTCACTGTCTGTCAACGTGGATTTTCATTTCCATCGTTGAACTAACCTTTAACATATAAGTGAGATAATAGCAGTCCTTTGTTAAGTGACAAGACAGGTTGCCTTTGCCGACTAAAATTTCAAGTCTCTAGCAGGTCATGGTAACCATGTGTAAGAATTCAACACTAACTTCGTAGCAATCTTTAGAAATCAAACACAAGGCCATGGTAATATTCCCAAGACAGGTAGATATCTTATACATGACTTTTTAGCTGGGGCTTAGAAAACTTGACAATGACATTACACTATGAGTGGCAGTCAAAGAAAACCTGAGCATGATGTAAAAGTCTCCAGATATAGGTGGAAGAACACTGAGCTTCAGGAGACAAAAAGGATCTAAAAATAGAAATTGATTCATAATTATTTGCCACAAATAGGACAGCTTTTATTTGAGGTACTTTTTTGTACATTCAGCTGACATAAAATCAGTCTGTCTATCCTTCAGACTGTTATCAACTTTAAGATCTTATTCTTCCATACTGACTGCATCATGTACCAAATTAATGATTTGAAGGTGTCATTTAATGTCATATCATTAAAGCATTTGACTCATGAAGATTAAAAAAGCATTTTACACACTCATGAAGATTAAATAAGCTTTTGACACACTCATGAAGATTAAATAAGCATTTGACACACTCATGAAGATTAAATAAGCATTTGACACACTCATGAAGATTAAATAAGCATTTGACACACTCATGAAGATTAAATAAGCATTTGACACACTCATGAAGATTAAGTAAGCATTTGACACACTTATGAAGATTAAATAAGCTTTTTGACACACTCATGAAGATTAAATAAGCATTTGATACACTCATGAAGATTAAATAAGCTTTTGACACACTCATGAAGATTAAATAAGCATTTTGACACACTCATGAAGATTAAATAAGCATTTGACACACTCATGAAGATTAAATAAGCATTTGACACACTCATGAAGATTAAATAAGCGATTTGACACACTCATGAAGATTAAATAAGCATTTGACACACTCATGAAGACTAAATAAGCATTTGACACACTCATGAAGATTAAATAAGCATTTTGATACACTCATGAAGATTAAATAAGCATTTGACACACTCATGAAAATTAATTAAGCATTTGACACACTCATGAAGATTAAATAAGCATTTGACACACTCATGAAGATTAAATAAGCATTTGACACACTTATGAAGATTAAATAAGCTTTTGACACACTCATGAAGATTAAATAAGCATTTGACACACTCATGAAGATTAAATAAGCATTTGACACACTCATGAAGATTAAATAAGCATTTTGACACACTCATGAAGATTAAATAAGCATTTGACACACTCATGAAGATTAAATAAGCATTTTGACACACTCATGAAGATTAAATAAGCATTTGACACACTCATGAAGATTAAATAAGCATTTGACACACTCATGAAGATTAAACAAGCTTTTGACACAATAATGAAGATTAAATAAGCATTTGACACACTCATGAAGATTAAATAAGCATTTGACACACTCATGAAAATTAATTAAGCATTTGACACACTCATGAAGATTAAATAAGCATTTGACACACTCATGAAGATTAAGTAAGCATTTGACACACTTATGAAGATTAAATAAGCTTTTTGACACACTCATGAAGATTAAATAAGCATTTGACACACTCATGAAGATTAAATAAGCATTTGACACACTCATGAAGATTAAATAAGCATTTTGACAGACTCATGAAGATTAAATAAGCATTTGACACTCATGAAGATTAAATAAGCATTTGACACACTCATGAAGATTAAATAAGCATTTTGACACACTCATGAAGATTAAATAAGCATTTGACACACTCATGAAGATTAAATAAGCATTTGACACACTCATGAAGATTAAATAAGCATTTTGACACACTCATGAAGATTAAATAAGCATTTGACACTCATGAAGATTAAATAAGCATTTGACACACTCATGAAGATTAAATAAGCTTTTGACACACTCATGAAGATTAAATAGGCTTTTTGACACACTCATGAAGATTAAATAAGCATTTGACACACTCATGAAGATTAAATAAGCATTTGACACACTCATGAAGATTAAATAAGCATATATCAAAAGTATCTTATGAACAATACAACTGAGCACATAATACTATCTTTACTTCAAAATTAGTTATAACATTTCACCTCAAAATATGCAGATGTAAAAACTGTCCAATTATAATGTGTGATTTATGTAATTTGGATTTTGGCATTTGATAGTATCTCTGGCAATAAGGCATCATGCCACAGAGATGTATCATAATTTCCCACCATTTCACATCATCCTAACACCAGGCTAATCAATTCTAACACTAACCTCTTAATGCTGAATGCCTTGCAAGGGTGCTGTTAATACCATTTAAATTTTACTGTATAATGATTGCATTATATTTTAGGTGTTTCCAGGTAACTTTTCTGTGTAAACTGTGGATTCTTTTTTGCTGAGGTTATGTTTTCATTAAAAATAAATTTTGGATCTTTATTTAAATCTTTTCTTTATTAGATTTTGTTATATCAGGATAGAATAAGCATTGAGAAAGTGTTCCAAAGATGCTTGAATGTTATGATTCAGAGTTACCTATATTTAGAGAAAACTTGCATTAACAAATTAGACATATTGGGTACTTGCAGAATAGATCTTTTATCAGTAAATATGTTGCTGCTCATTTTGTTTCAATAAATTTTGACTCTAATAATAATAAAAGAGTTTATGCAACCTAATCTTTTCAGGATGAGATCAACATGAAGCTTTTCTTTCAAATTGTCAGTCATGATCCATGGCATGAATTTTCTCTGAATTCTTCCACGGGAATCATTTTGGTCAGTAACCAAAGTGCCCTGGATTTTGAGACATGGACTGCAACTTCAATGACAGTAAGTGAATTATTATTGTCAATTTACTGTACCTTGTTACTCTAGGTTGCATATTCTACTTTTTTTCATAACCAAAATTTCTATATGCTCTCAACAGAATCAGAGGTATATATGAATCCTTGTGTCCATTTATCTATACAGAGCACTGTGTATCATATATGCTCACTTATAAATTGAATCAAAGTGTACTCACTATTATGCTCAGCACTTGAAGATGTCATACCAACAAATTATTGAGCTCCTGCATTTCGTTTAAGTTATTAATCTTTTTTTTTATATTTGTCTCTGGATTTAGTGTTTGAAACTTGTGAATGTAAGCAAGTCTCACAGTTTTCAGTGAATTGCCACAAAATTTTGTACATGTATGGTCATTAAATGAAGATATGCATTTTGCCAAATCAGTCCATTTTTTGTGAAAGAGTTTTTGCCCTATTTGATATCAAGCTGGATTTGTTTTGTATGACAGAGTCTCTTCGATGCAGTTTTAGTCGGAGGTTTTAATGAATCTCCATGAAACTTTATACAATACAGGGTCAAAAGAAAGTAGCCACTTATGTTGTATGTTCTTAATAAAATATATATATTGTAGGATCTGTGATGACCAAGGATGGATTTGTTGTTTTATAAATTTCCACTCTTTTGTCATCCTAATAATATGGAGCAGACAATTACTTCTATGGAAGGTCCATTCTGCATTAAGAAACATCTTTTGCAATATCAGTACGAAATACTTTCCTGTCAAATTTAGAAAAACCATTTGCAATATATGTCCAAAAGGAGATCCATCCTGCATTTAGAAAGTCTTTTGCGATATCTGTTCAGAATTTTCTGTTAAATACATTGTCAGAATCAATTGTTCCATCCACTTGGGTGATTTGTAACATTACTGTTTGTAATGCACCACTGTAAAAGGTGCCAAAATATTTTTCATGGCAATTGTGCACTATACAGGCCTAAATATTATGATATTTATTCTTCTAGATGTTTTCCCTAAACATCAACCTTTAATCTTTGCCTAAAAGTATTAGCTTCATGAGTCATGACTAAACATTGCTTTCTACTTCAACAGTGATACACAATTTGTTTGAGAAAGTGATATTTTGCTAATTAGAATGAATCCTAAACTTTTTAAACTTCCGTTGACAGTTCTTTTAGAAAAGAATAATGACAGACTCCTTAAAACTGGTCAAATCCTGCACAGATTGTCTACAATTGTTAATATATTGTGATAAACAGGAGAAAGTACATGATTGTAGACCTCCTACATACAATTATCTTTGTTTTACTATGGACCCTTTATGTGAAACCTATTCAAAACTTTATGAATTGTAGAAAATGATATTCCAGTTACTTATGATATTTTAACCTGCAATTATAATTTGTTATGACTAGCTGAAATGCAAATGGTATTATTTTTTAAAATACCTTTGGTGAATAATGGATTTTTAATTTCACATATTCTTGGTATATTGAATATCCATTGTGTCATTTCATTACATAAGCAGGGAAGTATAAAGACAGCACAATCTACAAATTTACATTTTTGACTCCAATGTTCTCACTCAGGCTTCTACTCACTTTTGACCTAACACTGTACATATTATGGGCATACTATGAAGATTTCTCTGATAACTTTTTGTATTGCTTGCCATATTGTTAAATAATGCATAACACTGAATCTTTTGAATGGAGATTGTCTTGAATTTTATTAATGGATCATTGTGAATCGTGGCACATATTATATTCATCATTTGAAGACACATTCACTACCAAATCCATGCATGTCCATAATTTATGTCAAGGTTTCTGCATTTGTTTACTTTAAGCCGGTTGCATGTACCACATAAGTTTGTAAATACTTCTACTCTGCTGTGAAAAAGATTGCATGTGATGAGAAGATTTTGACCAGTCATTTTACTTTCACTATTTTCATATATAGAATGCCGTTTTTGCTTAACATCCATCAAGTTTCTTTTGATCAAGCAACCAAAATATATCGTTTAGAAGTTTATTATTATATTATTATAAACTTGTTATAGGCAGTGAACTACATCCCCTTCTGGCATATCCGTGGTTTGGAGAGGTATGAGCTCTGCCCACCATATGACTTTTGCCCAAGACACACTGATAATGGTGGACAAATCTGAAGTTACCATAATGGATGAGTCATCACCAGGGTAAAAAATCACAGTGCCTGCCATTGTCCACCGGACAGAGGTGACAAGTGTGCTACTGGTACTTTGCATATAATCAGAATGAGAGACAGCATTGCCATTGCCACCTGGAACATTAGAACTCTGGCGCAAACTGGAAGACTCCAAGAGTTGACACATGAGATGGAAGACTACACATGGCAGATTCTGGGACTCTGTGAAGTAAGATGTAAAGCCCCAGGAGAACACTAAACTGAAGGCATACATATATTATACTATAGTGGAGAGTTGGACAAGTCCATAAATGGAGTAGGCTTCCTTGTAAACAAAGTCATCAAGGGATCTGTGCTTGAATGTCGCCCATTATCTAGCAGAATCATCTCCATTCGTCTGAAAGCATCTCCCTTTAACATCACAATTATCCAAGTCTATGCTCCAACTATGGATCATGATGATGAAGAAATTGAGGAGCTTTACAACAAACTCCAGAGTATAATAAACATGGTAGGTATAAATGACATCCTCATCATCCAAGGAGACTGGAATGCCAAAGTAGGCAAAGATGCTCAAAAAGACTGGGATGATCATTGTGGACCTTCTTGCAATGAGCTTACCAATGAAAAAGGGAGATGGCTGCTCGTGTTTGGAATCTACAACAACTTGGTACTACCTAACCAACACCCTAAGCCAACATAAAGCTTCACGATGCTGGACATGGCACACCCCAAATGGAATCCATCATAACCAGATCATCTTTATACTGGTTCAAAACTTACCAATCTGGCATCAAGAGAGCAAATACAAGAATGTTCCCAGGTGCTGATGCCTAAAGAGACCTCAAAAACATCAGACACACAACAGTGGCAGTGGAGTACAGAGAAATAAACAAGAATGGTGGGGAATCAGTGATAGAGCGACTAACAAAAATCTGCAACAAGATCAGGCAGACAGGTGAATGGCCAACACAGTGGACCCAGTCATTGATTATAACACTCCCCAAGAAAGGCAATCTCCAGTTATGCCAAAATTACATAAATATGTTTGATTAGACATACTAGTAAAGTGATGCTGAAGATCATCTTGAACAGACTGAACCCACAAGCAGAAGAAATAATTGCTGAAGAACAAGCAGGGTTCCAGAGTGGAAGAAGCACAGCAGAGCAAATATTCAGTCTTAGTGTTCTGTGAGTAAAGTATGCACAACCTCAGCAAGACATCTATCATGTGTTCATAGATTTCAAAAAGGCTTTTGATAGAGTGTGGCATGAGGCATTGTGGGCCACAATGAAGGAGTAGAACATAGGTGAAACGTTGACCAATACCATCAAGCAGCTGTATGCCAAGGCTACTAGTGCAGTAATTGCTCACAGTTCTGTGGGGGACTGCTTCAAGACAACAGTTGGACAATGGCAAGGCTGTCTCCTGTCACCAAGCTTTTCAACTTCTACTTAGATCAGATCATGAGTGAAGCCCTGGAAAACCACTGTGGGACAGTCAACATTGGAGGATGTAACATCAACAACCTTCACTTTGCAGATGACATTGATGGGCTGGCAGGCACTAAAGATGAACATGCCACTTTAGTGAAGAACCTGGATAAAACATCTTCCAGATTTGACATGGAGATAAGTGCCAAGAAGACAAAGCTAATGACAAATAGTGGCAAACAAATCTCAACTAAGATTAAGTCAGAGGACAGGAACTGCAAAGAGTGCACCAATTCAAATATTTGGTTCCATAATCACTGAAGAGTAATCAAGAGCAGACATTTTGTCATGAGCAGCACAAACAATGACAGCTATGTCAAAGCTAAGACCCATCTGGAGAGACAAGAATATATGTTTGAAAACCAAAATCAGACTTCTGAGAGCACTAGCCATCTCAGACTTTCTGTATTCATGTGAGGCCTGGACCCTGGCAGCAGAATTACAACCAAAAATTCAGGCACTTGAAATGAGATGCTACATAACCATCATTGGCATCACTTACATGGACCCAAGCACAAATGAAAAAGTGCATAACACCATCAGGCACAAAGCAGGCCATTATGAGGACCTCCTCACCACTGTGAAAAAGAGAAAGCTGAAAGGGTATGGCTAAAATGGTATGGCCATGTCACTAGAGCCAACAGTCTATCCACAACAGTACTACAGTCTATCCACAACACTACTTCAGGGCAGTGTCCAGGGTGGAAGAAGACGAAGAAGACAGAGAAAAAGTGGAGTGACAACATTACAGAATGGATCAGGAAAAGTTTGCGGAGACACAGGCATTGGCACATGATCAAGACAAGTGGAGGGATGTTGTCAAATGTTCAACAGCACAGTGACTCAATGACCACACTAGGTCAAGAGACTGACTATGATGATGATGAAACTTGTTATCTTTTTTATTTTAAATTTGTTTACAATCACAAAAGATATCAGAATGGTCAACCTAGTTCTTGTCCTTCAATCATGATAGTTGTAGGAAACTAAAATTCAAATGGTATACATTTTATAATTTTCTTTGGTCAATATTGAATTCTTAATTTCACATATTCTTGGTACTTTGAGTATCCAGTGTGTATATAGCAACATACAACATGTAATAGATGTCTCTGGCTATATGAAATATTCAGATTGAAAATATCATGGTGTATCTTTCTCAATCTTTTTTTTTTTGTTTGCATGTTTTGGAATCTGGTATTGCAGGCACATACGGTTGGGCCCTTTAATTCTTCTAAATAAAAATTTAGAAATCCTGAATACCCATGCAGACATAAAATAATTTCTGATATTATATTACTTAATTCTGTAAATGTTTATTTTTGCAATAAAATTTAAATATTTTGAGAAGAAATATTTATAATGGCATTAATTTTATATTAGGTTACTTCATTTATAGTTCAGAAAGTTGTCAAGACCTGACATATTGACTTTTTTCTTTGTTATGTATATTTAATCTCCATAATTGATTAGTTATTTTTATTCATTATATATCATTGTATTTTGGACTTGACCTTGTCCAAAATCAAGTTCATTTAATACCTGGCCTGAATCATTGATTTTGGTTTTGTAAACAACATGTTTATTTCACTCTGAATTCAGAACATTTGAAATGTTCTATTAAATGCTGGGTCTACCTACCACATTTTATACTATAATTTTAGTAACAGACCTTTTATTTTAACTAAGATTTGATCTATTTTGGAATCTTCCAAAATAAAATTTTCAATTAGGTAATTGTTTGCTCTCTAGAAAATGCTATTTGTGACCTGATGTCAAGTAGAAAACTGTATAGTCTTGTTTGTCCAGAAATTCTTTAATTCTGCTGTAAGATCTGAGCAGAATCAGTTGTATTATTGTTTGACATTGGGGTTAGAATTATTTATTCAAATTATTTAATTCAAGTTGTTCTTCTCTGGGTATACAAAGTGCTCAGATCTAATATTTGGAAATAGAGACATGGGTTTATTGTGACATTCAAATAAGGAAATATTTTGTATTGTTATGATTCAACAAAAAACTGTTGGTACATCACTATGACAGAGGCATATATATATATATATATATATATATATATATATATATATATATATATATATAGGCTATTGCTTTCAACAGTCATATTATTTATAAATCATACTGTTGTCAAAATTAAAATTAGTAAAACAAGAAAGGGGATTATTGTATGCTGTATACAGATTGATCTTAATGGCTATTTAATGTTTTTGTAGTTTGTAGCATTCACAAAATCCACAAAAGTGGATGCTTATGAATAACTTTGATACCAAAGAATTAAATTTTAAAATAAATTTTCGAGAAATTCTATTTAAGAAACATCTTTTTGTTTTTCCCATAATCACTGCATTATCAATTGTTTCTTTTCATGGAGACTGTAAAGGCTATGTCATTTTTTTAGATAACATAACATATTTCCGTGAAAGAGGCATATCGCAGGAATTTTTTTAATATATTTTCAACAAAATCTGGATTAAAATTTAGAAGTACATGTACAAACAATTACATCTGTTCATTGTATGTAATACTTGCAAATATTTTGAATATTCTTTTATTATTTATGTGGTATAAGTTTCTTATTTTTGTGGTTCTTCAATTATACAGATTTACAAAACCAGCCCACATTTACCCATCCATTGAAATTCAAAGACTCTTTCCATATATGACATTTAAATACCGAGAAAAATGTATTTTTGTGCCAAAACTGGGTAATTATGTATATTTGAGTTTTATTTGTACAAACATATCTAGACATGCCAGAAACTAGTGAACTTGTTCTTAAACACTTTAGGAATATTTCCCAGCTTTGAAATCATGCACATAATCAAACACTATTACATGGCACAATTAACAATTTCTTGCTTATATTTGTAGGTGAGGGCTGTTTCTTTACACCATGGAAACATGTTCAGTGACAACAGTATTATGCACATAAGTCTAGCAGACATGAATGACAACTCACCACAGTGTGGTAAAAATCCAGACTGTACAATACATAAAGATGCACACGTGACTGGTAATCCAATCTGTCAGGTAAAAAAGTTATGTATGGTTAGTCATGTCCAATTTTCAGAAAGTTTTCTATGTCACCTTGATCATTTGGAGAATGATTTTATGCTTATGATTTTAACTTTTCATGCTTTAATTTTCATATTGGCAATCATTTCAATTTTTAATCTTTTTTTATTCCTCATATGCATACAAAATGTGAAGTGCATTATATGTATTACTGTTCTGTGTCATCTTGTGGATGTATTTGAAGACTAAATGTTCAGTAAAACCTGTCTTGAAAGACTATTGCTATGAGAGACCATCTGTTTGAGAGACAAGGATCTCCATGCAGATGTATTGATGTTTCACCTGTTATGAATGACCACCTGTCTTCAGAGACCATTATATTTTGGCAACAAGGGTGGTCTTTCAAGACAGGTTCCACTGTATCTGTTAGTTTTATGTCAACTGTAAAATACCATTTTCTTCCAACTAATACTTGTAATAACCTTGACATTTACTTTATTTGCATTCAGTATGAAGCTTTTTGCAGAGAATCTGATTAGACTCAAGCTTACTCACTGAAAAATCTTTAAAAATACCAATATATGTTTCTGATTATTTACTTCATAGGTAATTGCAACTGATCCAGACTCAAAGGGAAATGGAAATGTTTCTTATAGTGTCCTCAATGATGACAATGAATTAATTCCCTTTGCTATCAACAATGCAACTGGTGCAATCATTTTGACAAAGAGCATCTCATGACTATATGTCACAAAGTATAGATTAGATGTTGTTGTAGAAGATTATCCACAGTTTCTATCAGAAAAAAGGTTTGGAAGACAAAACAGCTTCTCATCTTTTTTTCTTTTTTGCCATTTCACTCACTGAGAGAGAGAGAGAGAGAGAGAGAGAGAGAGAGAGAGAGAGAGAGAGAGAGAGAGAATATCTTTTAATGGTTGGTTGGTTTTTATCCTCATTTTCAACATATTGGCTGCAACATGCCAAGGAAATGGGAGCTAGGTGTTGTTACCAAGAACACACTAAAGCAGCTAACCCAGGCTGGTTTGGCTGAATATTTAACCTTGGATCCTTGTATTATGAACCAGATGCTCTACCAGCTGAGCTACCACGGCTTCTAGATATTATGATGTTTAGACTGGTTTATTGTGTGCAGATTTACTTGATTTCTAACTTTCATAATGTATCAGTATTAAAAACAACAAAATACCCACCTAGCCATTTGGAATTATGGTGTGGTGATGGCAGGGTGCATGAAAATTATCTTTATATAATGAAATCTCTCAAGAACAAAACTTACACAGTGTACTTTCACATAATAATAATAAATATAATAATAATAATAATAACTTAATTCATTTTCTTTTTTCTTGACTATCAATATTTGTTGTTTAGGGGGAAAAAATATTTTTTCTACAGGTGATAAAGGATCCTGTTGGATTTATGAGCAAAAGGTCAACAGTGCAGGTCAGTTTGACTGAGAGTAGAAAAATGATTTTGACATAATAACTGTTATTAGTTATACATCACATACCAAAAGAAGCATTAGGGGCCCCAAGTGGTCTAAAGCGCTCTCCATTATGGATCACTGCCATCTCACCTGTCTGTGTGGGTTCGAGTCTCGGATTTGGCTAATGTGGGTTGGTGGTTCTTTCTGGGGTTTTCTGGGTTCTTTCTCCACCATTAATACTGGCCGCCATGTATGGCCTATCTTGTGCTGAAAAATGACATTAAAACCCTACAACAACAACAACAACCAGAAGAAGCATGCATATTTGAGAATAAAGAGGTCATGGTTGCTGAGACAGGAAGAATGAAAATGGTTTATGCACAAATATTTCAATATCTACATAGTGAACTATTAGACAAATGTGCCATTTACAAAGTTCTTGTTTCTTTTTCTACTCGATGCTTTTATTGAGAAAAACAAAACTCTTTGAATTTGCAAAAGGTGTCAAACATTCATCACATCTTACTAAACTATTGTTTTTTTATTCCATTAACTAAAGTGCCATTAATCAAGACTGAGAATAGATTTTTAAATAGAAATGCCCATTCCAAAAATGGTTTTTCTAACAGTTGAAATGTATAGAATTTGATATCAGAATGATTGTACACATGTCGTAAAAAAAATGGTATTATTTTAGCAAAAAATGAATGTTATAGTTCTTCCCCAATAATTTTGATTATTTTTTAATCACAGGTCAACAGTTTGTGTTGTTTTCATCCATGTAGCAGATGTTAATATGGTTGTGCCTGTGATATTCAGCCCCTTAAATGGCTCAGAAGTGAATATAGCAGAAGGAGCTTCACCCCCAACTATACTTTTGCAAGTAAATGTAAGTATCACAATTTTAAAATGCTGTATTTCATCCTAATATTTCAGATACAAATATTAGTTCATAAGAAAACACATGAAGGTATAAATATGGATATTGCAAAGCAACTGGTGTGTAACTAAGTTGCATATTTCCACTCAGGTTATCTAGAAGCTGTCTCACATAATTTAGGGGACCTCCAAGGGTTAGCTATGTAAATCCCTCCATCTGTTATCCTTTTTTATTTTGATTGGAATATGTACTTGGAAGAAGGAACCAATTTGTTTTTTTAATTAAAAATAAGTCTCTATAATAATACTTACCTGGCATGATCATAATTCACATACACCCTCACAGTCACCCTGAACCACAGTTACATCAATATGGAAAGTGTACTTACAGTCCCAGACATAAAGAAAGTATTTCTGAGAATCTGTGCCGACCCCTGTATAGAAGGGACCTCACACTGTTCATCCTTAGCGTGTTTAGCTGAAATGTTTTAGCCTGTGATGGCTGGATTATGAGGAATTAGTTTTCCTACAGTACTATGATTTAATAAGTAATATTGAAGAAACTTAAAAAAATGGTTTCATAAAGAAAACAATGACTGCAGTTGCACAGCATAAGCCGGTAAACAATCTTCTTCTGCATAGTATTGTAGCACAAATAGTTTTGGTTATACTCATAAATATTTAAATTACTATTATTGATAAAGTTGTCATATCTGTTCCATGAGATTCAACATTCGAAATGTTAAAACATGTTTCTTTTTCCATAGGCTTCAGCTAAAGTTCCCAGTGACAATCTGGAATACAAGATTGATGGAGGCATGGGATATTTTGAAATAGATCATAGGTAAGACCATTTGATACTTTGTTGTATAAGTAGTGATGACTTTTTCACTTTTGTACATAAATATATCACATCTAGCTATTGATCTACCTGAAGTTATGAAAAGGTGTCAACTTTTCTTGGACATATTAAATTATAATATCAAAGCAGTAGCGATTGTAACCATGCCCATATGATATAAATCCCAACTGTACTTATCTAGGTTAGAGATTAATAGTTAATATAAAGGGAAGAGATGGTCTCTCCCAGGTAAGGGGATGTAACTTCCTTCACCGCTTATTTATTTTCCTAATGTGTTATTTTCTGGTGACATTCAAAAGTGGAAACATTTTTTATGGAAAATATTTTCTTTGACAATATGTAATTATAATACCAATACATCCATTCAGCACCCCACTTGGAGTGAATATTGTTAATACAAACATTTCATGATCTTTTCAAATATGACTGAAACCAGTTTTGTGCAGGAGCATGATTTGTAACATTTCAGTCTGGTTAAAAGAATGTCATGATGAACAAGATCAAGTGCATCCATTAAACCTAGAAATATCACTCTTATTGACTTGCCCTATCGGTGTCATGTTGCTAACAGTTTTAAAAAAGATGTTGCACAGGTATTTTGGCTTTGTGAATGATCTGAGTTACTAAACAAAAGAGATAATCAAGTGTAAGAAAAAAACTTCCTTCATTATATCTTACAATTCCCTACTTACAGTTTTTTTTCACTTAAAAATGATACATTAGTTGTTATTACTACAATTCTTTTTATAATAATATTAATATAAATAATGGAATCCAGAATGTCTTTGATAAGATCACTATGAAATTTAGTCATGTTTGATTAGCTTGGAATCCAGAATGTCTTTGATAAGATCACTATGAGACTTCAATCATGCTTGATTTAGCTTGGAATCCAGAATGTCATTGATAAGATCACTATGAGACTTTAGTCATGCTTGATTAGCTTGGAGTCCAGAATGTCTTTGATAAGATCACTATGAGACTTTAATCATGTTTGATTAGCCTGGAATTCAAAATGTCTTTGATAATATAACTATGAGACTTTAATCATGCTTGATTAGCTTGGAATCCAGAATGTCATTGATAAGATCAGTATGATACTTAATCATGCTTGATTTAGCTTGGAATCCAGAATGTCATTGATAAGATCAGTATGAGACTTCAGTCATACTTGATTAGTTTGAAATCCAAAAAGTCTTTGATAAGATCACTATGAGACTTTAGTCATGCTTGATTAGCTTGGAATCCAGAATGACTTTGATAAGATAACTATGAGACTTTAGTCGTGCTTGATTAGCTTGGAATCCAGATTGTCTTGATAAGATGACAAAGAGACTTTAGTCATGCTTAATTAGTTTGAAATCCAAAATGTCTTTGCTAAAATCACTATGAGACTTTAGTCATGCTTGATTAGTTTGAAAACCAGGATGTCTTTGATAAGATCACTATGAGACTTCAATCATGCTTGATTTAGCTTGGAATCCAGAATGTCATTGATAAGATCACTATGAGACTTTAGTCATGCTTGATTAGTTTGAAATCTAAAATGTCTTTGATAAGATCACTATGAGACTTTAGTCATGCTTGATTAGCTTGGAATCCAGAATGACTTTGATTAGATAACTATGAGACTTTAGTCATGCTTGATTAGCTTAGAATCCAGATTGTCTTGATAAGATGACAATGAGACTTTAGTCATGCTTGATTAGTTTGAAATCCAAAATGTCTTTGCTAAAACCACTATGAGACTTTAGTCATGCTTGATTTAGCTTGGAATCCAGAATGTATTTGATAAAATCACTATGAGACTTAATCATGCTGGATTAGCTTGGAATCCAGAATGTCTTTAATAAGATCACTATGAAAGTTTAATCATGCTTGATTAGCTTGGAATCCATAATGTCGTTGATAAGATAACTATGAGACTTTAGTCATGCTTGACTAGCTTGTGTTAATTAGATATCAACTAATTGTTGCAAGTTTTGTTGGTGATATTGTCAGAAGGTTTGAAGAAAATTGTATTTATGTTTTAGCCAAGTATCTAAAAGCATGATCACTTAGTTGAAGCATAGAAAAATTTATATCCAAGACAACAAATGTCATTTCTTAATGGTTCTATGAGATCACATATCTTCTACATCAGTTATTTTTGTTACATGTTCAACTTTGGTCTTACAAATCAAGAATGTTTTTTGCTTTAAAAAACCCAAACATTTAACAAGTAAGTATGTGACTGTAGTATAATCATTCTGTCTTAAATAAAATTGGATTGATGGTTTCTGAAGAATAAATTGACTTTGTATGCTTTGTTGTTGTTCTTTATATTTTGTATTGACCCTGTAAACTACTATCTTTCTCTATTGTTCTTTATATTTTACAGCTCAGGTGTGATTCATGTGAACAAAACACTTGATCGAGAAAAAATTTCATCATATATAATTACAGTCTCTGTGTCAGATCGTGTCAATCATGTAAGTACTGTGGTCCCGTGTTGTACCAAATAGTATGTATGTACAAATCTACTACTGGCCCCTTAGTATCTACTCTATTACACCGGAACTAAATATTAAAACATTTGTGAAATGTAATACATCTCAATGAAGTCAGAAAAATCATCCTTCTCAATGATTGCCTGAATCTTGTCACATTAACATCTACGCTGTTAACCCATTACTTGTGTAGATAGTGGACTAATCTTAAGTATGTGGCTACTTAAGGATGTGGATACTTGTTAATCTGCTGAGAAATTCCTGTTGCTGTTGAAATGAAGAGAATATTAAGTTAAAACAGTTTACATGTATATTTTTACTGCAACAATAAAGCTATAAAAATAATTGAACCACAACTATAATTACTCCTACACACTGTATACATAAACAAAACTATTTTGAAGACTACCGGTAAATACACTCGTAAGTTAATAAATTTAAGGAATATCAATATCCAGATAATGATTATCATGTGTTTGGTTAAATACAAGTATATCTGCATAATGTTAATACATCTGGTCAGTGTAATTTGATTAAAACATACATGGTACCCCGGGAAGGCACCTTTATTCTGGGTTAGAATTTTCTTTTCATTCTGATGTGAACTAGGTGAAATCAAAGTATCCTGGCATATATTTTGTTTTTAAAAACTGCCTTCCATGGGTACTATGTATGTTTTAATGGAATAGCCATTAGCAGTTTGAGATGTCTGTGACTTAATTGTTTTTATCAGTCAAGAATTTTTGTGTTTATTTGTTGAAAGCTACTGTCATAAGAGTTACTTCATATCTATAGTACATAATCTTACTCAGCAAATGGGCAGATCACAGCAGCCTGTATTGAATACAGTCACCATAAACAAACTGCAGATTTCAGTAGATTTTGTATGACATTTTAAATGCATTGAAAACTTGATACTCTAATTTATCATTACTAGAGTGTTGTGTACCTCATTTGGGATCCTTCATGTTCAAGATCAATTTAAATTTGTCCTTGCAGATTGTGTTATTTTTTTTTTTAAATTTGATTCTTTTTTGTGCCATTGTGTTATTAGCTGAGCATGTATATTAACCACATTGACTTGTTAAATAACAACTTTTCAAAGCATTTCTATTTGTATTCAGCCATCAAGTTAAAAAAATACTATTACAGTTTGTCCCGTGATTAGCCCATATTTGATATTAAACTCATCCTTCTTAGAAACAAAACAAATGGTTAATATTTTTGAAGAAGTCTGTTTGGCTCCTAATTTTAAATAAATTTGTAAGCCTTCTTGATTTATCAATGGAAAATTTCTTATGAATAATTATTTTAAATTTTGAAGTTTCCAGCCATGCAAAGCAGATACATAAATGTATTTACTGTTCTCTTTTAAGAAGGTATTTGGAATTTTAGAATAATATAGTGTTCATCACATGATAAACCAAGAAATCCTGCTTTGTAAATCAATTTTCTTTAACTGTGTACATGTGTGTCTGTGTTTGCTTATTGGAAAGGTTTTTCTTAATAATAATATATAACAAATTTCTACATTTGAAGAAGAGTTGTATATTCAAATTTGGAAGAATTATGGCATATAACATTTTGTATTTTGCAGACAAGTCAATCAACATTCCTTGTGAATGTGCTTGGCATCAATGAAAACAGTCCCGTATTTATGAATACCCTGTATACTTTTCAAGTTATTGAAGAAACGCCAGATACATTTTTGTATGTAAAGGTACGTCTGTATTGAAGTTTAATACCATAGAAAGTAGTGACAAGTTTAAACAGTGATTTTTAAAGTAAAAGAATTTAATTAAAGTGAAATTTTACTTAAATATCAATTAATGTGAATTTATTTATTTCATAGGTAGGGATTTGTTAATGGAAAAAGACATTTGTTAATTCTGAAATTCATTGATTCAGGAAGCTGGTCTCTTGTTTCCCCAAAGGTATCATTGTTCATTGATTCATTATATTTGTGGTTTGTAGTAGCTTTGAAATTCTCTAAATACACACCAAATACATATGTACACCATACACACACACATTACATGTATCATGCACATTAGACACAAACACTATATAATATACATACACACCTGAAACATGCATATTAGACACAAACACTATATAATATACATACACACCTGAAACATGCACATTAGACATAAATACTATATAATATACAGACACACCTGAAACATGCATATTAGACACAAACACTATATAATATACAGACACACCTGAAACATGCATATTAGACACAAACACTATATAATATACAGACACACCTGAAACATGCATATTAGACACAAACACTTTATAATCTATAGACAAACCTGAAACATGCACATTAGACACAAACAATATATAATATACATACACAACTGAAACATGCACATTAGACACAAACACTGTATAATATACATACACACCTGAAACATGCACAGTAGACACAAACACTATATAATATACATACACACCTGAAACATGCATATTAGACACAAACACTATATAATATACATACACACCTGAAACATGCACAGTAGACACAAACACTATATAATATACATACACACCTGAAACATGCATATTAGACACAAACACTATATAATATACATACACACCTGAAACATGCACAGTAGACACAAACACTGTATGATATACATAGTCACAACTGAAACATGCACATTAGACACAAACACTGTATAATATACATACACACCTGAAACATGCATATTAGACACAAACACTATATAATATACATACACACCTGAAACATGCACAGTAAACACAAACACTATATAATATACATACACACCTGAAACATGCATATTAGACACAAACACTATATAATATACATACACACCTGAAACATGCACATTAGACACAAACACTGTATGATATACATAGTCACAACTGAAACATGCACATTAGACACAAACACTGTATAATATACAGACACACCTGAAACATGCATATTAGACACAAACACTATATAATATACATACACACCTGAAACATGCACAGTAAACACAAACACTATATAATATACATACACACCTGAAACATGCATATTAGACACAAACACTATATAATATACATACACACCTGAAACATGCACATTAGACACAAACACTGTATGATATACATAGTCACAACTGAAACATGCACATTAGACACAAACACTGTATAATATACATACACACCTGAAACATGCACAGTAGACACAAACACTATATAATATACATACACACCTGAAACATGCATATTAGACACAAACACTATATAATATACATACACACCTGAAACATGCACATTAGACACAAACACTGTATGATATACATAGTCACAACTGAAACATGCACATTAGACACAAACACTGTATAATATACAGACACACCTGAAACATGCATATTAGACACAAACACTATATAATATACAGACACACCTGAAACGTGCATATTAGACACAAACACTATATATACATACACACCTGAAACATGTACTTTGCACATATACTATAAAAATACAGACTAGATGCATAAATGCCAGATGCATAGACACTAGACACAAACAACTGTTTGTATATATATATATATGATTTAGATCCTGGATATTTCATTGTTATAGTACAGTAATTATAGCTTATTACATGACTAATTAGCAAATTTAGAGAATTATTTTTTTAAAATTGATCTGACTGCAAACAGATGATTTTATTTATTTTATTTGTGTATGGCTGTTGTTTTCTCATCCTCTTCATTTAAATCAGTTGGTATTAATGTTCTAAGGTAGTGTATCCAGTAAGATTTCTTTTATTTCTTGGTTTTGGGACTCCAGTTGAGGTTTGTATGCAATTGCAAGAAGTGTTATATCAAAGAAAGTGTGGCTACAGGAGGAGAAATGTTATGTGACTGGACTTCTGTACAGATTCTAATTAGATCTGTGGAGGTTTATCCTTTTGTCTTCTTTTTCAGTTCTCCAACATACTGAAGGCTACAGATCTTATATATGATGAGATAAATTACATTCTCTGTTTTTCACATTTTATTTACCGGTAGACCATGTATGTTCAATTTTTGCTAGTCGCTGTGCTAGAAAAGATTTGCTTCTCTATTCACTAGTTGCTGTGATAGAAAATGTCTGTATGCTGTAAGACATTAATGTTACTTGTATGGCAGTGAGAGAAATTCTATTGTCAGCATCAACCATTATCTACTACGTAATAGGGACCAGTATTACATGTTTTGGAAATCACATATATTAAATGAAACTTTGAGATAGTATTATTATAAGTTTAAAATGTGTACCCAGATGTTTCTGTCTCATCTGTGTAAGCAGGACATTTTATCATCGTTGTGTCATTCACAGGGGAATGCACTTCTTTACCGGTATTTAACTGTACCATTGTAACACTCTGCATAGCTCTATGCACTTCTTTACCGGTATTTAACTGTACCATTGTAACACTCTGCATAGCTCTATGCACTTCTTTACCGGTATTTAACTGTACCATTGTAACACTCTGCATAGCTCTATGCACTTCTTTACCGGTATTTAACTGTACCATTGTAACACTCTGCATAGCTCTATGCACTTCTTTACCGGTATTTAACTGTACCATTGTAACACTCTGCATAGCTCTATGCACTTCTTTACCGGTATTTAACTGTACCATTGTAACACTCTGCATAGCTCTATGCACTTCTTTACCGGTATTTAACTGTACCATTGTAACACTCTGCATAGCTCTATGCACTTCTTTACCGGTATTTAACTGTACCATTGTAACACTCTGCATAGCTCTAGCATGGTATTCTTTGTTAATAGTAATGAAAATCATATATTACCGCATTACATTATAAATTCATTAATTTTTATATCAAGCATGTGACTATAAATGAAAATGACTATCATATATTACCGCATTACATTATAAATTCATTAATTTTTATATCAAGCATGTGACTATAAATGAAAATGACTATCATATATTACCACATTACATTATAAATTCATTAATTTTTATATCAAGCATGTGACTATAAATGAAAATGACTATCATATATTACCACATTACATTATAAATTCATTAATTTTTATATCAAGCATGTGACTATAAATGAAAATGACTATCATATATTACCACATTACATTATAAATTCATTAATTTTTATATCAAGCATGTGACTATAAATGAAAATGACTATCATATATTACCACATTACATTATAAATTCATTAATTTTTATATCAAGCATGTGACTATAAATGAAAATTACTATCATATATTACCACATTACATTATAAATTCATTAATTTTTATATCAAGCATGTGACTATAAATGAAAATGACTATAATATATTACCACATTACATTATAAATTCATTAATTTTTATATCAAGGATGTGACTATAAATGAAAATGACTATAATATATTACCACATTACATTATAAATTCATTAATTTTTATATCAAGCATGTGACTATAAATGAAAATGACTATCATATATTACCACATTACATTATAAATTCATTAATTTTTATATCAAGCATGTGACTATAAATGAAAATGACTATCATATATTACCACATTACATTATAAATTCATTAATTTTTATATCAAGCATGTGACTATAAATGAAAATGACTATCATATATTACCACATTACATTATAAATTCATTAATTTTTATATCAAGCATGTGACTATAAATGAAAATGACTATCATATATTACCACATTACATTATAAATTCATTAATTTTTATATCAAGCATGTGACTATAAATGAAAAGTACTTAATAATGCATGTACCTTTTTCTTTTCTTAAATCCATATGATAGAAAGCACTTTAATGACAGTATTCTTCTCTTTTTGTTAAGGCACATGATAGAGATTTTGGTCCAAATGGAGAAGTAGAATATGAATTTCAAAACAACCACTGGTAAGTTATTTTTCTTCTTCTAATTCAAATTTGTTCTAAGATTTAGATTTGTATTTGCCCTAAAGATACATACATTATTCTGAATTCTTAGAACTGCAATATCTCTCTGTTCATTATACATATATGTGCTAATGAAGTTATTTTATGCCCTCCTGATGTTATAATTTACAGTTGCCAATCTTTGTGCATTTTTGGGAAAAAGAAAAAAAGGTTTGTGATTATAGGCTGATGCAAATGGTTTCTGTACAATTGTAGTAGGTCTGCATTTGGGGTATGTAAGAAAACTATCCATTTTTAGATTAAAATGTGAAATTTACAAGTGACATTGAGCATAAAAAAAAAGATGGTTTCTGCAAAACAGCATTGGTTTACTTCACTTAAGATAAACCTTTATGGCTAGGATGTACTTGGAGAAAGGAAGAAACCCATCAGTTTGTGGGTGAAGAGGTTAAGATTATTGTGACTGAAAGAAGAAAATGTTTTACAATGAAATATCATCAGTTCTTCACCATAGACCAAATATTGTTGATGGGCTACACTTAGGGCTTAGAAGTCTATTGATTTTGAAATCAAAAGGGTCATGGTCACAATGACTGAGAAAAAAATGGTTTCTGCATCAAATTTATTATTCTCATTGACCATCTCATCAACGTGTATGAATGAATTACATGATAATTAAGAAGAAGCCTATTGATTTCCTTTCAACAATGCTCCCTTGATTATATTTGTTTTATTGTTTTATACCATTGTTTTCTCAAATTTTCTCCTTTTATTTTGCATCCTATTCTGTGATAAACAAAGAGGCCACACAAGGAGGTGTCACACCTCTCTTAAAGGGAAAAATGGTGTACTACTTTGTATAGGGAGTGCGTGCACAGGGGCATCTATGTGTGTCTTCTTTGGATTTTGGTATGGTACTTGCTAGAAAATAATATGTATGCTTTATTTGCTCAAAGAAGTAAGTATTGTTGTGGTGGATATGGAAACAACTTTAAGAAAATGTACTTTTATCTTGATGAATTGCATCTGAGTGTTCAGTGAAACATTTGTTCACATCATATGATCTATACACTTTTAGCATGATAAAATTATTAAACTAATAATGTACAAAATGTATCTCTAATATTTTTGTGTCATAGTTTTTGTTTCATTTTCTACTGGTATTATTTACACTTTTATTGAAAACTTTATTGTATCGGTTTTCCAGGTCTTCACATATTACCATAAATCATACAACAGGAGAAATACATGTACATGCTATAGACAGAGAAAATCTGAATGATGGTGATGAGATCCAACTATTGGTCATTGCAAAGGACCATGGCATCCCTGAGCATTATGGGTTAGCTTTGATGAACATAACTGTAAAAGACATCAATGACCATGCACCAACATTCAAGGAAGCTACAAGAACATTTGACCTGAAAGAAGGCTACAAAGGTGTTTTCTACCATGCACAGGTTAAAAGCAATAATGTATTTCTTTGTGATTCAGATTGAATTTTTGTTGTAGTTTTTATATAAACACAATCAATTAAAGTTGAATTTTTTTTAGGAATTATTAAATTTTCATGATGAGAACAAATCACGTCGATTGACACGTGTACAACTTACTCATATTTAATATCCTATAGGATTTACCTTGCATCTACAGTGTATCAGAGATTATCTTTTTTCTATGCACAATAATTAGCAAATATCAAAGCCTTGTGCAAGTCTATAATGTATACCATTCTCTTATTATTTTTTAAAATTTCATGGTTTGAACAAATATTGCATTTTGTAATTAATAAATATTGTTATAAATATCCATGACAGATAATATGCATAAGAAATGTCAAACTTTAGATAATATGGTCATCTGAAAGGTCATTATTCAGAATATATATATATATATATATATATATATATATATATATATATATATATATATATATATATATATATATATATATATATATATATATATATATATAGTAGTTGTAGGAGACTTTAAAATCATATTAGATCTGAAGAGTCTTTTTGATTTCCTAAGTCATTTGTAACACTTACTGCATTGATATTTGCCCAGGACTTGTATCTGTTTCCTACCCATCATAGTTAGGCATATTATTTGCACATTTTACACAAAATGCATGTAAGATAAATATTACTTTGAAATTATATGTAATGGTATTTTTTAGCAGATTATATAGGATCTATAAATATGCCGATTCTTTATTTGACAACACTGTATTGAAAGAAAAGACCATTTAGTTTAATACCATGGATCTTGGTAGATGAACTATCATGATATACTAAAGTAACTATTCATGCCAATACCCCTTTGGTGACCAAGATGGTTAATTCTGCTTTGTTCCAGAGGTCATACATGATCAGAGAGAGATATTGAGAGAGAAATAATTCAATGGGACAGTTTTCTTTGCAGGCATTTGACCCTGATTATGATGTCAATGCAATCATCCATTATAGGATAATCAATGGAGATGAATCTATATTAGACATATCAGATACTGGAGACATTTCACTGTGGCTACCTTTGGTTCTAGATGGCAGAATCAATGACAGCATTACATTAGAAATTGAAGCTTACAATACAGTACCTTACACTAATCAAAACATTACCAATGGAAGACAGACACTGATCATACACATCCAGGTAATTTGTATTAACTTTTCTATAGACAGTAAAAGGCTATAGAAGTAATTATGCCCCATATCTCATTAGATGTGAACTTTACTTAATTAATTTTAGATTAAGATTATATATGGTAGGGACAGTAGCTTCCCATGTAAAGTTTATATATTTATATATATATATATATATATATATATATATATATATATATATATATATATATATATATATATATATATATATATATATGCAGCTGACTTGGACAGCTGGGGAAGACAGTGTTAGTAATTATGAATTTAGCTAGAAAGTTGTCAACAATCTTAAATGGCTATTATTGTGTAGATTATAATTTTATAGAAATTGTAACAGAAGGTTAGAACAGACTGGGTACTAAATGGAAAAGATTCATTGCATTTGTTTAACACATAACATTTTATCATTTATAGACAGTGTTCATCACTAAATACCAAATAAAAGAGCAAAATTTTATATTTAGACTAATGCAGATGATGTTGAAAGTGTTAACTTTCATTTATAGCAATTCAAATTATATACTGTTTTTTAATAATATGACATGATCATAAGTACCATTGGATTGACAGATCACCTCTTCTGCCATGACAAGTTTTCTCTCATAATACATTTATTAAGACCAGACTTACATGTGCTAGCAGATGAATTACATACTTAACTTAGGTAATATTTATTTATCCTGTCCTTAAGTTAATTTTACTTGGCATAAGATGTGGCATAAGAAATGCACACTTATCTAGGATAAAACTTACTCATCCTGAATGATATCAACAAAAACCAATCCACAAACAATTTAAATTTATTAGAGATTTGCAATCTGTAAGATTATTTCACTGATTGAGAGACAATAACCATAACTCTAATTTACTAATTAAAGAGATCATGGTGAATAAATGATATAATATGATATAAATACCTACAAACAATGTACAAAAACATTTTATTTTATATTCATTGTTCTTGTGTAAATATTGCACCCATTTCATCAAAAAATGTCAAAAAATAAATTTATATAGCAATACAGCTATATAAAAAAACAATCTCATAATATTATTATATTATATATAAGTACATCAAATAAGCAGAAACCATTAATCTTTTAAAATGACAGTTAAATCCAGAAAATGATAATAAGTTATTAAAGGGAATGATCCCTGGTGTTATGGATTAAACCCAAAGACAGTGACCTTTGACCCCAAAGAAAACAAAGTCCTTAACCGTTACAGTGAATACCTTCAAGAACATTTCTCGTTATGAAAATATTGTCATTGTATGGTGTTCGCTAAAGGTAAAGGAACAATAGGAACTGTTGAATTGACTAAGTATATAACTGATAACTCCATCTGGAAAAAAAATGGTTAATCGTAATGGGGATGTAAATAAATTTAGCACTGCAATGGCAGTTACATTAGTCTGGTGTATCATTTGTAGGGTGCAAGACGAATGGTATGACCTATAATGTTTAGAAAAGCAGATAGACTTTTGCTTATAGCAAGCCTATATATCCATGTTTCCAAATGATCAAATAAAAGTCAGTGGAGTTTATCTGTTTTTACCATGTGGTTCTTCATAGCCATGTCAAATGTTGCCTAAAATTATGGTTGCTGCTCACATTGTGCGGTCTTTCACTCATGACAATATTATTTATATGATAATATTTATCCATGCAGGATGACCATGGTCATAAATGACAGGTTGTTGCTCACAGCATAGGTGTGTTCAGTGTAAGTCTTAATGTTTATTTTATGCTTTTTAATTTTTTCAAAGGATATTAATGACAAATATCTTCAGCTCATCATCGTATAAGGTGAACATACACAGAACTCTTCAGACAGGATCTTTTGTTGCAAGGTAAGCCTGATATAATAAAATAACACTTTATTAGTATTTTACTAAACCTAAATATTTTATATGTCATCGATAAGGCATTGCATATCATATTATGATATTGTCCATTCTTTGACCCATCCATCTGCACATCAGTCTGTCTTTTCTCTTTATTTTTATTCTGCACCATTACCAAACTTTATGAATAGCTTGAATTTGGGGCAAGATAGAAACGTATCTATTTCAGGTTTAAAAAAGTCGTAGGCCAAGGTTCCAGGGTCTTAAAGAAGGCATCTGTCGACACACAGTAACGTAACTTGTATACCAAATACCCTGACCAAATATCTTGCAGATATCTCTCATCTCATCTGAGATAAGAAAGATAACTGGTGATGGGGGTGAAAAGGTCAAGGTTACAGTGACTCAAAGAAGAAACATTAAAAAATATCATTATAATACAGTTCATCCCCATATGTAATAATGTATCATTTATAGTTAGTTTCTTCAACTGAAACTGCACAATAAGGTTAGGCATAGTTAATAGTCTGATTTGTAAAGAAACATTCTTGGTAATTGTAAATTATTTATTATGACACTGCTTCACATGAAGACAACAGTCATAGCTTGTTACATTTTTCCATGTACAGTATTTTGTATCTGGGAACATTTCAAAAGTAATTTTTCTCAAAGACCAGTGGAAAAAGAAACATTTCATTTCATTAGTATGAGGAGAAAATTTGTTAAACTCCATGTCCTGTTCAAGTATGGCTTGAAAAGGAAAAATTATTAAATTCCATTTCAGTGTTTCCAGAATGTAGGATGATTTCTGCAGAATTTCATATGAATATCAATTAAATCTTCAACAGATTTAGAATTTTATGGCTATTTTAAAGCTATTTATTGATAATATTAATGAGCAAATCTTAACTGAGGATATTCTATGGTATATTCTTATTCTAAATCTCACCTCTCCCATACAAACATCTTATGTTTGACAAACTAAATAATTTCAAATGTCATTTTTCACACCAGTGGAGCAAGATAACTTTCATTTCATGAATAGGAGGAGAAAATTTGTTAAAATTCAAAATCCTATTCAAATATGGCTGGAAAAGGAAAAAATGATTAAATTCCAGTTTAGTGTGTCCAGAATGTATTCCTGTGGAATTTCATACAAGTATAAATTAATCAGATTTATAATTTTATGGCTATTTTATAGCTATTTATTGATAATAGAAATGAGAAAATATTAACTGAGTATATTCCATGGTATAAGTGGAGGGATACATTTATTGTAAATCTCACCATACATGCATCTTATGTTTGACAAAATAAACAAATTCGGTATGTCTTTATTTTTAGTGTACTTGCTACTGATAAGGATTATAGCTCTGAGTACAACACAGTCACCTACTGGATAGCAGGTGGAGATAATGATAATACTTTCAACATTGACTCAAGAACTGGAAACATTTACTTGCAAAAACCAGTAGAATTTGCACCTCAAAGAAATTTCTCTCTTACGGTTTGTATACAGTTTTTTATTATACTTGATCTTAAGGATCTCAGTACCATGTAGATGATTAATTTGGTCCATCCTTCATCATCTCCATGCACTTATGCATCTGCTTTTAAGTCTCTGCTATGTGGGTCTTTGCAATTTAAAAACAAATGGTTGGATGATTTGAAAACATTAACAGGCATACATTATAAATGCCTCTAATTGTCAGGGACTTTCTTTATAATGTTTGCTGAAGTGAAGAATTGGTTTAGAACAATATCATTGCTCCTTTTTTATAACAGTTCATGGGAGCCATTTTTATTTGATCCATTCTATGTTTGTCAAGAACAACATTGAATGAAATTAGGAAGCACCTAGTAGAATAACAGTCCAACCATTTAAAACTGAAATGTGGCTAGGCAGAAATGATTGCTATAAATTTAATAGCATCCTTTTGTTTTAGTAGATATCAAATAGCAAATTAATTTTGAATTTAAATAGTGTTCATTTACTCTGTGTGGAATATGCAAACTTATTAAGACTTTAGCAGAGTTACTGTTCTTGCATGCAACATGTATATCTATAAGCACTTGGTAAAATGACAGTCAAACCATTTAAAGTTGAAATGTGGTTAGGCAGAAAGGATTGCTATAAAATTATAGCATTCATTTGGTTCAGTAAATTAATTTTGAATTTAAATAGTGTCCATTTACTCTGTGAGGAATATGCAAGCTGACTTTCAATAAAGACTTTAGCAGAGTTACTGTTCTTGCATGCAACATATATATCTAGAATTTCATTAAATTTTATTCATGACTAAATGGTAGTTATTATCTTCAAACATGCATAGGTTCTATTTTAGGATATTAAGAATGTAAACTTGCATAGGATTTATAAACAGATGCTTACATATTTTTATGTTGTTAATAATCCAATTATTAGTAAATATATTAACAAGTTTTAGACTAGGAATAGTTTATTATTGTGTATTTAGTTCTACCAATAAATTAATTATATTTTGATCACACACAGACTAAAATCTTTTGACTATTTTAAATTATACAACAAAGGACATAAGGATAAATTCATGGCAGATAAAATACAACACCAGATACTGCATATTAAATAGAATCAAAACATTGTTATTGTCCGAAGTCCTTTAATTTAGTGATATTAGTAGCTTCTTTGTTGAACACTTATTATGCACATGAGGAGGACTAGGTAATGTAAATATTTAAATAATATGTCTAATAGAAACACTAAACCTTTATTTGAAAAGTGACATTATTTCTTTTTAATTCAGTGGATTACATTTCTAAATTCATAACAATTTTAATTACAACTGTTGAAATTAGAAAGAATGAGTTAGATTATTAATGGCAATCTAAGTTTAGTATAATGTTTTCAAAAATTCATTTGTCATGAAATCCTTAACACATATAGTGATAATTATATTTGTACTATTCTATCTATCTCTCTGAAAGTTTTTTCTTTGCCATGCCTTTTTTGCCATTGAGCAAATGAATAGAATAGCATTTTGACACCAATGATGTCACATCTTCAGTGTAATGGAATTAAATCAGATCTCCCAATTCTACCATAGCAAAATACCTTGTGAAAAACACTTCTTTTAATTGGTGCCATCATTCAGTGAATTACACTGTATGAAATTGTACAATACTAAGAGCCCATTTTGTATCCAGGTTTTATAATAAATTATCACTGTATGATCAAGATGAATTTATGTTGATGTTATCTAATTTTTTAGTTTGAAAACTTCAATTCCAATTAAAAAACGAATTGTACATGATCCAGATTTAGCATTTTCAGACATAAAAGCTGGCATTAAAAATCAGATTCATAATTAGAATACTTTCATTTTGCGAAATGTTTGTTTTGTATCAAGATTTTTTTATGGATTAGGACACAAAAATCTCACCCAGTTTAGAGAGGAGCTGCCAGTAGTTCATGCATGCAACCAGAATACTCCCCCTCTTATTTATCAACCCATCAGACATGGATACAATCCATCATTATCATTTGTCTCATAGATCTTTGCAACCTCAATCATAATTTTATCATGAATCTTTGCAATTGCATGTTCTCCTACCAGACCTAATTTTTAAACATTATTTCTTTGAAAATAGATTGTGCAGTTGGCTCTATAAATACCTAAAATTATTAAACCTTTGAGCTTTTAATTTGAAATAAGATTCTATTTAAATTAATGAGAGATGAAATTACATTTGAAAAGTACTGTCAAATGGCTGAACTGGAAACTAAATTTCAAGCTCATCCTTAAGAATTGTATGAGTTCCAGGACTATTGGCAGACGAGACATTTAACTAAAGGTATATTGTTTCTAATTAAAAGCATTTCTGAAAAATAAATTTATTGGTGCCAAAGCACATAGTATGTTCTAAAGTTATACCAAAATAACAGAAAAAGAAAGACAAAGTCTGGCCTTGTTGCATTTTTGTGTATCATAACACTTTATTGCTTATTTCAGTATTGTTTTAATGCAAATTGTAATCTTTGTAACAAGAACTGTTGTCAGCGAACTGCAAGTTTTCTACTAGTATTTATGTTTGTACATGATTCTTTACTAAAGGAGACTTGGAATAGTATTTGAATCATAATTCAAAGGTTGAACACCTTGATATGTCTTTAGAAAAGGCACTTAGCTTCCATTTAGGTGGCATGCTATAATCAAATGTGAAAGTGCTGTTACAAGCCACAACAAACAAGTCGTATTAGTAATGAAACAGTGTTGTCAATTAAACCTGTTTTGAACTTAACTAATGGTAGATTTATCATTGATGTTGTTACCCACCATACATCATAAGATATCTGTTAGTGTTTAGTTTTGTTTTCAAGGGTAGAATCGTCAAATAAAAGTACGACATAATTAGCTTTGCAGGTAAGATTAATGCTTCCCTTGTCTTGCAGATTTTGTCTCCTCCTCAAGCTTCAACATAATGAATGTGTACAATATAATGTATTCTGTCATTTTTCAATTTGTGTTTAGATTCAAGCAAGTGATTTACATAGAAATTTTAATGGATCTGTTGTCAATGCAACAACCATTCTGTATATAACACTCCTTGATGACAATGACAACTTTCCTGCTTTCATGACAGGAATGTAGCTTTGAGGAAACAATATTGTCTTTCTTCTCCTTGGTTGATTATCTATTTATTCCCAACATATTTGCAAGACTTACTCTAATTCATGTGTCTTTAAAACAATTCACCAAAACAAATTCATCTGAACTGGACAAAGACCAAAGGCCTAAGTGATGGTCTGTCATCCATATATGTCTGTCCATTAGTAAAAGTTTGTTATTTTAGCTGCTGATAGAAAGAATAGGATGATTACTATGAAACTACACACAATTTTTATTTCAGAATCTAGCTGGACCTAGTTATGTTTATTTATCATATTATAAATTTAACATTGACCATTTTGTAAATTCTCAAAACATCTACTTTCCTGATGGATACGATATTTACCATATATTTTGGAACACCATAAATTAATTTTAAAAGTAATTTTTTGTGCAATGTATGTTTTGGGACATATCATTTCTTTTCTTCAAGTCATTAGTTGTGGGACACCTTTTAAATCATTTGGAAATTACATGTTGGAAAACGCAACTCCAACTGAAATTGTATTTTGGAAAACATAAAACTGTACTTGAGACAAAAGTCTTTAATTCACTGCAGCAACATCTATTCAACACAAACCATCTCCTGTAAACATATGATCCATTCTTTCTCTTAGAGTGAAAAATTGTTAGAGGCAACACATTGCCTGAAGCCAGGAAAAGGCAGGGACAAAAGTAAGATTTTCAAAAAGCTAATTCTCACTTTTGACCCCCATCCATTGATGTTAATGATGATATTGTTGGTGAAATTTCTCTTCTGGCCTTCATGAAATCATCATGTGATTTTATAATCGCCAGATCTTCTGGGCAATGCTGGGTCATCAATGTTCACACACAAAGCACTATATTGTGTCACTTTAAAAATTGTTTCAATTTATTTTATAAATTTCC
The DNA here is from genome assembly GCA_030141615.1 of Unio pictorum. Taxonomy (NCBI): domain Eukaryota; kingdom Metazoa; phylum Mollusca; class Bivalvia; order Unionida; family Unionidae; genus Unio; species Unio pictorum. The sequence continues at coordinate 24,964,172 of JARLTB010000021.1, forward strand.
ATCAATACCAGTGAAAAGGAACCAAAGTTAGCTTGCAAATCTCGACCATCTTTGTATATTAAAAACTTAAAGATAAAAGAATCCATAGTCGGCTTCCAAGGTCATAATGCTTTGCAATACAGTAACTTTTGTAATGATATCCTTTTAAAAAAATTGTGGTTTCCAAGTCCAAAATAGGCTTCTGAGGTTGGCTTGTTTTGTAATAAAAATAACCTTTTTCTTTGATGTCCTGTCAGTAAGTTTAAAGAAGTTTACTGCTGGCTGCCAGTCATTTATTCACCACTGCTAATATATGCTTGGCATCTGTAGTCACAGTTAATACAAAGGAGCAATGATGTCTATTGTCACAAGATAGACCGAGTCGGGACTGGATTAGTGAAGACACGGAACACAACTGCGTTAATAAGATGTTTATTTTATAAACGCAATTTTAAATAATCAACTCTGACACCAATATTTTACAAAATATAAGAAAAATCTATTTATATAAATGTTCCTAACATGGAACTATGAATTTCAGTAACGTAATGACAAAAAAGAAGTATAAGAATGAATTTACAAATATGAATATATATAAAAGGCTCGTATAACGAGATAGATGCAAATATGCAAAGAATGCGTCGTCAATATGACGAGACTAGAATGAAGATATTAAATAATTAATACGTCGTCCATATGACGAGACATATGCAATCGTAAACCCTAAATTCTGAAGTTCTCGTTCATGGGGCGAGATTTGTGTAGAATGAAATTATGCAGGTGTCGTTCATATAACGAGACTGCAAAGAAGATATTAAATAAATAATACGTCGTCCATATGACGAGATATATGCAATTGTGAACCCTAAGTTCTGAAGTTCTCGTTCATGGGACGAAATTTGTGTAGAATGAAATTATGCAGGTGTCGTTCATATAACGAGACTGCAAAGAAGATATTAAATAAATAATACGTCGTCCATATGACGAGATATATGCAATTGTGAACCCTAAGTTCTGAAGTTCTCGTTCATGGGACGAGATTTGTGTAGAATGAAATTATGCAGGTGTCGTTCATATAACGAGACTGCAAAGAAGATATTTAAATAAATATTACGTCGTCCATATGACGAGATATATGCAGCATACGTAAGCACCATACACAGGCACCACACACGGGCATTACACGGTCAGCATAGACAAGCCCACACACGTAGTCACCACAACGTGGCACCACACACGCAGTTACCACAACACTGCACCACTTCAGCACAACACGTCACCACACACGCAGTTACCACAACACTGCACCACTTCAGCACAACACGTCACCACACTACGTCACAACACTTCAGCACAATATGGCACCACACCACTTCAGTTACCACACCACGTCACAACACTTCAGCACAATATGGCACCACACCACTTCAGTTACCACACCACGTCAGCTCTTTTAGCTGATAGATTGCTCCGTTTAGGATGGAAGCTTTTCCGACAAGACTGGATCGTTATGTGATTTCTGTCTTATAATTTCGTCCTTATATACCCTTAGCTGTGACAGATATGCGCAGCTAGGTACTTTAAACTGCAGGCAATTTCGCACATGCAGCATGAGCTGAGCGTTCACTCATTATGCCGAAATAACTAAAAAGCCCATAAAATAATAAACTACCCTCGGTAAGGCTGTAAGCAGTAACGAAATCGAGACTAGATTTTTGACCACATATACATATTGAACATAGTCGTATACAATTTCGTGACATACCTCCCCCCTTCAAAAAAAAGTGGAAACACTTTTAGAAAAACCATCGAAATTGGCAGACAAAAATACGATATGAGACGTTATTTGCATTACAGTAATAACGTGATATTATGAAGGAATAAAAAGAAACTTGCAAATCACAGTCTGCTTAAGTAATCAGCCCCTACATTTTCCCACGACTAGGTCTCTCCACATAACTCTTTAACATATTGGCATGAAATATTCTCATCCTACCTCCAATGTCGATTCGGTAATCCATTTCACCCATGACCTGTTTAACCTCATATGGCCCTTTCCATTGGACCAATAATTTGTTTCTACTAGTAGGGAGTAGCACCAACACACGATCACCCACGTCGAATTTCCTACTTCGAGTTCCCCGGTTGTAATATTTCTCGTACTTGCGACCAGATTTCACAAGCTCGTCGTGTGCCATCCGACACGTGCTTTCTAATCTCTCGCATAAGTCTACGACGTACTGGTAGGTGGTTTTAACCTCTCCGTCTGCGACATCACCTGACCATAGTTCGCGCAGAATCCGCATAGGACCCCGAATTGCCCTACCGTATAGCAATTCAAACGGCGAGAATCCCAAACTCTCGTGCGGTACCTCGCGATACGCGAACAAAATCGCGTTTAAATATCTGTCCCAATCTCGCGGTTTCTCCGCGCACATTCGACGGAGCATTTGTTTTAATGTGCCGTTAAATCTCTCTACCAATCCATTACACATGGGGTGATACGGTGTAGTGCGCAACTGTTTAATTGACAACAACCTACTAATTTCTGACATTAGTTCGTAGGTAAACTGGGCTCCGCAATCTGTGAGGATTTCCTCAGGAACTCCTACCCTACTGAACATGTCGACAAGTGCCTCAGCCACGCGTTCAGTTTCAATTGATGGTAATGCTATCGCTTCTGGGTATCTAGTAGCATAATCCACTAGAGTGAGGATATATCGGTTTTTCCTATCTGTAATAGGAAATATGGGTCCCACAATATCAACGGCTACCGTTTTAAAGGGGGTATCTATAAGAGGCATTCTACCTAAAGGTACTCTGGTAGTTCTTCCCTTTGACACAGTCTTTTGGCAAACGTCGCACGACCGACAAAATCGTGCTACGTCACCGTTTACTCCAGGCCAATAAAACTCTCTTAAAACTCTGTCTGTTGTTTTTCTCGTGCCTAAATGACCTGCCATACTAGACTCATGCGCTACTCTCAATACATGTGACCTGAATTTCTGAGGGACAACTAATTGAAGATACTTTCCCCCCTCCCGCGTGCTAAATTCTCTGTACATTAAATCCTTGGTACGTACGAATTTAGAGCTCCCACCGCCCTTACAACATTTCGCGGTATCCGACAAGATTCTCTCTGCGAGTGCGCTTAAAGACTCGTCCTGACTTTGCTCACGTGTAAACTCATCACGTGAGATATCGGTTACGGCTTCCGGAACTTTCAATTTAAGTAGCGGCTTTTTATCCGCCTGCGCTCTAGTTTCGACGGCTTGCACGATGGGAAACCGGAAATCAGAGAGGGTTGGGAGTCTGGATCCCTCGACATTTCCTATGGTTAAATCATATATAGGGTTTTCCATGCACAGTGCTTCCACAGTCCCATTCAGAAAGGGCATCTCTATTTCTATTCTGGCAACGGGGACGTGATCGATTGTTTTATTTAACAACATACAATGGGATTTCCAACCAAGCATTTGGTCTTCCCTAACGAGACTTCCCTTTACCACAACACCCGTGCACCCGGTGTCGCGTAAGACAGTGACTGTTTGTCCGTTGGCGGTACCTGGAGCAGTCGGCACCCTCGCCTCTGGAAAAAGACACGTGCCGATGGACTGGATAACGTCATGACCGACCTGCACACGCGATCGGGAATTGTATACCTTACTCGCGTTATTAGATTCAGACCCTTCGCTAGGAAGACCATCACGCTTGCCACCTCCTGACCACGCTCTGCTTTCGATAGCAACCGCAACTTTCGGGACGAAACTCTTCCTCTTCGGACAATCGGGGGTGATGTGGCCAAATTCCTTACAAGTAAAACATTGTTTATTACTACGATAGGAACCCTTCCCAGATTGAAAATTTTCACCTTTATAGGTTCCAAGTTTCTCGGGTTCTCTGAGTCTCTGATCTTGATAACCTCCCTTGTTATCCCTTAAAATTACACTCTGGGTTCCTCCTCGGGCTTCGGCGAAATAGTCTGCTTGGGTAGCCATATCGGATACATTACTTAAAGACTTTTCCCTCAGGAATAAATACAATTCCCTACCACAAATGTCTAACAACTGGTCCCTAAGTAAAAAGTCGGTAAGACCCTCGAATGTTTTTTGTACCTTGCCACATTCAATCCACTGTTGGAAATAATTTTCGGTCCTACATATAAACTGGGCAAATGTCTCACCTTTTTCGGGCTTACTCGATTTAAACTTTTTACGGAACCCTTGTTCCGTCAGCTCATATCTTTTAAGGAGTGCCTCTTTTAATGTGTCGTAGTTCAGTGCGTCATTTACGGGTAGACGCGAATACACATCTAGCGCTTTACCTTTAAGCAATGCGCTGAGATGGAGCGCCCAATTTTCCCTTTGCCATTTCTGGATGGTGGCATATCGCTCGAACCTATGCAGATAACTATCTAAATTGTCCTTGTCATCATCAAAAGGGGGTAATTTAGGGCCTTTTGACTTAGAATCGTGTTGCTCATCCTTCTTAGCCTCTAATAATTCAAATTTCCTTTTGTGTTCCTTTTCCATATTCCTGTCTTCTAACTCAATAGCTTCTAACCTTGCTCGTTTCTCCCCCTCTGACTTTCTTTCCTCAAGTTCTCGTACTTGTTCTATTCTTTCCCTTTCTGCATCCCTTTCCCATCCTATCCTTTCCTTCTCTGCCTGTTTTTCTAACTCTATCTTTTCCCTTTCTGCCTGTTTTTCTAACTCTATCTTTTCCCTTTCTGCCTGTTTTTCTAACTCTATCTTTTCCCTTTCTGCCTGTTTTTCTAACTCTATCTTTTCCCTTTCTGCCTGTTTTTCTAACTCTATCTTTTTTTCCTTAAATACCATCTTCTCTCTTTCTAATACTAGCTTTTCCCTTTCAAAGGCGATTTGTATTTCGGCCTTTTCCCTCTCTATATCCCTTTCCTTTACCCTTTGATCCCTTTCCCGGGCCTGCTCCTCCTGAACAAAATTTCTAAGGGTCTCCCCCCCATACCCAAACTGTTTGCCCAACTCAACTAGATCTTTGAGTGACGACATGGTGAATGCTATTGATAAGATAACCAATCCTAAATGCACTATCATATAACACATACAATTCTTGGGATTACGTGAACGAACCGTATATTACTCCTCCCAATGCATTCAATATGTATATATGTATATATATATATATAAAACAGAATATGAGTGAGGTATTAACTCACCAGCCTGATTTGTCTTGTCAGGAAGCTTCTGATCTGAAACAATCTTTAAAACAAAACTTACCACAATCAGGACCTATGCAATTTAAAATCCGTGCTTCGCCTAATCCAATTATGATCCCACTTCTGACACCATTTGTCACAAGATAGACCGAGTCGGGACTGGATTAGTGAAGACACGGAACACAACTGCGTTAATAAGATGTTTATTTTATAAACGCAATTTTAAATAATCAACTCTGACACCAATATTTTACAAAATATAAGAAAAATCTATTTATATAAATGTTCCTAACATGGAACTATGAATTTCAGTAACGTAATGACAAAAAAGAAGTATAAGAATGAATTTACAAATATGAATATATATATATAAAAGGCTCGTATAACGAGATAGATGCAAATATGCAAAGAATGCGTCGTCAATATGACGAGACTAGAATGAAGATATTAAATAATTAATACGTCGTCCATATGACGAGACATATGCAATCATAAACCCTAAATTCTGAAGTTCTCGTTCATGGGGCGAGATTTGTGTAGAATGAAATTATGCAGGTGTCGTTCATATAACGAGACTGCAAAGAAGATATTAAATAAATAATACGTCGTCCATATGGAATCGCATCACAATTAATACTTCCAGTTCAGTACCCACGAATGTAGTTCCAGTCTATTTTTAGAACATTTTTTCCTCTCTCCTTTTGGTGGTGATAGAAGAGTTATATTGATGCATATTTGGTAGGGGTTTAAAGGTAATTGTTTATTCTTGAGAATGTGAGCAGAGAGGGTGGTTGTCAGTGTGTAATTTGGCGACAGTGCACATGGAGTTATAAGGCCTTGGTAATGATCCGGAAGTGAAATATGTGGTCTGTGTACATGCTGTTATGTTTACAGTGCAGCAGCTCACCAAAATGCCGGTCAACCCTTGACAAGAATTTCACCGTGAAGTCATCTTTGGGGGTATTTTAGATTTTCATATGATTTGTATTGATTGTCACACTGTGGAAAGGTCAGTGCTGAGAAATATATGTAGAGAACATATAGTAAAATTAATTGTGGTGTATGGCCTGTACAGGCAGTTATTATTAAACTTTAAATTGCTATAAAATTTTTATTATTAATGATCAACACATGAAATTTGAAGGCGTTATATATATTAATATTTAAAATAGAAAAATGACATTAGAATTTAAAAATTGATTTTATTTTTTAAAATTTTAATAATTTTTTTTAAAAAAATAAAAAAATTAAAATTTGCCCCTTAAAATGCACATAGATAAAATTTTGGGAAATTATATCAAATGATATCAGCATGTTTATACTCCTACACCATATACAAGCTACACTGATGGATATTTGTCAAATTTTGTCAGAGAAAATATCTTTGTAAGTCAAAATGAGCCATACATTTAAAATGTATGAGAGACAGATTCTATTTTGTATTGCTCATTCAAACTATTTATTAGGGGTCCAATCAGTTAATTTATGTGTTTATGATGGGGTGACTTCCTGAGTAACACATATCTGCTTATATAGCCTTTAGTAATTGTTAACAAATATAGTTACAGGGTGTTTAGTGAGAGGACAGCGATGCAAATTTTATACTAGAACCTACTCAAGTTCTCTACTAAATCAGTTTAAACTTTCTGAGAATGAAATGCAGGCTGAAGGGATAAAATATACTTTCCACATGTATATTTACCCTTGGATGTATGAAAACAGCAAAATGATGTAAGTTGAACACAAAATGCATTCAATTTTATTGTTTAATTTGGCTAAGGTATTGATTAGTGAAGTGCGGCATTGTGGCCTGTATGATGTTATGTGAATTCTAATGATCCATCTTAATTTATGCATTGTTAATTACTAATAATATTTGTTAACTGACACTCTAAAGATTGCATAAGATATATTCAAACATATATTTTGAGTTTAACTGTGTATAACTGATCTTAGCATGGTTACATATCCCACATGAACAAATATTCACATATTTTAGAATGTTTGGGATCCAAAGTTCACATTCGGTATATCATATAGGCTGACAATGTGCCTACAGTGAATCTGTAAGACACATTTCTGGCTGTGTGCACTAAATGTATCCCAAAATGTTATTTTCTTCATTAATATGCCCATGTATGGTAACATATTTCAGTTCAGTACTTGGATAGAGTGCGGTATTGTAATATCAGCTGATATCTGATTCTATTGAACCATTGAGGTTAATAATTGGTATCAAACATCCTTACAAATACACTTTAAATGTTCAAACAGATCATTGGAATTATTTTTGCACATTTGATCATAACAATTACATTGTATATGTCCCACATATGCAAATTTCCATTCTTGTTTACAAGTTTTGGGGATCAGAATTTCACATTTAGTTTATGATATAGGATGTATTGGTACCTGTAGTTGATATGTGTGGCCACATTTGGCTGTATTCTCTTGCAATATCCAGAATTATTATTTCCCTCATGAATAAGATTGCTTATAGTAATATATTCTTTATTACTACATTGTCGCTTTACTTTCCTGTATACTGGCATGTACTAATGTTTCCACCAATGATCAAACCTCACCGTCCCCGCATTTCCTTAAAGTTTGTGATGCATAGTCTACCTGATTAGTTATTTAACCTGTAAATGACCAGATATGCTTATATAAACTTCATATACTTTTAGGATGAATTTATTACTTTAATACATGACTATTACTTCACATTTCTGAGTGTCACTCTGTCAAGTTTAATATTTATTTCCTATGCTTGCAGCCTGAATGTTATTTGGAAATCACTGTATCTAACACATTTTAACTTCATTTGCATACATCTTACTGTTTTCTAGATATAAGTGAAACATTTTATATCTTTTCAGGTCTAGGCTGGTATCTGGAACAAAGTGTTAGTGGTGGATCAGCTTGGAAGCTCTCCAGTAGTCTGGTGGTGATAGCAAGGTTTCATAAGGACATATGCAGTGTACTGCCATAAGTGATCATTATATCACCATACTAATATACAGCACCTCAAGGACATGGCTTAGATCTTCATGAGAGAGATTAGCACCATTGTTCAGTAAGGTAAAGCCTGCCTAAAAAATGTATTTTCCTATCTTATTGTCGCTTTTTGTAGTTATCGACACTGAAATGTAATGCAATTTTCCTATAAAACATGGAAGTGGTCCCATTAGATGTTTAAATCTGAGTGCACTATTAGTTATACAAATAACTGCCTAAATACCTGACACAATAAATATGGAACATAGCACCTGTTGTTGCTTCTTTAGTGTGTACACCTATATGCACCTTGACAGGCATATTGCGGTTTGTTGCCAAAATCACTATGAGTCATGCTACTTCACTACCCCTGGGAAAAATGTTCTCAGTTACACAGACCCAAACCACCATTTATTTTAAAGACCATTGATTGATCAACTTTTCTGTCTAAACTTTGACAAAATCTGTTTTCAAACTTTTATGAAAATTTTTTTTTCAATAAAATTTAGTTTATAAATTTAAATGTTTATTTAAATTTCCATTAAAATTTTAATTGATCACAATGTATAAACTTTAAACATATTTTCAGACAGGCCTTATCTTGTAGTACAATTAGGTTTTTACAGAATTGAAAAAGTCCTATAATTAAGGAAGATATAGCAAATTTAGTTTTGGTTTCTCAAGAGCACATAGATCAGCATTTGCACCCTGTGGAACACCAGCACTACACACTTTCCAGCAGGTGTCACATGTCTTGTATGCAAGGAAATTCAAAAAGACTTCATGTATAAAGTTCAAATAGGTGTGGCATTCAAATATAAAAGTTTTACTAAAATTTGCCCCAACAAGTTGGGCCTGTCAGGAATCGCATCACAATTAATACTTCCAGTTCAGATAGATGCAAATATGCAAAGAATGCGTCGTCAATATGACGAGACTAGAATGAAGATATTAAATAATTGATACGTCGTCCATATGACGAGATATATGCAATTGTGAACCCTAAGTTCTGAAGTTCTCGTTCATGGGACGAGATTTGTGTAGAATGAAATTATGCAGGTGTCGTTCATATAACGAGACTGCAAAGAAGATATTTAAATAAATATTACGTCGTCCATATGACGAGATATATGCAGCATACGTAAGCACCATACACAGGCACCACACACGGGCATTACACGGTCAGCATAGACAAGCCCACACACGTAGTCACCACAACGTGGCACCACACACGCAGTTACCACAACACTGCACCACTTCAGCACAACACGTCACCACACACGCAGTTACCACAACACTGCACCACTTCAGCACAACATGTCACCACACTACGTCACAACACTTCAGCACAATATGGCACCACACCACTTCAGTTACCACACCACGTCACAACACTTCAGCACAATATGGCACCACACCACTTCAGTTACCACACCACGTCAGCTCTTTTAGCTGATAGATTGCTCCGTTTAGGATGGAAGCTTTTCCGACAAGACTGGATCGTTATGTGATTTCTGTCTTATAATTTCGTCCTTATATACCCCTAGCTGTGACAGATATGCGCAGCTAGGTACTTTAAACTGCAGGCAATTTCGCACATGCAGCATGAGCTGAGCGTTCACTCATTATGCCGAAATAACTAAAAAGCCCATAAAATAATAAACTACCCTCGGTAAGGCTGTACGCAGTAACGAAATCGAGACTAGATTTTTGACCACATATACATATTGAACATAGTCGTATACAATTTCGTGACCTTTTTCTTTGATGTCCTGTCAGTAAGTTTAAAGAAGTTTACTGCTGGCTGCCAGTCATTTATTCACCACTGCTAATATATGCTTGGCATCTGTAGTCACAGTTAATACAAAGGAGCAATGATGTCTATGGTAAATAGTAATAATACTTTTGTAACCCGTGCTGGCAAAAAGATTGTCACTTGCACTCAAGTGAATGTTTTTCAAATGATGATTTTTATTTGCAGGATACTGTCATACAGTAGACCTGGATATAATTCAATCTTGGTTAATTTGCATCTAACACCATGTCATGCATGAACGGCAGTTATCTTCAATATATCAGTTAATTATTCCACTCATTTGTTAGATGATTTGCTTCTCTACTAGCCTTCATGAATTAATCACACAAATTTATTTTCTCAAAATATTCTGGGCAACACTGGGTCATTGACATCTGTGCATGAAGCACTAAATTGTGTCATTTTAGTCTGGTTCCGATATCAGTTTGCTTTGCAATAAGATGACCTTTATAAAAAAGTGACCCAAGTTGGCTTCTTAGATCAGCATGCTTTGTAATAAAATTAACCTTTTATCTTGGATATCCTGGGGGTAGGTTCACAGAGTTTACTACTCGCTGCTAACCATGTTTATTCACCACCAGGGCTTCTATGTGCTTGGAATCTATAATTACAATTAACACAAGGAAGCATTGATGTCTGCAGGTAAATAGGAAGGATACTTTTGTAAGCTGGAGAAATGATTGTCACTTACACTCAAGTGAGTTTTCAAAATAATGATTTTTATTTGTGAGATACTGTCAATAGACCTGGATATAATTCAATCTTGATTTTTTTGGCACCTAACATCTGGTCATGCGTGAATGGCGTCTTCATGAGATTGGTTGATTATTTCTCTCTTGTTTGTGATTTTGTTGGTTCCAGGTTTCAGTCAGATAAATTGTTCAAACCTTTGAGCATAACCAAAGAAAATATGTTTAAAAAAAGGAATAAATGATAACAATACAGGGTTAGTTTAATTTTTATTATCAATGATGTGTTTGATTTATCAATTTTATTGCAATGTGCATTGGGGGAGGAAGGGGGGTGGGTCAGGCACAAATGCATTACAAATTTATTTTGTTTCTTAAGTCTTGGGACATATGATCAATGTGAAAAAATGTTTCAACATACGTTCTGAGATAGGAACACAATTATTTCATCGTGTCCCAACCTATATGGTAAATACTGTATACCATGTTTTCTTTTAATCATTAAAAGAACTGCTTTCTAAAATATGCAGTTCTTTCCTTGTTAATATGATGCTGATCCAACCTCCATGGATAGCCTATATATTACTTCTTTTTCTGAACGGATATTCATACTGAAATGGCATTTTCACTAAAACATTATAGCAATATCTGGATCTATTGGATTTCAATTGAAAATGAATGTCAGAATAGCCACTATTATGGTCATGTTGGAATATTGTTTTTGTCACTCCTCTTGAATAAATTGTGACATTAGTTTTTCAAAGGAATTCTACTTGCAGTGTGCCGTTGGTTGAGAATGAAATTATTGCAGTTCTGTCCATCTTCACTTTAATGATGGCAAGAGTTTGACAACTATACATAATTGACTTTGAAGTCAGGTCTTGACTTAATCTTTCATCTGTACCAGGGACTTATACTGCCAACTGTTACCTCTAACTATTCTGATTCTTTTCTGACTTTGAGCGAATGAACACTGTCTTATGTTCATTAATTTGATATAAATTATATCATATTTATAAGTCTTAGGCTGCATGACCTTGAAAACAGAATAATATAAATAAGTATGAATACAATTTTATCAAACCCAGATTATATATTATAGATATGCAGAAAATACCTTGCCTGTATAATGCCAGTTCAGCATTTTGGGCACTTAAGATTCAGATAATACACATTTAACAAAACATCATATTATATCTCTTTAGTGTCTGAGACAACTCATATTTTATTCATGTCTGGTGTAAGGTCAAAAGCCACGATTAATTCTATGTTTGTGCTAAACACTTTACAGGTATCTTGTGAGCATGTTAACTCACTTGTATAGGAAAATTTTATTTGTGTTACCAGAAATTGATTGCTGGAGTTTCACAGGAATAATCTGATGCTTTTCTCAAGAATAATCTGAGAAAGTTTCTAAAACTTTGTTGTTTGAAAGAATAAAAGATAAGAAAAACAGACTTATTGCAGATTCTTAGAAATTTTTGTTTGGCCAGTAGAGTGTCAGATATTTTGAGAGACTCTTTTTTCAATTATGCTTATTTTAAATTATAAAAAATTATACATCACCTGTATAATAACACCTTTATTACCATTATAATTGTTATATTCTTCTAAGTAGCAAGTATTGTGTTGTATTCATATCACTTTTCATTTATCATTTTTTTGTTTGTTTTGTATTTATTATATATCAGTTCATACATGGATTTAATTGCAATATCTATTCAGGCATATCTTGTTTAATGTACATGTAGTCTTGTATTAGAGTATTAGTGATGCACGGTTATATTGGTTTATTCATGAAAAGATCTGAATCATCCTCGTCATTCGTGTTATTTTGTGTCAGTCAAAGCAAAGAAAACAATACAAAATGAGCTTTCAAAGGTAAGTAGATGAAGAACAAATTTAATATTTTTTCCCCATTCCTCTAACCCTAAATGTAAAGGCCATATTTTAAAGATATTTGTAAGTGCCATACCTTTTCAAACCATTTGTTGAGGCCATACCTTTTCAAAGCATGTTAAGACCATACCATTTAAAAGCATTCTTAAAGCCATACTTTTCAAAGTATTTTTAAAGGCCATACCTTTTAGAAGCATCTCTTAAGACACTCTAATTTAAAAGCATTTGTAAAGGCCATACTATTTAAAAACATTTGTTAAAACCATAACTTTTAAGACCATTTGTAAAGTCCATACTTTTTAAATGCATTCTTAAGGCGATACCTTTTAAAAGTTTTTGTAAAGGCTATACCTTTTGAAAGCATTTGTAAAGGCCATACCATTTCATAGCATATGTAAAGGCTATACCATTTCATAGCATTAATGTGAAGGCCATACCATTTCATAGCATATGTAAAGGCCATACCATTTCATAGCATATGTAAAGGCCATACCATTTCATAGCATATGTAAAGGCCATACCATTTCATAGCATATGTAAAGGCTATACCATTTCATAGCATTTGTAAAGGCCATACCATTTCATAGCATTTGTAAAGGCCATACCATTTCATAGCATATGTAAAGGCCATACCATTTCATAGCATATGTAAAGGCTATACCATTTCATAGCATATGTAAAGGCCATACCATTTCATAGCATATGTAAAGGCCATACCATTTCATAGCATATGTAAAGGCCATACCATTTCA